>CM029922.1:44809662-46009662 GCA_017639245.1 Myiopsitta monachus
TATGCCACTGGTGTTTGACCATTCAGTGGAGATGCTGACTGGATTCAGAACACAAGGTCTAGGAACTGCATGTTTGTTTTATTGTTTTCTAGTTCAGAAATCTTAGCCCTTGATCACCAAAGTACCACCTAAAATTCCTCATGCTTTTACCATTCCAAGGTAACTTCTTTGTAGCTGGTGCAGTTCTCATCTCCCATTCTCCAAGGGCTAAATCCTGCATCTCAGGGGAATCCTGTACCAGAGAAGAGCATTTGGGTAAAGAGACAAATAAAAAAGCTTATAATTACAAAATATTTCATCCTTGTAATGCCTGCTCTTCTGCTTCAGTAGCATGTCAAGTCTTTTAATTTGAAGAGGTTCTGTGCTCTTCAAATGTGATGTTTTTGTGGATCAGTGACTTCCTTATCGCCACTCCCAGAGAGGAAGAGCTCTCTTCCTAACTTTACTTCTGAACTCTGCTGCTAATTTGTTTAGGATTTTATGTCTCTATTTAGCATTAGTGGGTTTGAATAATGGAGTTAATGTTGGGCTTGAGTAAACTTAAAAGAAGTAAAGCTGTAGCATCTAGGAAATGTGATGTGACTTTGCACTATTAATTTCTTAGACCTGTCTCTGTAGAAAAACCACCACTGAAAGCCTTGCTGAATGATATTGGATGCTTCACTGCACCAGCGTTTGAAAGTATTGACTGCTGTGGCTTTTGTTAAAAAAAGAAAGAAAAAGACTTTTGATACCCTGGACAATCTAATAATTTAGGTGGCAAGGTATTTCTTAGCTTCTCTGATGTTTTACCAGGAAAAGGATCAGACAGTTAAAGACTTTGATGAGGGGTTTCAACAGTGATTACACCACTGACAAATTCTGGCTCTGCAGTTTTGACCATGTCTAATCTCACATTGAAGCATGTATTTTCACTTTAAAAAACAGACTGAGAAAGCTGGGTTTGATTTTTTTTTTTGTAATGTATTTATTTTGTTGGGGTTTTTTTTTCATTGCTTTTTGGTTGTGAAGTTTACTTTTTATTTAACTCTTAGAAACGTTATATGGAAACAAATAGCGCGTTTAACTTTACAGTTTTGAACCATAAAATTATGTGGTCCATGGCATGAAATTATATGAGGTAGAATATTATAAAATTGCTTTGTAAATGTCCTTTGAGTAGTATTTTGCAGGACTACTTACTTAATCTTCTAATAACATAGACATACATGGCAGCTTTTTGCCTGCCATCCTTGGAACACAAAAGCCCATCCCCAGTGATACTTGGGTTTCCCTTATTGTGGTGTTCGGTGTGCAGTTTTCTGTCTCCAGTGACAGAGAGCAGCCTTGCTCAACTCATTAATGAGAGTGGTTTAACTGAAATCCAGAGTGAGGTGGACAAGGAACAAGGGTTCACTGTCACTTCGTGTCCAAAAGCTTAAATGATACTCACAGGCAGCAGGTTCAGGACCAACAAACTACCTTCTCAGCAGTTAGGCAGTGGAAAGGTTTGTCACAGGATGTTGTGGATATGAAGTACAGCTTTTCAGTGGTGGTTCTGCTGTTGCTACAGGGTTCATAGACACAGAAACATGATCTTCAATTGAAAGAACATTCAGGTTTGATCCTGGCATCACAGGGCTACAAAGCGGAATTGGAAGGTTGTAGCGCAGTCTGTGGTTTTAGGCAATAAAAGTTTTGATAGAGTTCAGTTGATGGAAATCATTTTATAAGTAATTCCTCTTTTCTTCATTTGTCCAGATCAGATGAAGCTACAGATGACATGGCTAAAGTCAAAACAATGCATGAACTGATGAGAAACAGCATTGCCTTCTGAGAACATTAGCTTCCTTGTTGCCGGAAATCCTAAGTGCAACTTTGCTACCAAAAGAGACCCCAATGTTTTGTGATCATTGAGCAGAGTTTCAAGAATGGAAGAGCAAAGGACCCCGCTAGCTGCATCGCATAAATAAAAAAATTCCAAGATTCAGCTGAACTGAAAAATTATTCCAGCCATGGGAGAAAATGCAAGTTTTTGGGAAAGTTTGATATATGCACATCCTACGTGTACCACTTGGAAGCGAGAGGCAGAGGGATCTATCTACCACCTAGCCAGTATTCTCTTTGTTGTGGGCTTCATGGGTGGAAGTGGATTCTTTGGGCTTCTCTATGTCTTCAGTTTACTTGGATTAGGCTTTCTCTGCTCTTCTGTTTGGGCTTGGCTGGATGTCTGTGCTGCTGATATATTCTCCTGGAATTTTATACTGTTTGCTATATGCTTCGTCCAGTTCATTTATGTTACCTACCAAGTTCGGAGTGTTTCCTTTGACAGAGAATTCCAGGAACTCTATAGCTCTCTCTTCCAGCCTCTGGGAATTTCCTTGACTGTCTACAGGAAGATCGTCTTGTGCTGTGATGCAGAAGTGGTTACCCTGGAGAAGGAACACTGTTATGCCATGCAGGGCAAAACACCTATTGATAAACTGTCCTTGCTTGTGTCAGGCAGGTTTGTATCGGTTTGTTCATATTTCCTGCAAACATCTTTATTTTTCCCTAATTCTTGAAGAAAAACAAAAAAGAAAAGCCTGGTTTGTGTATTGTTTGCTCATTTTCCAGTACAATATATTAAGTATTAATGTAAGTTATATAAATATTAATATGCTAAATACACTCATCTATTACAGCTCTAAAGTAAAACCACTAAGCACAAAATCTGTAATAGCATAAAAGGAAAGGGTTTAAAGTCTTTTTTTTCTAGACCACTATATCATAGTACTTAACAGACTAGGCAGATAAAGGGAACAGATATGTGCTTCAGTCTCTGGGCTGTGGTTTGCTATCTATCTACTGCCTAGCTAATGAGCACAGCATCTTCCTGAAACAGGAGTAAAAGGTAGTTATGAAACCAAATATACTGAGGTAAACTCTATTTGATAGAGATCTTGACTTCGATAAAGATTGTATTTGGTTGCTGTATGGGTAGTGGGAGAAGAGGAGTAAGAGAGAGCAGAAAGTCTAAAAGCACCTTTCCATTACAAAGGGACATAGTCGAGCCCTATCAAGATTTGTAGAACTGAGTCTGCAGTTCCTGTATACTGTGGCCCTTAGTTAGACCCTGAGGCAATAAATACACCTACTTTTGCTCACTGCATGCTGGAGACCCTTCTGGCAACCTTGCTGGTGCTTTCGGTTCCCTTGCTGATGCTTTCCTGAAGGACAGTGCTAGCTTTCATACTGTATACGAAGTGGTACACCAAGTGTTTACAGTACTAGGACCGCTACGAGAGCAGGTGGGATACCCAGAGATAATGGCCATGGTCTGTCTTTGATGGGACACCTTGTGGGTGCATTTTGACAGCCTGCTGTGTGGACATATGGATTTTGTAGTCAGGTTGAAACTCATCTGATTTGGGACTATGTGCAATGAACAATATGGATTTTAGGTAGTTGTCCTTGGAGATACCCTGTTTCAGAGCATTCTTGGGAGCTGGCTAGAAAGTACCACATAGACGTTGCTTTTAGTCATAGTCATACTGAAGGAGAGGTGTTCATCCTTCTGCAATCCTGGCCAGTTAGTAATCATGCAGGGAGTTTTTGCTACCCTCCTTCGTGCAGTATAGGGCTGCTGCTTCTGATTTTGTAACGAGCATTAACTTCTGTGAAGACCAGATGTAAAACCAGGATTCCTACAGCTTGCTCTTTTTCTTTTAGCTTATGAGGTTTAAGCCTAATTTTCCTGCTTGTGTGCCTTCAAACTTGAGTATGATTTTAAGAGTAGAAAGAAAATTCTGCTTTGGCATCTGCAGAAGGCCACAGCATTCTCATAGAGATCCCTGTATACCCATGCTGTTCTCCTGACTCCAGAGACAGTCCTGTGGTCGTGTAATTCCTGTAAAACATTGAGAGCACCATACCTAACACTGTGGGTAACTCTTGCTTCCCACCCCCTGCTTTTGCCACTTTGTTCCCTCTAAAATATGTATTTGCCAAACCATGGCTTGCACGTAAAGGAGGCACTGTGGCATTATGTACATTGGTCTTTCACCTCTCCAGTGCATGCTGGCCATTTCCTGACAAAGCTTGCACATCACTGCACAGACCTGCCCTAGAGGGAATAATGATTTGACTTGAATAAGGCCTGAAAAGATTTCCATCTCAGTTGCACAATTGTCTTATATTCTCTTTCAACTGGCCTGATCAAGTGGATTCAAAAATATAATTAGGATACTGTTGTCCAGTGATTGCTTTTTCATGCTCTCAAAGCTATATTTAAACTCCTCACATAATAGAAATAACACACTCTTGTTGCAGTCACTGCTGCTGTACAGGTAGTACTAACAAATTAACACATCTTATCTTGGTAGGATCAGAGTGACAGTTGATGGGGAGTTTCTGCATTATATTTTTCCTCTTCAATTTCTGGATTCTCCTGAATGGGATTCACTGAGGCCCACAGAAGAGGGGATTTTCCAGGTAAAAGTGGAGGGTTTGTTGGGCTTTTTTAATAGTATTGAAAACTGTTCAAGTACTAATTGGTTTAGAAATAAGTTCATTTAGCTGGGGGCTTCATTTGTGAAATTATATGAACAAGTGGCATTACATTAATTTGGGGAGGGAGGTCCTCACATTACCTGCTGGACTGATTGTGCTCTTTGCTGCTTCTTTCTGTTTGCGTCTTTTGTTACGAAAAAATTGTCTTTTCCTTAAAGCTAATATAGGAGGTAGACACTGTTTGCATTCTTTGGCTGTGCTAAAATCCAGCCCTGGGAAACCAGGTTTGCAGGAGGTGGGTGGAAGTTGGTGCTGAAAAGGCTTCCTTACAGAAGGTGAACCTGAGAGCACAGGCTGGGAGAGACATGGCTGTGATACAGCTTGGCATGGGTGTACAGCCTGGGACTCGGTGTCCATCCAGGCTGCCTCTCTGATCCATGAGCTTTCCCAGTGCTGCCACTTGACTGACACATGAGCTCCTGCCTGTGTGGGATCTGATGTCTCATGTCATGAGGGCAAATGGCATTTATTGAGAGCTTTCTTTAGACCTGCCTTTGCAGCTGGGGCTGTCAAGAGAGAAGCAGGGAATGCTGGGACAAGGCTGGGGTATCCTGGCTGGGGCTGCCATTCAGTGTGGGCATAGGCATACTGTCACTGAGATTGACAAAGCGCAATCATTTGGTCCATTCCCAGTGACCCTTCTCACTTGTCCTTTGCATACAGTAGACCTTACAGAGCTCTCTGGCCGAATTAAATGGCTTTAATTACAGTAGGCACAAAGACACGAAGTGTATGCGGTGTACGGACACAGCCTGCTGAGAGAAGGGTGCTGTCTGAGCAGGGGCAGCAGCAGCAATATCCCTGCCCTCTTAGCTAATTTTAATTTCCTTTCCTATAGGTAACTCTTACAGCAGAGACAGATTGTCGCTACGTGGCCTGGAGGAGAAAGAAGCTGTATCTGCTGTTTGCTAAACACCGTTTCATCTCCCGTCTGTTCTCAATTTTAATTGGGAGAGACATTGCTGAAAAACTCTATGCCTTGAATGACAGAGTGCACATGGGGAAAGGCTTTAGGTATGACATTCGGTTACCGAACTTCTACCACGTTGCACTGCCAGAGACCCCTACACTGCAGCCCTCCTACCACCTGCAGAGAAGGTCCCCCCGGCGCAAGCCTGTGGGGGTTACAAACTGCAGCCCCTTCAGCCTACGGTCCTAGGAAGGAAAACTCTGTGGCCGCCCTTCCCCAAAGTGAAGAAAGGGAAATGCAAAGTGTGAAGTGGAAGGGCAGAAAGACGAAGCAGAATGAGACCCAGTCAAGCCAAATTTGACTGACAAGTGCCATTTACTGTCATTGGAGTAGCTTGAATTCTTCCTCTCTAGAGCCAGCGGGTTGGCTTCTGTGTTTTGACTGTTTGTGCAATGTGTTTAGTTTCTGTTGATTCTTTTGTTGATGCTCGTCCCTGTACTTTTGGAGGAAAACAAATCATAACAGGCTGAAGTTTTACTGTGACTGCAGTGGCCTCTGTGTTGTGGTTTGATTTTTTTCCTTTTAAAAAAAACCCAAACCCATGGTATTTGTTATTGCACTTTCTCAAAATCATTTGCCATAATGAAGTATGGCCAGTCAATGAAAACAAGTAAGTTGTCTTCAAAGTATAGCAACTTGCTTGTAGCATTCATATATATGTCATGTGAACGTTGTCTCAATTAACATTAAGAATATTGCCAAAAAAGATTTAAGAAGCCCATTGTATTTGTTTCCTTTCTTTAAAGAAAGAAGATTTTTGAAATGCAGCAGCAAGGTTCTTAAAACAACAAATAAAAAACAAAACAAAATGACCCCCAACAAATTTTGTCTCATGAGGAACTGATTTCTCCCTGCCTGTCCTAAAGATGTAATGTGTGAAAACAAAGATAAATGTAATTGCTGGCATTACTAAAGTAAAGCAGTTGTGTCTGCTGCAAATAGTTTATGGAAATGGTTGTGTAGTGCTTCTGATAGAATGTGATGCTATAGGACCTAGGCTTCCACAGTGTCAGTGCCATTCCTGACATATACAGTAAATACTGCTAATCAATAAACTGCCAAACCATTGGAATTTGTTTTACAATATTCTTTTTAGCTAGGTTTGTCAGAAACAGCTACAGCAATAAATACAATTTTTAACTGAAACGTTCTCACTTAGCTTCCGGAGTCACTTTTCTGTGCCTATAAAATTCCTGATTTAATTTTTTTTTATCCTCTCCTAATTCTGTGGTGGTTTAATGGCATAACTGAGCACCAGCTCATGCTTTAGTAGGAGGGTGTTGCTTTTGACCCTTAAGGTCACTGTGCCTTTGGGGGGATGTGTCCGAATGTTTTTGCTAACTCACCTTCCTCCTGCTATGCCTGGTGCCTGCCAGTAATCAAAAAAGAAGCAGCATTACTATTTTATGAGACTGTATTGCTGCTTGATACATCTGGAGGTAGATGACATTTTTAATATTTTAAAACTGCTGGACTGTGATAGGGCAACCATTGTGTGTGTATGTGCAGGTGTATGGGTGAGTTTAGATCTTGGGGGTTGTTGATGGAGGACTTAAAATAATGATGCAACCTCATGCTTGAAAGGTAATCATGCAGTATGTATAAGAAAGCTATTAGAAGTGACATGAAACACCACCTGTTTCAAGGACCTTCAGTGTAGAGCAGATAACATTGTACGATTTTTGCTTTTAGGTTTGTGCCCCTTTCTCAGAGAGGAAAATCTGCCAAACATGAATACCATAGCATGCAATGTGATAATCCCCAAATCCTTCTCACAGCGCTTCCACACGATGTTTTCTGTATGTATTACTTAATGTGAGAAGCCCCTCACTCACAAAGTTACTTGGTCTTGGTCAAAAAAGAATTGAAAAACTGCCGAGAGTTCACTGACTGCTATTAAAGACCAGCCCAAAAAATACTACGGTACAAAGTGCAAGAGGCTGGCAGTGTGTAGTAAGCATGTGCCTTTTTCCTACACTTTTGACAGTTAAGGGACAGGACAGCAGGCTACCTGACCCCTTGCTAACTTACGTGCTGTGATTAGTATCATATTTTACTTTGTCAGCAGTGCTCGGTGCTGAGGTGGGTATGAAGTGCATCGTCTCTTGTAGATGCTGGCCATTATGTTGCACCTTGGATCCCCGCTGTTTCACCCGGCTGAGCTGCTCTGAAAACCATATGCCTGGTTTTTAATAGGTGATTTAAAAGCAGATCCCATCTCTCATTCTGATAACAAGAACTTAAAAATCTCTCATGCTATAACTTGTTGGACCTATTATGAAGAGTATACTTAATGTTCTTTGTGTTAGCAATCTTCAAACATAAAACGATTGTAGCCTGGAACCATAAAAGAGATGTTATCCTAGATTTAGGTGAAATATAAATCATTGATTAATGTTCTCCTTGGGTTTCTTGGATTTATGGGCTAGACCCATGTTTTAAAAAAAAAGCCACCTGCCTAACTTGTAATAGGGTCAGCATTTAATAGACTAGTATGTTCATCTTCACCTCCAAAATAAGAACAAGGAGTCTTGCCTACCCAATTTTTGTATCAAGCTTATTTATTCTATTTCAACTACAGCATACTGCTTAGAAAGATACCTGCTCTGGAGTAATGGGTGCTTCATTACATACTTTGGTAATCTTTTTCTTGTTTGTGACTGGTGTGTGGCTTGGTTTCAGGCTGGTTTCCAACCATAGTTCCCTGTAATGCTTTTCTCCGATGGAGTCAGTTACCATCAGAAATCTCGACTAGGACATGTCTGAATCAGTATCTGAACATACTCTTGTTTAGCTTTCGCTACTGAGGCTTTTGGGCTTTTAGTCACTTTTAAAAAATTTTTCCAGCTTTCCAGCATCTGTTTGAGTCATGACTGCAGAACATTTCAGGTGTAGAATTCAGGGCATAGGTATCTACAATTGTATAAGTACGTACAATAGGACTGGAAGCAAGACAACAGGCCCTTTCCACCTCTGCTTTTTCTAATCTTCACAGCACTTCTGAAATGTACTGTAAAATGTGCTCTGGTATGTGACTCATAAACCAATGTTTTGGGAGAGCTGTATAATATACCTAAGTAAAGGCACAGTCAGACTGATGTCAGTGAAATAATACAAGCTTTTGTGATACCATATACACCCAGTCATTAGAGAGTTGGGGTTGTTCAGTCTGGAGAGAAGGCGGCTCTGGAAAGACCTTATTGTGGCCTTTCAGTACTTAAAGGGCACTTATAAGGAAAGATGGGACAAACTTTTTATCAGGGCCTGTTGTGATAGGACGAGGAGTAATGGTTTTAAAATAAAAGAAGGAAGATTCAGGCTGGATACAAGGAAGAAATTTTTTACTGAGGGTGGTGAAACACTGGAACAGATTACCCAGGGAGGTGGTAGATGCCCTACACCTGAAGACATTCAAAGTTGGTTTGGGCTCTGAGCAACCTGATCTAGTTGAAGATATTCCTGCTTATTGCAGGGGGGTTGGACTAGATGACCCTTGAAGGTCCCTTCCAACCCAAACCTTTTTATAATTCTATGATTATTTGTAGATTAGTAAACATTTGGAGCTAGATGAAGCTCTGATTTGAGCATAATGCAATTTATGGCTATGTTTTTACTTAGGAATAACTATCAGAAAGGTGGTCAGGCTTCTTCATAATAAGTTTAAGTGAAGAGATACTTGAGTCCATGCTGCTTTGTGAATTGAGAACACTAGTTAATGAATCATTTTCTTGATCTGCAGTAGTTCCCCTTTAGTCACACGTTACATTTTTGAAAGTTCCATAATCTCCTTTGAGGTTATGTCTACATTTGTATACCATTATAAGATAATAATGACAGAATCTGGTTCATTGTGATGATTTACTCATTCATCAGCATCAGTCAGTCTTCCAGGGTTTTTATAATTGTGAACATTGTGCTGGAATTGCCCTTACAGCCTGCAAAAGGGTTCAAGTTTACTGCACAAGCTAAAAAAAAAAGTCATGGCCTAGGACAGTCCAAAGAGAAAAAAGGAAAAGGAAAAGAAAGGAAAGGAAAGGAAAGGAAAGGAAAGGAAAGGAAAGGAAAGGAAAGGAAAGGAAGGAAAGGAAAAGGAAAGAAAGGAAAGGAAAAGAAAGGAAAAGGAAAAGAAAGGAAAGGAAAAGAAAGAAAGGAAAAGAAAAGGAAAAGAGAAAGAGAAAAGAAAAAAGAAAGAAAAGAAAAAAGAGAAAAGAAAAGAAAAGAAAAGAAAAAAGAAAAGAAAAAAGAAAAAGGAGAACACTCAACTTCTCACAGGTTTTATCGAGGAGAGGTTTGTTTTAAATTGGGCTTGTGGTAAATTAATTTACTGGATGCAGCGATGTATTGTGAGAGCTTCAGAGCAAGTATTGCCTTATTAGGGGCAGGACACTGACCTGTAATTCTCTCATTAGGTAGTATTTTATTAACTAATAACAGTGTAGGTACAGGTAACATATTCAAAGCAAGGTTTTTAATGTCATGCAACTCCACTCAAAACTACAGAATAACCCAGAGAGAATCTATCCCAATGTACGGTTATAACTAATAATGCTATGCAAGGCAAATTTTAAGTGCTTAATGAAAAACATTATTTTATTCAGTTGCCTATAATAACACAGGCTGGACTTGGTGATTTTGCCATCCTGGTCCTAAATTTTCAAGAAACCAGCAAATGTGACAGTGATCAAAAGAAACTCAGTACCGGAAAGAATGATACAAACTATACATAAAGATGTATGACCTCTACTAGGATAAAGCTGGGAAAGCCGAATACATGCTTGGATGAAGTTGCGTAGTTTTGCCACACCACAACAAAGGCATATGCTTGCAATAATTAAAAATACATTGATGCTACATTTGCAGAAAAAAGGTGCTCTATAGTTTTCAATTATAAATGATAAATATAGGACATATTTGGCCTCCATGTACATGAAAAATTAAAATACAATATTGTACTGCTCTTATAAACAGGTCTTGCATAGAGTATGTTAAAAATTAAACCATAGCTATTCAGCTAGAAGAAAACTAGTTAAATAGAAAAGGGGAAAAAAAATCTGCTGAATTCAGACATTAACAGACCAAACATTTTTCTTTCCATTAGTGTAATTATTGAATGCATATTCTTCTGCCCCAAAGTGTTACTGTATAACTGATACTTTTTATGGTACAAAAAAATAAATACCTTATTAAGCTGATTTATTAATCCCTTTTGCAAATACTTACTTTGATTACATTAATATGCATAAAAATGTAGTAAGTTCAGGGCTCCCAAGGGAAAGCACACTTTTTTTTTCTGTTTGTCTAATCCATGTAAATTTTTATTTCTCGTAGATTTTTGTGTCCTTTTGGTTTCTGCTTGCTCTAATTCTGCTTCTGTGTAAGTCAAAAGAGTTAATTTACCTTACCATGTGAATCAAGGCACTCATCCTGATGAATCAAACCATGTAGGTGGAGCTTCATCAGTAGGAGTGTGTAGGAGACCAGCAGCACAAGCATGTCATCTGCAAGCCCTAGGATTTGGGGTTGCACCAAATCAAATCATGGCTGGCAAAGCCCTTCTTAGAGGGTGGCTATGCAGATAGTTCTGCCAACAGAGGGTTTGTACCCAAATAATCTGCAAGCCAAAAGTGTTGTTAAACATTGTCATGGACCAGGAAAAAAATGGGACATTTCCAAAAGGCTGTGGGAGCAGAAGAATTTTGTAGCAGTTATTCTTTTCCTATGGATTCGCAGGCAATTTTATTCAGCTGTCAATTCCACCACAGCTTCTTATTTAAGGGATGTGTGGTGTACTGTGTGGACGGGACTTTTTCTCTACCCCAGTGAGGCTTTGAAGATAAATGATAATAAACAACACTAAAGTCATATAAATAAACAACTGCAATAAAATAATGGTGGTAAATAACTATTCTAGCAGTGAATCCTGGAGTTTTCATTGTATGCAGTAGTAAATCTCCTCCCAAAATTATCTAAAGCCTGGAGGATATAATAATTTTCTGGGAGTAAAGATACATTAGGCTGAGAAAAAACACTGAAGAGAAAAATCCCATTTCATGGATAAATGCTGTAACTATGTCATTATATAGAAGTGGGCAGCACCATCACATTCTGTAGCAGCTGTATGTCATAGGCAAACATTAAAGCATCACAGATCTGTGAAAGGAGGTGAGCAGGTCCCTGTCCCCAGGCAGGGATTCTGGCTGGATGAGCCCAAGCAGCTGGCAGCCTGGGGGTGCAGTGGGGGTGAGGCACACATCTCTGTTCTGTGTTTCTCATGTGTAGGTTTTATAGACTCCTAGACATCGAACAGTCTAAATACCCAGTGTTGTGTATATGGATTGGATTTCCAGGGGACAGGTGAAGGTCATGGTTACAAGGGTGGGATACTGACAGGTAAACTGAAACACATTAGGTATGGCCTTTTGTCTTCCCATGCGCATTCTCTTACAGTGGTGTAAACAAAAAGTAACATATTCTGTAACAAAAGTGAGGCAAGCCAGTTCATGTCTGCCAGATTACACGAGGATATCAGCAGCTCCCATAAAACAGCCATTGTGCTGTGCTTTGTTCATGTAATTCCTCCGTGTTAAAAATCTTTGAAACTACTGAATCCAGTTGTAGCTATTCTATTTTATTAAAAGCTTTAGCTTAGATAAAATATTTTGAGTTCTTATTTTGAATATGAAGCAAAACTATCCTCTTTCATTTACAGAAAGGTCAGGTCCTCTCAGATGATATTTTAAAGCAGATCTCCCTAGTGAGGTGAATGGGAGTACTTAAAAATCAGTCGTACAGCCTAAGTCTCCATTTGCTTGTTCAGTTATGGCTTTTCAAAACCAGTGCCCTTTCAGTATGTATGTTCATTATTTAAAGAATTAATTAAAGAATTAATGAGTAAGTATTAGTAGGAAAAAACACAGTAAGTACTAATATTCTGAAATCAGGCGTGGAACATTAAACATTTTTATATTGCTTTTAATTTTACAAATTGTTAGTATTTTTTTTCTTTACCAAAGTCATTGCCATTTTAGTTCTGAAACTGTTTTGTATAGTGGTATATGTACTTACATGCAAAAGCAATAATCACATATATCTGTATGTTTACTGTGGTCTCTATCCCTGTTTTTAATGCTATATAATAGAGTTTTGTTTGTTGCTTTTTTCTTTACAGAACAAAGAAGTTCAATAAACATTATACCCAGAAGACTAGTCTTATTTATTCACAGAAATTAGAAGAAAATATATGGGGTTTAATTCTGTGTTTGCCTTTTCTCTCAAAGATTAGGGTAGCAAGAAGCCATAGTGGTCTACTGTAACTCGGCACACATTTTGATAGCAATTTACAATAAACACAGCTGAAGCCCAGCATCTGGATGTACAAAGCAGCATAGGTGAGGTGCACAGTAAATGCAGACCAGAGGCTCCTTGGCGATAGCTTGATGCTGACTCTTCCAAAATGGAAGAGGAAGCAGCTAATCCAGAAACTGGGTACTTATTATCTCCTTGAGCTTTATGCTCAAAACAAGGGAGTATTTCCAAGTCTTTTACTTAGGACTGCTAATCTGATCAAGTGCATAAAATGCTGTGCTTGATACTTGGGCTACACCAACCCATTTCTGTGTATTTGGACCAAATTTATGCAATCCTGATTTGCTTTTTGCTCTTGAACTTTTGTTCCTAGCATTTATTTTGGCTTACTTTCTTCTCCAGTAGGCTCCTTCATGGGTTTATGCATTTTCTCCCCACTCTTCCTGTCTGCTGTCTGTGTCTTTTTGTACAGAACCCCCTCCCAACTTTAAAAAAGCTATGTCATGCCCATTCACAATTCGTCTGAGTTTGTCTATTTACCTTCCCACTCAGAGTGTGGAGTATTTTCACTCTCAAATCCTATGTGCTTTCCCTGTCACTTGTTTTAAATAATCCCTTAGACTTATCTTCTGCCTCCCCCACTTCTTCTTTGTCCTCCTTCCTCAAGACTTTAAGTTAGATTTCTTCTTTCCTTTCCTTTCCTTGCCTTGCCTTGCCTTTCCCCTTGCCTTTCCCTTTGCCTTTCCCTTTCCCTTTCCCTTTCCCTTTCCCTTTCCCTTTCCCTTTCCCTTTCCCTTTCCCTTTCCCTTTCCCTTTCCCTTTCCCTTTCCCTTTCCCTTTCCCTTTCCCTTTCCCTCTCCTCTCCTCTCCTCTCCTCTCCTCTCCTCTCCTCTCCTCTCCTCTCCTCTCCTCTCCTCTCCTCTCCTCTCCTCTCCTCTCCTCTCCTCTCCTCTCCTCTCATATTATGTCTGTTCCTCTGGATATGTTAAACAGTTGTTATTCAATTCCCTTTCCCTTTTTAATCTTTAAATAAAATTCTAAAGCCTTATCAATTATTAGGAAAAAAAAATCCTATGAAACTGTAGGTTTTAATGATGCTAATATGCAGTGTTCTAGCAATTTATACCTAGCTTTTGCTTCTCAAAGCCAGCCACTGGTGAATATTAAAATGCGCAGCTAAAAAGGACTAATATTGCAACAAAACAGTAATTGCCATTGTACCAACACCCAAAGGCATGCATACATTTGTACCCTGACAATATTTGCAATTCCTTTGGATAACACAGTCACACCGGCTCGCGTAAATTCATAAAGATCTCTGTAGAGAGAACGCTGTGAGCTGCAGCTGAGATGGATTTACTTTGGGATTAGCACAGGCATCTTTGCATGATCATTTTGAACTTTCTTTGTTCATGAAAGCTATCCAAAAAGTGAAGAGAAAAATTACAGCCAGCTCAACCAGCACTGCCAAATCCTCTGTAGTAGGGTCCCCCAAGAAATGGGCTGTCACCCGATGAGGGGACAGATGCAATGCAAAAGCACTGCTCTATTACTTGCTCTCCAATTATGTGTGAAGTAAGAGCTGCCTTATGTTAACCAAGAGCAACATCTGGATAGCAACTTGAGTGCCTGACAAGCGACGTGGTCAAAACCCCTACCTGGCTTTCCTGGTTTTCCAGAAAGAAGCAGACCCATTGGGATCAGCCTCCCTGTTACTCCCTGCTGCAGTTAGCAAGCTGCCCTGCAGGGCAGTGATGGGTACACCATCACCTCACCTTCAGAAATCCAACTGGTTTTGTAGCAGCTCTCCTTTCTTTGGGGGGTGAACCACGTGATTTAGGTAGAGCTTGAGCAAGTCTCAGAAAAAACACTTGCAAGCAGCTCATAGTCTTGCATATATTCATAGAAATTGCTCACCGAGCAATTTCAAGTAATGAACATACAAATTAAATTGTCAGCAGGAGACTGCTCATGAATAATTTTGGAACAGGAATAATTGCTAAGTGTGATTGAATAAATTGTTTACTGTGCACAGTTTAGATAACTTTAATATGAAACCATTTTACTCTGACCTTATACCTCAGGATCATGTACCCTTTGGATAAACATCTACGACAAACAGTGCATCTGTTAAAACTCGGATACTTTGACAGATCATTTCAGAAGAAAGTCATCGCCTGGCTCTAAGTTTGCAAGCATCAATTACTATGCTATCAGTCAGACACTTGGGAGACCTGTGATATGATGTTCTATATCTCAATTCAAACAAAAATATAGCCCTCCTTATATAAACAGGAGTCACACTCCTTGCAGATGTAACTGGAAGAATTGCCTGCCTAAATATCAGAAAGTGTCTGTTGGAGGATCTGGGGTAAAAATGCACCAGAATGCTTACACTCCTCTTAAATAAACCTCCAGAACATTAAATAGCTGAGAGAGTATTTATCATTCACAATCTCTTCCATGCAAACACTCATCTAATAAAACTATATTCTTGAGGATGCTCTAAAGCATATAAAAATTAGGCAAATAAATATTATTTTATATGGAAAATATGGGTAATTTTTCAGTTATATGGCATGTAATTCCAGCATCTGGGGTGGGATTTGTTTAACTGAAATGTGGCACTTCTGAGCTATGCGAACATATTTCATCCCACTCCAGAGAGTTGTCAAACACACAGAGGATTAATTACTTTCTAAAAGAGCCCCTTTGCATTGTCTATAGAGGGAGGTTAAAAGATTAGCTTAGGGTAGGCATCTTTTAGCCTGTACATGCTGAGTATGCTTCCTGAAACTATAAATGGAAACATGCCATAGATCTCACCATTGTTTGAAAATAGTCCTGTCAGCATGGTGCATCTGGGATCCCAAATACAAAGCATTTGTTCTTTTTAGTGAAAACTTTGCCTAAAAAAGGCTGTAGAATTGGGCACTTGTTTGGAAGAGGCAGAGTACTTGCAATTTTATGGAAAGTTACTTTATTGTCTGCTTAATAAAGTCTTTCGATGCCTGTCTGGGCTGAACTGAGAAGCAGGAGAGGGAGCCTCTGGGCTCAGTTGTACTTCTGAACTCCTGCCCAACCTCTGCTGAGCGACATCTCCCCACATCCTCAGCAGGCCTTATTTCCCCTGCAGAACAGAACAGGCAGGCACTGAGAGGTTAGGGTATACAGTCAATGATCACAAAACAGCATCCTGGAGATAAGGAAAAAGTCTAAGTGATTTGCAACATCCATGTGACATTTTCTACTGTGGACCATTTCTGTGGAAAATAGCTAAATAAGTGGAGAAGTACTTAAGCTATCAAGACTTTAATAGCAGAAGAGAGAAACATGACAGAGAGAAAGCATGCATCAATGAACAGCTGTAACACCATTAGACATGTCTCTGCTAACAAAATGCATCAATTCAACACACATCTCTAAAAATTGATCTATTTGAAGCCAACTCCTCATGAATGTATATCCAAACAGTCTTTATTTCTTGCCTCTGTCAGATTAATTTATATTAGCTGATTTGAACTAACTTGTACTTTATTGACACAGACAGGAGGTTAAACCAAATATTTCAGTCTTTACAGTGGTTTAACAGTAGGACATTAAACTGACTGAATTACACCAGCCCATTCCCCTGCAGTACATGAGACCTTGTTTTAAGAGAATAAACGCTTCTCAATACGTTCTAATTCAGGAATGTTTGTTATCTATGTAACTATAGATGCTATCTATGTAATGCAATACTATCTATATAACTAAAAGTTATGTAAAATTATGGCCATTGATATCTGCATAAGACTGTGCTATCATCTGTATAAAACTGAGGATAGTCATATTAAAGAAAGGAAGGTTTTCCTTCTACATATGGGTGCACCCTGCAGCACAAGACTAGAACCCATTAGAGCCATGTCTACACTCTTCATCTGTTTGCGGTCCTCCTAGGGGCTAGGAGATAAGGCAGCTCTCAAATCCACCCTCATTTATCTCATTCTGCTTACACCTGTCCTAGGTACTACCATCTACATTACCCACATGGCCTTGGATCTTACCACTCTGCCATGCAGGGGGAAATGGGATGTAGTCACAAATACATTGATATCTAAAGATCCCAAGAGACTAGCTTCAATCAGGATGAAGTTCTACACCTTTGCACTGTTGTACAAATTATTAGTTCTTTGTCAAGCTTTCCTAAGGGTTTTCTGCATTGGGCTAAGCCGTCACTTATGTGTTACCACCAATGCTCCCCACAAAAAACAGAGAGGACCTAGAGAAAAATGAAAGAAGTACGAAGACTTTACGAAAGACTAAACCAACAAACTGTGCTTCTCTAATGCATAACATTCAGTAACGTACTCGAAAATGCTTACATATCAGTCTAGATTTGGATAGGAGATCTCTGACAGGCTGCTCTGCGCTGCTTTTGGAAGCTACTTGGCTCTGCTCCGTCAAGCATAGCTGAGTATTATCAACCTCAAACACGTGCTAGATGCTATCTCTCATGACTGTTCCTGCGGCCGTGCTAGCTTTTCCTACCCTTTTTTCAGCTCACTTACTCTATATCTTGGGAAAGTGAATACATCAATAAGAATGACTGGCCATTCAGAGGAAACACAGTCCCAAACTATGTCCTCCATAATAAATCCATATTATATATTGGACAAGCAGGTAGAAGGATTCATAAGATCCCTGTTCACATGGCACACATCACTGGAAAGATCTAGATCTCTTCTCCAAGATGTAAAGCTAAGAAGAACCGTAACAAAACCGGGGCCTCATAGAACACGTTGGTGTGCACAAGTATAAAGAGTTACTTCAAAAATTGGTCAGGATTGTGTATACTTATTCAAGTGTAATGCTGACCATACACACGTTGCTGCTGAAAAAAAGCCCCAACAGTTTGTAGCTAGTTCATCAGAATGTGTGGAAAGATTTTCTGCATTTGCAGTCCTTGTTTGTCACTGACAGCCAGGTTTTGGGATGGGCTGGGATGCCTATAGGCTGTCTGGAAATCCTCTCATTGCTGGGTGCTACATGTCAACATCCTAGAGACGATGATGGGCTTGGTGGCTACTTGGGCATGCCACTGCCTGTACTGCGAGGCTGGCAGTGAGAAGCAGGCTAGGCAGGACATTGGCAGAGCAGTGTGCCAACATGCAGGGACACAAATGGCCTGCTTTGGAAACGCATCATTTCTGGGAGCTGTCAAACTGCCACACGAACAAACTTGGTGACATTTCTTAAACATCATGCTTGTGACAAAGCAACCACAGCAGGTGCCAAGCAGAGAAGAACAGTTTTCTAACGGCCATTGTTGCTCCTTGACTCACCATATAGGGGAAATACTGCTTGCTGCTCATGTAGGGGAGAATTTAGCCCTTCTAATTTTAACCCCCTAAAGGCAGGCTGCCAGAGCTCTGGGTTCACTCTGCGGTGACTGTTGGCACCTCCGGGGGTGATTCACCCCACGGGGCTTAGATGCTGGGCACTGCTCAGCACCCACATCCTTCAAACCGGGAGGCACCATCCGGAGCCGCTGCATTCAGTCCAACCGGGCCGGCTCCCGGACCCCCGGCACCACGCGCCCCCTGGCGGCCACCCCGCGGCCCTGCGCCCGCAGCCCCCCGGGGCGGGCGGAAAGCGCCTGCGCGCTGCGGCCGCTCGGTGCCGGCCCCGGAGCTGGCGCCGCCCGCAGCTTCCCGGCGGCTTCTGCCTATTTTAGTCACAGCGGCGGGTCGGTGGCTGTGGTGGGACGCGGTGCCGGGAGCGGCGAGGAGCGGAGCGGCGGCCGCAGCCGCAGCCCGTCCCGTCGGGCGGCCGAGAAACTTTTCCGAGGGCGCCGGGCAGGTAAGGGGCGCTCCTGCCGTCGGCAGCGGTGAGGGACAGGGCAGGAGAGCGGCTTATCTGGGGGGCGAGTGGCTGCGTTGTCGGGTCCACTCGCGGCGGCCGAGGGGAGCGTGCCGCAACCCGGGTTTCTGCGTTCCGCTTTCCGGGGTTCGGAAGGTTTCGCTGCCGAGGGGGTTCGCGACCGCCCCAGTCATAAGCCTCGACGGGCGGCTCGAGAACGTGAGCTGCGCTGGCGCCCTTCTTGCGGGAAGGTGGCCCTTTGCGGGGGAAAGGGATGGCTAGCTTGAAAGTAATAGCAACAATTATTATTATTAATTATAATATTCTAACGATATTATTATTAATTATGATAGTAATTTTATTATATAAACGGTGGGTTTGGTGTTTGTACGTTGTGGGCTAAAATGAAGCCTCAGAGGTGTTGGGGGGAAAATGGGTGTGGGAGCGCCAACCATGGCTGCACCCCTTCCTGAACTTCCGTGGACCCTACAATCAAAGGGGAGTGTGAACTGAAGTGTAGGGATCAAACTTCCATTGCCATAGCGTGGCTACGCAGCTGCTGTGGGAAGTGTACATAAGAGTATTTCTCATGGTATGGGTGTTTCTGTTGACTGTGCATAATGAAAATGTTGTTAAATTTTCTCTAGAATAAAGTAGAAAGAGACTAACAAATTTCTGTAGAGCGTGACTCATTTAGTGGAAATTATTTTGCCCTAAAGAGTGTATTGAAACACATTTTTTCCTATACCACTTTCCTGTTCACTCCTACTTCATTGTAGGAAGGAAATTGGTAACTTAAACTGTAATTAACTTTATTATGCTGGCAGTAATAGTTTGTCTTCAGCTCACAAAAGCAAAGAAATTAGTGATTGTCCAAATTCTCTATGCAGCTTTTGTGCTACAAGACCATAGAAAAATAGTTCAAGCCCTGCAGGTATGATCTAAAAAAAAATAGTTCTTGAGCTTGATTTTTGTTTTTCTGTCTCTTCGGGCTCACGGAATCCATCTACATTAATGATGGTCTGTAGAGTTGCAGTGACTGTAAAGTTATACAAACATTCTCAGGCAAAGCTTTAAGAAGCTCACTTGAGTAATGTTGAACGCTAAAGCTACTTTACCGCTGGGATACAAATAATCTCAATAAAGTGCATGGCGACGTGAGCAGGACACTTGTCTCATATTGGCTTGGTTGACCTGTTCTCTTTCTTAGAACCATCGGCTCTAAACTTCTCTGCAATGTCTGTCTTCTGTGAATGTTGTGGGGGGATACCCATGAACCCCTGTTCATTTTAAAGGTGTCTTCATGCCTGAAGATTTAGGGACTAAACCTTTTGGGAATGGCTTTCAGAAGTTTGGCCTCTTCTATAAAGATGTCCTGAGCACATTAAAAATCTTAGAATAAGTTTGCTTTATTTACATTCCAAGAATTTGTATTTTCAGACCTAAACTCACAACACATTACCTTAACTCTCTATCAGGTTCATGCACCAAAAAAAAAAAGGAAATTAATAGGCTTTATTCTTAACTATAACTATTTCTCAGAAATTTACTGTTAAAGTAGCAGTGAGTGGGGTGTTTGTTGGTTGCTGGGGGTTTGTTTGTTTGTTTGTTTTCCTGTTCAACCAACAGATTGAAAAATCAAGCCAATCAGCTGAGTTTTCAGACTTTGGTAAATCTAAATCCATATGATGGGAAAAAAAAATTGATATTAAAACATATTTTCTTTAATTATTTGTCTTGTGCTTCACAAAACTTTCATTTTTCCAAAATTATTTGACTGTTGAATGTATTTTTAACTCCTGATATTAATACATGTCTGAATTTATTGAAGACTTAAGCATAAGAACTCAAAGTCCTGTGCTATATTATTCCTTAGTAGATATAACCCTAAATTAAAGTTTTAAAGGCCTGTACTTAAAAGCTTAATCTTTGGCTCTGTGAGGTAGCAGGGGGTGGGAAACAACAGTCGCTTTTTCATTTGTGGAACAGCAGATATTTTTTTCTAAGTCTTCAATACTGTTTGACAACAGTAGGTGTTGGGAGTAAAGAAATAATCTAAAGATTACAGAGCTGTTACATTGAATATTTGTCTTTCTGGTATTACCTGTTTACAAACATTTTAGGTTACAGCTTGTGACCCTGCATTGCCTGCCTTTTTTGTTGATTCTCAGGCATGCTCCTGAGTTGAAATTCAGAGCCAGGGTCACAGCTGTCCTTGTGTCATTTTGCATCTGCAATTGCATCAATCTGTTTCTGCCAGCTTTAAAATACCATCATGACAGAGGAGTTCTGCACCTTTCTGCTGTTTTCCAGTATGTTAGCATCACTGCAATGGTTATGAGTACTAAGTTAAGCTCAAATGTATTAATAAAAGGACTTCAAGGTATTAAAGACAAAGTTTGTAAAAATGGTTGGTAGATTTAGGTTCCTGGGTTCTAATTTCGGCAACCCAGTAGGTGGTTCATACTTTCAAAAGCATTGAACATCTTGGTGGTTGCTTTAAATGACTTGGTCAGCATTTGCTGGAGAAACATCTTCCCGTTATGCCAGTTTATGGCTGGTAGTTTGTGGCATCCGTATCTGTGGCTAATGAGGGAAGTGGTGTTTTGGTGGGCTGTGAGGAGAATGCAATTGTCCTGTGCTGTCCCATTAATTTGGCTTGTTGGGTTCCAGTCTTAAATTTGTGACGATTTACAAATCGTAAAGCATAAGGCAGCCTCTAACCTTCCAGCAATGCAGTGCAAAATTTTGTTATTAAAAAGTCAAGCATCTGAAAGCTGTGTCGATTTGCATTCAGATGCAGCTGAATTTACTTCTTGCACCCCATCTTGATCTCCAGATGAGCTGATGGACTTACAGCTGGTTCCGTAGCTGTATGTGAGTTTGGCTGTCCTTACTCATTCTGTTGATAAGTTAAGCGGTGCTTTTATTGGCAGTGAAAGACTGTAGGTAGAAACTGTGCTGATAATTTTTTTGCACAAGATCTAGAGATCCTGCTGTTCCAGTGTAGGGAATATGTATTGTTTGAAGACCACAGGAGCACAATGGTGAGATGTGTGTAAGGTGAGTGCAAACACAGTTCCCCAGTTACCAATTACCTTCTGTTTATGAGCACATTAAAATGCCAGTCCTGCAGCCTCATACAGGCTCCTGCTTTGTCTCTGTGGGCAAGCAGCTTTGTCAGATCAGTGAAACTGCTCTCGTGCCTCGACTGCTAAATTCAAACCAAAGAGCTGAAAGAAAATAGGAACATGTTTGAATGGTGCCTGTATGGTACCTGGACTGTGAATTTGTTTGGTCACCATGATTATTAGTAACAATTTCATGTATAATTTGCTTATGCCAGAACCCCCACATTTCAATTGACCTTTGTGAATAACTAATGTCGGAATGAAAAGAGGAAAGTGAGCTTTTGAATTATGTTTTTTGGTTAGAATTAGATGGTGGTTTAGTTTTTTTTTCTTTGAAAAAGATTTCTATCCAGATAAGGATAGCACTATTTCCATGTTGGTGTTTGATCCTGCAAGATGCCTCTACACATTCTGTAGCATGCCTTAGCTGTGACAGGCTCTGGGCGTTGAAGAAGAACTATTAGAGGACTGAGGTTTTTTTTCTGATTTCTTTCTTCTCGCTAATTTAAACAGGGGTTTAAAAAACTGATGAATTTTAGAATTTCAGTCCAGCTTACTTATGTCTCGCACACACATAATTGGGGGGAGAGGGGAAGTGATAAAAAGAATGGATGAAGCCAATCAAAATTACTCTACAGCCCAAGAGGCACCTAAGTAGCAGAGAGTATTCTAGTCTGCAGGAGATTGAGTGTATTGACCATGACTCAAAATCATCTGCTGAGCAGATGAATTACATGACAGTTAGCAAGCACGCACAGCAGGGACATGCATTGTCTCTACAGAATTTACTTGAATGCAAATCCTACCATGTTGCATGTTGCAGAGCCTGTTTTCTCAGTGACGCGTGTATGTATTTAATTAATGAGACTCAAGCCAAACTCAATGTGATTTCTGCTGCTGTGGCAGTGGGAGACCATACATGCCTTGCTGGAAGCGGGGTTCTCCCCTGTTTCTGACAAACAGTCTAGGAACATTTGTGTTCCTCTGACTGCGAACTGCTCTGGGTTGAGAACACCTTCTAGAGTGCTTGTAACACTGGCTGCAGTTCCCTAGACAGACCAGCTCTTAAGATTTTGAAGTTAGTGCCTTGAAATCTTCCAGTTTCTATTTGTGGTGTCTTTTTAATAGGATTTTTGTACTTTGTATTGGGAAAATATTTACCCACAGATATCTTTTTTCCTTTTAATTGGTGTGAAATGAAAATGCGCTGCTTTCATTATTACAAAAAAAAAAAAACCACAACAAAAAAAACCAAACAAACAAAAAAAAGACAAACCACAAAACCCAAACAAACTGTGGGGTTTAGATTAGAAATCAACTCTTTTAACTGGTCTCTTGTTCTCTGTCACTTCCACGGGTCTTGCAAGCTCGCTCATACTAGGTAGACCAGTGATTTTCCTGAAAGAGTAGCAGCCTTGTCATAACTTAGCATGCTGGGTATGTCCCTTTCTGATTTAGTAGCATCTGACCAACTCGGAGGAGAAATGGTAATTTTTATTTACTGTTCGTATAAGTGACTTGGGAAATTTTTTTTTGCTTATTCTGTTAATGTGCAGACGATGATATGTGGCTTCAGAGACCTCCAAATGATCCTGCAAGAAAGGCGAAAGTTGAGACTTTGTTTTTGATTTCTGTGTGGTTTGTTGCCCTTTTTCAATCAACCAAACAGCGCGTGTTTCTCCTTTAAGACCTTCCTTTCCTTATTTAGAAGAACGACTGTATGCCATAAAGGAGACTTACACTGCATAAACTTTTTTCTTTTTTTGTGTCAATTCTTGTCTAGGTTGTCAAGTTCTCTTAAATATTTACTTTGCCTGGGCTTGTGGACCTAACCAGTGAATGGTAGATCAGAATGTGATCTTTATTTGTGTAGGATTAGGAAGAACACATAGTTCTTCTATGTTCTTCTATGTTCTTCTATGTTCTTCTATGTTCTTCTATGTTCTTCTATGTTCTTCTATGTTCTTCTATGTTCTTCTATGTTCTTCTATGTTCTTCTATGTTCTTCTATGTTCTTCTATGTTCTTCTATGTTCTTCTATGTTCTTCTATGTTCTTCTATGTTCTTCTATGTTCTTCTATGTTCTTCTATGTTCTTCTAAACACTAGGAGATAATGTTCAGACAGCATTGCTTAAGTGCGTACAGTCCAAATTTTGAAGTGTACCATTCTTCAAGCCTAGCACTTAAGTGAAAGAGATAGTAAAGCATTACTGAACTATGAATCTAGCTTACCCTTTTAAAGCACTTGTAAATTTCTCCCATGAATGATAATGGAAAATGCATCCTGGGAAGAAAGAAAATAGCCCTAAAATCCAGGTGTATGTCTGGTATATTTCAATTTAATGGACAGTGATTGTATTTTCTGTTTTGTCTCATTGCAGGAGTCTCCAAGATGAATACTACAGTAATGAGCCCACTCACTGTTACTCCACTCGGCTTTATTCCAGACTTAAAAAATGCCACCCTTGTGCCTTTCAATGAGACCGCGTGTGAAAATTGGAAAGAGATTCATCATCTTGTTTTCCACGTGGCAAATACTTGCTTCGCACTCGGTCTGGTTCTTCCAACTACTCTGAATTTTCATATGATTTTTCTGCGAGGTCTGCTCACCATAGGTAGGAGAATTATTCTGGAGAGATTTGTGACCTTCCTGTGACAGAAGTAGCAATTCATGACCCTTACAGAGCTGGTCCCTTCAGGTTATGGTGAAATTACAGCCCACACTCATATTCGTTATACTCTGCTGATGGTGGTTTTGGTGTAAGTGGGGGCCTTTTCTGACCCTGACTTATCTTTTCTAGAAAGGCTATGTGTGCCCAGGTTCTTAAAATTTCCCAGAAATGTAACTTACAATTTCAAACCCATGAAGATGTCAACTTGAAACAAGTGGGACCTGTTTACTTCAGAGGTGACTGGCTGCTTAAAATACATGAAATTCCAAGTCTTAGTTAAGTTTATATATCCTTAAGACCTTAATTTTAGGTTTCAAGTAGGTACTGGGAGTGTGTATTTGCTGGTTCACTGGCTTACTATGACTGCAGTAGGCGAGGTTTTCCTTAGGAAGCTTGACATCAGCCCATCTGTTCTTTGAATGTGGGTTCAAGCGTGGTGCTTGTGGGTCATTAGGGTTATTTTCACTTGCCAGTTTAGAAGTGCAGATATTTGATATGGAATGCAATCTGTGTTACGCTGAAGTCAGTCATATTTATTCCACCACTGTAGGCATCTTGTGACGCCAGAATTTTACTTCAGAAGAACAACTAAATTTGGCATGCTTGAGACTGAGCAAGAGTGGTTTCATTTGTAACACTCTTGCAGTCCCACAGCTATTTCAAAGCTGTTGTACTTTGGGACAAGGCCTTTATGATCAAAGGAAGAGTAGTAAATCAGTACAGTGTTAAGGAAGATAAACCTGAGTGCATCACAACACAGGGAATGCCTAAGTATTTTTAAGTGAGAGTGATTATTTGTGTAATAGGCTGTACTGATGACAAAAGGTCTGAGTGTTCCAAGACCTTCTATCTTTGTAGTTCTTGTTTTAAAAGCAAAAGGAGCTGTGCACTCACTGGCCTGCCACTTTGATCTGTGGGTCTTGTATTTTGAGTAGATACAGAGTCAGAGTTTTGCAAGCTGAGGTGGCAGCTGGAAGCAAATTTACTCTGGGCAGCATAAGTAATGAAGCCTGGATGCTAGCAATCTGTTCCCTTTGCTTTGGCCTTGTCTTACCTCTGTGCTGCTCCACAATATTGCTCCTCTTCAATACTTCTAGACCTCACATCCTCCCATCCCTTGTAGTGTAATTAACCAGCTAATTAAGAGTCACCATATTTTGATTTTTCTGATCCATATGTAAGTGCTGCCTGGCCAGGTAGCAACTGAGACAGAATAGATAATACAGAGTCCATGACGTCAGTGTCATCTTCAGGGAGAAAGGGGGAAGGGACACTAATTCGGCACCTTTTCCTTATTGTCTTTGCATGAAACTTAAGGGAAAATATATCTGTGACCTCTACAGCCATCTCTATTGGGTAATAGGCTCACATTTATCTGGGAGAGGCTCGCTGATGCATAATCTATCATTTGATAAGTATTGTCTTTGTAGGCTAAAAATAGAATCTCTAATCATCCAGCATGCCTTATCTTCTAAAGCAATTGTCGTTATTCAAAGTAAAGCAGCTAAATAAAGAGTAGGCATCTGAAATTTTCTCTTTGATGTCTTAGAGAGATTTCAGGTTCCTGCTGTGACCTTGTCAAAATACAGCAATGATACTCCCTTTAAATTTTCAAAAATATCTGTGTATGACTTTTGGAGGTCTTTGTGCAACTGCTGCTAATTAGTTCGATATGAATGTTGCTGATGGGAACAGCAAGCATTCATTTCTAGGCTCTTGTTTGTCTGATTAATGCAATACTGGTAATAAAGTTTTATGATCTGCTTAATTATTAGTTTTTGTACTAGAGATACAATTTTCCCCCATCCCATTTCTGCTTCATTTTAGTAGCAGACCACTGTGAGCTGTGTCTTTATGCTTTCCCCAGTCCTGATCTGAATTATTGTTGCTTCAGTATTGCAGTCCCGCGCAATAGGACTGCAGTCTGCTGTCAATCTGCTCTCAGTGCCTGTTTGTACCATTGCAGCGATTAGCTCTGCTACCATTGCGTGCATTGATCCGCAGATCCTAGCTGTGGTAAATCTTGTAGAATATATTGCTTTTCAGCGTAATTACACACAGTGGACACATTCTTGATGCCTTTGTACAAATGCGTTTATTGTTCAGTGAAATTTGACTTTATTTTTTTGTTTTTTTTTTTTACTTTTTACAGGATGCGCATTGTTCATCATTTGGGCTACACTCTATCGTTGTGCCTTGGACATAATGATCTGGAATTCTGTGTTTTTGGTTGTCAACCTTTTACATTTCATATACCTAGTGTATAAAAGAAGACCGGTATGTATAACAGCTAAATTGCACAAGCAGTCTAATAAGATGCAAGGAAAAGGAAGTTTTGCCCAGTGTTTACTGTGCAAACCTATGAACTACACAGCAGTTCTTAAATTAGACAGGAGTTCTTTTGCACAAAGTTATCTACCTCAGAAGGGGTCCAGACCATAAGTATGATCTGATGCAGCACATCATTATTTCTCTGAAATCCGTATTTTTGAAAAATTATTTGACTTTAGAAGTTACTGTTGGCTGGTTTTGGCTATTGTGTTTGTTTTTTATGGTAAGGAAGGTGTTACCCTCTCTCATTGCAGAAAGACCAGACATAGCAGTTTGGGGTTAGTATGTGGGGTTTTTTTGTCATTTTCCCCATCCTTCCAACCACAAGAGTACATGCATACAGGTCTGCTGAAATAAAATCCTACTAAAATACTTAAAATTGAGCGTTCCAGGACAGTAGTTTTTTTAAATCAGGGGTTTGTGATGGATCAAGTTTTCCTACCTCACTTTTAAGTCTTGGAAATCCTTTGTGGTGGGAAGGGAGACCAATAAATGACAGGTGTCCTAATAGACAGTTATTTCAACAGAGAAACACATGCTGATGTCCATTTATAAATGAACTTCATACTCTTTGCTTTGATAAGTGGTTTAGCCCATATATTCTTTACTACCATGTTCCTTTCAAATGCAAATGAAAGGTAAATAAGATGCAAGTACCCTTTTTGAACATCTGTGGGACACAGAAGTAAGCAACAAAATAGAGTAAGTTGTGGGAAGAGCAGTATTAACTAAGATGATACTACTTTTTATTCCATTTAGTGCATTTATTGTGTTTTAAGGGTCAGAGGGTCATGTCTGAGGATTTTGCAACTCCTATTGTTGCTTTCAGAAGGATGCATTGGTTTAACTTTCATCAAATGCACTGTAAGAATATATTTGAAATGTATAGCAGAGCCTCAGTATTCTTTGCCCTGTCTTTGAACTAAATGCATATGCAATAGAAAATAAGTTGGTTAGTTTTATTCACTAGAAGTATATTCTGGTTCTGCAGAATGATTAGCAGTTCAGCCTTCTGTTGGTATGTGCACATAAGAATTAGATAATCTTAATGCAGTAGTTGCTATTATGTGCAAATCAAATATTAATGAAATGCTAAGTGTTCGAAAGGCTAATACTACATTTTGTAGCTTCCAAAATCTAAGGCAGATGATTTTATAATGTGAAGATTACAGGAATATGTATGGGGTTACATTATCAGCAGAATAATTACATTATCTCTGCCTCTGCCCAAAATCAAGCACATTCTGCGAGTGCATAAGGGCTGGTACAGAAAAAAAAAAAGAACAACTCTCCAAAACCTAGCTGTAAATAAGCTCTTCACCAAGATAACACAGCCTATGTAAGAGAACAGCTAGGCAATTAGCAGCCTTCTCATTTCCTGGCAAAGCAGCATAAAGCTTTACTTCTGTCTTGGCTAGGATATAGCTTAAAACTAGCTAGACTGATCTACTACCACACATTTATAGATGTATAGTAAATATTTCTAATAATTGCTCTCAATGAGTAATCTTCCCCGTTAAAGGGTACATTCCTCTTTAGTTTGTATTGTAAATGCTCTTATTAAAGCTTATTAAATCCATTTATGTCATCATGAAGACACAGCAGCATGGGGAAATTGTGCTGTATTTCTAGTTAGCAGTGTCCACACTGTCCAGTGCACCACACAAAATAACAGCTTGTGATAATGTAGAGCCAGTGAAGCCAGACTCTACTCATGTTCGTGTCTACAGTTAGATATCCTGTGCAGGTACTCTGGTTTTTAACATGGGATGAGCTCATGCTGTGTTCTTTTCCCTCACTGAAGCCTCCAAGTTAGCATGTTCTGCTTTCCCTCAACCTGCTCACCAATTTAGCTTTTTAATATTATCTTGAGGCTTGTCAGATGGGACAGGAACTGGCTAACAAAGTAAAACCTTACTGCAAAAGGCAGGAGCGACAGCTGATATAAACTCATTTTCCTAGAAAACCAAGCTTTAAGACTTAATTGTATTTTAAAAATGAGTTGTGGAATGTGTCCTTAGAATATGGGTAATGGTCCTTTGGTTCATACCCATCCAACTCTTCCCAAAAATCTAAATAAAATGTTTTTGGAGAATGAAGGAGTATCTTGGGAAGAGGACACAATGTATGCAGTTTTATATTAAAAACTATCTTAGCATTATGATATAGGCTTTATTCTGTTAAAGTGCCACCTATTTTCAATAAATCCTGTAGTAAATTTGTTAGCAGAATTATTTATAGGTGTTAGGATAAGTGGTAGAAGTAGGTGAAGTACTCTATAGGAGGGAGGTTAAAAAGGAGGAATTATATAAGGTCATGAAACTTCACTGATAAGTTGTCAGTTGCCGAAGTTGGTGAAAAATTACCTGTAGACAGGGAGGATGGGATGATCTGCTTTTAACTGTGCTCTCCATTTCCATTTCTGTAGCCCTTTCCCATTCGGTGTGTAACCATAACAGAATCGTGGTGTGCAACAATGTGCACCATACACATGTGGTGTGAAATAACAGATATTGTACAGAATAGACTAGAATTACAGGCAGAGAATGGTAGAGGAAGCATAGGAAAATTGACTTTGGTGGACATAAAATCATAGAATTGGTTTGGGTTGGAAGGGACTGTAAAGATCATCCAGTTCCGACTCCCCTGCCATGAGCAGGAACACCTTCCTCTAGATCAGGTTGCTCCAGACACTGTTCAGCCTGGCCTTGAACAGGGCCAGGGATTGGGCAGGCACAGCTTCTCTGAGCAAACTCTTTCAGTGTCTTACCACCCTCACAGTGAAGAATTTTTTCCTAATATCTAACCTAAGTCTACCCTCTTTTTAAAAATGGAGGGTCTGTTGCCCCATTTCCAGTCAGTGGGAATTTCACTGGATTGCCGTGACTTCTCAAATATGATGGATAATGGCTTGGCAACTTAATCCGCATCATCATCTTTTCAAATGCTGTGTAAGTTAAGGATTTCAAATTAAGCAGAGCCAGAGCAAGCTGTCAAAGGAAGAAGAACGTAAAGGAAATGAAGAAAAGATGGTAGAAAGGCTGAAGTCTTTACCAGTATGGCTAAAAATAACTGCAGAACGAACTCCAGGAGGCAAGAACAACATACAAAAAGAGGCTAAAGGTTAAATTGCATCTGTCTGCAACAATTTGATAAATTGAGTACGTCTACTTGAGTACATGTGTTAACAAAGGAAGGGTTCTACCTACAGTGGTGTTCCTACAGTGGTGTTCCTCCAGTATGGGGCACAGATTCACTCAAAGGTCACCATCTGCAGGACTGCATGACCTTTACAACTTAAAGCTTAGCCAAGAATTAGTTGTAATAGACTAGCCACCTAGTGGTGTTTCTTTGTATATTAAGACCTATAATAATTTCAGTAACTTTATTTCCATTAAGTTTAAGATATTACAGTATTTATGAACATTACATGAAAAATACTATGCTATTTTAATTGGTGTAATACATAATAGTTGACACAATTACCATTAAGTTGGGTTGTCTTGTTGTTGTTGTTGTTGTTGTTGTTGTTTTTAATACCCCCAATGCAAACCTTAACACTAGTGACTTTTCAAGTTTAGTCCCCAGCTCACTGTCCAACAATGAGATGATACAGAAAGATCTTTTCTTTACAAAGACCTGAAAAGTAACATAATGTATGATAAGTGGTGGTTTTTTAATGTTTTTTTCCTTTACAACTTTTATTCAAGGCACATAATTTGGGCAGAACTATATTTAAAATTGTTTCCTGTATGTGAGACCTCACTTGGAGTATTGTGTGCAGTTCTGGTGTCCTCAACATAAAAAGGACATGGAACTGTTGGAACAAGTCCAGAGGAGGGCCACGAGGATGATCAGGGAACTGGAGCACCTCCTGTATGAAGATAGGCTGAGAAAGTTGGGGCTGTTGAGCCTGGAGAAGAGAAGGCTGCGTAGAGACCTCATAGCAACCTTCCAGTATCTGAAGGGGACCTATAGGGATGCTGGGGAGGGACTCTTCATTAGGGACTGTAGTGATAGGACAAGGGGTAACGGGTTCAAACTTAAACAGGGGAAGTTTAGATTGGATATGAGGAAGAAATTGTTTACTGTGAGGGTGGTGAGGCACTGGAATGGGCTGCCCAGGGAAGTTGTGAATGCTCCATCACTGGTGGTGTTCAAGGCCAGGTTGGACAGAGCCTTGGTTGGCATGGTTTAGTAGGAGGTGTCCCTGCCCATGGCAGGGGGGTTGAAACTAGATGATCTTAAGGTCCTTTCCAACCCTAACTATTCTATAATTCTATGATTCCATGTATATGATCAAAATATGGTATTCCACCAATTTCATGAACAGCAAAATTTGCATAGTTGAATTTTAAGTTTCTTCTTTCCTGTTTGGACAGGTAAAACCTCCCTGGCGCACAGGTCATAGCCATTTAAACCTGACCTTTATAGATGTGCACACTGCTCTTAGGAAATACCTTTCTGTGGTGTAAAGCTTTCAGCATCGGCATAGTGCAGATCAATGACCCCAGCTTTGTACTCCAGTTCTTGAATGGAATGAGTGAGTGTGCAGCACCAGTCTTCTGTGTGAAAACTTCCCAGATGCTCCTTCTGGTGAGACTGGAGTTTCTACTAGAAGGAACCAGCCTTAAACCAAATGTCAGTTCTGTCGACTGTAAAAATTAAATGACTAAGCCTTGACAATCTCAATAATTTTGGATAGAGAACACAGTAAAATCCTGAAACCACCACCATAGATGCCTTTACTGAATCTCTCTTTTTCATCTTCTGCAATGTTGAGCTGCTTCCTAAAGATGGAAATGTGCAGGAAATAGAAACAGTAAAGCATAGGAGGAATATCAAATAGTTTTAACTGGGACGTTCTCTACATAGGCATTGGCTGTTTTCTGAGGTAGTCTCAGTCATATTCTGATACTTGTCCTGAAACACTACGTTGTTAAGGACAAGAGTGCTCCCAGAATTGAAGGGCCTCTAAGAAGAAGGATATAATATTCAAGCATAACAATTAAGAGTACTTTCAAAGAGTACAAATAACTATTTGTGGTCTCTGCTTCTGTGACAGTAGCTTTACATCATGAAATAGGAATTGGAATCATCTTGTTTCACTTCGTCTATCTCCGCCCAGAGTGATTCAGCCTACCCACTCAATATCTGTTTAAGATGTGACAGTGCCATCCTTCTTCAGTGGCTAGAAAACAAGCCTACACAAGCATTGTACATTATTAACCTAGTGCTACAGTCATAGATGAGATGCACTTCATTGCTGCTCTCTAGCAGTATGAGGAAAAAAAAATCAAATTGGTTCAGACCAATCTAAACTGGAAAACAATGGAGAACTGGAGTCTGGCTATCAAAAGGTTTGTGTTCCTACCATTGCAGGTGTGGTCTGGGAACCGTGGGTACTCAGCTTCTCTGAAAACTGAGTTCTATATAGCTAGTAAATTACGTGGATGTAAATAATATGGAAGCAGGATAATATCCAAAACAATATATGAATTTCTTTGTTCTAGACGATAATCAGCAAGCTTACTTCAAGTGATGCCATGTCTTTTTGATGCCTGGTAGTAATGCATTTTATCTTTCTTATACATTCTGTTTATAATGAGCTTGAAGGCTGTTTTTAAGTGCTTATCCTATAGAAAGCTAGAGAAGAGGGGGAAAAAGATCTTAAGAACTCATTTTGAATGAAATTTTCTGTCTGCAGCTATTGTATTGCCTATCTCAAAGCAAGCTTTATTTAGACATCCTCACAAATTGTTTTTAAGGAAAGAAAGCAATGAAAAATAATCGCTAGTTAGTCATATTACAAAATGAATAATTGATATGTTCATGTTTTAAATATTTATTTTATTAAATGGAGCATGCAGAATAGCCGCGAGTTTCTTTCCTGGCCAGAAGATAATTTCTGTAGTCTTGACTCAGAGCATCACAGATTTGGCTTTTTTAGTCTGAGTGGAAGCTGCAAGAGCCTAATCAGTGTCACTACAGAGCTCCTACTTGAAGTTCTGGCAGCATCACAGAATATTTCAACCACTGCTGAACAAAACATGACACCTACCACTATGGCTCATTTGGTATACGACCCGCAAGCATGATTGGAGGAGCAGTCAGCTGCACTAGCAAGGGGTGAATAGCCTGTTACGAGGGAGACCAACTAAAGCGTATCTGTGGTGTCCAACCCGATCATACTTTGTGAAAGTGGTTATGCCTGCTTTCTCTTTTAAGTATTACACATTAGAGGAAGATCATGAAACCTGAATTATGCACTAGTAAAGGGATTGCATTAATGCTCCAGGGCCAAATCCTGCCCTCATGTCTGTATGCATTGTTTTGGATTCAGAAGTCTTGAGAACTATTTAAATACTCACCTGAGAAAGGAATTAATCTTTCTTTGAGTTACAGTGGTCATATCTATAAAGAGGTGCAAATTAAATTGGTATGGCTGTGAAAAATTAGAGAGAAGAACCTGTTGGCAAAAGGTTAGATGTCTTTGACTTCACAAGTATATGAATTGTGTTTTGAAATCAAACACTTTAGGGCAGTCCCCAACACAATACAATTTCTCTCATCAGTTTAAATCTAATTCTTGTTTTGTCCATGTAGATGTATTCTGAGGTGTTAAAGAAGGTGGCATAAGGAACTTACAGGAAATTAAAAACCTGGGTTTCATGTAAATGTAGTCACTAGTGTAAGATTAAATTGATAATTGATTCAATGGGAAACCAGTGTAACTTCAGGTCAGGTGACACAATGGGCATATCTAGATCCATGAGCCCTGAATGCAGGTACCTGCAAATCCTGATGTCACTGTGAGGCCATTCCTGATAATCTTTGAACAATGGAAGTGACCAGGAGTGGAGGAAAGCCAATGCCACTTTCTCCTTAAAGGAGGGCAAGAAGCAAGACCCCGGGACCTGCAAACCCATCTCAATCCCTGAGAAGGCAATGAAATCACTAATCCTAGGAACCATTTCATTGCACATGAAGGACAAGAAGGTACTCAGGAGCAGTCAGCATGGATTCACCAGTGAGAAGTTATGTTTAACCAATCTGTTGACATTCTACAATTAAGTGACTTTCAGGACAGATGGCAGGAGAGTGGTGAATATTGTCTACCTGAATTTCAGTAAAGCTTTCAACGCTATCTCCCAGAAAGTCCTCTTAGAGGAGCTGTGGAAGTATGGGCTGGATGTGGACACAGAAAGCTGGTTGAATGACTGGGCTGAGCATGATAATCAGTGGTATGAAGTCTAGTTGTAGGTGTGTACTGTGGATCATACTGTGTGGTGCATACACTAGCAGTGTAGCTTAGGGGTCAAGGCCAGATCTGGTCCTGTTTGACTTCTTCATTAATGATCTGGCAGATGTGTACCCTAACGACACAAAACTGGAAGGAGTGACTGATAGACCAGAAGGTTGGGAAGCCATCCAAAGGGGCCTCAGCAGACTGGAGAGATGTTTCCGCAGGAATCTCACGAGGTTCAACAAGAAGGGCACAATCCTGCACTAATGGAGGAACAACCCCGTGCACCAACACATGCCAGGGACTGACCAGCTGGAAAGTAGATTTGCAGGAAGGGACCTGCCAGTCCTGGTGAGCAAATTGCATCTGAGCCAGCACTCCGTCCTTGCAACAAAGAGATGCAACAGTATCCTGGGCTGCATTAGGAAAAGCATTGCCAGCAAGTCAAGGGAGGTGATCCTCCCCCTTTGCTTAGCGCTGGTGAGATATATCTGGACTGCTGTGTCCAGGTCTGGGCTTTTCCAGTAGAAAAGAGACCTGGACTTAACTAGAGAGAGTCCAGTGAAGGGCTGTGAAGATAATTAAGGGACTGAAGCATCTCTCCTATGAGGAGAGCAGGGCTGTTCAGCCTGGAGAAGAGACGGCTTGGGGCATCTTATAAATGTGTATAAATACCTGAAGGGAGGGTGTAAAGAGGTCAGAGCCAGGCTCTTGTCAGTGGAGCCCAGTGACAGGACCAGGGGCAATGGGCAGAAACTGAGGCACAGGAGGGTCTGTCTGAACATGAGGGAACGCTATATTTTTGCTGTGGGGGTGGCTGAGCACTGGCACAGGTTGCCCAGAGATGTTGTGGAGTCTCCATCCTTGAAAATATTAGGCAAGCCATCTGGATATGGACCTGGGCAACATTGCTCTAGGTGACCTTGCCTGAAGAGGGGTATGGATAAGTTACCTCCAGAGGTCCTTTCCAACCTCAGTCGTTCTGGGATTCTGTAGCTTTATTGTTAACCTTGTCTGAATGTTTATATTCTAGCCCTCTTTGGTCCTGCGTACCATTTCTGGGGCAGAGGTGAATTTATAGGAGTATGGAGACATGTTACAAAATGATGCTAGAGTAACTAAATAGAGTTATTTAAATTATTTGAGGAGGCAACAATTCACATCTTATTGATGCTTGTGGACGTAAAAAATATCAACACTTTAATACAGTTGTGGGTGGTAAAGGTACACAGACACTGTACACAAAGTTTACAGTGAGTTTGGATGTGTGTATGGAAAAGAAAGTTTTTCAGGAGTGCTCTCACAAGAATTTTACATGTTAAGCCCTTGAAAACAGGTATCTGTGTGTTCCACATGGGGGTTGCATGAAAATCACAGTGACTCATAAACTGGCTTCCAGCTTTCATAATTTGAGGCTGTCTGGGTAAAAAGTGAAGCCTGCAGGTTTGGGATATCCTTTTGTTCAGCTTTTGTGGAAATTTAGAGGCTGTGGAGTCACCAAATAACAGCAAGGTCACAAAAGCAGCCTCCTCTCTCATGTTTAGAAATTTAATAATGAACTATATACCATTTCTGTGGGATTAACCCACCATCCCTGCCCACAGGGTTGTCACTTCCAGAGTGATTCCCGTTGTGTTCAGTGGCCCATATGTGAGATGGACCACATCCAGTGATTGAGGCTGTCTATGAAATACTCCAGATGTGATTCCACACATCCAGAAGGTTTCTGCCTCAGCTGAGTTTGTTCTATATCTAAATAAACTTGAAATGTAACAAGGAAACCTCAAAAAACTTTCCACTATGCTTGTTGTACTGTTTTGCACACACATGTAATTCTACTGAGAAGAGCTAAGGGAGGATTTTTGATGTAGAATATATGTATTCCTTAGGGGTGAAAGACAAGTATTTTCACCCTATAATGCTCTCCCGAGGAGGGAGTAGTAGGTACCTGACAGATTGAAGCTTACATGGGCCTCAGACAGCCTAGGGCTTCCCATGGTCATTCAAGATTTGTCACCTCCTCCAGGCACAAGGTAACCAGAAGTGACTCCTGGGTTCCTGTGCTGCCTCCTTCTTTCCTCCCCTGGTTTTAATATTAAAATACAAAACAATCTAGGAAATGGTATAAACTTGGAATATTCTTATTTAGTGGTGACTCTTTTTCTTCTTTTCTGCCTTTTTTCTTGGTTGTTTTTCCTTATTTTCTGTTCTGTGTATATTTTATCTTTTCATTATCTGAGGCTTATTGTTCCCATTTGTTTTCCTCCCAGCAAATATGCAGACTTTGTTCAGGCTGCCTCTGCTGTCAGGGAGGCTAGGACACTGTCTCATTCCCTGCCGCTTTCATTCAGGAAAGACTTACAGGCTTGGGATTTCAGCCAACATCCTTTCCCTCATTGCCTCTGCCTGAGTTTGGGTGGGCTCCTTGATGTGGAATGTTCAGCTGGCAATGGCTTTTTGTCTCACTCATCACATGGGGCTTCAGTATGATGGGTTTGGTTTTTAGGGCTTGCTTTTCTACTGCAAGTAAGCCAAGAAGCTCAGGGATGAAAAGGACTCCAGGAGAGCCTGAGAGAAATAGTCAGAATGAGGGGTGCATGTGGTATGAAAAATGCAAGTAACCTGCTTTTATTTTCCCTGTGTAATTCTGGGCCAACTCCTATTCGCTGTTACATCAACAGAAGTCTCAGAAGACTTCTTGTGTCTGATTTAATGTGTCACTTGGGTGGAACAGCATTTTACAGCACCAGTGTGCCAGCTTGGCTAGTTTTAGATAAGGTTTTGGTCACTCTGTCATAGGCAATGTTTGTGGATAGATGTCACACATTTACCACTTCTTCCCTTGTCTAAACATAACAAAGACAAAGATGTTCTTCAAACATAGCAACTAAAGCATGCATCCAGTCTTACCCTTTTTAAATAATGCATCTGTGTTTTTTGATGTCTTTTAATTTTGCATTCTAGATCAAGATAGAGAAGGAGCTTAGCAGCCTTTACAAGAGAATGTTTGAACCTCTCCATGTGCCTCCAGAGCTCTTCCAAAGACTAACTGGACAATTCTGCAACATTCAGACTTTAAAGACAGGTCAAGCCTATGCTGCAGAAGATAAAACATCAGTTGATGATAGGCTAAGCATCCTGCTGAAGGGGAAGTAGGTTCTATAAAGCTTGGGTACAGTCTTATGCTTTGCGTTGAATAGATTAGAAAGTTATTGGGGGTTTTGTTAGCTTTTTTAGTGTTACTGGTTTTAGTGCATGATGGTCTGTAGCCAGATAGTCTATAGGTATAGACTATTTTGTGACACTGTTTTCAAATTACAGTGATGTCTCTTACTGGCAGTGTATTATGTCTCCATTTGTGTGTGCAGCTGCATGCATTTTAGTGGGAATTATATTTGTATAATACCAACGGCAGTGTATTCCAGGACAAGCAAGTGATCTGTTTGAGTCTTAGATATCTAATTTGTCTTCTCAGTGCATTCTCAGGTTTCAAGGTTAAAAAATGCTGTGCATGAGGAAAGGAAAAAAATATCCTTCCAGTAGACTTTAAAACAACAGTCCTATTGGAATTGATTCATTGCACATGTACATACAAGCAGAGAGAGGCAGGTGCACTGCCTAGAGGCTGACAGGACCCAGGTGAGAAAGAGTGGAATAAATGCCCATGGCCAGGCAGTAATCTTGAAGTTTTTGGTAAGTTCTGGCCAACGTTTTAATCAGTTTCTGTTGATAGCAGCTTCATATGTCAGGCTTCATAGTTTTTCTTCTGAAGTGATCGGCTGCTCATTACTGTAAAGCTAGTTATCTAAAGGAACCCTGATTCTGGTCTGGCTCAGTAGCAAAACCCTGCAGGCGTCTTCCTTTTTGAATAGCAATGTTTTGAGGATACACACCATGTTCAGCAATTTGAGCTGGCTGGCAGTTGGTTCTGCTTGGAATTAGTGGAGGTTTAGGTAGAAAATAGGGTAGCTCTGGGGCTCATATTCCATAGGATGAACATATTTTTGCTTTGTTACCTGTTTTACCATCATCAATAATCATATCCAAATGTAGATTAAGTGAAGCAATCTCCGTGACTTTAAAATGTTGCTTCATACATTTTTATTTCCAGAATGAAGGTGTCTTATCGAGGGCATTTTCTGCATAATATTTACCCCTGTGCCTTTATAGATTCTCCTGAATTTCGATCAACGCAGATGAACCGGGGTGAGAAATTCCAGGTACGCTTTGATTTAAACATCATTGGTTATAGGCTGATGGGATCATTAAAAACAGAGTATAAATTTGATCAACTATTTGACTAACATAATTTTGATAGCTTTCTAGCACTGGTATTTCGTGATAGATCATATCCAGAATAACTTTTAAAATTAAATGCTGCAAAACGGTATTATGACAGTGTTTGCTGAGCAGTCTGGCTTTTGGTGTTCTGTTCTCTTTTGCTGTTTCCACGTTTATATTGTGTTAAGAGATTACTCAGGACAAATAATACAAGAGATAGCTTTACTGGAAAAAGAGATGACGCAAGCAGTTTCATTAGTGGTTCAAAAACTGAAAAGGAAAAATAATTATTGCAATATTTAATGTTACTAAAATGAAAGACTAAACATTCAGGCACTAGTAGTTTGAAATTGGTATTTATCTAAACTTATTAATGATTCTGTCCCTTTTGAAGGTTGTTAAAGCAACACAGCTGAAAGAGATCACACTATTTTGAAAAAAGATATTCGCCTGGGGAACATTAAGGGTATATGTCTCTAACAGTGTAATTAGGATATATTATACTGTAGGTTGTGCGGAAAAAAATAGTATTAAAGAAGGCTTTTTCCCATAGTACAGAAATGGCTGGTTTGCTACCTCTTACAATTATGTTATTGAACTGGGTCTGTGTAATCATGACCAGACTGTGGCTGACTGGGTAGATCCACCCTGGTACCCTGGCAGAAGAGGAGGGAGAGCAATGTAGAGTCGAAAATCAGTGATGGATGTCATATGTTCCAGTCAAATAATAGGCTTAATGCCAAGGAGAGAGAATTGTCCAGACATACTCATTTCACAGCAGTGAGGCGTCCTCCTGGCACAGCCTATTTCTCTTGTAAGCAACGGGATACAAATTGATCCCTTGAAGGGAAAAGTCTCATGCCTGAACTTATGCCTGCCTCAAACAGTATTATAATCTGGTGTGGTGTGCATCTTTCACTGAGTTCTGCTCATATAAACACTTTCAGTGTTGCTGTTGCAAGAGGACATGGATTCAATCTTAAGGACCCCATCTGCTGGCAATGCTGGCATACTCTTTTTCAGCCGGTGTGCTTATATTACAGACCACGAAGTTAAAATCCATGGATAAGTTTCTCTTTTTTTTTATTTTTTTTTTGAGGCTAAGTTAGCTTGTCATAGCCGAGAGCACCTGATTTCTTCATAGGTGACTGTCATCCCATTGCAACACATGCTGTTTGGGATCACTGAGTGGTGCAGGTTACCATGTGCCATTGTTCTTTGCCAGCACAGGAGGATGAACATGGGTCCAGCCTCCCTGGGGAGGATGGAAGCTCCTCTGTAACTATCAGTAGCTGAATTATCAGTAACTGAGGTAATGGAGTCTTAGGCCAACTAAGGTGGTACTTGTGGGATCAGCAGGGCTGACAATGAAGCGAGAAAGATGAAGAGATGTTTTTTAACTCACTAAAAACTCTTTGATGGAGACCTTTGGATTATACTGGTTACTCCTGTTTGGTGACAGCAATGTAAAATAAAATCAAGCAACTTACAGGCCTTTTGGGATGAAAGTAGTGTCATCACTGTAGGACTGACTTTATATGTAAATCTTCTCTGAAATAAATGCTTTTACATTTATGAGAGATTTTCCCCTGTTATGTCCCCCCAGGTTTTCTGAAAAACAAACTGGTCAAGCTTAACAGTTAAAAATATGATGATAATAAATATCTGAGCTGGTTTACATTTGTAAAAGTAATCATATTGTGTTTTAAGGAATACCAAAATGTTTTATGCTTCAAGAGTTATTGTAACTACAGGTACAAATAAAATGGTATAAATTACTTTAAAGCATATTTGAATATGCTAATTTTAAAACATTTTTAAATGTGCTAATTCTGAGCATGTATTTTCTCAGGTCACCATTATTGCAGATGATAACTGCAAGTTCCTATGCTGGTCCAGGGAAAGGCTGACTTACTTTCTGGAATCTGAGCCATTTCTTTATGAGATCTTTAAGTATCTTATTGGCAAAGATATTACAAATAAACTCTATTCATTGAATGACCCAACCTTAAATGACAAGGTAAGCAACTGAGGTTTTGTTTAGGAATTTTCCTCCTATGCACTAATTTATTGTTACTTCAGTGTTAGAACCTCTGAAAGCACCTTCTTTTAACCAGTTGCTATCAGCTGCTGAATTCACACTTGCTGTCTTTTAATGCCAAAGTATGAGTGCAATATTTCTGTCAGCAGCAATATTGGTTAAAGTTAGCACAATGATGTGCAAGAAAGATTAATACCTGATATTCAGAACTGATTAGTTAGTGCAGATATTTCTAGCCAACTAGGAGACATGATGGCATAAGTGCTTCATCCTGGATATCCTTTCTCATTAACAAATGGGTGCCTTTGGACAAAGAAGCTTTGAGGGTTTTTTCTTCAAGAATTTGCTTGCATATCAACAATAAGTTGATATGATGTAGTTAGTGGAAGGAGGCATGTGATACATATATAAAAAATATAAATACATATGAAGACATATATAATAAATACATGTAAGGTGATAATGAATACACTCTAATAAAGGATAAATATAAATGCAGATAATATAATACAGATGAATGTATACACATAAAGTATAATTACATATAAAATATAATTGCATATAAAATATTCAGTGGTCTCAATATAACTCATTCTTTGCATGTAGAGGGAGTGTGTTTTAGGTGTCACAGTAAGTGGTCTGCATGTAGTCATGGATGGATCAATTATCTTGGTTTATTTTCATTTTATCTTTTTACTTAGTTACATGGCTTTTCAAGATTTGAATGGTGACTCGGCTGATGGTGGTTTTGCTTGAGTTTTATTATTTATATAGTGGCTGTAGGGCTCTTGTATATAAATTATTTGAAAAACTTTCACTATCATTTATGAAAAGTTTTATAATTTTGTAATACAGTATTTTCATATTCTGTCTGTATTGATTTAACTCACACTAACTCAGAGCAAAAATCCATCTCATCAGTACTGCCCGCAGTTATATATATATGTGTTAAATAGTAACTTCTGGTTGTGAATTTACTAGTTTTTAATGACAATAGTCGCGTGAATTTAAGATTATTGTAACTCTTTATCACAGTGACTTTTGAAAACAAGTTATAAAAATTAAGAGTGAGTATTTGGAAAATTTGTAGTACCTTTGTATTCTTCCTCAAATGAAAACCCTGTTGCACAAGCCCTTCCTGCAGAACACAGGACACATTCTCCTTCACTTCCCCATTACCAGCACTCTAGGCACATGTCACTTCTCACAGGCTTCATTGTCAAATATACATATTACTGATGTCTTAAATGCTTTCTAACTCCTGACAGTCTCAAAAGAAAATTTTGTGGTTGACTCCTGTACACGTGCAAGAGAACAGCTAAAATTCAGTATAGGTTGTTCATAATCAAGATGATAGTAAAAAGGTAAGAATATAAATTCATTGTATTGGAAATCTGAAAAGCATCCATTTATTTGTAAGGAACCTTGTGATTTTATCCTACCTAAGGAGATTTTCACTGCTGTTGGGAAAACAGTCATTCCTCTCCACATGAAATAGGATGCTGATTCCTGACTTTTAGAATTCAGTAAAGTGGAGTTATCCATGATGCTCGTCGTTCATTACTGCCTTCACATGCCTAAAATAGCACTCTGACTTGCAGTAATACTTAGCATTGTACAGTGCATGGTTCCATATAAATATTATAGTAAAAGACTTCTCAGAAAGACTACTCAAAGCAAATGGAAGCTCCTGAGACCGTTTGACCAGCAGAGGATAGTGTTCATGTGATGCATTTAATTTGTCTTCAGTAAAATCAAGAGCCAAGCGATCAACTACTAGGAAGGAATGACATGATGAAATGAAAAACCAGGAAAGTGAACAAATTTCAGTTAAGATATAATTGCTAAACGCTATATATAGCATGCTGGTTTGTTTCTCAAGGAGGTCCTGGCTTACCATAAAGGCTGTATTTTAATTGCAGAGCATCGTATCTAAATAATGAATTACCAAAATAATAAAAATCAACCTTTCCATAGGAAAATACGTGAAAAGTCCAGTGCAAAACAGAATTAAAATTGAATTATTAACCTGAGGTTTCATGCTTGCCAATGCTCTAGTGCCAGTGTATTACCAGCATCTTCTGTTTTCATTTAAATCAATATACACTGCATAGAATCTTCTGCTCTAACCAGTTTCTTGATCCACAAGTAGTCATAGCTGAGACCAGAGCGTCTACTACAGAGGGAATATTTATAATTTCAATTTTAAGTTGCTTGATACCTTTTTTTAAATTGTAATTGTTCACATTTTTTAGGCTTCAAAAAAGATTGATCGGCAGCCTAGTCTTTGCTCACAGCTCTCTGTGATGCAGATGAGAAACAGTATGGCCAGTACCAGTGACAGTGAGGATGGCTTGCAGATGTTTCTTCGTGGGACTTCCTCTGCATCCTCTCTTCGTGAGTGCTCAGGATAGTTTGTGCCAGTTTTGAACACAGCTTGGTTATCATTAGAGATGATTGCAGAACTCCTGTTGCCTTCAGTGGGAGCAGACTGTAGCTTTTTGAATGCTGCTGCACACCGACTAAGTGGAGAGACCTAACTGTAGGGAACTCATATAAGGCTTTGTATGCTAACTGAAGCTACCTCATGTAGATATTGGCAAAATCCCCAACATGTATTGTGATAATTTTTGGCATAATTTTAATGTGTAGATATAGTATGGAATGTTTATATCAGTGGTGCAGAACTGTGAATGTACAGTGCCTGTCACAGTGGTATCTTCTTTGGTCTGTGACTGGTGCTTGTAGAAATTAAAAACCCAAAACATTTGCCCTCAACAATTTGGCACTTTGTGTTTCCTCCTGAGATAGTTGGCAGAGTCTGGAGAAAGTGGTATACAGCCATTATTTTGATGCCACCTGGAAAATCTCCAATTAACCTATCAGGCTCTTCTCTCCTGTTTTTTGTATGACAGGCATAGTAGGGAGCAGCTAAAGTGAGGGGAGAAACTATGTATGACCTTTTTTGCTTCTGCTCTTGGAATTTATTCCTTTATAGATCCTTCTAACTAATTTTTTTCTGGGTTTTTGCTATTGTTTCTTTTTAATTCCCCTGAATTTAAATTCCAACAATTACCTGAACTCTGAAAGCAGTTTTTGACAAAACCCAAAAAAACCCAGAAGATACTCAAATTTCTCATTTGACACAAGCAGTTAGTTTAATTGGGTTTAAAAGAGTCATACAGGATTGTTTATTTTGATCTGGGAAATATTATTCTTTAGTAATTAGAATTCAGAGGAAAAAATCACTGCCAGTTATTGACTATGGTTAAACTCTCTGTTAAGAAGATGAAGTGTTTAAAAGTATTTGGACCTTCCAATTTAATGATCTCTTTTCCATTGTGTTCCTCACACTTCTTATCTAGGAAGTCCTTCAGACTTGGAGGGCCTATCTGTTTTCACTCCTTAACATTGGTATAGGCTGCATGCCCGGATAGATGGAAGCAAAAGCCCTGCTAGTGTTTTCCCTGCTAGAATGTCGAGGGTTACATCTAGGATACAGTTTGATGAAAGTTCCAATGGTGTTTTCTGCATTTCTCCTCTGTTCCCTGAAAGAATATTTAGAATCACAGAACAGTTAAGGTTGGAAGGAACCTCTGGAGATGGTGTAGCCCAACCCCATGTTCAAAACAGGGTCAGCTGGAGCAGGTTGCTCTAGGGCCATGTCCAGTCAAGCTTTCAATATTTCTAAGGTGGAAGATTTCACAGCCTTTCTGGACAACCTGTTCCAGAGCCTTACCACCCTCATAGTGAAAAAGATTTCCCTTATAATTCATGACTGTTTTCCTCTGTTCTTTAATGCATGCCTCCAAGAAGAGTCTGGCTCTGTCTTCTCTATACCCTTCTATTAGATAGCTGAAGACCACAGTAAGGTCCCCTGAGAGCCTTCTGTTTATAAGGCTGAACCCACTCAGTTCTTGCAGCTTCTCTGTATACATCACATGCTCCAGGCTTTGACCATCTTGATTGCTCTCCACTGCACTTGCTCCAGTATGTTCATGCCTTTCTTGTATGGGGAAGCCCAAAACTGGACACAGCACTCCAGATCCTGTCTCACAAGTGCCAAATAGAGGGGATTAATCTCTTAAATTGACCTGCTGGCTATGCTGTTGCTAATATGGCCCAATATATGGATGGCCTTCTTCACTACAGGGGTACTCTGCTGGCTCATATTCCACCAGGACCCCAGGTCTGTTTCTGAAAAGCTGCTCTCCATCCAGTTGATGCCCATGCTGTACTGCTTTTTAGATCTGTCGTGTCCCACGTGCAGCAGTTTGCCTTTGTTGAAATTCATGTTGTTTCTGTCAGTTCTTTTCTCTGGTGTCTGAAGGCGTGTTCTGACCAGCCACCCTGCCCTCTGGCCTGTCAACAGTTTCTCTCACTATTTGGCTGTTGTCTGTGAACTTGGCAGAAGTGCATTCCATCCCGTCATCCAGGTCCAATATATTGAACATTATAGGCCTTGGTATTGGCCCTGAATGGACACTGCTAATAACCAACTGGCAGCTGTGTTTTGTGCTGCTGTCCACTACCCTCTGAACTCAGCAGTCCAGTGAATTTCACACCCAAGCTGCAATCCATGTATCCAGTCAATTTCTCACCCATGTGGTTAAAGGGATTTATGTCAGGCTGTGGAGGGTCATGTTACAGCCCAAGTAAATGACATCCACTGTACTCCATTCATTCACAGAGCTTGTCATCTCACCACAGAAGGTGGTCAGACTGGTCAGGCACAATCTGCCCATGGCACATCCATGCTGGCTGTTCCCAGTCACTTTTCCCTCCTTCATGTGCTTGGACATGGCTTCCAGAAAGACAGGCTCCATGATCTTCCTGGCAACTGAGATTAAGCCAATAGACCTGGGTATAGTTCCCCAGGTGCTTCTCCTTGCTTTTCTTGAAAATGGCCATCACGTTGGCCTTTTTTTCTGACTGCCATGATCTTTCCAAGATGATAGAGAGGGGTCTTGCAATTGCATCAGTCAACTCTCAGCACCTTGGATGCTGTCCATGTAATTCCACAATCTTGTATATGTCCTGTTGACTTAAGCGCTTCTCAACTCCGTCCAGCTCTTCAGTAAGTCAAGCATCACTCTCCCAGTCTCTACCACTAGACTCAGAGACACAGGAGGCTTCAGAACAAACCTGTAGAGTAAAAACTGAAGCAAAAAAGATACTGAATATCTCAGCCTTTTCCATGTCACTAGGTCCTGTGCCCCACTGAGCCACGGTCTCAGTTTCCATGGTCCTTTTGTTGCCAATGTATTTGTAGAAGCCCTTGTTGTTGCCCTTTACTAGACCCAGGTGCTGCTGAGCCTTGGCTTTCCTAATTCCATCCTTGCATGCTTGGACCATATTTCTGTATTCCCCCAAGCAGCTCATCCCTGCTTTCACCTTGTGTGTGTGTCTTTTAGAGCTCTGTCAGGACTTTCTGGTTCATCTATGCCAGCCTTCATCTATGCCAGCCTTTTACCACGCTTGCTCAACTTTCTATACACTGGAATGGACTCTCTTTGAGTTTTAAAGGTGTCCTTGAAGATCAACCATCTGTCCTCAGGTCCTTTTGCCCTTGTAGACCATGTCCCACGGGTTCCTGCCAAGTAGAACCCAGAGTAAGCCACAGTCCCCTGTCCTCAGGCCAAGGGTTGTAATTCTGCTGTTTGTCTTGCACACTTCTCAGTATCTTAAACTCCACCAGCTCCTGGACACTGCAGCCATCAGCCTTCAGCTCCCTGATGAGTTCTTCCTTGTTCATCAGTGACAGATCCAGCAGAGCAACTTCCCTCGTTGGCTCATCGATCACTTGTGTGAAGAAATTGTCTGCTGCGCTCTCCAGAAATCTCCTGGACTGCTCGATCCCAGCTCCGATGCCTTTCCACCAGATACTGGGGTGGTTAAAGTTCCCCATGAGTACCAAGACCTGCGATCATGAGGCTTCATCCAGTTGTCTAAAGAAGGCTTCCATCCACTTGTTCTACTTGATCAGGCAGCCTGTAGCAGATACCCGCTACAAAGTCTCCCATGTTGGTCTGTTCCCTGATCTTTACCCATATGCTCTCAACTGGCTTCTCACCTGTTCCACGGCAAAGCTTCATGAGATTGAAGCCACTCCTTTGTGTAGAGAGCCTTTGGACAAATGTGCACAGCTCAGAAGCCTGAAAGAAATCGTAAAACTGTGTTTGTGCAATTAGTTAAAATTCTCTTTCAGGCTTAGCAGCAAAAGCTTACACCAGTATTTCAGCTTTGGGAAAAGTAATCTAAATGCATGACATATTCCGCAGTAATTTCATTAATTCCTAGGATGCATCCATGCTTAGCGCATACTTGATAAATACATTTTTCTCCGTTTACTTTTCTTTGGTTTGTGTACTGTATTTTCTGGTGTATTTTTTCGGGGATGTTTTTTTTCCTCAAAAGAGGGCTTTAAATGTCTTTTGTGTTCTGAAATTGCTTGGTCCAACAGCAGTTGGTGTAGTTGATACTGTCATTGCCACCACCCCACTGGCAACAATAGGTGTGGCATCCTCCCAAGTCCAATGGTTCCCTTACTTCCAGGGAGGCAAAGGGGTTATTCATACAAGCGGTGTATCATACATCCTGGGAAATATTGTCTTTTGTTTCTTCTTTGCATTCTGATTAATGCAAGACTTCTGACTTCTGTAAAATGTTGATAAGAATTCTTGATGAAAGGTTATTTATCTCACTAAACTATAATGCTTCAATCTCTCTTTTTGCCAAGATAGCTTGTTAGTTATTCCTGGGTACTGTCATTGCCAATGATGGGTTTGCTACCAAGGTGAGCTCTGCTTAAAGATTTGTTTTCAATGTGGATTGTGGCCATGTATACACTTTTTCTCAGGTCCGAGGGAAAACTGAACAAAAAGCTGCCACTTACCTTACCACTGTTGTGTTTTCAGCTTTGGTCTGTTCTTTAAGATTCAGTACGTGGTATATGCTGAAGGCTTACTGTCCCTATATGCTCCTTCTGCAATCAGGCATTCCTTTATTTAAAACCAAACAAGCAAAATCCAACCCCCCAGAAGTTTTAGTGAGGAACATGTGGAAATTACAAACTTTTTTTTTTTTTTGGTTAGAAGAAGAAATTAAGAAGAGAAACCTATTGGTGCGGGAATGCTGTCTTGTCGTGGCCAGGGGATTAATTGTTGTGTGACAAAAGCTTCCCATTACAAATATGATGTTTGACTACTAAAATACAAACACATTTTATTCTCCTAATTTCCATATTCTTAAAAAATTGAGCATTTATGTTTTTGCATAATCCAAACTTTTTAAATGATGTTTTTATCTGTGCTACAAACAATAAGCTTCAACTCACTGAAATCAAGAAACTGATATAAATCTTTTTTTCAAAGTGTTTAGTGCCAAAAGGGTGAAAAATACTGATTACTAGGCCCCAAACTACAATTACTAACAAAGCTGTGTTTTGAATTTAATTAACTAAGAAACCCAACTAACTGTTTGCTTTTATATTAAGGAAATAACCAACAAGAGTTCTATAATGCTTATGGAGTGAGTCGTTTGCAGCATGATGTTTTCTGTTGATAACATCACATTAACTCAGCGAGCATCCTCAAAAAGGTATTAAAGTGAGGTTTCTTTATGGTGTGATACTTGTGCTTGATATCTATGATCCATCTGTTTGTAATTTATTAGTAAATGAAATTGATGTATCTCTTTTCCAAAATTTGAATTAAGCAGAAGTAGTTCCACCTGATCAAAAAGGTAGCTTCACCTGACTTTCAGTTCTTTAAGAAGCATTTCAGTATTAGTTTTTATTCAATAGTTCTATTGCTTGGTAGTAATTCATATACTTAGTAGTGATACGGTCTTTTTCTATGCTATTTGGTTTAGATCACTCAAACCTGCTGGTCTGTGAATCTGTATTTGCAAACTTATAAGCTAAACAGGGATGTAGAAAGGTTTTGTTTTAGTAACTCTTTTATTGGTATTATCCCATTATGGGTATTATCCCATTATTATCCCTATGTTATACCCAGCTTGTGGTTAAAAGCAGGATTAGGTTTCATGGGAAATGCCATTTTAATAGGTATTTGGGCACAAATCCTCTAGAGAGGTGTATGGAAGGCCTGGGTTCAAGGTCTAACTCAATCTCTTGAACACCGGTCCAATGCTGGATAGAGGCATCAGTAGACAAGCTTTGTATTTGGAGAAAATGAGGGCATAACTTTGAACCAAACAACTTGACAGTATTAGTCCTTATATTGGATCCTGTTGAACAGGCTTATGGCTTCTTACTTCTGGAGGGATCTAAACACTTCTAAACAGAAGAAAACAATTCTAAAATGGCAATAAACTTATAAAAAATCTAAAAAAACCCAACCCAAAAGCACAACTAGCTCAGTATTTCCAGGCATCCTTTCACCTTTGAGTGCAATTTGTTGGTGTCTCCCCACGAAGTCAATTTTGTATCCAAGTGCACCCACAAACCTTGGATTTAGACAGTTAAACGATCTAGTCATCGCTTGTTTAGGCCATAAAACCCCATCTGTGTGAAAAGAAGCACTTAACAATTCCAGTATTTAAAAATGTGTTTGAGTGATCTCTTGTCATGGCAGTTAAATTAGTTTTTGAATGTCAAAAGAAAATACTAATACTTTTTTTAACATCAAAGTTCTAAAAAGCTGATTCCAAACAGTGTTTGTGTGAATGTGACTTAAAAATACAATAATTACAATAACCCACTGGTTTTGCCTCTAAGCTGTCTTTTGTTCTCATGCAACACAAAGAAGTCCTTCATAAATAGGCTTCCTTGGCAGAGCACTTTACTGTATATCTGATGAACTTTTTCTGAAGTCATAAGAACAGCCCTGCAATAATGAAAATTTTTTTCAAGGAGATCTGAATTTTTAGCTTGTATACAAATAATTGGACTGGTGTTCACTACCTCTTGCTCTTTTCTTCTCAAAGGCTATTTCAACGATGTGCCTAATCTTTTTGGTCATCATACGCTAGCTGTTTACAACCTTGTGCCACTGTGGTGGTTTAACTCTAGAAGAAGATACTGAAAGACAAAAATGTCCAAGTGCATATGCTATTTCAGAGTGAACAATAGAAAATAAACCTGCTTGGCTGATGTTAAGGGAGTTCTCTGGTTTAGCCCTCACGCTGAAAACTTGACAACAATAGAGGTAGCTTGCAGCTACCTCTGGAGCACAAAAACTCCTTTTAATGTCTTACCAGCAATAGCTGTGGTGTGCCCCCCGCTCTGGACAGCTCTATGAATTGTTGCTTTGGAGAAATGAAATCACTGTCAGTCAAAAGTGACCTTCACCTGTTAATCTTGTTTTCTTTGTGGTTCTTTATAGGCGTATTATATTTTCTCTAAGTTTTACATTATCATGCTTTTAAGGCAGTTAGGGCTGTGATTGTATACCCACCTGAGGTTTGCCCAGTACATTGAGGAATTCTTTCACAGACAAGGCAAGTGTGCAAGGTTACTTCCCCTTTGTACTTCAGGCAGCCGTTCATGGTGTCGTTTGTGGAGAATAATTAGTGGGTGAGTAACAGTGAGAAAACAATTGCCAGGGACATGGCATTGGGCAACCTCAGGAAGTCAGGATTTGCACTGAATATGGGGAGAATACTGTGTCTGTGCCTGGCCACAGGGTTTAAACCTTGGCGTTGGTTCATGTTGCTGGTTCACTGCAGCACGGCTGTCGCACATCTGGAATTTCCTGATACCTGTGGTCAAATAACAAAGAAACCTTCACTTATAAAATTGTCTCACGAGGGAACTAGGACAGGGTTACCAGACTGTGTACTAAATAGGTGTATGTAGTAGGTGTATATTGTAAAATTAATTTGTAATTTCTCTGTAACTGTGACAGGCCCAGGCCGGACATCTCCCTACCTGAGAACTTCCACAAAAATGAAGCCAATAGAAGAAAGTGTTGAAGATGATGTCTTTGAAGCACCATCTGCTGATAAGCTCGAACTCCAGCGGCTGCCTTAAACAGATGTGTTGTCAGGTGTATCTGGGCTTGCCCAAAGCTTCAGTGCAAGAGGAAGAAGCTGGATTGGGAGGAATGTGAAAGCTAAAACCACCTCTCCACGTTTGATTTTGCCACAGCGTATGTCAGTGGCCACTAGATGAAATGCCACATTATATTTTATTTCTAAATAAAATAGATAAAAACTTGAGTGTGTTTTATTTTTGGTTTTGGGACGTGGGTGGCTGCTTTATTTCTACTCTTGCCACCATAAATTTAGTATTAAGTGGCTGACTAGCCTGAAATTTCTAGAGGTTTATTCCGTAGAGAATATCCCCAGTTTCATTTTGGTAAGTTTCTTAGAAGCCTGTATCTTAGTGTTTTTCAGTGGGAGATTTTGAAATTATATTTACAAAGCCATGTTGCTGTTACTATCGTTGTGAGTCTTGAGTGAAATAGTACACACACTCTTCTGTGCCTTTTGGTAGGTACTTGCCTCTAATTCTGGTGTTTCCCAACCTGACTGCTTGACTCTACAATTGTAATAATTACTTCAATTTTATTTTTTCTTGGTCAGATACTTAAGTATAATGTTGCCTTTTGAACCTTACCTTTTTCTTCTTTAGGTAACTGTTTTACACTGAAATCTATGCTGGTTTTGGTCTTATCTGTAGAATGGTAGAATCATAGAATAGTTAGGGTTGGAAAGGACCTTAAGATCATCTAGTTCCAACCCCCTTGCCATGGGCAGGGACACCACACACTAAACCATGGCAACCAACACTCCATCCAACCTGGCCTTGAACACTGCCAGGGACGGAGCATTCACAGCTTTCCTGGGCAACCCATTCCAGTGCCTCACCACCCCCACAGGAAGGAACTTCTTCCTTGTATCTATGATTGAGCTGTTATGGATTAACCTTTCCACACAGCAGTATGTGAGGTACAGATGACACCTGATGTAGGAAAATCAGTTCATACCTCAAAATTGGGTAGTAAGTGCAGCAACAGTCTCAATGTTGGGAAGCATTGGAAGCCTTTATAAGAGGCACTTGTATTAGTCCTGTCTGTGATTTGTGGAGACACATAGATGCTACCTATACTTCTGGGCTTTGGTGATTCTGGAAATTTGTTATGTAACAAAACAGTATATTTTAACTAAATATAACAGAAAATTGATTCTGTTCCATTTATTGAATTGCACAAAACTCTGCTACATACAGTAGTAGAGGTTTGGCTTAAATTTTCAAGCAGTCAGAGGTGTCAGAGTCTGGGTTTTGCTGGTTTGTTTCACTTCATTTTATTTCTAAATATATCCTGACCGAGCATCCTTCAGTCAGCCTGCATCCAACTAATTCTCTCCTCAGAAGCACATGCAGTCGCAAAACTTGCCGTTAAATGATTGCAAGTTTGAGCTGTGTTGGAACATTCCTGCTTCTGTGAATTTAAATCCAGTGTTTAATATTACATCAGTATGTCTTGTGGTTCAGTCAGTTTGGCATTATTAAAACCATCACTCTGAGGTGAGACATACTTACTAATTTGTATAAATAAGTGTAAAATATCTTTAGGCCGCTCATCTGCGAAAGACAGAACATTGGCTTCTGTTAGTGCTGATGTAGTTTATCATCTAAATCTGATTTAATGTTGGTCTTACAGATAGAAGTTAGGAAGTCCTCTTGCAGCTGCTGTAGTTTAAAGCACAAGTGTTAGTTGGAACAGCTTTCAAAACCACTGGTTTGATAAACCAAAACGATACGTAGGATCAGCTGCGAGTCTACTGAGGAAAACTGGGATTCAGCAACTAAAACATAAATGCATATTTAAAATTTTACCACATTTATAGTAGCTGACCGTCAAATACTGACAACTGAACAGACTACACCATGAACAAAAATACAGTAGACAACAAGGAAGCTGAATATATGCTCATTGCAGGGGTCTTGGACTCAGGTTTGGATTCTGTGACCTTTGAAGGTTCCTTCCAACCCAAGCTATTCTATGATTCTATCATTAGAAAAATACAAAACATTGTCTGTGCAGTAAAATGCATGCTAAAAGAGAAATGCGTATCCTCATAACTCCAGTGCCTGCATGGTGTGAAGTTGTGAACTTGTTTGCAATTTTGGATGTCCTGTTTCTTTTAATAAGAAGAAGAATACTTGCAGAGCATTTCAATAGAGTAAATCATAAAAAATGTGGGCTTATTTAGTTTGAGATCTCTACAGGTGATCTGATTTAGCCTTCTGCTAAAGCAGGGTCAACTTCCCAATGAGTTGAAATGTTGCAACGATGGGGACAAAAATATTAACAGGCGCTGTTGCAGGAAGATGCCTGCGTGTGAGGACCATATGTCTAAGATGTTTATCTTCCTTTTGGACTACAAGACAACAGAATTTGTAAATAAAATAATTCTGTATATTTTTGCAGGTTTTACAAAAGCTGCTCTAAGTAATGGGTTATTGTAAGTAACACGATGGTTACAGACTTACAGATCAGTGGGTGATGGCTTTCTTCCACCCGGCAGTGCTTTCATGCTCTGCTTAAGAAGTGTAAGAAGCACCCTGTAGTAATTCAGATTTGAGGGAGCAGTATTTGTGTCCATGGGTAGAGGGTGACTGTAAACCCATTGTTAGCTCTTTTCAAGATGTGATTAGTAGACCAAACATAAAACAACATATATTTCTAAATCATAACATCATGTTTTGTTGGTCATAACTGTAACTATGTAGCAGATGGGAATTATACCAGCAAATAGTTATTTTTACTAACCAAAATGCCTGTGGGAGAAAAAATTAAGGTACTTCATCAAAATCAATCTTTTATGTTTTGGGTTTGTTCTGTTTGTTTCTAAGAATTCTGTAATTTCAATACATTTACATAAATGCAGCAAAACACATATGGAGGTTTGTCAGGGAGCTTGAACTAAAAGGTGTCATTAACTCTATGAAGAATTGTCTTGGAGATTCATTTCAGGCTCCGTTCTGCTCCTGTAGCAAAGCCCCGTTTGTCTCACTCCTAAATCATGTGGAATGAGATTCAGGCGGAGCTGACCCAGCATCTCTTCAGCTGCACCTCATACACCCAGGAGCTTGCGTACTCCTGCTCCAGAAGGTAGATCCACTTTCAAGAAAAGTAATTCCGGTCACTAGGAGAGGATTCAAAAAATCATCTGTAGCCCAGCGCCTGGGGAAGTCAGGTACGTAAAAACTGCTCCAGTGCAGAGGTGGTGAACCTCCAGATCTTCATTAGCATGAATGAAAGGTGCTAGTCACTACCCACATCACATTTGTACAGGTGAATCCCAGCTTGGAGGTTCTACTCTATGATGGATATTTGCAGTAAATAGCAAGCTTAGAACAGGTCAATTCAATGATCAAAACTATTTCAGTAATATGAATGTAGTTTAGATACCCCTTTTTTTTTTTAATGGTCATTTTATAAAGAAGCCACATGTATTTGAATTCTTTTATTTTTGTTTTGGATGGGCATGCAAATACTAGATGCTCATTTTTTTTTCCTTCCCATACTATTTCCCTTTAAGAAGTGCGACTGAACTATAATCCCCTAACGGAAAATAGGCTACTTTGTTTGATGTGCGCATTAGAAAACAAACCAAAGATGTGACAAAAGAGGCACTTCAGTAAAAATATTGGAAGAGCTGCAATGGTGATACAGTTAAAAGGCAAGGGCTCAGCTCTCCTGTAAATTTTGGTACCTAGGTGGAGCCTATAGCAAAAGTAGCACTCAGAAAGTATCTTCACATGCGGAAGGCAGCAATTTCTAGAGCAACATTGTGCATGACAGGTCATTGCAGATACGCTCACAACTCACTGCCATGGAGTTTCGGGAAGTGAAATTGTAGCGACACGTTTTAACCTTATTACTGGAGTTACAGCAACAGTTACTTTAATTGTTGTTTCAGAAACGCAGCCATAGGAAGTGCCTCCGAGTGAAATGTTTTTCTGCCTCTACTGCCATGTTGGCCACAGCTGCTTCTGATTAAAGGCAAATGGGTTCTAAGTACTTAAGGGATTAATAACAGAAAAGAAACCATCTTAATTAATTAGCCCTGACATTTAAACTTCCTGAGAGCATGATGACGGTGAAATGAGAGGCATCAGAGTGTGCGGAGAAGCAGCGTGAAAGCAGAAATTGCAGTATTGCTCTCTATTGATTGCAGTTCAGTCTTCATGCTTTTTGCAATAAGGAGAGCATAGCAGAGTGGCCCAACAACATTCAACAACGTGACAAAAGTTGATGGGTTCTTGTTGGGCCACTTAATAGAGCTTACTGCTTTCCTTTTGATAAAGTTATGACTACAGGAGGAATGGAGCGTGTTCAGTGACCTTAAATATTAGCTAAATTTTAGTTCACAAGTACTTGGCACTTAATGAACAGAAAATAAGTTACAAACCTAAGTGACTTACAGCCATGCCATGCCTGTGTGTTCGTCAAACACCTATAGAAGACTGAGAGCTTTCTTTTCCAGAAACCTCTTTGAGACCCATAAGTCAGAGCTCCAGTACAAATTAGGGCTTTGCACAGGGATGGGTGTAAGTTGTGTTACAGGTTCCAGGACTTACTGTAGCTATCAGACACCTCGAATGAATCCTGTCCAGCCACTGCAATTTACTGCGCTTGACTTCCTCCTTAACTTTCTCCCAGGGGATTAATATCTGTTACAGCCACATCCTGGTTTCCTGTGCAAAGTGCTTTTGGGATAACAGTTCCCCATCATCCCTTGTAGCAAAGAACAAATCAAAAGCAATGCCTCTTGACATGCATCCACTTGTACACTATTCCATCAATGCTATTGTGTTCACTGTTACTCAGTGTTTTATTATATTCCAGGAAAATGAGGAATTTCATAATAATACAGACATCGTCTGCCAAAATACTGTGAAGAAATACAAAACTTCTAAGCATTTAAATGCTGAGGAAATTGTGCTTTCTCTCTCTCAATTGTTTTAAAAATAATTTCTCTGATCATACCATCCCCTGGAGTTTCACACTGTGCTTTTTTTTATTGTCCAGTGTCCTTGAACTTCTCTCCAAATGATGTAAAACACACAGCAGCAGGTACAAAGGCTTATACTGAAGGCATGAAGCAAAGCTGATAGTGTATGTAATGCTCTAACACAACAAAAGCCACACTTTTTATTCCCGTCATGTGGAGGTGACTTAAGATGACAGGTTTATCTAGGTAGAAGTGAAAGAAAACCCAGACAGCTATCTGATTGCTGTTCCTTAGGCTGGGAAGGTTCATGTACTGAACACCATTATTGTTCCTATTGGCATTTTCCCATCACACCTCCACCACCATTTCCCTTTCCTGAAGCACACGGTATTGGCCTCTGCCAAAGCACAGCTGCAACTGAGCTGTGAGCTGGGCTAGGGAAACAGGGTTCTTATCTCCACATGGGGATTACACTAGGACCCGGGGCAACGGGGAAGCCCAGGTGGAGGTGGCTGATTCATTTGCCTGGGTGTGAGGAGATGGGAGTGAGCTCAGCCAGCAGGAGTAAGTCAGCACATGGGTAGAGGTGATCTCTGTCTTCTTGGCTTCTTGGAGTTGAGCTGGGTTGTCCTCTGTGCCTGGAAGACACACTGAAGACGTCTTTGTGGGAATTTGCTTAAACTTCTGTTCCCCTGCCATGCTTCTGTGATGGCTGTAGGCTGGGGAGAGGTAAGTGATCCTGAGCGTAGGGTGAGCAGTCTGTGTGGTTCCTGCAGTTTCTATATCCACAGGGGTTTGTCCTTCTTAGAAATTCAGCCAGATTTAGTCTGGTGTTCCAGTTGATATTTCATCTTTATAAGTGTAAGGGGGAATTGCAATGATGTGTTTTTTGTCTAAAATTAAAAGGTGCTTGGTGGTGAGGATGTGAAATTTGAGTTGCTCTTCTGGAAACCCAATAGAGAAATGAAGCTCACACAAGCATTGTGGGGATTGTCCGTCTGCCTGCCTCTTTCCTGCTCCCTTCACTCTTTACTCCTTTGAATCAAATTTGTCAGTAGGGGCAGTTGTCAAAGGAAATTTTCTTATGCTTATTTGTAGGCTTTTATATGCTCAGCACTAAACCCTACAACTAGGCAACAGAAAAAACTTGCATTGACATGTTAGCATTATATTTGGAGGAATAACTGTCTGTTAGATTACTGCTGCCTTTGACTTACAGTATATTGAATTGAAAATGTTTTTTTACATGTATAAGTAGTACACTGTTGTAGAATACCTTACAGAGTGTGAAACTTTAAATCCTTCATTAAATGTCAATTGGGAAATCGTATTACCTAAACAGGAAAAGAGTAGTATCTGTTAAAAAGTGTGAGTTCCCCTGCTCCTGGTGTGTCTTGGATATCTTTTGATTGCATAAAACTAGTACTATAAGTTCTGTTTGAGGGGGGCATAAGAAGAAAAAGACCAAGAAAATGCATTTTTAATGTGTTATTCCTGGAGAACTTGGGATTCTTCTCAGTGCTCTGCAGCAAATGTCTGCTCACTCTGATGTCTTGTCCTAGAAATGGGGGTCTGAGTCTTTGCAGGTGAAAAGCCAACAGACAAAGAGCCCTAAATAACCTTTTAAAGCAAATACGTAACATAAGTGGGGTTTATTTTCACGTTGGTTTAGTGGGCTGAGAACCCTGCTTTTCTTCACAGAACAGACAATAGTTTGGGTTCATATTTACAATGACAATACAGACAATATTTGGTAGCATATTTAGTGTGAATCCTAAATGGCATGTAAATACATAGGTGGTATGTCTCCAGAGGATATTACCATGGAATCCATGGAATTCCATTAATTTAAATCAGTCAGTTGGAACTAATTACAGTTTGTCCACAAGCTGTTTACATCGCATTTGGTTCAAACCGGTTTATTTTCACATTCGCTGTCTTAATGGATGGAGACTCAACTAAATTTCAGATCTTATCTTCACTCATCATAAGCATCTCAGAAGATCAATAGCTTTCTGAACATTACCTTGAAGCAACAAAGAGAAGTGGATTGGTAACTCTTCTCTGCTGCAGTACTTTGCCATGGTCAGGGAAGATGGAGCTGGGAGGCAGCGTTATGGCCAACCCTGTTCGTAAAATGCTTTTAGATTGCACTCAGCCAGCACAAATGTTTCTTCCAGTACAATCTGATGGCATGACCACAGCTGAACTCTGATTGACCTGTCAGAGCTGTAATAGAAACAAGTTCTGTGTGAGAGCACCTTGGAATTTGTGCTGTTTTGCTCAGCAGAAGAGAAATATAAAACCGCTCATATTGGAAGACAAGAATGCAGCAAACAGCAGCCTCTGCTGGGGAGAAACCTCTCACACTTTAGTAAATGCTGTCAATATCAGTGGGGAAGCAAAAATTGGAAAGGGGGAATTGGAAAGACAGTGATGTAGCAAAGACTGGATGTGCGTGCAAGCTTCAGGCTTGGTGATGGGCCAGATGAACTTAGAATATGTCATGTGGTGTCTGAAGCAAGTGATGGAATATGAAGATGGGTATGAAGATACCTATCCATATCCCCCTTATGAAGATAGGCTGAGAAAGTTGGGGCTGTTGAGCCTGGAGAAGAGAAGGCTGCGTGGAGACCTCATAGCAGCCTTTCAGTATCTGAAGGGGGCCTATAGGGATGCTGTGGAGGGACTCTTCATGAGGGACTGTAGTGATGGGACAAGGGGTAATGGGTTCAAACTTAAACAGGGGAAGTTTAGATTGGATATGAGGAAGAAATTCTTTCCTGTGAGGGTGGTGAGGCACTGGAATGAGTTGCCCAGGGAAGTTGTGAATGATCCATCACTGGCGGTGTTTAAGGCCGGGTTGGACAGGGCCTTGGGTGACATGGTTTAGTGTGAGATGTCCCTCTGACAGCTCCCACACACCTCAGTGGTGTAACACTGATGGAGTAATTGCAGCGGGTGAATGGGGAAAGTAAAGATGGACCTCTTTCTTCCTTTTATCTCAAACAGAGGAGCTAATTTAGGGAACCTTTCTGAGAAAAGCTCACAATGTCCCAAATTCTTTCCCCTTTGATTCAGTGAGGACAAAACCAGGCTCAGAATCCCCCATGGAAAATGTTAGATGGGTGCTGGGTAGTGAGTGCAGGTGGATCCTGGCAGTGCTGGCATTGGTCTAGGAAGTTCTAGTGGGGCTTCAAGTGACTTCAGGAGACCCGTGGCCCTCAGAACCTGCTGGCAGTTGTCTGCAACCAGAGGAAACCAATTGAAAGGCTCTTAACCTTCTTTATTCTCCCACCAGCCCTTTCTTCTTGTATCCCCTCATTTTGTGGTGGTAGTGTTCCAGGACATGGATGATTTTGTTTTGATTTTGAGTGAGTATAGCATGTCCCTGTGTGACTTGCAGGGGTGTTTTTTCTGGTAACTACTTGCAGCTCTTAGCTGTGAGCTTACTTGGGAGATCAAGATCTGTGCTCATCAGTGCATTTTCTTCCATTGCCTTACGTGTTTTTCTTGGGTCTCTCTGCAGCTCCTCGTATCTGTATACCCTTGTAAAAAGAGGCAGTTAGGCTTTTTTGTCTGGAAAATTTCTCCTGGAAATCAGTCCTAATCCCTGCTCTGTGGAAAGCACCATCAATGCTGCTGATTTGAGGGGCTTACTGTGCCTGTAGAGGAAAACACCTTTTTCAGCCTCAGAGGCACATCAAGCCTATTGTCATACCCAGCCTCCCAAAAAATTAGTAGTGGCCAGAATACTCAGAAGATGTTTATCTTGAAGCCAAACGGGGAAGAACCCCAGGACTGGCTTAACTACCCTGACAAGCTGAACAGCAGGAAATTGTGGGTACACAAAATAAGGGAGTTTTTATGTCATGACGTGTAGAGATGCTGCTTTCTAGTCTAACAGCTGGAGGCAGGAACTGGAATCTCAGCCGCTCCTTTGTTGCTCTCTGGGATCTGTGGGACAATCTGTGGATCAGTGAAGGTTTCTAGGAACAGGTTTTTACCTTTCTGTTTGCAATGCATGGCTTTTATCCAGCTGGAATAGTGGTGAGCTTTGATGCAGAGTACAGTACCCAGAGGAAAGGTATTCTGCAGTGGTGGCTGTCACTGGCACAAGGAGAAATATTCTCAGCCTCTCTTGATTTTGGGCTTGGCCTTGGCCAGCGGTGGGTCCATCTTGGAGCTGGCTGGAATCAGCTGTGGTGGACACAGGGGAAGCTTCTAGCAGCTTCTCACAGAAACCACCCCTATAGACCCCCAGCTACCAAAACCTTGCCATGCAAACCCAATACAGGCAGGGATTGGTTAGTGGTGCTAAAGCACATTGTACCAGCCAGCACATGATGCTGTGCTTGTCCACAGCTTTTGGAACAAAACCAGATGGTGCACAGAACCCACCTGCTTTTTGGTGCTAAAAGCTCATAGGTTTTTAAGCTGTCGTTCAGCTGCCTCATAGTCCCAAACTGGAACCTGACAGCTGCTCTTAGCTGAGATGCTCGTCTTCGATGCTCTTACCAAAGCCAATATAAAGTCAGGAAAAGATGCTGGTGGCTCCCCTGGAATGAGAGGGAGGCTTTCACGGGTTTGATGCTCTCATGATTGTAGCTGAGTTTTACAGAGGAGATAATGGAGTCTGTTCTTTGTGCCAGGGTGGGTTAGTCTGGTTGAAGTTCAGCTATAGACACTCTTATGACATTGTAGGTAGTAGTTGCATAGCTTTGCAGATGAAATCTGGGCAATGATGTTGCCTGGGCTGGGAGCCGCTCTAGCTAATGGTCTGCAAATACAGCACAGAGGGGACATACGTAGCAGTGCATGTGCTTGCAGTGCAGGTCCAACACGTATAGGCATCCAAGGTGTGAAATAAAACCTATCCACATGAAGTACTCTAGGGAACAGCTCCAGCTCCAAGGCAGGTAAGATTCGAAAAGAAATATAGGGAAGTGGGGAAAGCAATTGCATGTGTGGGAATATGTGGTACCTAAATATCTGCTGATGGGAGGGGTCTTCCTCTGTATGAGCTGATGAGAGAAACAGGACATGTTCTATGCTGTACATACTGCTGCCTGGCATGGCATTGGCCTGAATCCACAGAACTGGCGTTAGCAGGGAAAAACACCTTTCAGCCCTGGGTGCCTGTGGTTTGTCAGCACTCAGAACAGTGAGGTGACTTGTTCAGCAATAGCAGTGATATTCACCAGGTAGCTGTCCTGGGTTCAGCAGCAGCAGTCATTTTTCTCCTTCTTGGTAGCCGGTGCAGCACTGTGTTTTTGACTTTCAGCCTGGGAACAGTGCTGATAACACCAATGTTTTCAGTTGCTGCTCAGTAGTGTTTACGCTGACCAAGGACTTTCTGAGTCTTGTGCTCTGCCAGGGAGGAGGGGAAGCTGGGAGGAAGCAGAGACAGGACACCTGACCCAAACTAACCAAAGAGGTATTCCATACCACAGCACGTCATGCCCACTATATAAACTGGGGGCAGGGACCAGGAAGGGCTAGGTCACTGCTCAGTTGGGCTGGGTATCGGTCGGTGGGTGGTGAGCGGTTGTATTCTCTCCCCTTATTTCCCTTATCATTATTATTACTGGTGGTAGCAGCACTGGTTTGTGTTATACCCTAGTTACGGGACTGTTCTCATCTCAACCTGTGGGAGTTACATTCTTTCAGTTCTCCTCCCCATCCCTTCAGGAGCGGGGGGGAAGAAAGGGGGGAGTGAGACAGAGACTGCGTGGCTGATTTATGGCTGGGCTTAAACCATGACAGTAGTGATGTACCTGATGTATCTAATGTATTTTGTAGCTTGCTTTAACACGAGTATGCAGTTTTCTTAACTACGTGACAAATGCTTCAGATTTTCTTCTTTGGGGGTGGGGTGGGGTGTTGCTATTTCATTCAACAGTGCAATGCTAGCAAAGAAAAATAGAAACAGTTATAAAAAAAGGGCAACAGCAAAGCTGGTGGAAAGGAGAATCTCAGCCTTCCCCTTCCCAAATGCATTAGCCAAAACATTTGTGTCACCCAGGAAGCTGTACCTGGCCACAGCAAAGTTGCATAGTACAACTGTGCTGTCCAGGGGTTTCAGGAGACCAGGGCGAAATGCCTCAGGAAGATGACCTAAATGCTCCTCCTGACACGCGTGCACTCCTCAGTACATGAGTGTGTACGTTAAGTCACTTCCAAATATGCTAATATGGCTAACAGCACTCTCTGGTGTTGGCTGAGAATAACAAAGAGCTCAACTAAAATGACTTCAGGGGAACAAGGCTGTAGCTTTTAATACAGTGGCCGATTCAGGGCCATCACTTCTTCATGAGTCACTGGGAGAAGTAACCACAACCCCTGCACTGGGAATGGAGCATTACCAATGGTGGAAGGGGAGCTGAGCCTAGCACTGCTCCTTGAAGCCCCCTCATAGGCTGCCCCTAAACTCCAGGAGCTGCCAGTAATCCTATTTGTTTTCAGACTCCTTGATCAGTGGGATTGAGAACCTTACACATTTTTTTAGTTGCCTGTTGCTGGAACCATATGTGTGTTCCTGCAGTTCTTCTGCTTTAATTCCCATTTTGCTTTAATTCCCCTCAGCTTCCGCTAACATTGAAATGGATCCTAGGGCTCAGGGAATGCTGGGGTGGTGCTTGTGCCTGTGCCCTTTGTTCTTCCATGCTGCAGCTGCCAAGCAGAGGGTCTCTGAGAGAAGCCTCTGCTTCTCTCTGTGCAGCCTTGTGCAGGACAACTGCTTTTCAGCAGCTCCCAGGCTTGAAGCTCCACAAACGTTATGATTCAGCAGGCTTCACTGTGACTTTTTGTCACAGCTGTCAGTGTAGGTCAAGGAGGGATGAAAGAAATGGGGGCTGGATGGAAAGGAACTTCCTGTGCTCCGAGTCCCCGCCCTTGTTGTGCTGCCCTGGGGGAGAAAGAGCATTTCTGGTTTCTTACATAGGCACCTTCCAAAATGCTTCAAAATTCAACTCATTTTACGTTACTCCAGTAACTTCCATCCAGTATTTCCCAGAATGTCTAGTTAGCCTGATTGCCTCAAGTATTTTGGGTGCTCCAACTAAAGGTGGTTTTACTTTGTTTTGGTGAGTGTGAGGGTTAGCTAACTGAGTTGAAGAGCCTAGGGCATCATAATTCAGCACAGCTTTAAAAGCACAGAAAGACAAAAGAACTAATCTTCTAAAATGAAGAAGACCAAGAGTGTGGCAGCGGTACTGCTAGTAACAGATTTTCTTAGCAATGGCTAAGATGAGTCATAGAACCACAGAATGGTTTGGATTGGAAGGGACCTTACAGATCATCCAGGTCCAACCCACCAGCCACAGAAAGGAACACCTTCCACTAGACCCGGTTGCTTAAAGCGCCATCCAACCTGGCCTTGAACAGTGCCAGTGATGTGGCTGTGGCAGCCGCAGCTTCTCTGGACAACCTGTGCCAGTGCCTCACCACCCTCACAGGGAAGACCTTTTCCCCAATATCTAATCTAAATCCGTAACCAAGTCCATCACTTCTTTTCCAGCTACAAACCATCGCTAGCCATTTACGTCAAAGGACGTGCCCCATGTGTCGGGGGGACTGTTCTGCTGGTTTATTTCCCACTACTGGAAATGTCCAGGTACTTTTGGCTCAGGCTTTTTGCCTTTTCTCCTGCAGGGAGGAAGGCAGTGTTCAGCTCCCAGCGGTAGCCCAGTAAATGCCACATTGCTGTGACTGGTAGGATTACGTTGTTTGGCTAGTATCTGTTTTGGGTAACATAGCCTTTGAACCATGGTCTGCCTGACCAGAGGCAGGAGGCTGGTTTTAAAGCCAGAGCTGGATATGCTGTTGCAGCATCAAAGCTTAAGGACTGTGGAGGATGAGAGTAGCAAGTTTCTCAAAATGATGATAAAGAAGGAGACAACTCCTCCTTAAACCCTCCCGCTCCACCCCCCAAAAACCCCAAACAAACACCAAAGACACTGGGTCTTGTCTATCTTTTACATTTTTATTTTTTCAAAAGGGTTTTGCATTTTCTTATTGGTGCATAAAGAAGGGACTTCTTACTCTCATGGACAAAGAGCTGGAAGTTGAGGCCAGAGGATCTGGAAATGAGGTCCTGCTTGTTAGCAGCAGGTTATTAAAACAAGCTGTCATGGAGCAGAGCATCTCTTTTTATTTTTTTCCCCTCAAGAGTGTTCAGGCCTGATCTGAAGCCCAGCTGGAAAGTACACTTAAAGAAACCAAGCAAACAAGGCTCCAGTTAAAGCTGAGTGCTAAAATTCAACAGCTACTGCCCTGATTTTAATAGCCTGTGTCATGCAGCAGGACAAACTAGGGAGAGGACATACTTTCTAGCCTTGAATTTTGGGTTATTTGAAGCAAATGGATAGATACTCAAGCTCAACGCTCGTTACTCTTTCTGCCTAGTCCACCTTCTCCTGGCTGGTAAAATGGGAGTAATGACGCCAGTTCATCTGCATTGGTCTATGAACTCCTTGCTGCTCCAGCCCTGAATATCTAAGTGCTGCACAGCAAGTACTGAATGGCCAGGAAACAAAAACCAACCAGCTGCATGTTAACTGAGCATCAGCAGCCTGAAAATGGGCCTGGGGCTTGATAACAACTGCTCTGCAATCCTACGGCAGGGCAACACTTGCAATAAAGTAACAGAGGCAGTGCAGCCTTCTCTTGAGGGAGCTGATCATCCTGGAGGGCAACAGCATTTGCAGGCAACTGATTGTCGTGGTTTAAGCACAGTCAACCACGAAGTTTTCTCACTCACTCATTCCCTCTTTCTTCCCCCGTCCCAGGGGGATGGGGAGGAGAATCGAAAGAATGTAACTCCCACAGGTTGAGATAAGAACAGTTTAGTAACTAAGGTATAACACAAATCAGTACTGCTACCACCAGTAATAATACAAGAGAAATACAAGGAAAGAGAATACAACTGCTCACCAAGCCCGACTCAGCCAGTGCACCCCCCAGCAGTGAACCCCCCAGTGCACCACCACACCCTTCTGGGTCTCTGCTCTCCGTGTTCACATCCTGGACATGACGTGCTATGGTATGGAATACCTCCTTGGTCAGTTTGGGTCAGGTGTCCTGTCTCTGCTTCCTCCCGCCTTCCCCTCCTCCCTGGCATAGCATGAGACTCAGAAAGTCCTTGGCCAGACCAAAACATTACCAAGCAGTAACTGAAAACACTGGTGTTATCAGCACTGTTCCCAGGCCCAAAATCAAAACCACAGCGCTGCACCAGCTACCAAGGAGGAGAAAAAATTACTGCTGCTGCTGAACCCATGACACTGATGCACTGGGCAGAGCACAGCATTTTGATGAGAAGGTCTTTAAATTAATCAGGCCATCACCTAAATAATACTAATGAGCAGGAGGAAGACATCCAGCGAATGAATTCCCTTCTCTGCACTGCAGAGATTTTTCCTGTGCAAGTATACAGTAAAAGACTGTTAAGTACATAAGCCACTTGGAAGTACATGAAATTATTTGCATCTGGAATATTTTATTATTAGGGAAAAGATGACTGGTGTAGAGAGAAGGAGATAAGTATGGAGACTTTCATGAACTAAAAGTATTTTTAAAATGACTGGCTCGTGCAAACAGCTCCTGGTCCCAAAGATTATGAGGAAAAATACAGTTTGTTTAAAAAAGGCTGACTTTGTTTTGCCACTTGATTCGGGGAGAACTCCAGGAACAAACTTGCCAACAAAGTTTTCTAGTTGACAAGTAGGTATTCTTTATTGCGGCACTGGGAGACATGGGGGATAGCTCCTCCTAACGCGTGTCCCCGTATTGCTACACAAGCAGTCCTTATATAGTTATGGAGCATACATGCATATTCATGAGGCTACCTATGGATTATCTCATTTTCCAGAAAGTTCCCTGCATGCGTACAAAAATGTGGTGGTGGTCTCTGAGGGTCGTTTACTTCTTCCAACAATCTTCATCACTGCTGGCAGCCTTTGAAACACGCGCAGTAGATGCTTATACCAGCTTAATCGGTTCGTTAGCACCACAGACATAATAATCATCCTGTCCTCCTGCTTATCAGTTAATTTAACGACAACCCATTCTGGGCCCCTGCCTTTCCAGATACTCCCTATCTTTACGTCCTGTTCTTCTAGCCTGTTTTTCTTACACTCATTTTGTACTGAGGTCATAAAGGCCTAAACTATGTCAACTACAGCAGTTTATCTTGTACAAGAATTGTATGTTCTCTAGCTGTACTCTATATTTTTTCTCTGTGTATCATGCATCTCTCTCAGTAATTTTCCATTACTACTGTTACAAAGCCATCAAACTTAACATTACTTAAAATTGATTCTAAAGGTCTCTGTATTTCATTTTGTAATTTTGTACCCCACCTTGTCTCACACTTAGGGTTACAGAAAGGCTGGAAGACGCTTGGAAGTATGTGTCCTAAGACCTGTAGCACAGGGAAGGACATGAACATGGCGCTTTTATAATTATTTTAAAGGGCTGGTGTGATTATGATCTTGTTCTATTGACCAATTCAGAAGCTTCAACCCAAGAATTTCTTCTCATTGTCAGGAATCAACATTGTTGTTTGTGTGATGTAGCAGTTATCTCATCTCTGCAAGGTTAGGATGGGGGTCTTGGCTTGCAGAAGTGGATTTAAGTATTCCTGACAATGTGTCTTTGCCTAGTGCACAAAACATGACTTCTGCCTTTAAAGTGAAGATAAGCACTCTTAACTGTCTGAGGCAGCTGCTGAAAGAATAAAGACCACTGACTTCTAGATGCTCTGGGAGGAAGACATGCACAGCTCAGAGGCTAGATAGGAAGAATTAGGCATTCCAGGCACTCTGGTTTCAGCAACAATTAGGCACTGTTAGAGGGCTGGTTTCTCTGTTTCACTTGTTCCAAGGGCTTCTTACATCTGCATGTGTCCAGAGCTGCTCACAGCTCCCTGAGGTGGTTTGCTCCTTCCAATGTCATCTTGTGGGTGGTGGAGCAGATAGTAGCGTGCTCAGGATATCCCTTCTATTCCCTGAAACACATGGGTCAGGTAGGCCAATAGCATGTGTAATAACCCCACGTGAACTGCACTCTTCAAAGTACATACTAAGAAGATATTTCAAAGAAAGCCTTGCTCCTTGTGTCTGACCCAAGAAGTGGGACTTGTGGGAGATCTTAGTCAAGAGGATTCAGAGTCACCTCTTCCCCTTTCCAGGAAAGTGATGAAACCATTTGGCCACAGGCTGGGTGTGGGGTGGGGACAGGACTGGATGTGATGGGATATGCGTTCAGGACACGTTTATATCACTCTTTTTTTGAGGCCATGAACTAGGGGGAGATACGGAGAAGTAAACGAAGTTTTCTGTGACTAGAAGAGTAGATGATGGAGACGAGATGATGGCAACCCTGCATGCAGATGCTTGTACCATTAGAAAAAAATCTGTCTTATATTTAGTCGAGATTGTTAAATGTTGCTATTAATCGCATACACGTAGAGACCTGTATCAAAACAGACACTAGAGCTAGGATATACAAGCTCTCAAGTATTTTAATACAGTATGATGAGGCACTGCTATCTGTTGTATAAACTGTTGTAAAACTGGTATACTTATTGTAATTTAGAGATGAAATTTCCAGGTAATGGTATATAACACTACTTTAATTTCTAAAAAAAGAAACAATCTTCAAATCATTTTAAATTCGTATATGTAATAGATAGGTACAAGCTTACAGATTATGGAAGAAGTAATAAAGATGGGATGAAACTTAAATACCAAAAGCTTTCCATCCCAGAGAATAACCCAGAGGTCTGATAACTTTAATGACCACTGTATTCTCACAGAGAATAAATACCAAAAGGTAGAATCTTGCAGTGGAATTTTGATAGCTGAATATGGTTTGGTGTGCAACTTCTACAGCATTGCTAGTATGGATCCAGGTATGCATTAATCATTTATAGCTCTCTCCACCCAACAACAGCTTGTATAACTCAAATTATCTTCCCTGAAGATAATCTTCTAAAAGTACATGAACATAGGTGCATATGAAAAGTCCAAGTAAATGAAGAAAATCTCAAAGGTTCGCTGTAAATGCCAACGTTATATGTTTTATTTTTAATCAAGTAATTCTTTTAACCTCACAATATCCATGACTGACAGGAAAAGAAAGACATTAGGCATGAAATGAGAATATAAAATACAAAAAGGCAATCAGTGCTTTAGTCCCTCAAGACAGTAAACAGGTGAAATGACCTTCAAAAAACTTCAACTGTCTTTTTCTTAAAACATAAAATTCAAGTGATTTTTCTTTTATTTCACCTTGTAAACAACATACAAGTCAAAATGGACAATGAGGTAATCTATACTACAGAAGATAATTTAAAAACACTAGATAAGACACAGTACTGAAGACACATAGAAATCAGTGTTCACTTTGGTCTCTAGTATGGTTATTGTTATTATCACCACAAGCAACACATACTAGTTTAAGCCAGTCTGGTGATGTTTGTCAGCCAGTTGTTGCTTAACTTAGTAATCCAAGAGGTAGTCAAAACCATTATCCTTTGTACAGATGGTTGCTCTTACATTTGGTTCCACGACAATGGTAGCAAATACCTTGGTACTTCTCGACTTTCTCATAAAAGCACTGCCGAAGCTGCTAATATACAGCTCCAGTTTATATAAAAACCAGAAACGTGTTCATGGATCAACCTCTTGTTATCAGTCAACAGTCGTAACAGGGGTAACACAACCAACGGATCTTAAAGAAGAGGCTGTTGATATACTAAGCAAAATAAGATCAATGCATTTAACAAGGCTCTGCTTGTTTCTAAAACAATACTCAAATCTCATTAAGACTTCTAGAAAATTAAAATCAGTGCATCTGCACATGTACATATCTTCCCAATTACTTTTATATCTAGCACAGGGGAATACATATATATTTTTTATGATAAACATTTCTTACAGATAAATTAATTAAATTAAATTTAAGATGAGATTTCCCATGATCTTTTATAATTCTTCTTACAAAGAATGTTACAAGATTTATAAACACTTTTTATGGGGCTCTATTCACAAAACTAAGTATGACTAAGCAGGAATTCCAGGATAACACTGGTGCAGAATAGAACTGGGCTGAAAAAGGTGGCCTGCAAAGGGAAGAGGTAGGATCCAAATGTGGTATTTGGCACTCCCTGAAAGCTGGCTAAAAGCAAAATATTGCAAAGGGTATTGCAATGCCAGATTTACCCTCAACTGCAGTGAAAAGCTATTTGGCTCCTCCTCCTCCAAATAGAAGCCTTCCTCATGGCCTAACTTCAGTAGCATGTAAATAAATACAGTGACCTCTCCTTGGGGGACAGTAAAAAATACCTCACCATGTCCCTTACGATTAAATCAAATTGAATATTTTGGGATGGGGGAATGGGAGGGAGCTTCTTGTTCCAGACTATCTCCACTGTTATTAGGAGAAAAATACATCTCTCTGAGCAGACATCTGAACTATTTCTACTCAAATGAGTTTTATTGTGAGGCATTCTGGCAAGGACAGGCTTGTGAATAGGCTGAGCCAATGATGCAGAATATTCATTTTGTCCTGAGACATAAAGGAAGAATCTGAAACTGAGTCTGTGCTTCCTCCTTTAAAGGCTTCTTTTCTTATCTGGAGCTGAAAGAGTATAATTAGATAGTTGTTGGGGTTTTTCTTCCTACTGCAGCCCAGTGCCCAGTAGTTACCTGCTGCTCTATGTTTAACTTAGGCATATACATTTTCGTCTTTTCTGTAGATGTATTTATTTTCATGAACAGTGCCCATAATCCTTTAGACAGAGAAATAAAAGCTTTCAAAGAAATGTTTGGAAACGTCTCGTAATTTCAAATGGATGCTTCATCTTAAACAAGTATTTGCCATAATGTATGCAGTGGTGAACTATCAGTTACATATTTAGTACAGATAAGAAGTATGTACCATAGATCAACAGCCACCTTTAAGGCTAGAGCAGCACAAAGGTGTGTTTATGCAGTAAATATGAGGTAGCCTTTTGCTGTAAACAGAATAATAATTTTATTGTCACCTATGTAAACAAAGTGGGCTTGATGCTTTGTGTTTTTATTCTTCCCCCTCTACCCCCAGTCCCTCATCCCTCCCCTCCTAGAAAAGCTGAGCACCAGTAACTCTGACTGGAAGTCAGTGGGATCTGTGGTTGCCCAGTATCTCTGAAAACTCAGACCCTGTGAATGTAAAGACACAAAGGTTCACATAAGTAACCACTACAGAATACCACTTTATCATTTCACAGGAACTTATAATACAAAATGCTGAGATCTGATTATCAGAAATGTAGATCTATGTCAACTCAGAGGTAGTTACTAATATCAGTACATAACACTTCTATAGAGATAAAAAGGTCTAAGACTATTTGGTTTGTTCTGAGTAAGCAGGTCTGCAGACTATTCTGTAAAGAAAAAACAAAACATTCCATGGTATATTCCCTGAGCAAAGTTCTTTGTCCTGAGTATGTTATGTAATAGTGATCACATTCTAATATATAAAAATAAAACCTTAAGCTTTCAACAATAAGACAGGGTTTGGTATGTGCTCTTAGCAGTTCAGTCTGACTTTGGTGCATAGACTGATATCTAACAGCACCAATAAAAATCTGCAGGTTGAAAATACTTCCTTTTCTCAGCTCTGAACTTATGTATAAACAGGGAATGACCAGTTTTCAAATCCACAACTGCCCATTTCTATAATGAACTTTGGTTTCAATTTTCAAAGTGACCTAAGTTTTGCATCTTTGCTGTTTAACCTGGTTTTTACACCGGCTAGAAGGTTAAGCAATGCCACTTTGATTTGTCTACATAATTTAAATAAGTTTACTATCCTTACGTAAGGCAAGGAAGTTCTTCTCTATAGATATATCACATTCAATATCGTCAAAGGTAAGCTTTGCATTAGCATACTGAGAACTTCAGTACAAACCACCAAGATTCTCACAAACACTGGCATGGGAATTCAGACAAAATAATTCTCTTCAAATTGTGCCCTTCGCGGAGGCGTTTGATTACTACGTGTTTACTGAAGCAGCAGCAGCAACAGTAAAAGTCTCATCTGGCAGGACAAGTGGGAGGGGAAAGGCCATGTAATGAGCCAGTCGCATACCTGTTGTAACTAGTGGCTGCAAAAGAGTTACCACGGGTAGGACTTTGGCTCGCTGTAGTCTTTCATGCAGGCTGTTTCTTTAGTTTGATTATTCAAGCTTAAACCTACCCGGCACTTCCAAGCTTTAACAGCCTGTGTTTATTGCCAATGTTAAGGATTATACAGGTTTCTCTAATTAACTTACACCCACAATGGGATTTGTCAAAGTACGTTATCTTACGTATGACTTGGTAATTCAAAACTTACAAATGGAAAGCGACTTTAAGTTTTGATAGGCTCCAACTCTATTAACCCCCAGCAAGGGCTGCAGCCCAGGGAGTCTCACTCTGAGGCCACCAGTCTTTCTCCTTTTTAATACAGAAGTGTGTGGTCCCAGCGCACTCTGGACCAACGCTGGCGAGCAACAGCCCCCAGTTCACAAGAAACAGATGATGCCCAGGGCTTCTGGCAAATTTGCAGGACTCTTAACTCAGGCTTGTCTGCAGCAGACACCTGTTGTTCTTGACTGTACTCATGCTGTATCATCAGCAAGTGAGGCTGGCTGAGCAACCCCAAGCACCCACCTACCTTTATTCTTAAGAAACTATTTATCCCAAGATCTCATTACCTCTGCATTTAATTTTCTTTAAAACCAGAACATATAACAACAAAAATCCCTAGGAAGTTCTTTCCACGGCATTTCAACAGAAAACAAGAGGAAGTCACTTCAAATTGGGGGGCACTACTTGGAACCAAGAGAAGTTGTTGCTGCTGCTGCTGCTACTACTGCCACTGCACCAAGGTCCCCTAAATGTTCACAGAATACAAAGGGTTAAACAGGATGGTACCCTGACACCACTCAATAGGGTCAGTTTGGTAACAACTTGTACATTCTCCCCTACACAACAGTCATCTAAATTACAGTTACAACCATATTAATTTAACGAAAATTTTTGAAGAAACCAGCACAGAAACTACACATTCATTGTCTTTTCTGGAGCTTTAAACTCCACATCCACAAAGGATGGTGGCAATGAGAGCCATGTTGAGTCATGACACTGCCCTGCATGGAAACAGGGAAGGGAGGGGTTCTGATGCTTTGTGGAGATGAGTTAAAAAAAACCCTAAATTGATGGTATGGGGGATGTCTTAGCATCTTTAGTACCATATGGCAGCTTTAAAATATGAAAGTAACCTTTGGATCACAAGAGAAGTAACAGTCTTGATCTCAGTTCTGTGTGTGGCTTATCAAGTTTGGGTTTTTTCTGAGTGAGATTTCTTGGGTATTCTTGTTTGTTTTTGAACACGTTTGGAAACAGGCTCTAGGAATGCGTTCAGGAATGTTTGTGGATACTGTGCCTATTGCTTCACAGTGATGTCTGTGGGAGCTGGAGAGTGGCCTGATAGAAAAAAATGCATTTATAGGTATGTACACATACACACACGCACGTGCACACTCACACACACACATACAGAAGGTAAAACGTAATGCACCCTGCTCAAATGTATTTTACTTGGAGTGATTTGTCTATTAAAGAAAAAAAAGTTCACAGTTCCTCAACAGTAGTTAAAAATCCAGGTCAGCTACTGGTAATGAAATTATTTCCCCTGTACTTGCATGAGGTAGACATCCCAAGAGGATAAAGGAAATGGAAAGTTATGACAAATGCGTTAAGTTTTTTTCCTTTTTTGAACAGAAGGCCCCTTTCTGCTCGGTTCTTCGGGTGATGCAGACAACTTACTTGATGAAGCTTCCTGCGGTGACCTGCCCGAGCGCTCAGAGTTTTCCGACCTGCCCTCCTGCGAGTACAATGGAGACGAATAGCCGTGCATTCCTCCCCCTTCTCTCAGGAAAGCAGAAGTGGAAGGCTGCGGTTCAGCTTCATGTCTTCCCTGAGAACTAGTGGGCTGCTGCGAGACAGTTTTATGGGGGCAGTTAGCCACCATGTGCATGATGCTCTGACAGTAATGGCACTTCTTTGGCTGCGGAGGTAGACTACATTCTTTAGCGTGGTGGTCGAGGCCGCCACAGTTGTAGCATCTAAAAATAGAGAGACAACTAGTTATAAAATGCAGTGTTAAACGGCAAGAGGTGTCATATTGGGTAAGCCCACTGCGAGCGTGCACGAGGTCTGCTGGTGAAGCAGCGTGAGTTCTGTTTTGTAAGTAAGTCCCTTGGAAGGTGCCCCTTCGTCGCACCGGTGCCGGAACCCGCCTTGCGCTTGCGAACGAGAGCCGTTTGCCGGTCCCGGCCTGCCGCCTCAGCCCTCCGCCCACTAGAGGGCACCAGATATCCAGGCACACGGCACGCCGCCGGCATCTCCCTCCGCCCGGCCACTAAACGCCCGCGAGCGCTTCAGCGCCCGGCAGGACAGACATCGCAATGCGAGGCGCGGAGAGGAGAGGAGAGGAGGCGAGGCGAGGCGGTCACCAGCGCCGGCCTCCCCACCCCGAGGCGCTTCTCCGTCGGGGCCGTAAAGGAACGTGCAGAGAGGAGATATTCAGCACCAGATGCTGCTTTTAGGCAGTGAAACCCAAACGTGGACGATGGACGCGGTGCTCCTGTCACTAACCTGGCTCTTGGCCCAACCCCCGGCCACTTGCCTCCCCTGGCTGAGCCAAGGCACGGGAGAGCAAGGCTCTGGGCCAAGCTTTTACAGGGCTTGTGTTGCACAGGGCTCCTAATGGCACTTACGGTTTCAATTCAAAACAAAACAAATAGAGAGCCCCGTCAAGAGTCATAAAAAAGGGTTTGTTTGTTTTCTCTGGAAATTCCCAAGCCGCGTGCAAGTGGCTGTGACCCAGGGTGCCATCTGCAACATGACACGGAGCTGATGGGCACAGACAGCCTCCTCCCCAGCTCTCAAAAATGGCCAAAAGCCACAAATGGTCCTCTATTAACCCTGTTAGCCAGAGGAGCCCTAAAGAAATCCCCAGCAAGTCCTTACTGAATCCTGTTGCTTTGCAACACACTACAGGAATGCCAGTCCTTGGATCACATTATTGCAACACATGATACAAAGAAATAGTTATATGCCTGCGGCATGGTGACCCTATGCCAGACATCTCACCACTGAGTTTTCTATTTTGGCTATTTTTCTATGGTTTCTTGTTTCTTTGTTTAATAAAGCTTGCACTGATTGCATAGACATTTGATTTATTATAACCCAACATGCTACTGGAGAGAGCTAAACCAGTAACTTTTTTTTTGCTTTCCCTTAACCATCAGCTAATTTGAAAAATAACTGCACAAATACTTAGACCTGGTGGAGTCAGCTGAATGATTAATAAGACTGTGACTATAACTCCCCGTATGGACAAAACAGCGCAACATGTTCTGACTCAAGCCCACATTAAAGTATTTTAAATTTTCAGATTCCTGGAAAGTAACAGGGTACTTTTTCAGCTAGTATTTAGTGGTCACTAGTAGACTATACAAAACCAAGACGTTTTGTCCATGCAAAGCTGGAGTCGCACCCACAAAATTTACTCTTCCTTCCAAAAAAATGCTATTAATATAAGCTGCGTAATTTTAAGAAAGATTGCAAAATGGCTGTTATCATTCACAAATCATGCCAAGAAACCATCCCTCAGCACCTCCCTCTTAATTTCTCTTCACTATTAGCAAGACACTAACCATATCTTTATTTTCACAGACAAATGAAAAAATGGTTGCCTATGGCATGTGTCATGTCCACAAGACTGACCTATAATTTAGAGAAGTTAAATGATGAACAGAACTTCATTATCCTTTCAGAAAACATTGTAATTAAATTGTCATATCTTCCATAAAAATTAGTAAGAATCAAGAAACCAAGGCCATTATACTGAACCCTGTAACAACTGCAATAACATATTTTAGGTGAACTGGTTCCATTTTTATGGAACTGGTTCCACTGCACCGAAGGTTTATGTGCTTTGTCAATGGATTCTGAAGACTATGCGTACTCTACAAAATAATCCACGAAGAGACACAGAATACAAAGCTTCCCTTCAATCAAGGAGAGAGTAACATGTATCAGCCCTATTATAATTTAGTATTGATTTCTCTAGCATAGGAAGGGAAAGTACGTATGGAGTATTTTGTAAACCACAAACATCTGATCTAAGACCAAACCATCAAGCTTTCCCCCCTATAATTAAAATAAAAGGCAAGCTGTTAAACAATATCCATCATCTGACTACTATCCCCCAAATCACTGAACATATTTTCAAATTAGTGATCCCCACTTAACAACAGCATTCAGTTTTCTTAACTGGCATTCACCCAAGTATGTTTCCCTGACAAGCTTTCTAAACACTTCGTGGACAAAATAATAAGGAAGCAAAACTTGCAATTAGAGAAACAAAGTAACAGCAACAACAAAACTTCTGAACTGTTTTACCCCATAATACATCCATCTAAGAATTCACAACAGCGGTATTTGCTATAATTTAGGTTATATTAAATAATTATTTTTATTCTCATCTTCTTCACCGGTTTCTAGCAGTTGTCTTGTTCCTGAGCTAAGTATAGTATAATACAGTATAACACAGGAGTGTGCAGACATGCTGGAAATTGGGGATTTTATCTTAATTCAAACTACAGAAATTTATAGCTGTACATGCATTTGCACTTGCTTCTTTCCCTTAATATTGCATGTATTTAGAATAGTTAAAGAAGTCTGAACATAGGTTAAAGGGTCTCAGGAGCAGGGTAGGCGGCTGGCATGGACAAATCAATTTAATCAGTCACAACTGGTATGCACTGTGTTATCCAATTCGGTGAACCATTTCACCTCACCAATTGACCAAGAACCTGCTGTCAGGGTCCCTGCTTCCACTCAAGAGGCCTCTGTCAACTTTTGCATACATATTTATCAATACATCCTATTTACAAGATATTGTAATTCCCTGCCTTTATTCACATCATGGCTAAAACATCACCATAAAAGAAATCTCTGTCAGAAACAACTGTGATTAAGTTATGATTTGGTTTTTCAAGAATGTTTTTTTGTTACCAACCAACTGGAGCATCTGGCTAAAGTACTGCATTAGAATATGTATGTGCCAACCGCGCTGCGCTTGGACTTAAACAGGAGGGTGGTATTTATTCAGTTCTTTTAACTGTTTATTCATTCCCTGTCAATAACTCTTACCAGGAGAACAGATCACACCCCGCTCTGAAATGCCTTCCCTCTTAAGGGATTTACACCAAAATGGAAATGGTCAGCAACCTTAGAGCTCACAAATGATACCACATGGCACCATCCACATGCATTACGGCATGTAGAATTAACTCTTTTGTCCAAAATCCTTCAACTCTTTGCTCCTCTCTGCTGTGTATTACTTAGGTTACAACAAAACGAAACCTGACAGCGTATGATATGTACACACAAGCTTATACATCCACATCTCTATTTACGTAAATATATAGAACAATACACGAGCTGGCTCCTGCCAAAAAAATAGCAAATTCTCACTTCAGTAGGTTCTCACAAATTCTAGACTAGTACAACCACAACAAGTATTTCTTCACTTCAGAAGCACCATCAAAATAATATATGTTAGCTTCAACACAAGGTGAAAGTTTCTGTGTAGATTACATAATGAGATGAATAAACCACAAAATGTCCTTGAAACTGCAATTACAGTAGAAGCAGCCTTACAAAAAGCAACAGCAAGGCGATTTGTTAAAATAGGACTGTCTTTCTCACAGTAGGCTCCCATGATTTACTAGGTAGCTTCAGGCTCAAAAAATAATGTAACAGGGTAAATAAGGAGATGGCAATTATCCTAACAGGGAATCCTTTCTTCATTATGGCACTGACAGGAAGGTAATTTAGGGTGATTTTTTGATTTAAAAAAGACAAACATTTTAATAAAGGTACACTTCAAGGAACTTGTGTAGCACTGTGTTTCAGTATTCTTAGAAAAATGGTAACATTCATACCTACTAAAGAAGAAAGAAGAGAGCATATAGCAAGGATAGAACACACTTCTAAATTCTCCTTCACTATTGATCTCATTACATGAAACTATAAATATTAAAGGAAACATGAGCAAGCAAAAAGCACAGATTCCAGATTCATTAGAAATACTCAATTTCACAACTAAATGCAAATGCAAAACAAAACACTCTCTAATGTTCAGGTTTTTTGCTTGTCCCAGCAGTCAAGTCCTACTTAGGAAGCACATCCTAGCTCTATCTCTTTTAAAATGACAATACCCCTGCCTTGCAAATACATTCGGCATAATAACAAGCAGAGGTAAGCAGTAAGGAGGGTTAACACTACTGCTTGCTTCTTCATGCTGCTTTATAATATGATTTAGTTGATAATCCAATATATATGACAAGTAGAGAATAATTTGTGTGGCTCCAGACTATTATCTGTTGAGAAAAAAAGCTTTAAAATTTCCCTGATGACTTTTTCTTAGGAGGGGGAGAGGAGCGGTTAACATCTAACAGGGATAGTAAAGGAAAGAAAAATGATATAGTCAGAGGAAGACTAAAATAATCCACCAGGATATTCCCTACACCAATTTCTCTTCTATTTTTCCATTTTGAATGCTATCACACAACAAGAAGCTGCATCTTGGCTAACAATACTCCACCTAGCAATGTTAATGCTTTGAAAAACAGCATGGTATTCCAACAGCATGTGCAAAAGAGATGTTTTTACAATACACGGAATGCCAACTAAGCAATTAAAGTGTAAAGGAAATCTTTAAAATTGTACCTAAATGTGCTGCCCTGTCTTTTTTAGTAATTACTTTCACAACATACCTAAAGAAATGCCAGTTCTCACAGACAGAACGTGCAGTAGATTGCATGAACTACCCTATTTTGTTGTAAGGGAGGTTAAGCTATCCATGATATAAAAGACATATGGATCTTAGACAAAACTAGGATGGTTTACAATTCAAGGGCTTCAGTGACTTGTCTTGAAAATCAGCCCATGTGGCAGTACAAGGGAACACGTTTTGCTTGTCCATGTGAACACCTAGAAAAGCTCAAGGAATTGTGTGTTTGCACAGGCACCACCTGGGGCAAGTGAGAAGCACCTCCAACACCTCTGCAGAGCTGAAAGTCTTCTGGACTGTTGAGGATCTGCTGATTTCAAATTGTCTTCGAGATAAATACAAGTATATTTTACTGGATTACTTAAGTATTCCAGCAACCAAATCCTGGATATCGAATCTGTCACAGCAGCATTCCGAAGACTGACAGGATCACAGGTGATTGCTGTTAAACAAGCACCTCTCATATGTTACTATACTGCAAAAGGATTGCTTATCACTTTTGCTTAATACAGGTATAATGCAAAAATCCTTCTTCCTGAGAAGCCTACACTTAAAAACCAGTTTGAAACAGGGTATTATCCTTATGCCTTAAAATAGATAGCACGTGCAGACATCATCCTTTTAAAACAAGAAATGCTAATGTATGAGGGTGCAGTTACTGCAACTTACAATCAGGCAGCAACTATCCCTAGAAAATGAAGTTTGGTTGGCTGTCGGGGAACAAGCTGGAGTGGCAGGAGCAGCACATGGCAGGGGAAGGGTGGGAGGTGATGGGGAACCCTGCGCACCCCAAAGAGTGGCCATCTGGCAGCTTCACACTGAGTACCAGCTCCTCTGGCATTTCACTTCTTCCTCCATGGCTTTTACTGGGGATTCCCTTGCAGGAATTGTTTTGGGAGACTTCTCCCTTCCCCCAAACCTTTTAAGCAGCATTAAATCCCAGGGGAAATCAAGCCAGCCTATGCTATTTTAAAAAACCATGGGGTGCAGGAGGGAGCTTGCATGGCTGCTCTCTCTTGCTGCTGAGCAATGCCCCACTTCCCGCATCCAGAGGGGAATTAACACACAGAAACGTGGCCCAGCTTCTTGTTTTTAAAGGACAAAAATTGCTGGCAAGTCAATGAGACATATACAAGACTCACTGAACATACCCATTCTACCCGCACCATCTGAGAGGGAAATTGCTGGAATGTTTCTGCTCACATGCACATTGCTGGGTTTTATGCCATTTTGTTTATCAACCTTTAATTCCTGAGCTGCAGCTGAATGCAGGAGTGAATACAGGTAGCTCTGACAACATGCTAATAAGGTATTAGTATTCCAAATACCAAATACTGAAATAATATGGAAAAAAATCCTTTAAGGTTAAGTGAAATTATCTTGTTAAATAAATCAGAGAATGGAGCATTGGGCATCATCATCACCACAGCATTCATGGTGCGTCCAGCAAGCAGGGTCACACTAAGGCAGAAAACCACTCCCATCCTCATTTATAAATCCATGAAAAAAAAATCAGTTAAATTGAAAAACTGTATTTATTTTTAACACAGTATGTTGAAAAATGGCATGCTATCAATTCAGAAAGCAGCACACTGGGGCCACGTTTAGATTTGTGCTGATCCTGTGAGTATTTGCTACCCTGAACCCCTTGTTCACGCAAAATACTGAGCAGAGGCAACATGCTGGGAAAGTTAATTACAGGCTGTTGTTCTTCAGTGAAATTCAGTTTGAAAATTTCCTGTGCTTTACTAGCTTTTTGAGATTAACAGAAATAGCTTTAGCTTATTTATTTAGCTTTTTAGAATATCCTTTAAAAAAAAAGGATAACCCCCCTAAGAAATAAAGATGAAGCAAAATAAAAATGCTCACCTATCTATTTCTCCTCCAAATCCTACAGCACACGATAACATACCAGAGATTGGAGACTTTCAATTTCATGAGAAAAACAAGGTCCCTTCATTTTTTTTAAGCTTGCCTTCTTTCATCCTACAGATAGCCTCAGCAGCATGCTGACACAAACCCACTGTCTGCAAGGCTTCCAATAACACAGGGTTGAATAATGATGATGTTTACCCTTGTTACAAATACATAAATAAAAATGATCCGCTGTAAACTCATCAGATGGACTAGTTTCCTGTGGTTAGTCCTAAATCAATCGATTTTCCCCAGTGTATTGCAGAAGTAATATCAATAGGTTACGTCTTTTGTTGCTTGGGTTTCCCCTCCCCCTCACCCCCCAACAAAGAAGCTGACAAACAACGTGAGGCATTTGCCTGATAAATCAGGCCTGTCGGGATACAACTGAGCTTAACTTTGCGAGGAAATAAATTTGTTTAAAATCCGCTAATATTTTACTGGAAAGTGGATGATTTTTTTTTGAGAATCAAGAACAATGAAACAGAAAGATGGTTCAGAATGCACAAGATGCAGTCTTTTTCTCCACAAAAAATGGAAAGGACTACATGGAAAGCAGCTCTTAAAAAACCACCTCGACAATGTTGCTTCCATTCATTCTTCCTTTCCATCAAACCTTATCTCTTCTATCCACTCAGCCCTCTTTAAAGGCAAGGAGGGAAATTATTTTTCACATACTCACATAAAAATCCTTATGAAATGCATCCTCACAGAGGAATGCTTTGGATGTACTTTCACTTGCTGTAACAAAAGGGTTTTCTATATATTGAAAGTTAAGAACTCCCAAAATAACAATTTACAAAGTGAGGTCTTTTTTCTAAATAACATGAAAGATGGGTTTGCTCCAATAGTATCAATATGGTGTGGAAAGAATGCGTGTATTTTAACATCTTTAACCCATCCAGATAAAGCAGATACAGGATCAGTGACAGCTTGAGTAAGTTATGTTTTAAACAGTTGTATATCATGCATTTCAAACACGAAATGTTATACCATGATTTCAAGTAAGTTTACTGCTGTTAGTCATTTTGCATTATGGAGCCACACACACAAATATCTGCAACCACGAATTTCCCATGTAAGCCTTAATTTCTATGGGAATAATAAAAGAAAAGGGATTTTAAATTAAAAGAGCTCTGTATGCAGTAATTTTAAAAACAGTGTTTCCCATAGCTGATGTTGGCAGAGACGCTTCCACAGACAGGTTTGCTCTGGGTATCACCACAGTGTGTACCCACATTTGCAGCCTATTGCCAAAGTTAGCTGGGGTACAGCACCGAGCTGGCTGGGGTGGGGGGGGGGAGGGGGCGGTAGCCAGAACTAAGTAGACCTTGGCTGGCTGTGCTTGACATCATGGCTCAGTGCCTCTGCAGTTGCCTGCATATGCCCAGCAGCATAGTTCAGTAACACCAGAACTCTTCACAGAGATGGCTTGAGCCTCCTGGCCATGTGGATAAGGATGCACACTGCGTAAAACCAGCTCAACTCTTTCTGGGTCACTGAGGTGCTGTTCCTGAGTTAAGAGGCATGCCTGACCTTATCTGCCTCTCAGCAGAGCCAGTTCCAGGGTTTCTACACCCACTGATCAGCTAATCCACAGATGAGATAAAAGGGTAGTAGGTAACTGGGAATTAGCTGTCAAAAAACTTCCATCTCCCTTTTGTTCCTTATTTATCACTAAAAATAGCAGCAAATACAAGTAACACCAGCTTCTCACAACAGCAGGAAACGGCAAATGGCATCCTGGCAGTAGGTTGGAGCACTAAAGCAAGTAGTGGCAGAGGAAAAGGAGGAGGAAGAAGGCTGCTGTGGAAGTTCATAACCTATTCTTCTCCAAATATCAGTTTAGAGTCATATGACTTTAGGCATCCTTTATTAATTGGTATAATGCACAAAGTTTCAGAAATACCTGTATCAAGCACTGGAACAAGCTGCCCAGGGAAAAGGTGGAGTCACCATCCCTGAAGAGACTTAAAGGATGTGTAGATGAGATACTTAGGGACATGGTTTAGTTGTGGACTTGGCAGTGTGAGGTTAACAGCTGGACTCAACGATCATAAGGTCTTTTCCAACCTAAATGCGTCTATAAATTTGTATCTGTCAAGGAGATTATGGACTTAGATGCTAGTTATGAAATGGAATCTCCTACTATATTCACTGAATTAGATAAATACAAGCTTCAGAAGTGTCAAGGATTGCAGGATATGACCAGCAACTCCCAGGTTCTTTGCAATCATCAGAAATAAAGCGACAGTTACTGTTGACACACTCACTATGAAGAGGCCATGCCAGTTATCTGTATAAGGGTTGCTTCCAGAGCTCATGGAATTGATAAGTTGTGTCACATGAAATAGAAGCAGGCTTCCTTTCCCAACTGTGCAACAAAAGGACATCAAACATGGTGGTTGATTTTCCTTGAAATAGCACCTATAAGTTCACATGATCGATACCTGCCAGAATAATTACACCATTCAGATGCTCTACAGCCACATTTTACTGGTAAGGGAAATCTGTATCACTCTGATGCACTGACTGAGAAAGAAAGCAGTCAGCTCCTAACTCATTTTTCCAAACTTGCGTCTTAAGATGTCTAAACTGGACTAGTTTTATATATTGACATTATTACTAAATGGCTGTGTTCAGCATTTTATACAATACATTTTTAAAAGGCTTTCAAGATCTTAAAAAAAAATTATGTTGAAACTTTCCACATAAAAATGCAGAAGCAACAGTAAAGCATGAAAAGAGGATTTCAGCTGCAACAGGATTTAGCCTCATATGTTGAAGCTTTTAATTCCCACCTGAGGCAGACATTTCTTGATGTCCCACACTGCTCAATCCCCAAGACTTAAAAGAGAACTAATGCATTTTCTACTATTCTGCCCTATCTCATCACAAAATGTATCTTCCTTGTTAACTGCCTCTATAATTATGTACCTAAAAATAAAAACCACATTTGTGCACATAAAAACATTTTTAATTAATTCTTTTTCTTAGTTCGGCCTTAAAAAAGAATGAATAAATTTCATGCACAGGTTTGAGTTTAATACTTTCTTCTCTGAATCCTGTTAATTCTTTGTTACAGTTAAAAATTATAAAACATAACTGAAATCATTTCACTATATGTGGTAAACTAGATCAGTAGATCCCTCTTGACTGTGATTACATAGATTAAGTAATATCATTCCAGTAAAAAGGCCACAATGAGGTTTATAGAACTTTTTTAAAATCCTGCATCTTTCCAGAAACAGAGAATATTAATGGCCTTAATTCTGCTCTCAGTCACACAGGTGTAAATCCAGAGCAATTCTGATGACTTCCCCAAACTTACTCTCCATTAACTTTAATAGTGTAACAGAGAAAAGTATTTCCCACTGTGTACGAATACTGAAAAGTCACAGTCGCCAAGTAGTTGCAAGGCTGGTCGCAGATGTCAGGCTGGCACAAGGTGTGAACCAATGCAGCAATGCAGGCTGAAGCCCCTCAGTTCTACCTGTACATCTGTGTTTGCTGGTTGATAGAATGCTTGAAAGCATAATGCAGCATAAATCACAAAGGTGAAAAATGAAAACCAGAGAGTTATAGCCAAGATAGAGGAGCAATGTGTTTGATTCTTCTGCCTGTTTATGCTCAGCCTTTCAGGTTAAGAAAGAATGCATAAATTATTTCAGTAAGGATGTTTATAGGCCAAAGATCAATTTTCTTGGCATAACTGATGAACTTCGTATCAGGAGATTTAGAAAAACAGGAATCCTAGACTTACATAAAATAAAATGCTTGAAAGCAAAGAACAACTCAAGATAATGGCACCTGAATCATGATCAGTGCAAGGGGACAGAAGGTTACGAATTGCACTGGGATATAAACCACAAGGCATATATGCTCACCAAGCACAGCACAAACGGATACCTGTAGTTTTGATCAGAAATTCACACGCAAGCCACTTCCATTTTGGAAGCCCTGAATTTACAATTTTGAAACCAGTCACAAACTGGAAGAGCGATGAATAGCAGCATCATGCCTGTGCCTTAACAGTTCACCTATACTCCAAACCAAGCAACTTTCAGTTATCCAGTAGCACTCACTGTGCAAAGAAGCAAAACTGTATGTTAAGATTGGAACTGCATGGATTTATTTGGGGTTTTTTCCATTCTGGATAAACGGCCATTCCAGGCAGAGGAAGCAGGGAGTTTGCTGGCAAGCAGAACTGGAACTGGAAGCCCAGCTGCTCAGCAGCAGGCTGAAGCAGGGTCCCTACCACCCTGTCAGCATCCTCCACTTGCATGAACCCTTTCTCAAAGCAACACCTGAGGGGTGGCGTACGGGTGCCTGCAACCTTCCATCTGCGCAACAACTGTATCAGGGGTCAGTGCTAGGTATCTGTATTACTACATCATTGTAAAAACCGTATCACCAGTCTTAGGAGCTGCTGTACACTTCATAGGTGAACTCCTTCCCTGTACTGCCCAGAGCCTCCATTGCTGCCTGCCCTCTTCAGGAACAATCTCTCCCCACACCTCCTGGTGCTGTTTCTGCCACTGGATGTAATCCTCCTGCAGCTGGTTAGTGAGCCCTGTTCCCCACAGAGTGAAGATGAGAAACCCCTGTCTCTTACCTACAATCTACTAGTCCTTATTCAGAAGGCTGAACAACGACCATCTGGAGATCACAGCAACCTCCTGACAGAGAGAAGGCTTGTATCCAAACATGTTTTTCACACTGAGTGCAGTATGTGGTGAACCCTGAGGGACCTTTTGTGTACATGAAAGCTTGCTCACTGGCTTGGGCCATACAGGTGAAGGGGAAGGCTCAGGAGCCAACCTGGTAATTCTGTGGAGCTCAGCTGTAAACTACAGCACTGAGTTGCTGGCTGTCCAGTAGAAACCCTAACTGATTCAAGACAGAGACAGCAAGTAAATTCGAGTTTTGAGGCTCTTTGCAGCACCCAAATATTAAATCTAGGAACCCAACGCCTTCGGTGTGGTTGAAAATAGTAATACCTGAACAGTTCTAGCCATAGCAGACAAGGTACAGACCTTTACAAGTCCGACACTTTCTACACGATTCCTGCCTACTTCCAGGAACAAACCAATTGTTTATTAAACCAGTGTTATTCTTGAAAACCTGGAAGGCCAGAAAGCTATACTCCTAAATTGAGATCCCTGTGGCCCTCCTCCTTCCTAACCTTCTAATTCTAAATATCCAAAATACCTGAAAATACCCAATTCCAAATGACCACAGAATGGAGGAAGACTGTGTCCCCACTCAGGTCTCTGGACCTCAGGCACAGCCCACAAATTTAACTCATGAAAAATCTCGTCCTTCCCAGGTTCAGAAACTGGTGATGGAGAGCATGGCATTTACCTTCTGTGTCACAGAAAGCCTGTGTGACCCTTTTGTGTATAATATTTACAGGTATTCAAATGCCTGTGTCCTACTGACTTTAGAGGCAAGCAAGATCCTCATAGCTTTGAGGATCTGAGTCTGTGCTCCTCAGGATTATATCTGGTAAAGCAAGAAAAAAAAAGGTATGGTTCAATAGTACAACCATCCAGCATCAGGTCACAAATAAGTTGGCGTTCACTGAACTAGTGGCAGGAATCAAGCACATCCTGGACAACGCATAAAATACTTGATTTTGAAATTGTCTTCTTTGCTATGGCTAGTTCACTGCTGTCCAGCTATTGGGATTAAAAGTCATAGACAAGTTGTGGAAAGTCATTTCACTCATGTCTACAATCCAAACATTACACAGAAAATAAGGGCTATTAAGATCTTAAATGGACTTTGCACAAACACAGAAACACTCTCCACAGGTCTTTTTCATTCCCTGGTAGCAGGGAGTATAAAAGATGAAAATCGGATGCAGAAAACACTTTCTACATGGTGCAAAAATCTGAACCAGAATGTCTTCAACAAACTACTCGGCTTAGCTTTCATCCCAGCTTCCTGCAAAGCTTTGCACAGTGAGTGTGACTGCTGCTTGCTGTCTTGGCAGCATCAGAGACAGCTCCTGGGGTGCCCTTCTGTTTTCACACTCCATGCTGTGAAACAAGCTAGCAACAGTACGCTGTGCCAGGCAGAACGCAGAGAACTGCCAGGGATCCTGCTCGAATGCTCCAACCCATCCAGAACTGTGAGCAGTGACCAGGACTCCAGCTCAACTACTTCACATTTCATTCATAGCTTTTCTTTGGTAACGTGAAAATAAAGGGAAAATAATAATGTCGTAAACAGACCCCTTCTAAACAAGAATACTTCTAAAGACATATGATCTGCTTTCAAAAACTCCTGAGGATGATCCATGCAGTAACTGAAACTGCTAGCCAATTCTCAACAGCAAAAGGTTTCAGTTAATTCATCCACATTTTTCAGTTTGTAGTATTTGTTTAGCTTGGCTCAGTTCACACCTCCAGCTTTGAAGCAAAACCATAAACCACTGCAATGGCACAACTGCAGGTGTAACAGACACTGGCAGGAGGTGGAAGGGAGTAGATTAAGCAGTGAGATTCCCGTCATCCTCAAATGCTCTTACAAGAGAAACAGCTATGTGGAACCATGCCCTGCGCCTGGGACTTACCCCTGGCCACAGCACGCACACAGCGCCTTTACACAACTCCATACTGGATTTCTACCTGGATTCATGAATATAGCCATCATAATATTTATCTGATCTGCAGCAGTAGGAGCGTGTATGTGAAGGATGGATAAAAGAATCACACGTTGGAAATCCAGGCGCAAGATGCAAACGTTGAACTTAGTTTTGGATACAGGTGTAATTCCCTTTCATTTAGAGACAGTGAGCTGGAAAAGAACTTAACTGACAAAAAAGTAGTTGAACTGGCTGTAAAGTGTGCTTTGAGTTAAATATACACTACATACTGCACACAGAGATGCATCTTTTCCCTCCTCTAAGTAAATATGTTTTTACACCATTCTTTTAGGTATTCCCCATAAATGAATTATCTCTATTTCAGGTTAACTCATAATTTTTTGGTGAATCTCTCTCTATTCATGCATAGCATGAGCATATGCATATTCATGCATAGCATAGATGCTCATGCAAGTGCTACCTGCAGGTGGACAATTTCCCCTTCTTCACAGGTTCTGCCTTGATGCATTATTCTTTCTTCCTTTTCTTTCCACTGCAATGCTTGGTGTGGAAGCACTGCACCTGTCAGGATTCAGCAAGAACAGCTCTCTGACTATTTTGTGTCTGAGCCTGTCATGAAGATAAGGCTTAAATCAAAAGCTTCTGCTCACAGACAGAGGAGTCTGGCAGCTAAAAAGGGAAAAGAGAAGGGAATGTCAATGGTGTGTGATCAATTAGTCATGAGATGACTTCTCAGCTCCATTTGCTTTGCCTACAGTTACCTCAAATGCAGTGGGCAGGAAGCTTTTGAGGAGACTGGCATCCCTGATGTGCCTGTCAAATGGCATCTTACAATAATCATGGCTATGATTACAGGACTGCTGCATACAGCCAGAAACTGAAATGTAATGTTTAAAGATACTCCTGTCTCTGTAAGACATATGAAAGGGCAGCACAGAGGGACCATGAGGGTGGGTCAGAGCAGAACAGAGGAAGCAGAGGGCTAAACAAGCATTGGGCCACCCACACCAACCCCTCCATTACTTGTAAGCAAGGGAGGCCATCAACAGTGACACTGGCTCACCTGCTGGCAAAGTCTGGAAGGTGCTAAGCCACTGCAGGGCTGTTCAATGATGGTGAGGCTGAAGCCAAGCTCTAGAAGAAGTGTGTCCCATCACAGCGGTACTGTGCAGCTTCACCAAGAAGGAAGTTTGGGGTGGCAGGATGCTTGCTCAGGGTGAGACTACCAGTATCGCCAGGATAACTATTAGTCAACAACGTCTGATCATTTCATGGTATGCAATTTTAATTATTTAACTTCAGGAGGAGTATGAAGTTCTGCTCCATTACTGAACTCATGATTCTATGGTAGCAGGCAGCCGAGATGCCTGGGTTTCTTGCAGTATTTGTCATCCAGTAAAACACTCACCCTGCTCTGTGGAATGCCTTGTACACCTCTCCAGCAACAATAGCCTTGTATTTCTCCCTGGAAATCACCTCAGATCTTTATCATATATCTAACTGCACAACTGCTTGTCTTACAGATTGTAAAACAGCTTCACAATTTAATTCCCAACTTTGATACTCATTCAGTAACAACTGAATTTATACTCAAGAATGGGACAGCCTATAGATCAGTTTGGTTCCCTTGAAGCATCTCAAACCTAAGACAAAAAGCATGATTTTTGCAAAATGCTGTGATAATTCCAATGCTTTATGACACTCAATGGCACAGAAATTAACAGGCTAACACACCTGTTGATACAGCACTTGCTCTCTACAGCTGGAATTTTTTAAAGGTCATTATTTGCCACGGTTAACTACGCTATTACGTAAATATTTTGGTAGCTCTGAAAGCATAATGCTTTATAACAGAATACATTTCCATGTGTCAGTATCTCTTGTAGCTTAAAAGTGGATTGGAGTATTCAGAAATAGTGGTGGTAACATTTCTCAGGTCTGTAATAATTTCTGCTGTTAGCTGAATTCAACCACTAATATTATAATGTCCTTAAAGTATTTTGAGTAAACAATGTTTGACTGTAATTCTAATTTGTTGAAAGGAAATGTTTTTGTTTGTAAATGATTTAGCCAAAAAATCTGCGCTTTCCAAACAGTACTTACAAATTATCTAAATGCTACTACTCCATAACTTTCAAAGAGCATAATACCAAATGCGCTTACCACACGTTAGGAGACTCTTGCCACGTGTGTTTAGAGTGGTGCTCCCTCTGGTCCGGCTCCAAAGTTAAAGCATGTGAAGTGTAAATTGTGTGTGACACAGCCAAGGAAACCCACTTTACTTAAACCTTGTTAATGGCGAGCCAGATGGAACCGCTGAGGCCACCCATTGTTCAGGTTTGCATTTTTGTGTAATGCCATGGTGTAGGTCCATAAAGCCTCATGAATTCCCCTCCTCTGAATATATACTGTGCTGCTAAGGCACTGAAAGGATCAAGCTCTGCTCTGAGAGCAGCTGGCTTTGTAGTTTCTTAATGGTTGTTAGCAGCAGCAGCAGGTCCATTCTACTCCCCCATTCTTCCCCTTCCCTTCTTGAAATCTTGATCTGCCAGCTCTTGAGTGAAGCCAAACCCTAACCCTGTCTTATGTAGCACATCATACATTACCTCAGGTTTATTACCCCAAATATTAATCAAAGTCTCAGATTCTCCCTCCTATGCAGCCTCAGACCCTGCCCCAGCAGTTCTTAACCACACAAATAATCATCATAGACTTCATCAACAGTGAGGTTGTAATTTCTTTCCTACGAAACCCAAATAATGTGTGCCTGCATAATTTTTGATCCTTCCAGAAGGCTGATCATTACCTTCTGAAAATTTGGTCAAATTTTACTGTCTTGACCTCTTTTGTGCCTTTAAGATCAAAATGGAAGCAAAAGGAGTTTTGAACAAAGATAGCCCACAGCAGACTCCTCAGTCTGAGAAGGGGAAACTTGTGAAGTGTAACACACCAAGACCCATCTGTATAGCGCTTGTGATGTAGAAGATAACATCTTGCAGCGCCTGTGCCATGATGCAGCAACGTCAGACACTTGCTGATAAAAAGCTGCAACGCACAATTTAAGAGAGAGAGTGAAAAACCCACAAGACTACGGCTGACTGCCTAGCAGGTTTCCAGCTGTGGTGTGAGATATTGTAAGGCTGGGAGAGGGAAATACTCTTCTTCCTGTTTACTGTGTTCATGCTGTTCTGAATGAGTTGAGAGAAGCATGAAGCCAACCCTCCAGCCCTTCTTCTCCTGTGGGCCTGCCACCAGAAAAGCAAACTGCACTTCATGAAAATGAGACTGCAGGCAGAAATGACTGAATTGCACCACCAAACATCAAATAATGTGTCTGCCTCTTTGCAAAAGGACTTTGACATACTGGCTCCTAAAGACAATGCAGTTAGCATAACTTGTGAATGGCATTAAGAATTATCTGGTGTTACAGAAACCACACAAAGTTTTTCGCAACACTGGGGGCAATCAGATTACTGAAAAGGCTGAGAAACCATAATCAATACTTCAGAGCCAATTCCCTGACCTGTTCAAAGTGACTTGCTTTTGCACTACGCTGGCAGAGTAAGAAAAGAAATCCCACTACTAGAACCCCAGGTCAGCGCCTCATCTGGTGCAGGAGACTCACTGTTATGTTTCAATACATTGAAATGTATTATACTCCTGCAATTCCCAGCTGGCCAATACGCCTTTAGGAACTGGAGCCAGGAGGCACCTGAAGCTCAGTGGTGCTGAGCTTGCTTTACCGTGAACTGGAGCAGGGAATCAAGGACCTGATCATTTCTCTTCTTTCCCCAAGCTGCTCTAGATGTGTCAGGATGATCAGCTTCCCCCCTTCCTACATGTTCTTCAGAGCAAAAGCAGAAAAATGCCAGCCAAACTCTTTCTTGGGGTTCCTATGACCCTGACATAAAAGGTCTGGGGCAACCATGACTGGCTGCCAAAGGGGGAGACCAATGAACTGGGGAACAACAGGAAAGACACACCGGCAGGAAAGGCAGGACATGATAACATCTACTTTCTCCCTACGCCAAGAAGATCAGATTAAATTATGGCACTCACCACCTCTATCTTTTAATATAAATAGTAGGGTGCAACTTAGGAAAGTTATTTTAACTTGAATATTTCCTTAATATAGTTGTCCTTGAAGTGTGCCTAGATGCTACGAAGTGGCACAGTGGCATACAGTGCACAAGGCATAGCAGTTTCATACTCACTATGTTGCTAAAAACAGTCATAATTCCAAATCATAAACCACAGGGGAGCACGGAAGGTTCAAACCATGTGAAGCTCTTGGGTTCAGTAAACTTTTTTTACCCATTTCAGAGTTCATGTGGTAAACCTTATTTTAACTGACTATTTTTCCTTGCACGCTGTGACAGATCCTTTTTGAAGGCCACATTACCTTTGGTACATTTCCACTGTCTAAGAATATAATCAGGTTAACAAAACACAAATGCTAAGTAAGGTACAATAATAAAGGTAAAGCACAATTTACAACTGATAAACTAACACGGCACTTCACCCACTTTTTTTCTGAATTTTCCAGGTCTTCTCTATAACTAGGATGCAAGGCTGTCATATATATTTTGAGACCAGGCTAGCTTGACTGCCCTTGCCTATAGTTTTTATGTCCTTCTTTCATGAGCATTCTTTAGTCCCAAGTTCATATTCCAAAGCAAAAGATGTTAACAGCCCTGGACTGATGTGACGCTTGCTACTTCAGCACCCGAGGATGGAGATTATATGCCCCCCTTGATTTCAGCATGTTAAGCTTCCTTGAAGCTTTGTTTCTTTCAGAGGCAGCTGCCTGCATTTCCATACCTTACCCTGCCTCCTGCCACCAGCGTTAAAATCACGTATGTATCAGTTAGAAAAAATAGCTGCAAAATTATTTCCTGTATGAAGCCTTGTCAAATGAATTAGTTCAGCTAGTAACTTTCCTCTGATGATGAGGACAACAAGAAAACCTTAAGCTGTCTTATAGAAAGAGAAGTCATCAATAAATCAGGACTTTAGTTGCCCACATCACACACTTTGTACAAAAGGAACTCTGAATAACATTAATATCACTATAGAGTTTTACCATAAATTACTTTTTAAAAATGAACTGGTGGGGTTTTTTTGGTTACTTTTCTGTTTGGTTGTTGGCTTGTTTTTTTAAAGTACTTGTTTAATTTTCCTGGTAACTGAGGGTGATTGAAAGACTTAAAATTAGTTTGCTATCTCAACACTGCAAATTAGCATTCTATAAAATACTTTTATACTTGGTCAGTGTTTATGAATGCTTTGAAAACTCACCGATTCCTAGCAAAGACTAGGAAAATATGCATGCCTGGAAATATCAGGGAATATATGTTTCCCTTTTTTGGAAGCCTGGAAAACACAACATTGAATGGATTATACACTGAGTTTCACAAGGTTACTGACACTTTCCAGCATTACAGTACTACTAGCTTTAAGCGCTGATTTTATATAATCCTTTTGTTCCATTCAGTGAGAAATTTCCTTTGAGGAACTGTCGTTAAAAAAACCTGAAACATTCACTTCTTGTGTATTACATACAAACGCTGCATAACTGATACATGTAGTAAAATTAGGTGGAAAGAATATGGTTTCTGCTACTGTGCATTAAATTTGTTATTTTTTTCCTTGTCACAATGAAGGCAGGTTATACTTTTAGGACAAATAAATTCCAAAGTAACACTCTGAAACTGTAACATATTTAAGATAATATGATTGATGTGAAATAGCAGAACACTATATAGGAAATGCTAGCTTTAGTACATATTAGTACATTGTCCTCATATCATTCAAAGCAGTTCAAAGTAATGCAACAGAAGCAGAAAAAAATTAAACAGACTGCTCAGAGGAAGCTGGTTGGGAAGGAAGAGCTGTGATTACACCACACACTGCATTCCTCCAAGCCTACTGCTCACATTTTGCAAGTTTTGAGGAGCAGCTGCTGAAGGGCAAGGGGAACTGAGAAATGACCATTGCACATGTGCTGCTCTGCCGTACTGTAACACCAAACTAGAAGTTAACCATGAATTAAACCTAACAACTGCAGCTTTTAAAGGCTCCTCTTCAGCCCTGCAGGGATGTCAGGCACACAGCTGAGGAATGCTGCTTACCTTCCCAGACAGTCGCCAACTTCCCGGTACCATAGAGTTTAATAGGCAAGCTACTGGGGTGGTGGCACCAAAGCATCTAAAATAGGTAGGATATGCTTTTCTCATCCTGTTTTCCCTCCCTGGCAAGGGAAACCACAAGCTTCAGCCCTGCTAAAAGAGGTCAAGTGGAGATGACAACATGATTCGTGCCAAGCTGCCCCTAGGGTTCTGTATTCCAGATAAACCCACTAAATGCAGAGGTTACCAAGAGGCATCCCCTACTCCACCCTATCTGTTTGCTCCTCGGTACCTTTTTTCTTAATTCAGGATTGTTTCCTTCAATCACACTCCCTGAACTGGCTCTGTAGAATTAGATCAGCACCAGCAACCCTACAGGGAGAAGACCACAATGCTGGCTGGGGATGCAGCAGGCCACAGCAGCAGACCATCTCCCAGTAATGTGAAACTGCATCCTGGCAGAGACCTGGCTTACAGAGCCAGGAGCAGCATTCGTTTCTTTTAAAGTCACAGTTCCTCTACAGGAGAAAATAACTAATGGGGGGGTGTTCAATCTGTTAATGATGTCCAGTACTTGGGAGATTCCCATTTCTTCAGCTGCTATAGCACAGTGCAGAAAAATCAACAACTAAAAAACCTCATATACTTTAAACTACTGTAGTATTGCTTTCTGAAATCTATGGTATTTTCAACTTAACAGTGACTCTCTAACAAGGAAAAACACCCTGAAAGGCATAATTTGTGAACCACAAACAAGCAAACCAGAAACCGATCAGTTGTATTATGAAGCACAGCAGAAGTTTTGGGGAGATTGTTGGGGAGAGTTTTGCCAAGCCTGAACCAGATGCAGTTGAACACTAGCTGTGTGTCCCCGGGGGAATGAGGAAGAGTCCCAAGACCCACCTATGCATTAATGAACACAGGCATGAGATACAGAACGAGCTGATAGGAAGTTTATGCTCTTGCTATTCAGCATGTATGATTTACAAGCACATACAAAGGAAAAAAAAAAGCACAACTCAGGATGTTCAATGCCTACATTAACAATAACCTAAAGGTACACATTTTCTGCACTTTTAAGAACAACATTATTAAAGAATTTGAAGTTAATCCCAAATCTGAAGGAATATGTCTTGAGTCCTCCCTGAGAAAGGGTATGGCCTAGGGCTGGCTGGGCTATCTCTGTACCTTCCCTATCTTCTCTTTCTTTCAGAAAGACTCCTTTCCTGTGTAGAAAGAGACTGCAGCATATGCAGAGTTAAGTTACTCGGCACACGCTGCCAGACAGGTCTCTAGGCCTGTGTGTATTAAAGCATCCTCAGGAGAACTCTCCTGGCCATGCTGCTTGACCATCTCAGCCCATGGGAGTGTTTGGCAGTGTCATGAGTGCTGCCTGCCTGAAATACCAAGAGGGAAATTTTAGAAGTGCCTGTCATTTTACAGTGAGCATTGTGCAAGCAATTCTCTCCCAGGAGAGGCCACCCCAGGACACCTGAGCCTGCTCATCCACATCCCACAAAGCAGCAGCACCAGAACCCCTACCTTCAGGCTACACTCTTGGCTTCCTACCTCAAACAGCCTGTGCACAGGCAGGAAAACCAGCCGTCCTGCTCCCCAAGGCTACACACCAGCCACAGCATACCTAGAGGGAGCCTGGCACACCAAGGCACTCCCCCACCAGACTTCAGCACAGCCACAGCTGTGGCACACATCTTCATTTGCACTGGCTTTCACAGATAGCGCACACCCTATGCACACGCACAGAGTGCCTGAGTGGCTACAATGGGCTGAGCACCCAGCCTGCCCCAGCAGAGAGCTGCATCCCAGCCAGGCAGAGCCCTGGCCAGCCATGCACTCTGACAGAATGCAAAGCACACAGCTACAGCTTGTGCTGTTCTCTGTCTCTCAGCCAGCTTGCAGCTGACCCATGTTTGGCACTGCACTTCTGGATTATGTGAAATATGCATGTCGAAGAAGCTTCTTCAACTATTCCTCAATTTTTATGGGGGAAAAATAGGGGCAAAAGGAAGGAGAGCACTACAGCCTACCTGATTTGGGGAAGAAGTATGCTTAAGACCTGTTTAAAGACACTTGGAAGTCTTGGTCCACAGAAAGCATCAGGTCAGAAGCAGCCCTGCCTCCACCTGCCATTGAGAGATGAGTATTGCCCATCCACCACATCTCTTTAATCCAGTCAGCATCAGTCCCACAAACTTCCTGGTTCATATCCAGGGATCCCTTTTATCACATTTCATCCCCATCTCTAGTTCTTCACACCCCCACCTTCAGTTCAGTCCCAGTTCTAATGCTAATGGTCACATTTACATTTTACATACTGCTTTGCATGAACCATTTCAGAGGTCACGGCTGGCTACTTCAAGGAAATAAGGATTTTTAAACTGACAAACTTGAACTACTGTTTAATAAAGCACTGTTGTTTTATTAAAACCACCCAGACAATAAGAATAACAAAACAACACCCAGACTGCTGTCCCCTCCACCCCTAACCAACGGATTTGTTTCAGGTCTTTATACATTGTTCCTCTCCCTGTGGAATCTTTAATTTTTTCTTTAACTAAATGAGAATCTGCTTTAAGAAAACAATTCCAAGTTAAATAAATGGAAGTGGATTTATATGCCACACACAAACTACAGTCCTCTACAATGTAACAAAATATGCAAGCTTAAGCAAATTTACCACCTGCTACCATAGAAAGGGAACATGGTGGTATCCCCATTCCCAACACAGCATCTCATTATAGCAGCCGTATGTTTCCACGACAGTGATTAGTGTGCATACAGTGTCACGATTCATTTCCAGTACTAATACCACCTTACAATTCATGTACTTTTTCACTTAAAAGTCTCAACCATAATCTGTAATTCAAGAATTGTTTCAGGCTTGTGAAAACTCTCAACTGACCTTCTTACACTTGCAAGACCACAGATGCAAAAATGGCATGCTGTGACATCATTACTTCTGTTGTTACCTGGCCTAATGAGAGCAGGCTAACACAGTTATATCAATATAGCTTCATTTTGTCTACTACCTGATACTGCAACAGGAGAATAATGTAAACCAACGCACTCTAGGATGCACCAGCAGAGAGAACCAGGAGAAAGGAGCACATGCTGCGGACAGGCTGACTACACAGACATAGACTGGGGACTGTCAGCTGGTTATAGGAAAATGACCTGCTAATACAGCACATGCAGCATCTTTTAGAAGAAGCCTTAGCTATCAGTCTGCAATAAACTAAACTGTGTCACAAAGCCAGGATTCACCATTTTCCACAGCTTCACTTTGTTATGTGACCACCTGTACTGAGCTCACCTGGTGAAAGTCTGGAACAGAAGGAATCACTGTCAACATAAGGAAGAAGCACTGATCAGTTTCTGTCAGTTTTACCTTTCAACTATAAAACTATGGGTTTTTTTTGTTTGTTTGGGTTTGTTTGTTCGAATGGATGAGGTCATAATCATGTACATCTCATTCTGAACCAATTCAGAATGAATTCCAATTCAGTCATCTTCATCTTGACACCCATTTTCTTCAATGCTGCTGAGGCAACCTTTCATTGATCTATTGTGTGTACATTTATGTGTATATACTAGGTATGTATACAACACATGCATGCAACAGATTTTTGTCTCTAAGCAATTAAACTCAATCTTCTGTAAAATGTATCTTAACATTACACTAGGGTAAAGACTACTATTATTCTGCCAATTTCAAAAGCTTTCAAATTTGACTCGTTCATATTTACACAAGAATTAAGCAAGAAATGTGGGTCATTAAGAAAAATAAGATCTAATGACTTAGATATATTATGGTATATTTCCAAAGATTTTATGGATAGCTAATCACCTGAAGTATCTCACAGACATTCACAATCACCTGGCAGTTGGGAACAACTATAACCTCTACTTATAAAGAAAAACAACATGCTTCTTTGTTGGTTTCTCATTCAAATTAGCAGCTAGAAAGAGATGAGGATCACAAAAAACAATAGCCCCTTCAACAAAAAAGGCCGCCAATAATCCAGATTCCTGAAACCCTCTGAACTCAACTGCATTACTACAAAAGGTATTTTCTGATGAGTTGTTATTTTGAAAAGGAGGGGGTCAGAGCACGCTAAAGCCTAGAAACCAAAGCAGAAGAAATAATGTCTTTATGGCAGTTCATGGTAAGGAAGTGACTCAGCTGAGGCAAATTGCAGAGCCCATTTGGAGGCACTGATTCCAAGAGCACTGGGAGCTGCAGTCAGAAATCTGGTGCAGCTGCGCTGCCAGAAATGTCAACCTTCAGAAGCACATAAGCCTGAAAATACTATTTGCAGTAATGCTAATCAGTTTTGTCTAGCTCTGAAGCAATTTTCTGTTGTGAAAATAACATGTGAGGGAACCATGGATATATTCTCTACCTATTCCTCACACAGATCAAGCAAAACCAAAGCAGGGTTTCCTCATAAAAAGTCAAATATAATTTCTAAGTAATTAAAAAAAATTATTATAACTTCCTTTGAGTTTTGAATTAACCCCTCCTGCAAACTCAAGCAGTCTACTCTGCTCCGCAAGCTACTGCACACAAAACTTGAAGGCAATTCTTAGTACATTTAGAACTAACGCAACAGTAACTAAGAGATGAAAAACCTCCAGCATCCTGCTCTCTACTAGAGCAGTTTTCAATCTGTAGATCTCAGGACTACTTTTTAAAGGATGGGCTAAAGATAGTTAGGAAAAGCAGGCTTGTGGACAGGATGTTTGAATCATTATCACACATCATGAAACAAGAGGATACACACACCCAACACAAATCCTGGGAAGGAGGTCTTACAGATAAAGAAATGTATCACTGCTCTCTATTAAGTAAAATATCCAAGAATCACAACTACTGTTGTAATTAAAAACGGCAGTGATTTTAAGTATTTTGTGAGTAAATAGAAAACCAATTCTGCTTTGAAGAGTTTACTATCTAAACAGACAGAAGAGAAGAAGGTATAGAAAGGGCACAGGCAAACAAGAAAGTTATTTTAAATCATGTCAGGCACACTATTTTTGTGGTTGCTTAACTTTTTTCCTTTATTAATTAAGCCCTCTGTTCCTTCACAGTGATTCACATGTTCTCACAAGTGGATGACCAAAGCTGTTCTATAAAATAGAATTAGCTCCCCATCCATTGATCCTACTGATTTATTTAACCACAGAGTCCCTGACACGCAAGAATCACAAAATGGCTGATCAGAAGCTACCCCACTTTATCCGAGGAATACAAATGGGGAACAGATCTCCCAGATACAACAGCTTTCAGGACTGGTGTGCCCCTTCAAACACTCCCTGCATCCCCTATGCCTGCGGTAATCCCAGGGATGTGGGACACAGCTGGCTGCGGCAGTACCACCGGGGATGGAGGGCACACACGGTCATGGCAGTACCACCATGGCTGTGGGGCACATGTGGCTGCAGCAGCCCTTGCAGCTGGTACAGAGCTTCTTCAGCCACCCCAGTGAAATGGCAGGAAGGAAACAAAGAGGTGGCTGCATCCGTGGGAATGGTCCATGGGTGCTGCAGTCCACAACAGCTGTTCCATCTTTCCCTTCTTTCCTTCCATGAAGGAGGAAGAAATGATGGTGAACATTTTGCCCAATTTCCCATCAGGTGCAAGTCAGGGGTAGAAGCTGCAGAAAGGTTTTAGCCTTTAGAGGAACAGTTTGGAAAGCGATGAGCTTGCAAAACGGTTTAAATCTCATATCCTTCACCATCAAAGGAGCAACAATAATGTGTAGAGGTTAGACTGAGGCTTACAGTTTGCTGGAGTTTACCTGCATTTTATTGACAGCATTTTAATTTAATTGGTAGCCATATAGGAGAAGAACCCTAATCTACACACTGTTAGTCAGAGCCTGAGCTGTGAGATCCGCAATTTTTTGTTTTCTTTCCTGGCAGGTGGGTTTCCATGCTGAAACACTAGTCTGGCTCTTGCATCTGATACTGAAACCACTTTGTTTGCACTTTAAACAATCAAGACAAAATGCGATTGCTTATACAAATCCTTGAACTTGCTTAATTATCAGATGCGGAAAGTTGTCTTTTTCTAATACTATCATCTCTGAAATTGATTGTACAGATAAAAGATTAAGTCCTCATTCTTCTAAAAACACATACTAATGAATTTCAAAAGATGACAGACAAGAACAAAAAGACAGTGCTGTGGGTTTTTCTGCGAATCAATTTATAATCTATGAAACAACATTCCTTAGTGACAAGTTTGCACTGGAAAGGAATTCACATTTGAAAAGCTGTAACAAAAAGAGATGCTTGCAAATGTTTTTAAGCATCAGTCAGGAAATTTTAATATGGGAATAATTTTTCCCATGTACTAACAGCACCTGTATTCTCCAGTGCTCTTCAGCAGACCACAAGCAAGATTCAGGTTCCACACCACTTACTATTGCTGTTTGTAAGAAAAAGAGCTAATTAAGTACATACAGACTGTATGACCAGATCCTGAATTATTATCTGAAAAAATGTTGCACAAAAGCATTTAGTATACAAAATATATAGTGCATTTATACTGAACAGGCATTATGATTCTCCAGTAAAAAAATTCTTCAGTGTTAATGTCCTCAAATAATATAAATTGCTTGCATCAACAAACACAGTACAATTAGCTTGTTACCCTTAAACTGAGTTTAAAATAAGCAAATTGTTTGATGACTTTGATGTTTTCTACCCAAAATGTGCTGGCTAATTTTTCCATTCCAGTTCCCATTCCAATCTTTTAACTGCCTTAATCTCCTGCCCTCAGATGTTGACCTCGTAAGAACAGAGGTCATAGGTTAGCACAGACAGACCTCAAAAGATCTGGACTATCAATTCATGCCTGAAAGATTTCTCTTCCACAAAAGAACCACTAAAAAAGCAAATTCCAAAATCCAGCTCCACAGGCTGCACAAAATACAAACTTGTTGATATGTTATACTCATAAATATTCTAAAAAGATTGGATTTGAAAAGTATAAAAATTTCTGGAGGATACAAAAATAAGAAGAAACAATAGCATTGACATGGAATAATGACTGAACTTCAAAGATAAAAAAGGAAAGCTCTCGTCAGGAGAGAATTAAGAGTCAGCATCTTTAACCACAGATACGTGTTTTAAATGCTTCTAATCTCTACATTTGAAAGTAGCATTTTTCCACACCAGGCATTTTTAAACATTTCTTGTCAGGGTAGAAGTATGAGATTAGATAACTCAGAAAGTGAAACAGCATCAGTTTAAACAAATTTTACTGATTATTAGTGAGACTACTACCTCATTTTCTTGCCATAATCAGCCATACAACAGATTCCTTGCTGCTTTTTTGGTCAATGAGCATACAGCTCATTAAAAAAATGCCAGATGTTTCTTTTCTACGCATAAATGAAATGCATAGATTGGAAAGGAGAAAGATAACTTCATGAGGCTCCAGTGAGTTAGAAAGAGAGAGATTACACGAACAAACTATTTGATAAAATTATTTCTGGGCTCTAAGTAAAATTTGTACCTTATACAATGTGCGTGAGGACAAAGTTCTAAAAGTGAAGTGAGTAATGATACTCCCACATTTAGTAACATAAAATCCTATTGAACTATTTAACAAAAAGTAAATTAAAACACTCTGTGGATTCTTCTTTGACTTAGAAAACTGAAGTACTTAACACATTTTAAGTAATTATTAAAAGGAGATGTAGGCACATATTCCTAGCAATTATTATGTGAGCAGCTAACCATGATTTTCCAAAATTATATCAAAGTACAAAAACATGGAAAAATGAGCCTGATCAACAGGAAATTCAAGATTTTTTATATACTTACCAGAAAGAAGTGATTTACAATAACTAACCTGAGAAAAGGAACGTAAATAAAATTAAACCTTAAAAAAGGTAAATAAATAAGCTCACACCTGAGCTATATACAATTTTAATCCTATTGCCAACTACTGATGATTCTGTCCCATTGACAGAAAAAGTAACACTGCATAATTTTATAGAACAACTTGTCTCATTAAGCAGACACAGACCGACATACCCCTCCCATTGTTTTGTTTTACATTATTAGTTCAGCACAACAAAACCACAAAGGTACTAATTTTAAACACTAGCACATCTGAAGCTGAATTGGAAACATTGAACTATTTCAGCTTTTTGTACTGGCCAAAAGATATCCATTTATCATTGAGGAAATCAAAGCATTTTGGTTAAACTTTGATGCAAAGGCTGCTGCAACATTAATTGCAGACAATGAAATAAAAGCAGTCTGTAAGTTTGACATTGTTTTCAGAGCTGTCTGAAGTAAATTAAATGCTTAGCATTTAAACTGTCCAACAGCTCAGAGAGTAAAACTCCAAGGGACTTCTAGGTGAAAGAAAGCCATTCAGCACAAGACCAGCACAATTTAAATCAATTTTTGTACTTCCAACTATTCATTGCAAAATATCTAGTGCCAGGAGACTCAGCACCAGTAAGATTATAAATGAATGGAGATCAAAGAAAATAAATTGTTTAACTCACTCCCATATTTCACAGTGACCCTTCAAAACTCCTTCCTCCTTAACCACTCCATGGGTCTGCTACTGAGCAAACCCAGCTCCCTCTACTCCATCAATAATGATATCCTCAGCTAGCTAGTCCTCTGGTTCGGCCATGGCCAACTTTGCTCTCTCTTGCACATGTATGTGCAAATTCTTCCTTGAAACCAGTGTCTTCATCCTTGTGCTACAGTGCCAAATACAGTTTGAAAAACCAGTCCAAATCCCCAAGCCCAGCTGCTGAGGAGCATTCAGGCCAATTTCTACCCATTACCTACAAAGTCAGAATTCAAAAGAGGAGGAAACAATTTACACTGTAGTAACAGCCTGTGAAGAACACACAAGTTCTCCTATGTGGCCTTTTCTCATTTGCTGCGTGAAATATACGATAGTTATTGTGTACTGCTTCTTTAGCCCACTCAATTCAATGCTTGGACTCATCACTAAATCCAGCCAAATCTTGAACACAATACAGAAGTACTGACTTTGGGGCTCTAAGATCTCTTAAGGCATTACAAGTATCAATTACTTTGCAATGGCTCTATGGAATTGTGTGGTTTAACTGGTCTCAGTGAAATGCACAGGATTCTGAAGCACAAGAAGAAGCCAAAATAATTTTCCAGAGGAGCCTTATTCTAGGTGCCCAATTTGATATACTGGAGCCTGCAGAGCACTTACTATTTTATATCACCTGACATGTTTAGGGCAAAGCTCAAACCGAGCAACTCTTGCAGCTGGGAGCATTTGGTGGTTCTACAAAACAAATTCCACATGTGTCATATCTGTCACCCAGTAAACGAGGAACACACTATAGGCACACTACTGCAAAAAGTCCTATTTCAGATCAATCCTCCCAGCTGGAATCACCTCAGTCTTTTCAGGGCTGCAAAACAAGAGCTTACAACCCACCTATACTTACGTGCATTAGCTCTTGACTTGCAGATCTTTCAAAATGGAGGAAAATTTGATTAAATCCCTGTTTGCACCTGAGGGGATTCAGGCTGCTTTGCACTCCCTGAAAAGTGCCCCGAGTACCAGCTTTGAGGTGGTGATCATTTGGAGACCCGGAAAACTCTGTGCTTCTCATATTGACACCATTTTCAACGGTCTGTCCTCCCCTTCCCAGGCTCTTCCCTCTCCTTCCTCATTTCCCCTGCGTTTATGTTTTCGTGTTCCTGCTCCTTTCTTACCTTCTGCCTAATCAACTGTCCTTGAAATACCTTCCTATCACCCTGCCTGAGGGGTCACAGACATCACAGAGCATTTCTACTTGAGCTCTACTGTCTCATCTCTGAACAGCTTCCCATAACCAGAAGAAGCAACTGCGAAGTCCCACTCAGTCCTGCTACTTCTGGATGGAGGATGTCACATCACTGTGCAGGGGTGGCTTAAAAAAGGGGTATTTTTTTCCAAATTAAACTTATCTTTCTTGATGTAAACATGCCCTTAAACTCATTACTTCTTTCAGGACATAGCCTGTGTTGTACTACCTGCTTGAGAAGTGCTCTACCACACTGTAGGTGCACTTCAGGGCATGGTGGGTGTGCACAGTGGGAATAGCAGCAGCGTGCCTGTACCACCACTACAGAGATGACTACCTCAGTGACACATTCCTCTTATATAATGAACTCCTGAGCTTTTTGACAAAATAAGATATTGAAGTAAATTAATGTTTTTAAATGATTCATATTTAAGTAGGTTTGATCTTTAAGCGTCAAGGACAGAAACATGAAGCCACAGCTAATAAAAGAAGCAGCTGAGCGATTTAGAATTATATTACTGCACAATCTTCACTAATTTGAAGTTAAAGGGCTCCAGAACAAAGAGCTTCAGATTTATCAACAGCAGTAAATCAAAGTTAACTTTTTGGGAATATGTGATTTAGCAGCTATGCTATAATTCCGTTTTCTCCAACTTTACAGTTCTTGGTATCTTTTTCAAAAGGCCAAAATATATGGCAAGTTTTTCCATCATCTAGAATCACTATTATAATCTTTCCTTAGTATTACATGTTTATTATGTGCTTTGAGTATGTTTGCTAGATGAGCTGAGTGCATCACTTCAAGAAAAGCAAGAAAATGCAACTGTTTTCCTAAATTAAAAAGTATTTAAGGTTTAATTATTGACCAAATATTTCTGTAGTAAAATACAGCACAGGCTGCGTGCATCTTCTAAAGACAGTTCATCCTGTGAGCAGTTCTCTTCTCAGTTCACTGATAGTTATAACATGCCCCCTGAGCAAAAACCAGCACTGTCTGTAGTAAGGGTCAACATCAATTTAAACAGAAATTTCCACAATCAAGGAAATCCAGATTACGACCTCTTCCCTACACTTTCAAAGTACAGGCTTAAATATTTACTGAGTTGGGCCCTGAAAATGCATTCACTTTTTTGTTTACGCTTGTCTACTAGAAAGCAATGTATTAGCATAGTAATAACAGTGGGAAAGAATTTGAATTAAGGAAGATGCTGCCAGTTATATTAGGAAGATTTTAGAAACAGAAGTGTTTTGTAAATGATTTACTGAAATACTTTTAATGTACATTCTACTGAAGTTCATGCATGATCTCCGTTAAATTGAGCAAAGTTCTCACTTCCTTCTTGCTTCTATATTCCTTCAGATAACGGGAATCATTACTACAGGTAGGACTCCAGTGTGATCATTAGGCGTATCGGCACATCATCACGAAGGCCTGAATATATGCCAGTACTTCATGGTAGATGAGTGAGAGCTCACCCCTTCATGAAAGAGGTGAAATGCTCAGAAAACACACGAGAAGACATCCAATCACAGAAAAATATTCTGCGTTCCAAAAACTGTGTATGTACTTAAGAAACCCATCTGCTGCACAGAGACAACTTTACACTACACGAGATTGCAAAAAACCAACACATTCCTACTCACTTCATCTGTTTCTTGTACATTTTCAGAATGGTATCTACTTCAGCATCAAATTTGGATTTCATATGATGAACACTATGAAAAATTTGGGGCCTATCTCTTAACTGTACATGTATACGAACAGATACCAAAACCAACTTTGTTCATGCTCTACACTGCTCTTAATAGAAGCTTGCAGTGAAGAAAATTAGGCTTTGATACTTAGTGATATCATTGTCACCAGGTTCCCAGCTCTTGCTTTCGCACAGAAACTTGCTTCCACTTGAAGCACATGTACAGCTCTATCAGAAGGCACATCTGATGGAAATGAAGCACATTTTTGTGTGTTTTGTTGATTTGTATGCCTAAGTCCAAAGCCCGATTCCTGCCCGCACCTGAGAGAGCAGGATGAAATACTGCATGTTCATCCAAGTTCACCAGCAACACGGTATCTGAAAAGAGCCCTTGCTTTCATGATGCCTTGTGATGAATTTCATAGTTAAGTTGTGTGAAACCAAAACACAGCATTTCACATGAACAAGGAATTGCCTGTGTAACCACCCAGCATGCTACAGTGTGCTGGAGTACCCCAAGATAACTCTTAACTCAACTTGATCAAAGAAGCAGCACAGCTAGAAAGGGATCAAATTAAGCTTTGTAGTCTGCATCTAACTATGCGCAATTTGCCTTGCAAATTAAACACTGCATGTATTGTTATGCACAACTGTAACCATTCCTACACCTAGCTCCAACATTCAAATACTGATCTTTCAGCTCTGCATCCTGGCTCCCAACTGACTGAACTACAGAAATAGGCAAGGAAGAGAAATCCACTATCTTTTGAGGAAGGCAACTCCTGATGTTCTCTGCTGGATCTTGGGGAAGAAGCTAGGCTAGCCACAGCTTGCTGTCTTCTAAGATGCGAGGCTTTCCTGCCGTGTGCTCTCACTCTGGGGCATTTATGCTATCACAGCTCTACATCTGGTACTTCCAAAAGACTGAAGTTTGGCTACACCCTTGGCTGGAGATGAAAGCATACCAAACAGCATACTGTCCATAGATACTGGGCACGAAACACACCAGTCAGTGGCAGTTCTGTCTTTGCTCCCTTAGGCTTCGTTCCTTTCATCTGCTGGTGAAGAAAATGGTCTTGGAGATCTGATTCTATTCTCATAAGGCTGGATGGAGAGAGTCCTGGAAGCACACCACGTGTTTGGTATGCAGGACAGCTGCGGTTGCTGAACTCCTTTAAACACAATTGGACAATGTAGATTTTAATAAGGGCTGTCTAATGAATACATGCAGTAACATTTTTCAGAGGCTTCTAACTTAGACTTAAATGAGCTTGCACAAAGATAAGGAAAGATTAAGCCCCTGCCCTAGAGATACACCTCCAAGCCAGGTTTCAAGCCCCCAAACCCCAGCATGAAGTGGCAGCTATTTTTAACAGTTACCTATTTTTTTAACCCTATTATAAAGCCTATATTAAACCCTTCTGGTTTTATCCCAGTCTTGGAAAAACCTGAACTGTTGCTAAACAGTTCCAAAAAGTTGTCATCCTGAAAAAAACCCACAAGTATGGAAAACTTTGTCCCTAATGACTGCAGTCCAGAAAGATATAACCTTCTTAAAGTACTGGAGTAGTGCAAAGCTCTCAGACTTTTTGGGGTTTGCCTGATTTCTGTTATTTTGTTTGCTCAGTGGGGGTGGTTTTTTTGTTTGGTTTTGTTTTTTTTTTCATCTAACAGCATTCTGCTGCTCCTGTTATGAGCAGCTCATACTAATTTAGTGGCTCATTTATGGCAAAGTCAGCAAATATCAGTAGTAAGATCATGTAAGAGAGCATATCTCACACTAGCATTTATCTCCCTTTCTAACCTATTTTTGACTGTACAAATTATTAACTACTTAAAACACTGCACAAACTCAAATTTTGCTTGAGGATCCAAGAAGAGGTTGCCTCCAGCTACTCAGATACTTAACACATCATCAAACTGTCTTTTGCAGATTAAATGTTGATATGAAAAAATGCCTAAACCACTAATTGTCAGAGATGCAGAGCTATAGCTCCCTATTTCTTCCAGTGTCTCCTTAAGTAAATGCTCTGGCTGCAAAGAGGATAGCAGAATCATAGAATCCTAGCATGGCTAGAATTGGGTGGGACGTCAAAGATGACCTAATTCCAATCCCCCTGCCACAAATAGGGACACTTTCAACTAGACCAGGTTGCTCAAAGCCCCGTCCAGCCTGCCCTTGAACACTCCCAGGGATGGTGCATAGTAGCCCAGAGGGACCTTATTTCATATGGCAGTTTTCACGTAAGAGAACAAAACTGTGGTGGTCTTTGCAGTCCATAAGCCTAAGAGTGGTCTCAAACATTACTGGAAAGAGCAACTAAAAGCCCAACAGAATCACAGGGAAAAAGAAGCAACAACAAAAGCCAAGAATATATCCTACACTTGTAAAATGGGAAAAGCAAGTATGAAAACTGGAAAGAAAGAAATTCTTACCGTGTAAAACCAAGTGAAAGAGAGTCAGGGAAGAGGAAGAGGTGTTCGCGTTTTAATTTTTTAAATGCCACCCTTGAGAAAGGTCCTTTTGCAAGGCTGTATTTTTAAGAAATCTGTGCACAAGCCACGCAACCTCTGCATTATGTCACTGCCAGCTTCCTCTTCAGAAAACGGCAAAACTGCGAATGCAATTTACCTTGGACAGGACTTGGAAAATTCTGCCCTTTTGACAGTGACATGCTGACTCCATTTCATGCCAAAGGCTACAAATCCCTGGATTTTTCATCCATTTCTTAAGTCGGCTGAGCACTCTTGCTTTGCTTGCTCCCCATATCACCAAGGTGCTGTACAGGATCTGCCCAAAGTGGGTCCGTGGGGCTGTCTGAGGGCAGGAATGGATGTGCCTCTTGTATTGTAGCTGTGTGCTGTGACTACTGATGTCAGCCTTGCCTCTGAGCTCTCAGGCAAAGGAACCCAGATGGGTTTTCCCCATCTACCTCAGCCCCCTCCATCTGTTAAGCATGGTTTTTATGAGCTTCTCCCATTTCAGTCAGTAGAGATGGAACTGATATGATCTCAAGTTTGAAGTTGACCTTATATCATGTAATTTTGCTGTCCTAAACTAACTCTCCTAGTCCTGTTAACTTCCCTTCAAGTGTCCTCCACAGCACTCCACCAAGCTGTCATCTCTGCCTGCATCACAACAGGTTAGTGGCTGTTTGTGCAGATCATAAGCTTTTAAAGACTTCTAAGAATTTCTTATTATAGTCTGACTTCAGATAATCCACAGAATGTCTTCAGATATTAAATCAATTTTCTGTCTGACTCAGACACAAACTAATTTTAAGTGACAGTTCATCAGGGAAGTATTATATTATTTAATTACAGTCTCCCTTCCTTAATGTGGCTGTAATTCCACCCAATCGTTGGTTTAGAAATATAATTTTCTTCATGTGGAAATTATATTTTTAGTCATGTCCAAGGCTTACTGGCAAACACCATTTATTGCATCTTAACAATGTGTACCATGTAGTATACCTTACAAACCCACTTTTCTATTCATCACTCTGTTACAGATGCCTACATTGGCAAAAGGTTTTTGAAGTGTTACATCAATGATTCAGTGCTCATGAGTGTTTAGCCAACTGAGCTAGAAATACACAGCTATTTCACTACCCATATTCCCAGAACATAATTCAGCATTACCATCTATCACGTGACAATGCTTTGTTAAACTCTGCCATTTCCAGCAGCTACCAACTCCATCCCTCACAGTTTATTTGCAGGGCTGTATTATAAACCAAGTCAGTGAAATGTTTTTATGTCAAACCCAAAATCTCACAACATACTGCTCCTTTATTACATGCTGAAATCCAAACCAGTTATTGATACAGGTCACCCAGGCTAGAAAGCTGCCCTGCCACAAGTGTGATGTTAGTGGATGGTAGCATAGGACTGAAACGTCATAAATTAGAACTGGGAGATGGAACTAGACCCTTAATTATTTCTTCCTTGTGCCCTCCTTCTTCCCTTATTTTATTGCTTCCATTTTGGTGTAAATACTTCAAAACAAAAAAAAGAATGTTGTCATTATCCCCATCCCGCCTGAAAGGTTCCACATGAAGGAGGTGCCATGCTAAGCAGATACAACACTACAGACACTGCTGAAAAAGTATCCAACTTTGAGCTCGTACTTAGAATATTTAAAGATACTGGATAATACCCCTAGATCCCAAAGATAACTCTAACTTCTAGTCCTGTATCATGCATCTTCTTTGTTAATATTGTGCCAAAGACCTTTATTTAAATTTATTTAAATATACACTGCACTAAAGAATATTTTTCCCAGCTATATAAATTTATAATATTAAATAAAAAATTACACTTGATAAAATGGTCCTTGACACAGTTTCATTTTAGATCACATACAAACACTGGAGAGTGTTTTGAACAATCAAGCAAACAAACAAACAAAAAAACCTCAAAAGGAGCATAAATTATTTTCCTTCCTCCCCTTTTCTGCCTCCAAAATTTACTCTGAGATGGTGGGGTAGGTTCTGATTCTAAACCAGGATTTTACAGGCTTGTCTACAAGTTACTGAGCAGTTGATTAAAGTGTGAATTCGGTGTACTTTATCTTTTCTGCATCAGTTCCCTGTGGCCATTCCTAGAAAGCAGCATGGTGTGCTTTTGTGCCAGCTCACCACTAAACTTGAGCAAAACACTGTGTTTGGCATGTGTTAAGAGCTGCTATGAAGGCAGCTGCAATGTGCTCCAGTGTAACACGCTGGAAATTCATCCCCTTGCTTATTTAGGTAGAACCAGCCTCCCCACTGTACATCTCTGCCATGAAACACCATTTCTGAACTCAGCACTTGTCAGATACAAAACCCAGCTGAGTCTTGGTTAGAATCCTCACTCCTAGACCACATCACTCTAGACACTGTGAAAAAATACACTTAAGATACATGGATATTACTATAGCTTAAACTAAGGTATGGGAACCTAAAGCCTGCAGGCTACTTACAGCGACAGCTTCATTTCACACGGACTGCAAACAGCTCCTTCTAAGGACTAGTATGTGCTAGCACACTGGCTGAGAAAGATGCCAAACTGGCCAAGATCACCAACAGCAACCACAAAGCCTTCCCGCCTACGTTATCAAATTAATACAGCCCACAGTAATGCTGAAGGGGAATATTACAGCAAGGTGCCCACAGCAACAACACTCTGCAAATTACAGCAACTCTGAAGTCCACTGTGGAAGCCCCACAAAATCTATGAACAAGCAACAATACTAGTAACCTCAGCGTCATGACTTTTTTCCTCCCCCTCAGCACATATTGCTGCTTTTCCTTCTCTTTTTCACATATTTGCTACCTGTAAGTCTTTCTCTCAATCTTCTCATTTGTCCTAATACACCATTATTGAAGTCATGGTATCTATACAAAAAGATATACTGAGTCTGGGACCTTGCACTATTACACTGGTAACATAGAAAAGATATGAACACAATAAGCTGGAATTAGCTTTCATAAATGGAGGCAGTTCTCACAGTGCAACAGCATCTTTAAATATTTTCCACTATATATGTTGGAGATGAAGTTTTTATTGGCTAGGCATTCAATCCAAACTAATTTTCCTGTAAGTAATGACACTGCTCCTCAATGAGTAATAATGTCAGAGCTACTTCAAACATTTCATATTTCAGACTTTTGTGCATTTTATAATGTAAGCATAAGAATTTTGAGACAGAAGTGGGTAGATGGTTTTGCCCACATTTTCACATTCAAATCAAGTCAAATTACTTTTTAACTTTTCCTCTTTTAAAGGCAAGAGTACAGCATCTCATAGATCACCCCTCTGCACTGTTTTTCAGGGTGTATCTGTTCAATTTTTTCTATGCTTTAGCCACGGAAAAACATCACTGAAAGTAGAATTCATCTCATCTAACTTCAGAGAATTGTAAGGGAAGTATCTACAGCATTGGAGCTAGGCTCTCTTTGTAGTCCCTGAAAAGAAATAGCCACAAGGCAAGATTCATCCCCAATACTTTAGACGCTTCCCTAGCGTGAGATGAATTGCACTCTGATAGTACTGCTTCCTCTGCATTAACTACACACTGTGCACTCTAAATATCTACATTTGTTCAAACCTGTCTCCTTCAATATGCACTTTTTCCTGTCTACTTAAAACCTGTCCATTTAAATTGGAAGGGTTTTGAAGCAAGGACTGTCTTTCTGCATATACATGTACAACAAACAGGACAATAGTATCACAACTGTATGACTGTGGCCTTTTTTTGCTGCCATAGTATAAAACATCAATAACAATGGTAATGCTAATACCCTAAACAGATTATTAATTACAGTGCATGGAAAGCAAAGTGGCTTAAATAAGAATTATATTGGAAGCCTAGCCCCCCCCCCAAAAAAGAAAGAAATTCACAACCATTGCATGCAACACAACTCTGAAAGGCCAGATATGGTGAGCAATCAAAAAGAAAGCTTTGTCTGGCTTACAAAGTCTCTCGTTGTTGTGGTTATGGACTCTGATCTGTTACAGCAGCAATAAATTTTGTTCATGGCCTTTAGCTTTTACAAAGAAGGTGAAAGAGGGACAACTATCATGTTGTCTCCAGTCCTTAATTTAAGAAGAGGAAAAAGAGAAAGGCGGGGAGAAGGGGAAGCAGCCTTTTAACAGAGGTAGGGACAAGTGGAGCTCATCTGTACTCAGCAAAGGTTTCTGATCCTCCATTTAGCAAAGCTGGGCTATACTGCTTTTCCAGGAGACTCCCTCTCTTTGCCAAGCTACCCTGCTTCAGAATTTGCAGTAGGGGAGAGCCACCTCTCAGTCATTCCATACATGAAATACTGCAGGAAAAACTTGACTGGATGCTCTTGCTAGGATCCTTCACAAACTATATATTCCACCTTGAACTCAGTCATTTCAGCTACTGGCCTGAGCAATAAATACAAGGAGGAAAAGGAGATTTACCTAAATACAAGAGCTTTGGGCAGGAAGGCTGCCCTTGGGAAGCTAGGTGCAGGTGGCTTTGTAGTGAAGAGGATTACAGGATTTCTTTGAGCCCTCAGAGACAGAAAGTGAAGTAAAACAGAGCAAGTCAGACTGCTGCACTTGTATATAAAGAAGTGCACCTCTCAAGACTAACCTGAGATTTGTAAAACATTACAGACCACTAAGCATTAAAACCTTTGGAAACACCTGATACTCTGTTCTCCACGTAAAAATGTAATTAATCAAATTATGCATATCTCAACCCTGAATGCACCTCCTACACTTTCTTCTGTATAAAATTACTGATGCACAGTTTAAAACCCCACTGCATACAACAGTCTCCTTAGCATGCACACTTCTCACCTAAACATGATGTTATTTAACCTGTACTCAGACAGACCTCTCTTCTCAATCTAACAGTAAAATTTTCAAAATAGTATTACGCTCCTTTGCAGCCTCCCTCTAATTCATTAAAAACTTTCTCAAGTGAAACCAATCAAGTGGGTGATTTATGATACAGCTTAATAAGTTTAATCGAATGACCAGGCTAGATGTAAAAGCCAAATTTACATAGAAGGCTTTCCCTTCACAAATTAATAAATGCTGAAAACATAGTTTAAAGAAAAAAAATGCAAAGAAATAAAAAGGGTGGAGGGGAATAGCAAAGTAAGGTAATTACCTATCTCCCTTTGGTTTTCTTTTCTGTACTGTCTTCCCTTTGGGTCGTCTTTCACTTCCTAAACAGGGGCTCCCACCAGGGCCTGTTACCCGTATTGATTCAAGGCCTTTGGAAGATTTCTTAAAAGTAAATTCCACTGGTTCTCCTTCTTTTAGGCTTCTAAATCCTTCCATGTAAAGCTTGCTCTGTAAATAGGAAAAATACTCTTGGTTACCAACGCCTTAAAAACAATATTTACATTTATAATCAACAGGACAAATTTATCCTATTATAGAATACACAGAGGTTGAAGAACAGTTTTCTCTGTGTGAGCTGAAGCAGACGATACTGCAAATTATAATCCTGGATACACTGAACACACTATTCAACACTAAACAAGTAATAAAAACCTAATTTCAGTACCAGCAAAACTGAAATAAAACATTTTCCTTTTCCGTGATGAATGCTATAAATGTAAGAAGCACAGAAAATGCTGTACTCTTAAACCCTCTGTCTAACAGGCATCAGGAACTGTAAAGGATTTTCAACAAAACAGAAAGAGAATGAATACTCACTTCAGGGCTAATCTGTTTATGATCAAAATCATCACAGTTCGTATTTCTGGGACATGACTCTGCTGATCGGAAAATGAATCAAAGATACAGTGAGCAGGAGGAAGGCACTCTTAACAAAGTCTACTGAAATGGGCAATTCAAATATCCTTAGTGAGCGGCTACATTTCTGTTCGCTACCCCCAAAATCTTATCTAATTAGCATGACTTGGGTATAGATTTTTATTTTCATTCACAGAAAAGGAAATTATTATCATCAGTGCAAGTAAAACAAATACTGAAAAATCTTCTGATATTACACTATAGCAGCAAAATCTTGGACAAGCTGAAGTCAACAGCAGCTCACCATTACTTTTGATGCAATGAAAATTTTCATCTCAATTCCTAATAAATTACCTGGGTTTAAATAGTAGGTCTAAATCCCAGCACAATTATGATGAATTAAACTCTTAAATAAAATTAACCAAAGTAAGTGAGACAACCTCGGGGGGGAGCATGGATAAAATGATAAGACACTGTTTGCACTAAATGTTTATTTTAGAATTTACACACTACATGAATGTGATCAGTTGGACTCGCAGAGAATACTACAAAATCCATTAATTTCCAAACACTTGCAGTTTATTCAGGGAAGTTATAAGCACGTTTTCTTCCTTTGCTCATGAACTCTTCATAGCAAAGAGAAAAACGTTTCCTGACTGATTCTTACTCTGTTGTCCAGCATTCCTTGGTTGAACCATGGAGTCAAGAAGGTATCATCCCACTCATTCACATATCAAAAAGAGCCGAGTGACACTTGACTCTGTAAGTCACATCTACTATCCGACAAATGCAACTAAAGAATGTGTTCAAACCAGATGGCAATTCCCGAGACGGGATCCCTGTAATCACGTTATGGGTATGGGAGGTCTGCAGCACCAAGCCACTATTTCAGCAGAGCGCAAGAACTGACATCTCAAGAGTTCATGGCTCATACACAAGGGAGGGAGCTGGTCTCTTCCCCAAGGATATATGTAGAACAGGAGAGAAGGCAACAGGCCTGAGCTGCTTCACGGGATGCTCCATCCAGACATGAGAAGCAGCTCACCATGAGAAAAATTAAACAAAGAAGCCCAGAAAAGTACATTTCCCTTTTCCGGAAATAGCTAAGACTCACCTTAAAGGCAGATAAACACCTAATCCAAGGCCCTGCTTTCAGCAAAAGGCTGGACCAGATGATCTCAAGAGGTCCCTTCCAACCTTGACTTTTCTGTGATTCAACTAGCTTAATCTGGAGCTGCATTGCACCTGGCAAGACCGGAAAACAGAATTCCAGTTCCTGGTTCTGCAACAGTTTGGGAACTTGTATCATTTAACTTCTCCCTGTCTTTCTAAAGAGAGATGCCACTGCAGAGTCCACTGCTCACAGAACTAATAGACTAAGCTAAAAATTATGAAATTATTAGGAATATTTATTTTAATGAAACCAAGTGAAAGCATAAGCACCTTTGCTTCCAAAAAACCCAAGTACCAGACCAGTTGAGTCCTCACAACCTACCCAGCAGCAACCATTCCTAATTCCAACAAGATACTACCAATAATGCCAGTCTGGCTGAGGAACCTAGCTGTTTGGATTTTCCCAGCAGCCAAAAGTAAGCAAGAACACAACTCCACTGGTTACGATGAAGGCTGGTTTTGCTTATCCAGTTGTAAAGCCCTAGTACATGTGGTTCTATCACAAAATGCTGTAACAGTGCGAAGCATGAGACAAATAGTTGACTTTCTAGATAACAGATTGAGTACTATTTAAAATGGAAAGAGGAAAAGGGGGGCGACAAAACTGTGCGAGGAGGAACACACATTAAAGTAGAAAAATATAAGATCTGACACCTGAATCAGAAGCTTGGATGTTTTTTCTTTAATTAAAAATATATTATTATATGAATTTTTATATATTATATAATTAATTTATATTATATTAAAATACCACGTATGAAAAGGAAACATGCAACTTTTCTCACTAATACAACTGGAGACAGCAATTCTACATAAACCAGTGAAACCTACCCAGGAAGGTAATATTACTTCAAGCAAGCCCTCCATGTCTATATAGCAATAAGAGAATCTTTGTCACAACAAAGAAACATCCAAGTTCAGAATATCCCTAAAAAAGACACCACCACTCATCAACTGAAATAACTGATTCGGCCTGTGGGATGAATCCATCTCTAGCTCTATATGCACTTCAGCAGCCACCAGGGAAAATCTTGTTAAAAGGAAAGAACCAAAGAGCATGTATTTTGTCCCAAACTAAAACATAGAGTTAAATGTTCCAAAGCTAGACAATCATGACAACACTGATGGGTGGTGATTATAAAGTGAACCTCAATCGATAAACGCAAGTCCTTATTTCTCAGTAATACTGAACATGGCATGGATGCTTTTTGTCTTTTTAACTATAACTTAATGAAGATATAGTTAAGTCTCAGCAAGACCTAGGTGTTTTTCTTTCCAAGTTTCACTGTTATAAAACAAATACCAAAAGGTTGATATCTGATATGCACATAACATCTTCTACTTTACTTCAAAAGAAGTACTTACTTAAAACACAACCTAAACCAGGGCATTATTAGTTTTTTAAAATGTTTTTATTTTTCTCATTTCACTTTTAGCCCCAGAACTTATTTCCAAACTAAGCACTGTATTTACAAGAGGAATTTAAAAAATATTAAAAAAAATTTAAAAGCCAAAGTAATGGAACAATTATGTTTTCATAAATTGCTGTGCAAGTGTACATTATTTTGCATATTTAGGGTTTTTTTAAGCTCCTTTAACAACAGGAAATGTTGAGAACAACATTCCAAATGACTTTGCACAGCACTCTCCTTGAGTATACCTCAACAGCTTTTTAATGTTATAGACGGATTTGATGCCATCTGACTTACAGTGTAAATGTATACCACTGTGCTGTCAGCCAGCTCACGGGGAGATTCTCTGAGGGTGCAATAACAATGCAAAACTATTGTGAAAAAATGGCATTTGGAAACCAGCAAAACATATTTAAAACCTGAATCCCTCGACTTGTCTAAAGAGCTGGACAAAAAAAAGTCTCTGAAGTTGACAATTTAATGTTGAGAGACCTAGCTCAATGCTTTCCTCACGTTACTTAAACAAATAAACCCCATACAATTAAAAGCAGCCAGAGTTTCAAGTCAGTGAACCATTTCTAGAGCCCTGAATGGGGTGTATGGGCACACTGCCAATGAACAAAGGGAAAAACTTAAAAGCAACATGCTTTTCTTCCTTTCTCTCTCTTTCAGCTGTCAGAGACTTTGCTGTTATTTTTTCCAGCAGTCAATACAATGATTTCAGAGCTTTTTTCTTTTTCCATTTTAACTTGATGGAGCATTTCTAACTTTTTTTTTTTTAATAGGTATCCTATTATTTGCTATTTTAGCCTACAGTCTCACACATCTCAGTCACGAGCAAAGGTTTGGTATAAAATGCTGGCAATTTTGTACGAATATTAGCAACAACAAAAAATAAGAGTGAAAAAATCCAAGATGACAAGTTCTTGGAAAGCATTTCCTACTATGAAACATATATCAAAACATAAGTGGAACAAAACATAAACTGTATTAGCAAGATGGTCCATTTAGACCATCCCTTGGTAAAAGTACCATTTCCTGGGCAGTGTCAGGGACTGCTTACAATTCCCACCAGGCTCCAGGAAAGAAACGAAGTTTGGAATTAAGGCTTATTATGGAGGCACAATCGCCTCCAGTACATGTGCATTATTTTTAGTAACATGTGGGGAGGGAAAGGGGTAACAGGGTCCCTGTAAGTACCTCCTCATAACAACTTTGCCATTTCCAGTCAGGGCTGTGACCAACTGCTGACACAGACATTAAATTCTTCAGAAGGGGAGAAAAGTAATTCATTGGCATTCTACTTAGATAATTTATTTTCTGTATCTCTCATTTCTGCCCCTTTTTATCTAGTGATTGACTGATTGCTCAGTACAATGACCAGATGCCACCGCTATGCCAGGTTTCCCAAAATTAGAAAACAGTTTTCCCTCCAAAATTATCTATAATTAAATCCAGACATGAAGGAAGGCATATTCTTGAAGGCCAACTGCACTGAAGAGTGTAAGACATTCTCTCCAAAACAATCTTAATACAGTTCTGTCAAGAGCCAGCAACCTGTAAGTAAAGTACAGAGTAAGAAGGTATGGAAGTAGAACAATTTACACAGGGGTCTATACCTACTGCTCTTACCTGCATTATGTCAAAACAGAATTTAACTTTTGTACAGTGCAAATGTTAGGGGAAGAGCTACAAAATAGTATCAGCTGCATGATACAAGGCCTGCTGCAAGTACTTCTGCTGCCCACCAAAAGCTCATTTTAGGAGGTTTGCTAAGAATATACACTTTTGCAGGCAGACTGCTAAAACAAACAAAAGGTCCACTACAGTGAACAGCCCCTCCAAGAGCAATGTGTAGCTCTTCTGCATCAACAGAGAATTCGAAGACCAAGCACTCACAAGACAACACGCCATGACTCTTGATGACCTCAAGGGCCTTTTCCTGCTCCTAGAGGCTTATCTTGCACCGAATCTGGCACTTCTTGGTCCTCCCCATAAGCCAATTTAACTCACTAATCTGACAGGAAACAAACTTGGTTTAAAAGCAAGGGGGAAGGGAGGGAGCAGAAGGGGGATAAGAGGAAGAGGAAACAGGGATAGATTTTTGTTTTTCCAGTGAGCTAATCCTGTTCACTGAATGGTTCAAGGAGCTCCAGGGCACACAGTGGAAATGGCAATTTTTGAGATGAGAATGTGTTTAACACTTTTTCGGGGGCGGGGGCAGGGGAAGTAATCTACAGTATTTTTTAAGTTCAACATAATACAAATAAACTTTACTTTAAAACACAGCTATAGACCAATTTATTTCTCTAAGATTTGCACTTCAGCTCCTAGGCAATGAAGAGCCATGTATACCACATATACACAATGTTTATTAGATAGGGTGAGGAAGTAACTGACAGTACGGAAAGAACTGGTACATAGGCAGTAACTGCAATGCAGCTGGTACACCGTGATTTCACATTTTTATTTACTTGGAGTTTGTGGCGTGAATTTCCACCTCGACCATAGCCATGTTCAGAATCTTGTTACTGTTCACCACCCTGTTTCTCTCTTCACACTGTTACTCTTCTCAGTGAGAACTGTGCAAAAGTATTTATTCAGCTTTTGAACAATAGATGCTAATTCAAAACCACCCTTGCTATACAACAGGATTTCTTCTTTCTCCATTTATTTATACGTCTGAAGAAACTTTTAAGTGCTTTAACTCTTAAGAACTTTGAGTAAATTCTAACTCAGTTTAATACTTTTGGGTTTTGTTCCACCACAACTTCCAAGAAGTGACTTCCTTTGATAATCCGCTTCTTCCTTTGCATTACCTTCTCTCTACCAAAATCCTCCACAGGACAAAGTTTTCTGCTTGAAGGATTAGGTAATTTCCCACAGTTTTCTTTACTTGAGATTCAATTTTAACCTTTTTCTCCATGTCAGCCTCCAGTACTTCAGCTCACCTATGTTCACCAACCAGTTCTCTTAATTTAACAAATGCCTGCCTTTAAAAAAAAAAACAAACAAAACAAACAAAATTTTTTTCATCCTATTTAACTTAAACCAGATTAACCCAGTTCATGTTTTGTCTTAATGTTTTAAATAAACGGGTTTTCTACGAAGTCAGCAACTTCATCCTAGTCCAAAATAACACAACTTTGGAATTACTCTTTTGGTAAGAAAACTATTAACTGTCATGTACATAAATATCACATCATTAGAATACAACCTGCACTTAAATACAGATCTGGCCAACTATATAGCCCATCTATAATGCTACTATTCCTACTAGTATTCCTCTCTTATAATATTGTTATTATATCATATGTATATAACTTACAGAATCATAAAATGGTTTGGGTTGGAAGGGACCTTGAAGTTAGAGCTGCGTAACAGGTCTTTCATAATTCCTTCCTGAAGTTATTTTGACCAGATTGTACCGTGTCCAAGCTACTGTTTGTTTGTTTACACGGTGCCACTTCATTCACAACACCTTACTAACTTTCTATATAATTTTCAGTATTTGTGTTCGGGCCACCAATGCTATTTGACCATGTTGCTGTTGTCTCTATATCTGATTACACATTCAGCACCAGCTGTTCAGGTTTTGTATACTAATGAAAAGAGCCTGGATAATAAACATCTCATATGCTTTTTCTCCATGACCTCACCCTCTTCTCTTGCTATGGTAAGTATATTCTTTGTTAATGTATCACCTACACAACTAATCTTCTACTACTAGTTTTCATCCTTCCATTGCTCTTTTGCATAGCTTACTTGTATTACTGCATGTGCAACCCTCATTTACACAATTTTCCTCCTTCCGTGCTTTTAACACCTTAGGCGTGAAAATCAAGCCAGCCCCTTCTCCCATTTCTTAGTTTAAGTATTTTCTCATCAGTCCTGCTGGGCACAAAATAGAGTTTTAGGACTCGGTTCAGATAATTGAAAGAAAAGGTTCCTCTTCCCCCACCTCAGTCTCACACTGACTCAGAAAGAAAAGTATTTGCCTCTTCTTGGTAACGTCAGGCTTTCAGCTTTTGCTCCTGTTCCCTGAATCAGTTCAATGCAGAGTCAAAAAACCCACCAGCACACCTCAAAAGCAGACATGGCAGGTACGGCTGTCCTGTGCAGCACCTTGGCAACTTACCAATTACATTGCCTGAGCAATCTGAAACCACACTGTTAATCCCAAACAGTTTATAATAACCTCTGAAGTCCACCCATTGAGAAGAATCTCCTTCTCTTGATGGCATTCCAATGGTTGAAAACCTCCAAGCTCCCTCCTCACAAGTGCTCCCTCACTACTGACCACATAGCCTTTGGGAGTGACCACAGATCCCCCCAGGTTGGTGGCCTGGCCCTTCCCTTCCTTCGCTCACTACTGAACTATCCCACCCTCAGGCAAGTGCAGTCACTTCATGCAACTGAAAGAGACTAATTTTCTGTTCCCAGCATTCATCTGCTGTAAGGCAGTTTTGCAGAGACCTGAAGACTCTACAAAATTTAGGAACAAATGACCATGCCCTTTTATGCAACCAATAATTAAGGCAGATTATCCTTTTTCTATTTTTATTAGGAGGAAGCACTTTTTTCCCCTGTTTATTCTTCTTTCATGGAACTGAGAAAAAACTTCCAGATGGGGGAGAAAATAAATATGACTGTGGGAATAGTGTACTTCTTCCCCTGATGATGTGCTGTACACTGGAAAATTCATAATATGTACATATGGAAAATACTGTGAGCTGTGTACTTTCTTGGAGTCCACCAAGTATTTTGCAAGCCTCTCAAGCCTCCATGGAAGAGGTCAAAACAAGTCATTCTTGCTTGCATTCTATCACCTGAAGAAAGGAGGTGTCAGAGAGTCCTAGACCTCCCCTCTACCGCTTCCCCCCCCCCCCCCCCGGAAAAAGTTAAAAGAAGAAAAGAAAAAAAAACAACAAAAGAAAAAAGAGAAGGAAAGAGGGGAAAAGGGAGGGAGAAGAGGGGGCCACCAGAAAATTCATTAATGTCACTGAGTCCGGTTCTCTCATTTCTTCCACAAAGGATACAAATACACTGAATCCTGTGTGATGGATGTGGCTGAGCTGTCTTCTGTCTGGCATCTCTCCTATGATTTAACGGTGAGAACAGAACAGAATATGGCTGCAATTCACTCATTTTAAAAAGCACACTGAATATACTGGAACACAGTTCTCACAAATCTAAAAATCAGCTGATTTCAATGTAGATTGTCCCATAAACACAGGTGGAAGTGCAGAAGCACAGGAAGGCGCAATGTACAACCCACACAGTTTGCTGCATTTTTCAAGTACTGAAAATGTACTCGGGCAGAAAGCACAGATTCAATGGTTAAGAGTTATTTCACCTAAAACTAAACCACAATTTCCTCCACATTTACTACACCTTGCTGGTGTTGTTAACCACATTTTCAGAAACAACTGCAGCACCTCTATTTTTCATGCCTGCCTGACGATGTCCGTGAGCTTCATTTCTGTGTTCCTCTATACACCCCTATGCATGGGAACGACAATCCCCTATGCCAGGAGATGTCTTAGCTATATAAAGGTTTCCTCCCCACCTCCTACCATCCCAAAGAGACTGCGTGTAATTAAAAAGAAATCAGGCCTAGACTGTGCTCTGCTAATTCAGATGTAGCAGGATCTCTCTCTCCACATGCACTTTCCCTTCTCCTAAATAAAACTGGCCCAAAGGAGAATCATGCTTTCTTACTGCAGACCCTTAACACTCATCTCTGGGAAGCTGTCCCTAACCTTCAAATTGGTTACCAGTATCGAAAAATAGTACCAGGAAAATCCTGAGAAAGTGGTTCACCCACCCTTTTGCATCCCAGCTTTGCATGAGAAAATTGACCAGTTCATGTCTCACTTGTAAACAGAAGAGCAGACCACACTGTGGGCAACTACAGAAACCACAGGCTGACACGGAAAAATGGTATTTCATACAAATGATTCCTCAAGTCAGCAGTACAGAGGGAGTTCTGAACATGTTAAGAGAGTTCAGCTCACCCTGTTCTCATAATAAAATATAACCCAATGCACCAACCTGCCTCTCTTCCAGAAGTGTGGTGTAACAGGCAGCTACCAACAACTCTGCAGACGAATGGGGGAACAGCAAGCTGGGGAGCAGGTAGCTGGGCTGTGTTGGTAAGTACAGACTAATGTACATCCAGGACAGAAAGAATCTTACTTGTGAGCAGTAAACTGAAGCAGGACTATTGGGTAGAAAGGATGGCGGTAAGAGAGATGGTGGTTAGATCATGCTGGAACGCAGCAACTTGATCTTCTCAAGGGGCAGGGGACAGGGTGGTGGAAGGGCTGAGCCACACTGAAAGAGCAAGGGTGGCTGCCTACAAGGAAAGGGCTGGGGGAATGGCCTGGCTGACAATTCAAGCTAAAACTCATCTGTGGAGAGGAAATGGCTGACAGTTACAGTGGCTACAGGCTCTCAAAGCCACAGAGGAGTCAACTCCCCTCTCTTCCCAGGCTGTGAAGGCATTGGAGGGGCTCAAGTCCTGGAACCAGAATGAGGGCTTACAGCCCAATCCTGACTTGGACTGTCCTAGCAGCCTGCCCCTGCCACTACCTCCTTTTGTTTCTCCTTCTCTTCTGGTTGGTCCCAGCTACCTATAGGCTGGAGCCTGAAGAACTGTCCCCATACCACCACCACCACCTTTCCCAGGCCCTGGGCTGAGAAGAGAGCCTGCCAGCCCAGCACAGTGCCACAACTGCAACCTCATGGGTCCCTGCCTCAGAAACTAGAAATTCCTGCCGTGGAGGATGCTATCTAAAAACCACCATCAGCTGCATTAGTGCAAAGCCCTTCCATGTTTCAATGACCCCTTCTAATACTTGAGAAGAAAGCTGTCTGCTTGAAAGCTACTGTAAGTGAGCACTTACTCATATTTTAGCCAAATGGGAGTAACTATGCCCTAAGGAATCCCTACATAAAAATCCATTATCTTGTAAACAGGAACCTACCTTAAACTATTCTCCAGCTTTTGATCAAATATTATTTTTACTTTTATGGTACAGGTGTCCTTGGACTCACATTGCACTGTGCAAGGTACTGCACAAATGATACAAGAAGGCATGAATGATCCACAGGCGATATACCAATCCTGCTAAATCATTTAGAGGTCAGAATCTGCATTTACTACTCATTTTTTAATTCAGTTTGTTTAAAATGCCAACATTGAATTGAAATACAAAAATAAACATACTGGTTAGACTATTTGTTTACTACAATCAAAGTCACCATGAACACAAAAATAAGAGAAGAATATACGACAAAATCGGTGGTGTTCAAATGTCATTGCTCATAAAGCAGAGAAGTGATAAATAGGCTGAAATTTTTATTTGGGCTGTTTTACTTCTAAGTTGTAGATATTTTCACAATATTATCGACACTGTAAAACCAGAACATGTTTTACTTTACTATAAAAGACAAATTAAACAACAATATGTATTAACAGCTCCTGACATACGATTCAAGTTCTCTAGCATTTCTGGTTTGGGCTTGTTTGGTTGGTTGTTTTTTTGTTGTTGTTGTTTTGGGGTTTCGTTTGCTTGGTTTTGGTTTTTGGTTTTAAATTATGGTTAATCTCAGCTATTTTTAGGAGATTATACATTTACTAATTTTTTAAATATTTTAATCTAGTATAGGATAATCCAGTATCCCATCAGTTCTACCAATTTACAGACAGCTATATCTTCGTTAGGTACAACTATATCAGAATTACCAATACTGATTAGATAATCAGATATTTGAATAAAAGAACACTTTTGCCTTGGAGGAAGAATAAGCACAAAGTTATTCTACACTTCAAACCTTTACTGCATATTTTTGGAGGGAAGCGAGTGTCAGATCATTTAAATACATGACAGTTGAGGTACTAGAGAGCAGTGAAACCAGTAATAAGTGTCTAACACGGTCGGGAGGTAACAGGAAATGAGTGACTTCAAATTATTTTTTAGAAATGCAGGGTAGTAGAAGGCAATAGCACTGATGATTCAAAAAGCACCCTGAACTTAGGAGCACCTCTGAATTATTATTTGGGAGAGTATTTAATTTGTAACATTACTGTGAACTAGTTCTCAAACAGCTGCATTTTAAAAGCTGACAGAAATGGTTACTTCGGAGTCACTTCTGTTATAAATGCAAAAGCTATACTCTGTTGCAAAGGAACAATGTTTCAATGAAACATGTCTAAATTTACAGTGATACAAATGAGAAAACAGCATGTAAGGCAAAACTTCTCAAAAGTAAATGTGATAAACATGATTTTTATGGAAGAGAACAAAGGATTTTAACCATCAAAGATTTTTTCAATTTATTAGCATAGGTGTTTACTTTTAAAATAGTACCTTATTACTATAGTTATGATTATATTTATTGAGAAAGTATTTGGGAAACTGGAATACCACACATACAACTGTGTTAATCAAATGACAGTAATGCTGGCTTCTGCTCAGATTACACAACCCAAGACTACTTAGATATTAAGACTCAAATACTGAAACTGTTATTTTTATGACCTAATTTTAGCATGCTCTGCAAAAGAATGTAAATGTTTTCCAAGGCCTCCTGAAAAAGGGTCAGATCAGCTGCAGCAGGAACACACAAAGGGGTTCCTTAAGGACAAGTCCTTCCTCTTACAGTCTGCTGACACAGCTCCCATCAACACTCAGTGGGGAGAGCAAACCCAGACGCATCTGCCTGTTTGTGCTGAATTTGACTGCTTTTGTGGGTTGGTTACATCTCACACACATCAGACACATTGCATTACAAAACGCAGACAGGTGATTAGTTCTGATGCAGTTACAAGGCAAACATTCCACAGGAGAAATCCGTCCAAACACATGTTTATGGTTTAGCTGTATCACCTAGTAATATCCTTTCAGTATCATCATTTGAGCTGTAGACTCTCCCCTGTCCTCCTTTCAACACTAAAAGCATGGCGCTCCACAGGGCACCAGCGGCACATGCGGCACGCTCAGGCTTCCACTGCCTGTTGGGGGTACAGATCCTGGCTGACAAATTAGTAAATATCTTCTCTTCCCAGTATTCCCTTTCTAGGGACATCACAAGACCAAGGACACTGGCTTTGCAGCAGTTACATTTTCATAACTTCCAAGATGTTTGTTTCTGTTGTACCCATCTGTAATAACATTAGAACAGTCCTCTATATAATGATTTCATTCCTCTCAGTTCTGGCCAAACACTTCTCATCCTCATAACACTACACTTCATATGGAGAGAAAAAAACCCCAATAAAACCAACAAACCACACAAGACAGTACTGTACAAAAATTGAAGCCTTCACTGCAACATATTTGTTTCCACTCAGGCCTTTTGCTGCATTAACGCAATGGTCTGGTCTCACAGTCTGCCTAACAGCAGTGAAAGCTGCCAACCCTCCTCACACCAACAGCTTAGTACCCCCCAAAAAATGAAACCCATAGTAAACAAAATACAGCCTGAAATCTCTACCATCAGTGTTACTCCCTTACAGGTCCAATAAAAGCTGCCTGTTCCCTGAGCTGCTTGCTTTTAATGCCAGAAGTAAACAAAATCCAGGCTCTGCTTTTATCGAACTGTTTGGAACAGAAAGCTCCAAAGGCTAAAATCGTAGGTACATGGCATAGTAACTGTGATTCACGAAACACAGCTGAGTTGCGGCAAACAATAAATTCTGTGTATTTTTTCTTTATTTAGAATCCTTTCAGTGACTTATGATCATATTCACACCAACATTTATTTTTCTGGCTACTACGCAAAACACAGCCATTTGTATCTAAAAGCATAACACATTATGTTAGGGGTGTAGTAGGTGATCATAAAATCAAGTAAGTATAAATCGAAGTGAGAGAAGTAAAAAGGGGTTACACTTGCAGCTGTATGTGCAGCTTGAGTATTTTCTTAGTTTCTTCCTCCTTGACCATACAGCTCAACTTTCCCTTATCACAGTTTATATACACAGTGTATGTGCATGTGCAAATGCATGCGTAATTTAAAGCCAAGTGCATAGCCTACCTTGATCAAATAGATAAACCAGAGGCCAAATCACAAAGTAGGCCACACAAGGTGCCCATTAAAAAGTACAATAAAACGTTAGCTAGAAAGCTCTTGGTGGCAGAAAAATTACTTGCCAGTAACCTGAGTTCTGCAGATTCCTCTTGTACATATTATGATATGGGAGAAAGAGGTATGTTGCAGTATTTAACCACAAGAGCTTTTTTTAATCCAGGCAGTACCTACACTGGATATATGTGCTAAGCAGTTATTGCACCAGCAGCTTCCAGACAGGTATCCTACTGGGAGAGAAAGCAAGCAGAATTAGAAGGAGAAGCACAGGAGAAGGCAGGCTACTGAGCAATTGCTCAAGCTCTGGTTAAATGAGCTCTAATGATTACTGTTAGATTCACCTAAGCATGGGTCAGTATCTGTTTGTGCAGTCTTTGACTCTCAGTTACAGCTGCAAATACCTGTGGAGACGCAGTGATGTGAACTTTGCAGGAAAAACTGAAAAACTATGTGTGGGAACGACTCAACTTTAAGTAAATCTGTTTTTGGGAGATGGTAGATGAAAGTGTTACATGAAATAACCTGAAAACCTAGAGTAGGAACACAATGAATCTTCAGGGAAGATTTGTTACTACTACCCTCTGCAATCCCCAAAATACCACAACACTTTCAAAGAATTTAGAATCATAAACCAGTTTGGGTTGGAAGGGACATTAAAGATCATCTAGTTGCAATCCATGGGCAGGGATACTTTCCACTAGACCATGTTGCTCTAAGTCCCATCCAGCCTGGCCTTGAACACTTCCAGGGATGGGGCAGCCACAACTTCTCTGGGCAACCTGTTACCGATATCTCACCCCCTCATAGTAAAGAATTTCTTGCTTATATCTCATCTAAATCTACCCTCTTTCAGTTTAAAGCCACCCTCCCTTGTTCTATCACTACTTGCTCTTGTAGCAGTAGGAAGATTGTCATCAACACAAGTGGCAGTCCCACCTGAAAGGCCCTTTACATTCTACCTTAATTAGATCCCTGAAAGTACTGTAACACAGAATTAGAGAAGATGTAAGTACCAGTGTGGACCCTGTGTAGACACTGTGCTTGATTTGCACCAAGCTTGGATGGCTGAGGAATATGCTCACTTTTTGTGTTGAATTTTGTTCACTTAGTCAAAAACTATCTGCACCTTTGGGTAGAGACTCAAAACTGCTACACATAAGAAAGGGGATAAACAGGATTTACCAGTTGCCAGAAGTCATCCAAGCTCTATATAATGATAGGAAATAAAGATTCCTATTGCACATCCCCCTCCTGCTGTGAAAGAGGATGCCTGAGAGCCCTGGGACTGTACACAGGGTACACAGGGATGAGCTCAGGAGTAAACCTTGCCTTAGCCATATGGAACACGAACGATGAAGACTCTCACTTTCTCCTATAAAATACATGTAGGATTAAAGGCATAAACAGATGAGCAGATAACAGTTTCACTGACCAAAGGACAATAGAGGTATTGATACCAAAGCAAGACTAAGAGCTCCTCCAGAAAAAAAAAGGTCCAGCAATTTTGGATAACACAATAAATATGCCTCTAATTAGACAGGCACAGTCTAAGAAAATGTTCTGTGTTAGAGCTCTTGTATTTCTGTTCACTACACTAACAAACTTAACCTCATAAATCTGCTTGTTTGGTGCTCTTAAAGGTTAAAAAAATATACTACTAATATCTGTATCCACAAAGAAGTAATGCACTAATTCCAGAAGCTCATAGCCACCTCACACAGCAGGGAGAAGATGACAAAGATTTTGCACGACCTTGTCAGCATCAGAGAGCACAATGATTATCCCAGTGTGGATGTGAGGCTGTACGAAATCCTGCAGGAAGACTTGGCAGGCTGTGCAGCAACGTATCCAGCAGGCACTGCAACATGATCACAGGAGACTGGGCATCAGGAGCTGTAAGTGTACTCCAGAGTGGGCTTCCACACGCCAGGGGAAAACTCACACAGGACAGTTATGACAGACAAACTGCTGGCTCCTCCAAGATACAAATAAGTAACATGGCCTACAAGATTGTGTAGGCTCAGTAAACATTCTGCTCATGAGCAAAATGTGCTCACGGACAAAGAGACAAAAAACCCCAAACCAACCAAGAAACAAACAAACAAAAACGCAACAAAAAACCTTAGAGACTTTTCTGAGCAGATGTAGGAAGCATGAATCATTTTTAGGCCAACCCTACGTAATCTATCTCACTTTCTTAAACACATACCCTTTCAATTCAATGGATCTTAAGGTCAAATCAGTGAAACTGCTTTTTTCTTCATTGCTACACAGTACTTCTCTGCACTTCCCAGGCCACTCAGACATGACCACTATGTCATGTGAATAGTTGTTTTAAGTATTCAAAGAAAACAAAGACCATGTTCACGATTAGTCACCTGTCAAGTTTCTATGGTTCATGTACCATGTAGGGTTTCTTACAGCTGGCTTTGTTTTGCAGACATAGGAATATTAGTCACAGTCATCAGGTGCATAAATGTCTGTTATGTAGACAGGCAAGATATTTTTGAGGTAATAAATTCTAAAAGGCAAGGTAGGCTGCCTCAGTGCTTGTAACACATCATGCTTCCCTGTTTCGGGAGCAAAGATTTTGCTAGGAGGACAGAGGTTTGAGTATTGTTAAAAGTTTCTGTATATATGAGCCCAGAGCTTGCCTGCTGGAGGTCAGGACTGCTGGCATTGCAGATGTCACTAGTTTATTTTCAGTTCCTCTCCTTGCACTGGTCCCTTTGGTTTTATCCTCCCCATAAGACATAAAGGCAGAAACACTGGCTTTGTCTGTACAAAGATTCAGACAGGGGCTGGTCTCAATTACAGTTGCTGATGTTTGAGCAACAGTAGGTGTCCTCGATTTGATAGGAATTGCTAGTATTTCACTGCTCAAAATGTAGGGTAAAACCAGCAGAGCCAATAGAAGCTTCACTCACCAAGTCTCAGTTTAAACTATCATTACTAGATAGATGGCTATCAATGGTGGTGTTTATCTGAAAGTTGGAAAAAAAAAAAAACAAACCGAAAATAACCAACCACCCAACCTCAACCTTGCATGCACCACGATGCATTATTAATGACCTGTTATACATAAAAACATTTGTTGCATCTGTTTTTTGTTCCTTTTTCCACATCAAAGAGTAACACTGCATCGTTTCTGATGCAGCCTGCCCACAAGTCTTGAAAACCTCTGACTCAGTCATACACTATCTAAATGTCAGGAATATTCTTAGATTCCTTAACATGCTTCATCTTCAGGGCTTAACTGGAATTTCTAATAAAGAAATGGTAATATGCTTAATAATGGGCTTAGATTTATAACATACACTAGTTGCGTTTTATACTGTAACAACCTGTACTCACAATTGCATGCAATATTTTGGTTTTGTCCCTGTTGTTTTCTGCTCTATTTTATTTAATATGAGAAGCTATTCAGGAAATTTTTGTCCAAATACGATATTTTGGTTCTTAAAAACCAAGCAAACCATCAAAACGGAACATCACAAATGAATAATGTTCATAAAATAAAAACACCTGATTCTTTAAACAACAGCTTGAATCTACAATATCTTACTAAATTTCTAAGAATATGTGTGGACAAAGACAGGGTTATGGCTACCCCTATGTAGATACATACAGAGTATCCTATTTTCAGAAACTGAGTATTTCTGTAATGACAACAAAACTGCTAAAACTACTCATATAAACTCATTAACATAATTTTTAATTTAAATGATGCTCTTTTCAGGAGAAGGGAGCAGGTCCCTTCTGCTCCTCCCAGCTGCAGATGCAGATTTTTTCCTCCACCCCATGTACCAGGCATTCATCTGAGTCATCATTAGTTACAGCAGCAATGCCAGCACACAATTAATTCTATAAAAAGAGGATGGGGTTTGGGGGGTGTTTGCCTTGTTTATAAAACAGGTTTAGCTTGATGAACTGGCTCATGCTGGAGCCTCGGCCAGCGCAGAAAGAGTGAAGCAGGTAAGACCGCTCCTCCCAGTGCAGCCAAACTCAATGGGCGAAACTGTGATGCCAAATCAGACCCTCAGAGTACCAGTCACCTAAATCTTTAAATGAATTAAATAAATGATGTTTAGTAAATAATTCCAAAATATTTTTCTTTGTAGGATGTTACGTTCATCACACACTATACTCAAAACTCAGGGCACACACAGATGAACTCTCTGTAAGAACTTTGGCATCTGTGATAAAACCTTTTCATCTGTAACTACAGAGACCAGTCCAGTCCCTTACATGAAAAAGAATTTTTTTTCAAAGTGGGGGGGGAAAAAAAAAAGAGAGAAAACACTTCACTGAGAAATAAATCTTTTTGTATTAATACACCCAATCTATACAATTTTAATATCTGATAAGCTCATTAGCTGATAAGTGAATCAAGATTTTTTCCAATCCCTTTCTCATGTCAGCTTCACACATGCATTGCTTCCAACATTATGGATTAATAAATGCTACCATACTAAGATGGCAACTACTGTTGGAGTAAGCCTGAGTCAACAGTGGAGCTTCCTAGTAACTGGGAACTAATATAAAGTGGGAATGAGAAACATTTCTGGGAGATCAAACTTGCAGGACAGGGCTTTAAAAATTATTGCCATGAGATCCCCCCTAAAGCAATTAAGTGACAAGAAAGGATATTTCCACCTCAGTATTGGAAGTCAGCCTACAGAACAGCTAATCAAATAAAAAGGTGCTAAGCACAGCGTGCTGATCCCTCCCACTCTGCAAAAGGTGTATTACCAATGGTCACACAGTATTTGGAAAATACATACAAGGAAGCAAAAACTTCAAGTTCTGCTTGGGACTGTGGATGTGGCTGAAGCTAAGCGCATTTTTCATTCGCTGTGTTATGAAGAAAATTTTCAGCCTCCTGCAAGAATCACTAACCCTGACAATCAAATATGTACTCACATTTTAGACTGTAACTGTGGGCTCATCTTCACTACTGTTAAATCAATTGTACTTAACTCAATTACAATGAGGTAATTACATTAACATGAGTCAGTGCATCCACACATGGCATTTGCACATGTGCTTAGTGAATTGCTGTTACCTCCCACATGGCACAAGTACTTCACTCAATCACATTAAAGAGTACACAGCGCAGGACACTTTGGCTCAAGCCAACATGAAACCAAAACTTCCAAACACCTCTACCCCTATTTGCACAAGCATAGATCTACTGCAAAGCTGTCCTTAACAAGGTACAAACCTGTACCCTGTGTAGGTTTAACTACCCACTGTAGGGCCTCTCATCTCTTAAAATTTACCATGCCCTAATCCTTTTGGAAAGGGAAGAAAAACATTTGCCTTTGCAATCTGTTGTTACTTAAACAGAAAGGTGAGGAGAAAATAAATAAATAAATAAATAAATAAAACAAAACTGCGTGGGCTATAAAAATTTTACTGTTACCACAAACACTGTGATTCATGGCATCCTGACTACATCTGCTGGCAGCCACATATGTACCCATTTCAAAGTCTCTTCTGCCTCTCCCTCCGTGTTCTCAGACTGCATACATGTTGCTAACTGAACAGCTACGGCATCATCCCCTGGCTCTCAAGCAAGGTGGCACACCGTAATTTCAAATCCATCTGGCAAAATCCTCTTCTTTCCCATCTCTGCCCCATTCCCAAAACACAGGGTAGCTGTGCTCAGAATGCTGATGGCAACGATGCCAACAGGCAGGCACCCTTCTGCCAGATGTGGTAACAGTTGCTGTGGGGATTAAAAACCCCCAACATGTTACCTGTCACACAGCACACATAATCCACTGTCTCAGCCTGCTCCTGACCCTGATTTATTTATCACAAGATGCAGTCTTAAAGCCCAAAAAGTGAGTAATACTGGTTTGGTTAATAAGGGAGACTTTATGCTGCTGATCAGGCAGGTTGATCAGCTTAGCTGGCTCATGCCTTAATTTAAGCAAGAACCTGCACCCTGGTATCTGTGAGCACAGCAGCTCAGCAGTGACCCTGCCTTGTCTCTCGATCCTGACAGAAATCTCTCCACAACTTATTAATATGATCAACAAGCAGTTGCCAAGACACTGAATCCATAGTCAGCTGTGCAAAAAGCACACCCACGGGTACAGAAAAATAGTAAACTAATATAACACAGATTTTCTTTTAAAAGATTTGTTTGAAGTCACTGAACACAGTATTCAAGAGATTCTATAATGTAGCTATTGCACAGAACTTGTGAGAACCATGAGTGATAAACATGGAAATGTAATACCAACTGCAGAATATGTTCCCTGGTGTTCAGGTGTATGATACGGTTAACAAATGTCAGTGATAAAATCCTATCAAAGATAAAAAAATCAAACTAAAGATGGATACAGCCTTGGAGACATAAGGGCAAGTGGAATGTAGGTTTCTTAGGTTTGTCTAAAGAAGTGCTTTCTAAAATGCTTTTAAATAGCTTAATTATTTACTCAGCTAGGCAGTTATAAGCATACTTTATCACAAAAGTACAAGTATTTTCTGCTTCTATTCTGTACAGGAATATACTGTTCTACAGAATGCTGAACTTAGAATACTAATGCCAAAGCGGTTAAACATTTTAATATAAAGTTTTAAAATATTATAACAAACACTAACTTAAGGTCAACTTCTGATGAAAAAGTATATTTGTGCACAGATCAGAGATGTTATTTCTTAGGAATAAATAAAAGGCACTCATTTGTAAACACCAATTAATACTTAAATTGAGCCATATGGCTTTCGAGGGTTTATCTCAGGGAAACTTGTTTCAAAGGCAGAAAACCAGAAAGCAAATAATCACTCTATTTGGCACTCACTTGCCTTTTTAGACTGATAGTGCTTATAAATATTCTTATTTTTTCTGAATTGTGATAACAGATCACAATAGAAAAACAGATCTTAATGAAATCTATTTAGGGACTTTTTACAAATAGTTGTGCTAACTTTCAGTATTAAATGTCAAATAAACCATGCAAAACCTCAAGCCCTGGCTAAAGGCTATTGCATTATTTTATAGACAAAAACAGTAGACCTTTGCCTTCCTCTTGCTGCCTTTACAGTCTTTTTTCTGACTTGTGCATTCCTGTTTTAATGCAACAGTAGTATTCTCTGATTTTACCAGTGTCCTGTGTGGCTCACACAGTAGGGTCAAGAGAGATCACAGCTAGAAAACTTGTGAAAAAGGAAAACAAAATGGGGAGAAGAGGCACCCGCAAAAGACGTAGGAAAGCCAGCAGAAATGCCTACAGCATACACTGCATTTTGCTCAGCAATCCCATAGTAGTGTTTCCTTGTCACCACTTGAGAACTAAAAAAAAAAAAAAAAGGTCTTAAAAGAAAAACTCTTCCTTGGTCAACCTTCCCAAATTTCCATAGGCAATTCTGAAATTATTTGCTATATGCTGCACCTTATTTGTAAAGAAATCAAGAGTTATAATAAAATGCTGACCTGCAAAAGCTAAGCTGATGGGAAAGTAGGCTTATAAAGTTTCTTCTTTGTGAAATTAGATATTCATGTATCTTTGCTCAGAAAAGTTAGATAGTGTTTAATTTCATAAAATACAGAAAATCCTGTGCTGTGCAAATACCTTTAAGTGGAAATTAAGTGTACATTTTATAGTAATTTTTCAAACATTACTTTCACAGCTAGTACTCCCTTTATAAATATTTTCTCACATGCAGCTTATTCTTTCTTACGTTAAATTTTCCATTTGTTAGCAACATACTTTCCCCCAACCACTGAACCAAAATAATCTGCATACTGTTAATGTCACCGTGGTAACTTATTATAACTACCTGAAATCTGGAAATCAATAATGACCTGTAGAACAATCTACAAATAAAGATAAATGGTATTCTGTTCACCCAACTCAGTCTCTGCTAGAATAATGTGCCAAATAATTCATTTTGTTACAATATACCCCAAATTGACAACCTTCTCATTAATATCTGTGTGCCAGAAACTGCCATACCTTCTTTGGTCAGTCTTACATTAAGACAACGGTATACAGTCATGATCAACATAGACCATGTATGTAATGTCAGTGCACAAGGTGCACAAATTATTGTTTGTAAGAGAAAAATGCCAAATTAATCAACCATTGATTAATGCAATAAACAAAAGTTACTGAAAAGTACAATTTCCTCATACTTACATGTTGCAGTTGAAAAGAATATTTTAGTGGCATCTGGCAATTTTTCTTTCTAAAATTAGCATCTAGATGCATTTACAGGAAAAGCAGATACAAATTCAAACCATATATAATTTCATGTATGAAAGACAACTTTATTATGAGGATCTTCATCAAATGCTATTAAACACAGGGCTTTGCTACTTGATAGGCTCCATTCATCAGTGACAATCAAGCTGTAGAAAGAAAAGTATTTCCCAAAACTGTGGGACATACACTTTTTTTCTCAATTAAAACCAGCCACATGCAGCGTTTCTTCCAAACCCCCCTGACCTTGCTCAGCATAGGCTGTCAGCAGTGCCCTAAAGAGCTGCTGGATCTCTTACACTCCCACCCTCCCCATCCTAGCTGCCAACTGCCACTCATATCCAGTATATAAAGAAAGGCTCATTCAATTTATATCTGTATTACTTCCTCACCAAACAGCCTTCGGGGAGAGGGGTGGATTCTAATGTACAGTAGTAATGCATGTACCTGTAGCATGGTGCACCTTTGCCAGCAACAACACAACTTGTGCCAATAAACAGTTTTAAGATAATCACTCTTGCTTTTTATTAACTACAACATCCTTCTGACTTTATGTTAAATTAGCAGCAACCAGACCTCAGCACTTCAATCTATCTACTAAATCTGCCCAGGTTATGTGTATGCAGCACCCAACATAATTTCATTGACCCTGCACAGCCAGAATTCAGTCCTACCTGCTCTCAGATAAATTAAGAGCCCATCCCGCAACTTGCTGTGCAAGGAAGTCCTGCACAGAGCTCAGGTCAGGAACTCAATCATTATCAGCCAAGTCCAGCAAAGTCCAGCGATTTCTTAATTCTGCTGGTATGGTACTGGGAGCCAGTGTTTTGCAGCACTGAACTCATACATGAACAAACATGTCCACGTGCATGAGAAGTATTTAACAACACTTCTCAGTTCATACAGGACATTTCAGTGGTTTATTTTGTTGAAAATATCTTTCAAGTATCCTCAAAAGAAAACAAAAATTACCTTGCTTCAGAACAGAGATTAGACACCAAAAAAGAGCAGCTGTTTATGGCTTATTTAATGTAGGCCTGGTTGGTCCTGAACCTCAGTCAAAATAGCTAGTGAGCTGAACTTGCTAGCTATTTATACTCAACAAAGTAAAAATCATGGAGACTCCTCAAAGGGTATTAACTTGATCCTCCTGTAATATTAAGTAAAAGGTATGCCTAGTAAAGGAGAGAGCTTAACTACACCTGCTAGCTATACACCAACAGGGCAGTCATAACTTAAATGCCACCAATGACAATGGGAACTCTCAAATGTTTCTATTTTTAAAAAAGTTACAGAAATGGACAGAGCCACCATCTGCAGGACTGGATTGTTAACATCCTTTTCTAAAGGGATGAATGCCAGACCAAGCACAACACTGATACAAGGTGCAGTCATGATGAGCGTACATCAACAGAGACAAAGGTTCTGTGAGATGCAGTTGTGCAAAGTCTTGCTTTATCATTTTTTCCTAGCTAGCAAATTGAATCAATACGACTGAAGCGAAGTTCAGGAAACAAGACCTCTCATTTTATTTTGGCTCAGTCCCTCAAAAATTAAATCAAATGGAGTGCTGTATTCTGCATTTTCTCAGGCTGCATGCTTCAATTTCTTTCTTCAAGTTAGCTCCAATTTTCACACACCAGAAACAAAGCCTTATGAGCTTGCTGATACGAATGAAATTCAAACATGCAAAATAAACTACCAGTTTTTAGTTCGAAGAGCAAAGGAGTGTAATTCCTTCTCTAGTCAGTGGAACTGACATGGAAATCCAGGTGAGAACATGAGACCAGGGGTGAGGAATGGGTGGGTGGGATTGCCCCTTCTAGCAAGGGTCTAGTTGGGTTGCATAAGGTAATAATGAAACCGCAGAGCTGTAACGGGAGAAAAAAAAACAACAAAGCAAAACCAACAACCCAAACAAAAGCCTAGCATGGCATCACATCTTCAGCAAACGTTTTTTCTTCAAGATCAATAGGAATGCTTACTTAATTTAAAAATAACCATGCGGCATAATTCCGAGGGTCATAAAAACAGCAATGAAAAGTTTGAGGCATATCAGCTAAAATGTCATTAAAGCACTGGTGTATGGAATGATGATTACTGGGCTCTCAACAGAGTTGTGATTTTGCACACTTGAGATTGTAAAAGCAACATTTAACATTAACTTTAAAACCATACAAACAATTTGACACAGAAAGGTTAAAGTAAGTTGCCAACCCCAAATGAAACATTACCTAAATATTCTAGTTATCAGACACATATAGTAAGAAAACTGTACATTTTGTAAACAACTCTATGTTTAATTGAAAAACCACAGCCGGACACACGTGAAATAACTAAAAATATAGAAAATCTCAGACAAAATTATCTGTACTTGAAATATGAAATATTTCTGCTTAACACTTTCAAAAAGCATGTGTCACCTATTCGAAGCTAACAATAAAAGTAAAAAGCAGCCTTGATTTCAGATAGCCCTGCGCTACTTTGAACCAGTCAAAGCAACCTTAGGGTTCTGTCAGTAAAAACTCCTTTCATAACATAGGCATCCACAAAAATCGTTTGCAAGTAAAAATGTTAACAGAAGAAACCATGAGATTCCAGTGAAGTGGATGATGATGGGGGAGGAAGGAGCAACTCACACAAATGTATCATAGCTAATGACACTACACAAATTCATCCATAGGAGAGACTGTCCCAGAGGAGTGAATCACCACGAACCATTCACAGTCTACAAGTGCATTTTGCATTTTAAAATGTAAAAAAAATTGGTTTTACTGTTACAAACTGCAGTAACAGAACTTCTAAAACAATTTTATACAATTCACCCACACAGACAGAAAAATCAACATATTGGAGACCCACATTGTGAAAGAGCACTTGGTTTTACTTGTCTTGCTGCAGAACTGTTGTCGAAGAAACATACGTATTTCATATGTAGAATATAAAGTCTACATATACATACACATACTTTTTCTTTTAAGAAAAAAACCTTCAGACTATCAATCCTTTCCTCAGCTAAGAGTATTTCAAGTACTGAAACTATAGCTCTAACCCTATCAAAAAAATAACCCTATCAGATCCATGCAGAACTTTGCCCAAGGCCAGACTAGAGACTAAAGCAGAAGACCATTTTTAAAGGGAGATTAGTTATATGTCACATATTTAAGGTTGTAATCTTGAAACCTTTATTTACATGAATAGTCCTTACTTTAAAGAACAAGCATTTGGAATCCTCCAATCATTAATCTTTTTTAATTACTTTTTTTTGGAAGAAGGACTATGTCCTCCTTCAAAACAAACAAAAGCAGATAATTCTGCTCAATATTTTGCAAAGTCTTTGTGCTGTCATGTTACAACACTCAGAAAAACTGTAAGCTGTGAGGTAAAATAAAGCACCACTATAAAGTTCTAGTGTAATTGGTTGTTGGCAGAATGTTAGTTAAAATTTCAGCATATCTGTAAATAGGGCTATTTCAACACAGCATGAAGTACATATTATTTAGGAGCACGTTTTGCTTGAGCGCTGAATTAAAGAGTGGAAGACTAGCTATTTACTGAGAGAGGTAAGAAAACCCCTGAATGTCTAACTTTCTGTCATACTCACATTAATTCTCCATCTAGTATTCTTTTTCCTCTAAGCACCAACGAATCAAACTTCAAATGTAACACTTAGCTCAGGTTTCATATGCTCCTTTCAGAGGAGGTTGCATTTACTTCCGAACTCGTTTTAAACGTGAAGGGGAGTGAAGCCACCGCCACCCCCTATCCTCTACAACCCTCCATTGTGATGCCTGAACGCCTGCTCCAGGGCAGGGAAAGGGCTGGGTGGCTACTCAGGCCTGCCGAGGCCCCCGGTGGTGGCGGCAGCAGTCCCCGCAAGCCCCGCTCCGCAGAAGGCTAGTACGGGGGTAAGGAGGGAGGTCTGCAGAGAGTGACGTGCCTTCAGCCCCGATAGAACGAACGACGGCGGCGAGGCGCCGCGCTTCGAGCTGCAGGGTCGCTGCCGCCAGAACGACCTGCGCCCGGGCCGGCCAGCCCACGTGTGACGGCCACCGGCCCTCCCGCGGGGCGGAGGAGGGGCAGGCCCCGCGGCCGCACAACAAAGGGTGGCACCGGTCGCCCGCCGTCCTCCCTGAACGGGGCCCGCGGACCGAAAAGCAGCCCTGGGCCGCCGCTAAGCGCAATGAGCGCCCGCGGCTGCTGTCGAAGGCGGCGGGACCGTAGGTGGGACGCCTCCGCCGAGCCGAGCCACCAATCCCGCCGCCATCTTGCTGGGCAGCGCCCGCGCCTGCTGCGGGCCTGGGCCGGCTGGTGCCGCAGACCGGGCCGGGCCCTCCGGCGTGGGGAACCGAGATAAGAACAAAGCGTTGGATGCTTGCCTTAGCCAGGCTGTTCAACAGTGCCTACATCTTCGACAGCCCCCTGTATAAACTGATGCTACCATGGCACTCAGCGCCTGCGTAAACCATAGCAAACCTCCAGGGGGGAATAAACCCAAGTTATTCACCAGGTCTTTTATTCGTAATTGCTGTATATTAATTTGCTCTGTGGCTGATGGTGAATTGGTCCTCCAGCATAGGAAACGGTGATCACACCCACTGCACCATGCCAGTGCTACAGCGGAGGGCAAGTGTGTGATTTTGCTGCTGACAAGGCACGGCAAGGCATTAAACCCATTGATTCCAGGAGTAGTGCCCCTCCAATGCATCCGGCCTTTGTATGGCTTGTTCTGATCGGTCATTATCAAGACTCTCAAAGACACTAACCGGCATTTCCAGTTCTGCACTGTTCGATAAATTAGATTTTCTTTTAAAAAATAATTTAAACCATATAAAGAGACTCATAAAAAAGACTCCCTTTGAATCTTCCATATCACTCCCTCGGGCCACCTACCTAATGGGGGGCCTGCGTTACCAACGGCAGCGGGAGGCAGCCCGCAGCCCTGGCCCCGGCTCCCTCGGCCAGGTCCAAACGCCTGCAACCCGAGCCGGGTGGTGCGAATTCCTGCCGCCCGGCAGCCCAGCCCGGCGCCGTCAGGCTACCGCGCCCAGGTGCGTTCCCTCTGCGAAGAGAGCCCCCAAACGGCACTGTACCTCACCTGCCAATACCTGGCTGCCGGCCTGAATCCATCCAGTTTCTTTAGCTTAGCGTTGAAACCGGTTTATACTGCCGCATTAAACACACACACACGACCAGCCTTCCTGCCTGTTCTGCCACTGGCATCAAAGAACAGAATGGAATCACCTGTCTTTTACATCAGCCGACCAATTAATTAGTCTACAGTTTTATACACTTGTAACAGAGAACAGGATTTTAGATGTTTTGTTCACCATGCTGGTAATGTTTTGCTGTTGTTCATGTTCACAGTGATGGTCTTGGATAAAAATAGGCATCAGAACAACAGCAACAAAATTTTGCAGTGATTCCATTCGTGCATGTCTTAAAGAGGTACTTAAGAGCATTATCCCAGAGTCCCTTCGTTACCAAAGCAGTTCAAGACAACTTTTGTATTAGAAGGAACCTGCCCTACTTGAATATTACCACCTGAACATACAATAAACATACAACACTTATACAAGAAAAAAAATAATAGCTTATTCTTTGCAAGATGAGAGGTCCATCCACACCAACTGTAGCAGAGCCAACTGGCTAATCTTATGGGCAAGCAGAAAAATTAAGACCCAAAATCTTTACTTTGGGCCCCTTATAGATAATAATTACATAGATTTGTAATGCACTGACCCAGAAGGGGACTGACCGGCAAATATCAAAACCACTGTTACAATTAGCATCCCTCTTTGCCATTCCTTTATGCAGAAGAATCCAAACTGACCTACATTGTTAAATGTATTTCCTGAAATAGGCATGGACACCGTAGAAGATGAAAATAAGTCTTGTAGTTGAATATTTACAAGATCTTGTATTAATTCACAATGATTATTTCACTTGGGTTTTTTTTTTATATAATATCTAGATTTTGCTAATTTAATTTCTCAGTGCTTGAATGTAGGGTTTTTTTTTTAAACAGTAATATTTTAATAACAACATTGTTACCTTAGAGCTCTGTGTAAGATTAGTCAAATTCATGGAAACTGCACATTTACAAATCTTAACATCTGCTTTAGACATGAAAATATTCTGTCTTGTAAAGGTGTCAAAATTATTGTAATGTAATCAGTATTTTTCAACAAACCAATTTTTAAAGGAAACGAGGATTACTGTCTTTCATATAGCTTTAGCATGTATCCTTATTGATTGATAATTTAATCCCATGCAGATTTAGGAAATAATTTTGTCAATCATCTTTAAAAAATTGGCAAGGAGATGCTAGTGTGCCCAGAAGAACAATGTGCTAGCAAGACAAACAAGTTCAGATTAGCTTTGTTAAACTACATTAAACAACAACAAAACCCCCATACTAAACTTGCTGCATGTTAATTTAAGTGAAGAAGGCCACAGATGAGTACACATTTTTATTCTCTTACATATCATCAGTAAATAATTTTCTGGCATGTTAGTTCTCTTAGACCCAAAATGCCAGGAATTTCAAACCTGCTCACAAAATGGCAAAGCTACACTTAAAGTAATGAAGACCAGGGTGAAAATGAACAAAGGAAGCCAGTAGAGTGTTTTCTGCCACAAAAATAGAGGAGTCACATTTCTCATGACGGACATGGTGCAGCTGAATGTGCTGCAAGAAATTCAGATGAACTTTCATGTATTGTAAGTTCATAAAAATGATTCTATTATATAATTAGCTTAGGAGGCGCTTTGAAAGACTGCAAAGCATTCACAATCATAGTAAAAACAAGTACACCAAATGATAGTTTATACCCACAACATCCCTCCAACATTTATTTAATCAAACTTTTCTGGTCTAAATATCTAAGTTCCCAGATGAAACCGTGAGAAAAAGACTCTTGAGAGAAATTGTGCATACCTGTTGAAACTTCTTGGTAACTATTTCACTGGTGTCACCTGGCTCAACATTTCATCTTTTAGTAACATTTGGTCTCTGAAGTGTAGTTAAAATATACCATGCTACTTTCAAAATGCATGTTAAATGGAGGAGAAAACAGAAATTAGGCTAAACTTTATCAGTTTTTAAGACTTTACAAAATAGATTATATTCATCACCCTAAACCTAGAAATATTACAACAACATCCAATGCCAATTGCCTCAATACTTTTCAAGAGAATGTAATATACTATAGGTGCATTTCATGACACCTATTGTGGTCAGTGCTAGTTTAGCTCCCTTGTAATGGGCATACCATAAATTAAGAATACTAAATTACATATGCATAACCCACACAAACATATAACTATAAAACCATTGTATTGCTTTATATATAATTAAAAACCAGATTCCCATATGAAAAATGTATTAATATGTAGGAGATCACTAAAAATGTTAAACATTTATTATCAAATACTGAACACTAAAATGATAAATCTTTGGCAAAAGAACAGTGCTTCAACTGTAGCCATTTTAACAGTCTAATCTTGATCCATTTACAGTTATCACCAGTTAAAGAAATTATCATCCAAGAAGTACTGTGTGAAACAGATTCACAATACCCCCATAAGCATGGAAAGAGTTATCACTTTCCAATAAACTATCAATAATTGTCAGTAAAAAAGAAACTACTGTACTATAAAAATGAAATAATCTGCCATTTAGAAAAATTTCTAATTGCTTAATGAAAATAAATTAACAAAGATTAATGTAAAAATTCTTTGGAGAAACTGAATCCACCAGTTATATTAGACAGTAAAAAGATTTTGTTGCTCAGAACAGCCTGAAGATTAATTTTAAGAAGTATTTGCTGTCATGCAAATATATTACGTAGTCATTAAATGCAAAGACCTCATAAAATGAAAAATGTATTTTTAGTTTTTACAAAAGTCATTGCTAATTTCTACTGAAGACAACGTAGGCACAGATGAAATTTAAAGGAACCTTCTCAACCAGTGTTTTGAATTTAAATAATTTTAAACATTCTAAATAATTTTTAAGCATCTGATCAGATTTTTGAATGTTTAGAACTTTCTCTGATTTTTTGTTTGTTTTAATTCTTTAGGAATTTTAGGAAGAGAAGGTATTAAGAGGAGAATCTGTCAGCCTACTTTCTCAGTGTAGATAATAGACTATAGTCCAAGAGAATTAAGCACTCTTTAGTGAAAGATGTGGTATTTACTGCTGCATTAAGTGTTTGCAAAGGCATGAATTAACACAGACTAAGCAAAGATTTTATCTTCAGATGTACACTTCTGCCTGATAATCTTGAATACGATTTTTATCTTGACAACGCACCTTAAAAATATTTTGCTCTTTCATCATCTACAGTTCAAACCCACAGTCCTCTCTTTGTCACTAGTCCTTTAAAGTCCATGGTGACATGCACAGTTTCCTATAAAGAAACTCTTAGTTTCTGGTATTGTTTATTCATGCATCCATTTCACATCCAGATCAACTGCCTTACAAGTAATGTCTATCTTTAACTAATCACTAATTCCTGAAGCCAATTAAAAACACTTAAAAAAAATACTTTACTTTTATCTTTGTTTCTATGTTGCCGTAGTTTCTAAACCAGAATTGCACACAATGAACAGGATGCCTTGCTGAATGTCCTGTTAGTTAAAATCAGTGTGCATGCTAAAGCCCCAGATCCTTCTACAAGAAACCATACATTCCTTACAGGGTAGCTTCCACCCTGCATTTCCCATCCATTAACCAATTTCTGCAAAACATGCTACTTGAAAACATTAAACAGATGCGATTTTGATTCATATAAAACAGCTACTACGAATGTAACATGCTTTCTTTAATTAACACACACACACACACACTAAAATCCCCAAACCTAAACAATGAAGCAAACGAACACAGCAGGTTTGGCACAGCCAACCCACAATTTAATCACTGTAGTGGAGGACTATTAGGCACTATGGCAAAATGGAAACTTTCTGACTAACTGCATTTACAAATATTTGACGACCATATAATGCCTCCAAATCTGTAAACTATCCACCCCCTCCTGCCTGGACAGAGCATTCAGCTACTTCCCCCTCACCATGAATCACTGCTCTCTCTTGTATCTGGGTAGAATCTCTACATCCCTTACACTGGCGGCTGAGAACAAGATCCTGAGGGACTCTGCCAGGAGGATTCTCAACCTTCGCCTTGTGAACACAGATACACAGTTTTTCAGAAGTTTTTCCAATACCTACCACATCCCATTTCCCCCACCAGAAATCAAAGGACCTGCACAGGTGGCCCCAACTGTCTACTGGTTACTGAATAGCTGTTAAAGATCCCAAGAGGCTTTCACTGCAAGGGTGAACTTCCTTCCACTTCAACAGAACCTGCCTGCACCATGGTGAGGGGTCTTGCTCACATTAGGAGCATTTTACATACTACTTCCACCACTCTCTCTTCCTGTGAGGGAAAGATTTGGGATTGAGCAATTTTTCAACACAGCGATGAAAAACTCCGCAACATAATCAGCCCAAGAAAGCTTAGCATTGAAGCAGTCTGGCAGATTAGTGGTCAGGTGAATTTAGGTAAGACATTAAATATTATACATTCACAGTACCAAAAAAGTAGCATATGGTGAAAAGTATATACAAGTAAAATAAGTGCCAAATTCATGCATACACATTGTGTTAAGTTGTATAAATTTAGGTAACTTTTAATTAAGCAGCACTAATCCAAACCCAAGTTTACTACTCTAAGGTTTAGGCACTGTACAGGGAACAAATCAGATCACAATAAGACCCTCAAGTTTTGGAGGGCAGAAACGACACTTAAACACTTACAAAACCAGAAGGATGTAAACTACATTCTTCCAGTAAAAGCATTCATATAAGAGACTTAAAATCCACTCTTAGTGATGTGTTTGTTGAACAAGTTTCACAGGTCAGTGGGACCACTTCACATGAGAAGATTGAGCAGAACTTGTCCTGTCAGGTCTATAATATCCATAAGAAAACAAAAGAGATGTCATGGTTTCATTACATTATGAAGGAGCTTTTGTTGAAACAATTCTCAGATTTCCATTCACTTGATGTACTATTGGTTTAATATCTGGGGGAGAGGGTAGCAAACAGGTTTCCAAATAGTTTTTAATGTCAACAATGGCTAATTCTCAAGATGTACAATCTACATAGAATCATAGAATAGTTAGGGTTGGAAAGGGCCTTCAGATCATCTAGTCCCAACCCTCCTACCATGGGCAAGGACACCTCACACTAAACCATATCACCCAAGGCTCTGTCTAACCCGGCCTTGAACACCACCAGGGATGGAGCATTCACAACTTCTTTGGGCAACCCATTCCAGTACCTCACCAGCCTCACAGTAAAGAATTTCTTGCTCATACCTAATCTAAACTTCCTATGTTTTAGGCCAGGTAATTAAACAGGGTAAGATAGCAGTGTATATACCAGTTAATTATAGGGAGTAGTTGGGAGTCTAATCCAAAGCCTACAGAAGTCATCCTGGGTCTATTAGGTAGATTCTGTATTAAAACTTTCATATATTTTTCTATTTCAAATATAACGAGTCTAAGAATATTCAAAAGTTACTACACATGGTCAGTAGAGGCTTTTTAAAACCCCATATTTCCACTAAAATTGTATTATTACAAATACTATTAGTAGCTTGCAAAACCCAACTGTAAAATTAAATAAAACATTTTAAAAATAGCATGAGTACACTGTTAAGAGATTTTAAAGACACATGAAAGGTGGAAAAACACAAGCTCATGCTTATTCTAGTCTGTTTGAAGTACACAATGTACAGTGAATGTAATAATGGCATTAGTGTTTTCTGACAGAGCATCGTAAAAATCTGTAGTAGTCATGGAACGTTACTTCGATTTTGTAGACAAATTCATACACTCCAAATATTGATTATATAGCTATTCACTCTGATTTCACTTGCTAAACAATTTTAGAGGTGAAAATACTAACCTGTGATGCTAACAAAACCAACCCAAATATTTCATCCTCCCTCCTTCCAAAAAATGTAATTCTACACTAGATTAGAACTTTGGAATAAAAAGTATATGCGTGATTTTTCTTGCCTCCTACACTGGTAACAGAACAAAGATATTCTACACACTGTCAGATAAACAACTTTTTAGATGTACTGATATATTCAATTTTCAGAGTTGTATGTCTGGAAAAATGAAGGAGCTTATACCTTTCAGATTATCAACTACTTTTACTGAGCTTTCTTTCACCTATCTGCTAAAAAAGATATATCCAAATCATTCCAGAAGTACCCTGTGAATATACTTATTTTTGTTCTGAAGAAGAAACACACATAATTGTGATGAAATGAAAAGTCATCACTTTGTTTTGTTCTATAAGTAGTGCTGTATTAAAACTGCAATTCAATGTATTTCAATGCCACAGCTTAATTGTAATCAATAAACCAAGAAAGATAAAAGTGTAAGATTGAACTGAAAGATTCCTGTAACATTCCAAGGAAAACTCAGATGCTTGTACTCATCCCAAAATACCACAAGTACCTTTTTTGTTGAAAAGTCACTAACACTGTGGTCATCTCTCTATCCTCAGCTCAAGGTAACACCAGTATTCAGCTATTTTGCAACAGCAGAGACTGCAGTTTCATTCGTATTTCTGCAAGGTCTCTTTCCTCCTATACCTTCTCCTTGCCCTGGCAGCTGCTTGTTTGCATCTTTGGCTGCCCTTCCATGATGCCAACACTGCCCACCCTTGATCTGTGGGGATTATGGGGTTTCTCCAGTAAGAAAAATGGTAAAAATCAGATGCGAAAGCAAAAATTTCCCCAAGCTGAATGCATGCAGCTTCACAAGCAGTTCTGCTAACCCGACAGGGAGAGTGCTATAAAAGCTGTTGAAGCTTACTTAAGCAGCAGCGCTGCTGCCAAAAGTAAAAGTAAAATCACAGCCATATAACTCCCACCAAGAAGGGTGGATGTAAGAGTTTCAACCTCCACCTGTTCACCACACTGCTACTGCAAAGCCAACTCAGCTGCTGACACAGCAGCTGCTGACCTGATGCATGCTACAGCTTTGCATGTTAGGAAAAAAATCAAAATCAGTGCCAGTTTTCCTTAATACAGTGGACTATAAAGCTTGTGGCAGTTTCCACAGCTGCTCTGCAAGCAGCTGAGCCATTTCTGGAGACAGGATCTGGAATTCCCTGTAGCCATCTCCTACGGAGTTAAAACACACACCCCACACACCCCCATTTTAAGTCAGGACCAGCCAGAATAATCTGAGAAAAAGACTGGACACCAGTTTCTCCAACTAAATATGCTTGAGCAAGCAAAAGCACTTCCCTACCTTCCATGCAGAAGTGTTTACTCATATTCTGCTGATGAAAAAGAAATTTAAGCATTCACTGCTTTCACCAGTGATAGCCAGCAAGCAAAAGCTATTCCAGACCTGTCCTGAGTACTGTCCCTCAGAAACAGCTAAGTGTCTTAATAACATAATATTTTTCTAACAGTCACAGTAACTTTCAGCTGATTTAACAAAAGGGGGGGAAAGCACACTCAATACAGGAATGAAAAATGTAACCGTGCGTTCTTATTTGTTTGTATTTGTTTAAGAAACCTGAAATGGTCTTTACCCCTGGTTTCTACGTTCCTAGGATCTTATTTAATTATATGTCCACTCTCATACACTTCTGTAGAAACTGATGGGCCTAATTTTACTTCTGTTGATAATTAGTGGGGAAAGATGACAGGCCTTTACTGAGATGGGTTTTTAAGGAAGATGAATTAAACAGTATTTACATGGGAGTCTATTTTGCAAAGGGTCTACAACAAAACTCTGGATGGTTCTAGATATACTTACTATCCTCAGTAATGTAGTTGCAAACCAGGGCAAGCAACAATAACGTTTTTCCCCATTTGACAATTCATTTCCTTTTAGCTTTGGTTCATGTATCTGCTTTGATATCTTATGTTTGTGTCCCAGACAAAATATCCTCTTCCTTCCAGTATCCCAGCCCCTGTGCACAACTTCCTCAGGCTTGGAGAAAAGGAGGACAGCATGCTCTGGAAAGGGTGTACTTACTGCTCTGCAGAAGAGGGAAATCTCCCTTAAGACAAAGAAGTCCTATTGCTGGCCTCTGTCTCTGGGCAGCTTGTAATTTTCGCTTGTCAACATTTAGTGTTCAAACTTCTTCAGCAAAATCTGATCTGATTCAGCACCATTTAGGTTTAATGGGACTTGCCATTCACTTAAGTACTAGGCAAACGTATTGATAAAAATGCACTCTAATGTCAGGTTTAGATGTAAATAGATGAAACCTGGAAAGTATTTCTACAGATGGCAGCTCCATAACCTAAATAACAAATTACAAGTTACTTCACCCAACCATCTTAGCCATCAACCTCTCAGTGAAGTGTTTTGCCATCTGTGTCCAGCATCCATAGGTAGGACTTGAAATGTAGGACTTGGCCAAATAAGTAGCCTAAATAAATAAATAAATAAATAAAGTAATTCCAAACAAGGCTGTACTGCTCTATACCACAAATTCATGGTCCTCATAATTTAAAAGTCATTTTTTTCTGTATGCTCCAACACAGCCTGTGAGTGCCAAAGCTTGGCTCCAGATCTCCAACAGTTATCCATTACAGATTCCACACGTGTTGAGGCTGCTGAGCAGACTTTGACACCCACATCTTTAGTGTAGGTCTGATCTCTGCTGGATCTCTGACATACTTGCTTACTGCAGACACAAATTTACTCCCCATTTGCTTCCTTCCTTAGCTTCCCTCTCTAAATACTGCTTGTCCTTTTTGTTTTGATTAGGACTGGGCTTGCCTGGTCCCCTGCAGAAGTCAGATGACAAGTTTGTAACAGCATACCCTGCATGAAGACTTCTGTACTTCAAATGGGTATTGCTGTGTCATATTTAACAATAAGGAGGAAGATAATATTGATCCCACTTGCTTGCCCAAGAACTTCCAGTTATCCTGAGCAATTAAGTAGCTTTTTACAGGTTCCTAATAACACAGAAATGGAAAATACGTGCTAGATGAATGAATACATCCTTGCACAGGATCACATGTGACAACATGAGAAAGTCAGCATTGCGTATCATGCCATGTCCAACTTTATCCTAGAAAAAGTAGTTCAACTGTAGCTGAAGTACCAGGAACTTAAAGAACAGGCATCTGATTTCATCATTAAAAAGAATCGTTAGCCAAATTAAAGGAATAATTCAGATGCTGCTTAAATGTCTAATTTTCCATTTATTCTTTGGTTTACAATCATAGCTAAAGACTCCCCTCCTTTTGTATAGGTACTTGCAACAAGAAGAGCAAAATTTATAACATAAAAAAAAATTTAGTGCAGTGCAAAAGAACTCAGTGAAATTAAAAAAGGCTCTTTTCGATTTTTATTAGATTTTGTAATAACAGTAACTTGCAGCAAGAAAGTTCAGATAAAAGTGAAAAATTTCAAACCAACCATGTTCCTTTTAATGAGAAAATAAAGTACACCAACTCCTGTGTGCTGCTCCTCCCTTCCTTCCTCTGCCCACCTCATAAAAGAGGATCCCGGAGAAGGACCACATTTAAGGTCCCAGTTCAGAAATCCTGTATCAATTCTCTTAATGTGCTAAGAATTTTGGACTACAGAGGTAGATCAGAAACAGACATCTCACTGAACAATTCATCTCGTTCTGAAAGACCACATTACTCTGAAACATTATGTAAAATTATAACCCTTCATATTCACAAGCATGTACTTAACTCCATCTGTTTACGTCCGGCACCCTACCTTTCATTATCATCTTTAACATCTGAGATTCACACTATGCAAAGGAAAATAGACATGTTAGTCTAACTTAGTGCATACATATGTGTGCAAAAAAGAATGCATAGCATTTTTTGCCTTACTGCCAGTACCCAAACCAGTTGTGCATATCTAAGTTGCGTGTACAATTTTAAACATGTAAATAACATTTTAATAAACTTCACCCTTTTCTCTGATTTCATGAAAGCTTGAGCTGTTCTTAGCAAAGAAGACCTTTCTTCACGTGCACCACAAAAGGTTTCACTTGTTCACCCCTCCAGTCTGTTTTATCATATGACAGACCTTTTTCTAAAATTTAATAAGAGCTGTACACACATAACTGTGCAGAATAAAAGCAAGCTATATTATTCATTCCATGGTAACTTTTTATAAGTCCAAATGACAACACTGAGCCAAATTCAGTAAGGTGCATATTCCTTGTATTTAACAAAGGACTAACATTGCTACTCTTCATTTTTTTGTAAAAAAACCACAGTGGACTGGGCACATTGCTGCATTGGACATGGCTCGTCTTCAAAAAAAATTAAATAGTTTTCAGGACTTGCAATTTTTGTATGACACTGAATGACCTGGAGCACTTGACTTAAAGATATAAGAATAAAGCTAAAAAGGACAAGAGTGTAGATGTTTGTAAGTGTACCCTATTTACGTTGTACACACACAGATGCACATATGTAATGGTTTCTACCTTAATGCATTTAGCTCTGGGTACCTCATTACCAGAAGGGTAACAACAAACAACCTGAAGGTACTTCAGAAGATCAATCAAAATGATGAGTCCTGAAGAAAGGACTTAAAAGGCAGGAGTTAAAAACTCAAATACTGCAGCTGCTTCATGAACAGAACTTTCATTGGGTGAAGGGAAAGAGAAGTCCAAACAAAAGCACTGTCCTCTAAAAATATAGCAATTTATACAATTAGTGAAGCACTGACTTTAGAAAAACATGTCTGTAATCTGCACACAATGAAGGGGGAACTCCAAGAAGAAAGCAGAATTATTTATTGCAAACTTTAAAGTCTAGGTATAATGAGCTTAAACTATTACAGGAATTTTGACTCATAGCAAGACCTCATAAACTGGGCATAACCTCACCGAGAAAAAGTAAGATAAAGAAGTAAAAATATTGTTGCAGGGTTTAAACTAGCTTTGACAGGACTTGAACTAAATAAAAGTTTTTTTCCTCTGTTTAGACTGTCTGATAATACAAAATTATACTAGTAGTTACAATCATTGCAGAATGAATGGACGCAACACTGTGCACACAAATAGATTGTGAAGCGTTTTCAAAGCAGTTTTGAACAGCATTATTTTGTTTCAACAGCTGAATAAACTAACATTAAAAAGGCTTTTTCACGTGCCTAAATTTTTCAAATTAATGAAACTGATAGGAATAGGGTCAAATCACTGTTTGGGCAACAAACTTTCTTGTACAGGGAACACTGTTAAATAACATCACCAATTTAAAGACATTTTTATGCTCTGGCTACTACTGTTACCACTGGTCAGGTAGATAACAGGAAGCATTCTATGCACTGATATAAATTACCTAAAATGTACTCTGAAATAGATACTGCTTCTCTCCATTAAACAGAAAAGTACTGCTTTTGACAGATGGAAAGAAGATTCATGTCACCATGAAGTTTACGTATATCCCAGATTTAATAGGAAAGAAAAAGTGAGAAGCTTGCTTCCTTGTAAGAGGTATCCATTGCAGAATACTAATAACTCAGACATATCTCTGAGTCATACTTAAAATTACTGAGGCTCACAGTTCATGTACAGTGAAACACACTGGTTTTTACTGCATTTTACACTGTGGTATAGTGTAGCCTTAGAAACCTAACAATATTGATAAACTGTAGATTATTAAACTGCAAACAAACATGTCTAACATTTCCTTCTTGTTCCCTCCTTTAGGGTCACAACTAAATAGTGACTTCCAAATTTAATACATACTTTTTTTATTACTTGCTATGACTACTTCCCATTATGGAACAGCACATTTTGTCTACTATTACTTAAATGTATCCCATTATCATGCAGTTCAACACTTATCTATTTCCACAGCTCTCAGGATATCTTTATTTCCAAATGTGTTTTTTTTATTAACACTGCTATGCTTCAAATGTTTGCCTTCTATTATTTCAGAAGCAAAAAGAATGACTTGTATTAACACAAAATTAGATTAACAAAAAGGTTTGTTATCTGTAAATTTATAGAACTGGGAAGAGCAATTTCACGACTTAAGAAAGTACAAAGAAGGTAAGAAAGGGGGAAAAACTGGAGGAAAACTACTCTTTCTTTGATAAGTATTTCATTCATTCAGTTCTGAGAAGAAAAAGCAGCAGCAAAGAGGGGGCATCTCATATGCCAGTACAAAGCAGTGTAGGAATTCAGTAAGTTCACTACTGGTTTCTGTATCTTGTACATAATTACAAATGCAAGCAACTAATATTGATGTGCAGTCCCTTAGGCACAGGGTACATGTAAAGCAGCAAGATCTGAAACCCATGTCACCAGCACCAGGAACAAGGCAACATGCCACAGCAGCAGCATTATTTCTGAATTTCAGACACCTTTTTATTAACCTAATAAAAGGTGTATTCTTTTAAAAAGCCTGATGAAAGTTACCACAAAACAAGGCTGGACCATCAAATGGAACACTGAAAGGCAATTACTATATAATCATGGAACATTCCCCCCTCCCCCTTCATTGCAAACGTCATAGAAAATGGACAACCATGTAAAAAGTTAAGATGCCTTTTTGCCTTCCTAACATGGCCCTAGCCAAACCCAAAATGGTCTCTTTACCTGACACCACTCTGCTCTGATCACAGAAAAGATGGGTGAAATTCAACACAGCGTTGTTGCAATTGGAGACTAAATAGAAGGACCAGGGAAGGTCTACACACGCTCCTGCTCCACAAACCACACTACAGACATTAGGAAAGGTTCCCTTAACTTTTATCATTTTGTACATATCTTGCATCTGAAATTCCTTTTCATGAAGGCATCCATACCAGCTTCCACATTCAAAATACAAATACCATTAATGTTGCTGTGCTTAAAAATAAAACCAGTGGCCACACACCCCTTCTGTCCCCAACAGCCTTACAGAAACACGGCTTTTGGTTTGATTCCTGAATCGTTACACTTCCCCCCCCCCCCCGAAAGGAATATTTAAAAATCAACCAATCAAACCACATGCACGCTTCAGTGTATCACCACAGGGACACTCTCAGATCTGATTTACTGCAAAATTACGGTATAATTATGTCTTAATTTCACTAACTAATCTCAGATGAGCTTTTAACATGCAATTCGAGGTTTACAAGAAAAGCATTTTAAATTGTATTCAAATGTATCTGAATGAAATCCTACATTTATTTATGCTTTTCCAAGCTTAATTTTAATCAGTTACTACGGAAAAGCATATCTGCTCCTGATCAGGCTGGTGACAAATTACAAACTTAGTAAAAAAAACAAACTATGTGGCCTTCGAAACAAAAAGCACAGAAGCTTCTAACCAAGGAGGAAAATACAAAGAAATAACATTATCCCTTTGCACAAATCTCCAGCCACAGAGACTAAACACAAGCTAACAACCTTATTTACTCACATTGCCTGCTGCCAACAAAACCACTACCTAAGGCAATTTTTTAATTACAGATGTACCTGAATACCTAGGAAAAACAGGTTACATCTCTGCATGTGAAACTGGAGTCACACTGAGCTCAACCAAATGTGGCAGGCTGAGATGGAAGACAAAAATGGGTCTTACTTGGTGTACAAAGACATCAACTGGAGACTCCAAGGGGCTTCCCTCTCGGTTGCTCATGGAGATGAACCCAAATCCCATTCTCACATTGAACCATTTGCAATGGCCGGTTCCGTGCAAAACCTGGGATTCCTCCTCTTCTTCCTGCTCCGGCAACTTCCCGGGCTCGTCTCCACCTTTACTCGCCCCTGCTGAGGAAGAGGGGGAAAGGCGCGGGGTAGGAGAGGTGGGGAGGGGAGGGGGAAGGAGGGGGGCAAGTGAGAAGGGGGGAGAAAAACAAGGGGGGGGGGGGAAGATGCAAAGCAAAGAGTTAAATTCTGGTAACATGCTTTTGCCACTGTATGAAGGAAATCCTAGAGAAGAAACGGGGGGGAAAGAGCAAACAAAATAAAATCAAAAAAGAGAAAATAGTTCCTTTTTTCCTAAATACTAAAATAAACAACCTTCTCCCCAAAATACTTCAAAAAAAAAAAAAAAAAAATCACTGGAGGCTAGAGAGGAAACATTGCATACGGAGGCTCTCCCTCTCTCTTTGCCCAGGGCAGCCCACGTTTCTGTACATACGTGTATTTTTCCATTTAACTCCATCTTTCAGTCACATAACAGCACGGAACGCGATACTTTACTTGAATATTGCTGGTTTAAGACCGATCCCATTTCTCAACAGAGATTCTCAGCCCAATTAGTCTCTCCTCGCAAGGCGCAGGACCGGCTGGGCGAGGGGGAAGGCCGGCCGAGGAGGAGCGGAGGAGACAGAATAAGCAAAATTGGGTAGATTGCACAACTGGTTATTGCACATGCAACGCCGAAACCACTATTTTCCAACGTGGATCCATCCCTCCTTGGAATAAACTTTCGATTAAACTTGGGACAGGTGTACGGCCGTTTTCTCATCCCACCGCTGCAACTGTGCTTAATCAAACAGGAACAATTCAAACAATAGCCCCCTGAAAGCTTTTCAAGTTGTGAATCGGTGTGGGCGGTACGGAACAGTTTCTGAGCGGGGTAACAATGGAGCTGGAGAAAGCCCCCTTGCGCGAGCTGCTAAAAAAGGGTAATGCAGAGGTGGGGGGGTGGGGTGGGGGGGGGAAGAGGGAGAGAGCGAGCGAGCGAAAATCATAGTAAAACAATAGAAAAAGAAAATTAACCTTCGGCCATGTTGCCCCACGGGCCCTCTGCTCCAAACTCGTGAGATGAAAACTTTCCCTGTGGATCGAAGTGGTCTTCTGCATTAATCTAACATCCTGATTTTGAACGATCGCAAATTTAGTTCGCATGGTCTAATGTGCTTTCCCTCTTTTGATTTTTCCCCTTCTCTCTCGCTCCGTTTCTGGCCCCCTGCGCACACGTGACTCGCTCAATTACATGCTTTCTTGCTACTAATTTCACATCGGATCCTTAAGGGGTTGGCAGGAGGCATGAGCAGCCAATCGCCATTTCAACGAGGCTGACACACCGAAATAATTTATGAATGAACAAGAAATCTCCAACGCGCCTTTTTTTTTTTCTTCCCTTTTCGACAGCTAATCTGCACGCGTCCGTACGGGAAACCGGGATGACGTATCACTGTGGGTTTTCTGCTCCCCCGTGCGCGCACAAATACGTAGGAAGCGCACAGAGAACAGCGCACACCCGCAGGGGCGGGCGGGCAAGGGGTTTTGGGGGGGGCATACACACGGATGCAGGGCGCCTACAGACAAGGTACACGCGTGTGCGCTGACGTACGCGGGAAGGCGGCTGTGCTGTGCGTCTCTTATCCCGCATTCAAACCAAAAGCGCGCCGGAAAGGCGGAATCACCTTAATACGGCCCAGAACGCGCGGAGGTTTGGGGTTTTAAACGATTTCTGGAGGGGGATGGGGCAAAGAATCGTACTTCACAGGTTTCTCCGCCATCTCTTTCCGGGGGAGGGGATGTGATTAATGACTTCCTAAATAAGAGCCCAGTTTTTAAGCCTAGTATTGGAGTGAACCTCTATCAGCAGCGATGGAGAGAAGATGAGGAGGAGTGACAGAAAATTATTTGCTGGAGAGGAGGAAGGCGGAAAAAAAAGAAATAACCAAAACCGGAGGAAGAAGACAAAGAGGGGAGAATAGTGCTGACTGGAAATTGCTGGTTTAAGTCTTCACTGCCGCGGGAGGGGCGATCCAACTCGGATAAGAAGCGTGTGCCATGGAACGGGCTTGGTAACCAGCCCGTTAACCACGGCGCTGCCCCTCGGCTCACCCCAGTACCGGGTACCGGCCCCCAGCACGCCCTCGCTAGTGCTGCTCTTCGGCCAAACGCTTGTTTAAAGAATTTTCAGAAACGTTTAAAAAAAGGCAAAAAAAACCCCAGAACCCAACAACAACCCCCCCCAAAACAAAACCAAACCAAACCAAAACAAAACAAGCCCTAATTAGGTGATGATTCCATTTTATTTTTCATCTGCCCTGTGTCCTTAGGTGTAAAGGTAGGGATGAAGGCATGAAAACATCACATTTGCCTGTCTTCATCGCCACCTCCTCGCGTCTAACCTCCCTTTACATCCAGTATAGTATAACCTTTAAACGTCGCCCAAACCTTGTTAAAACCTGGGTTCAATTCTTTCTTATTAAAATCTCTCCCTACCCTCCCTACCCCGGCACCCTCTCTTATCCCAAGGATACACACAAACAAAAGCCAAAGCCCAAACGGATCCGCGAAGAACCTGAGCACAAGGGGTTATGCATTTGCAGGGCACTTGCTGTTGTTTGGGAAGTGGCGTCCATCAGTCTGCCCAATTAAGGGGGACGTCTTGGCCCCCCAGGGCCTGTTTACTCCTTTTGTTGCCTTTCGGGAAAGCGTAAATTCCCCTGCCAGCCCCTCACTCCTGTGTGAAACACCCAGGTGCTCAGCCTGTTTGCTAGGAAGCAATGAGATTGGGCAAAAGCGTAGGAATACGACCAGCCTGGCAAGTGGAGCAGAAGCTTTATATCCTGAAATTCCTTTGCAGTCTTCAACCGTAAATTGCCTATAGGTTATTTCAACAGTGGAGGTCGACTTCCTACACTGACTTGCCTTACGCATTCGTAGAACACACCACTTCTTTTTGCTTGTAACCTCTCCCCCCCCTCGACAATAGCGATTATTTTACAATATTAAATCACCAGTAATTTTATATGCTTGGATCTTATGACCGGAACGGTATCTAATATATAATAAATGTATGAGATTTTAACACTCGTGAAAACTCAGCTATGAACAACAAATAAAGGTTACCGGAAGAAAATAAATAATGCAAAAAAAAAAAAAAAAAAAAAGTTTACACCACTTATCTGAAGTGCCCAAGACTACATTTCTTGTAGCAGAATGGCACATTTACTAAACACAAGCTCTCTCTGCCCTTTCCCTCCCAAAAGACAGCAAGCATTCTGGTTTATACCGTTTTAAAAGTCTTCTGGTTGTTTTGTTTTTCGCAGATTGAGTTATTTTACCGACATTTGGTATATAAATTCCTTAGAGGCAAGAATGCTGGTTAAGCAGTTACAAACGAGTTGCTTAAGTTTATTAAATGGACTATATGTTTTGTGAGCAAATTTATGTTAAAACAAATTTCAGTATAATGTTCTTTGATGAATAAATGAAAGACTACAAACCGCATACATAAATTAAGGTAAAGATATTTGTTGCGAAGTATTTCTTACATTGCAAAATAAATACAGATTTTGTAAAATGGGCTTCCGTGGGGGAGAGGTTGAGATTTGCAATGGGTCTTTACTGAGATTTTCAGGCCTCCAGTATTAGTGGAATTAAGGTTGGGGTCACTGGACTGGTCACTGGTGTCAGATGTTATCGACTCATTCATTTCCTGCAAGGGACATCAGCCTTTCAAGTTTTGTGGAAGGTAGAGAGCTGTTGCCAGCTGGGAACTCTCCGGGAAGGAAAAAAAAAAAAAAAAGGAAAAAAAAGAACCCAACCCACTAACACCCTTTTCCAAAATTCATTTGCAAAGGATCGGGGGGCGGGGAGCCAAGAGGATAAAGACGGGGAAAAACCCTACAGAACAAGCCAGCTCGTGAAAAATTAGTTTAATGGTTAATAGATCACATATTAAAAAAGATATTTCTATCTTTTCTCTAAAGAGATGCTAATTTTGGTAAAGATAATTATAGGCAGCTGGAATCCTTGTCTTTCTAAATGCACGGTGAAGACTCACTTGAAACTATGTAACCAAACCCAGTGGTGTTGAATTTCCTGTCACCTTCCTAAAACTTCTAAAAGTCTTAACTCTAGTTTCTTCTGTTTCCCAAAACAAAACAAAAAACAAACAAAAAAAAAACCCACTTCCGAAGAAAGAAAACAAAACGGGAGGGGGCGGGGGAACCCAACCAAACGACCGACCCGCGTGCATTTGAAACAAAACGCGTGTTTTACACTTGAAAGCAGAGTTCGGGGTGCTGCCCCGACTTCCCATTTCAAAGCACAGACACCGTTTCTCGCCGGCGGGCAGACAGGACGCGCGGGAAAGCCGCTGGAGCCCCTCTGCTTCCCCCCCCCCGCTACCCCTCCTTTGGTTGGTGGCGTTACGCCGCAGGAGCCCCACGCAGGACCGCGCCTTCCCGCGCGCGCCGCTCCCGCTGACGTTCGACCGCGTGGGAAGCCCGTCGTGTTTCCTACACGGTTTCTATCGAAATGGGCTCTTCTCAAGGCAGAGGGAGGGCGGGCGGGAGACAAAGGGGGCTTTCAGGCTACTTGCTCAGGACAGGGGTCTCTGCTCAGCGTTCCCGCCAAAATCCTCTCACCTACAGTTTGGGCGCCAAACCCGCCTTCCCTTTCCGCCGCCGCGAAGCGCCCGGCTCGAGGGCGCGGGTCGCCCCGGCCCGGGGAGGCCGCTTCCGATCGCTCCTCGCTCGCTGGGGGGCCGAGGAGGGTGAAAGCCGGGCACCCACCGGGCGCGAGGCCGCTCACTATCAGTGCCCGCGGGCGCGGAGGTTCCGTTCCCGCGACCCTCTCCCAGCGCGGGGCTTCGCCCTCGTTCCGGTGTGCGACACGTCATAAAATGCGGGGAATGTGACGACGCGCCCTCCCGCGCATTTCGGGGAGCAGGGTCGGTCATGCCCTGCCACCGCCCGGTTCTTCCCTTTTCCCTGTGTCACGCTTGTTACCCTCCGTATTATCCCCGCACGAGTATCTGAAGGTATTTTTAAACGAAACACAGTTCCGACCCAGCTGCGCACTTCCCATAGCTAGGGACGGGATTTGATCGACGTGCATCTGGGGAGCATGAAGTTACCGGCGTTATAGCGGTGCCTTCGCGCCGCGCCGTCCCGACCGACGGCTCTTTTCGGGAATCACCGTGCTAATAAGGCACAGCGGGCGCCCCGCTTCCTCTCTGTCACACACCCCGCCCGCCGACTGGAGCCGTTGGGACCCCCCCAACGGCTGCCCCCGCGCGCCTCAGCCGTTACCACTGAGGAAGGCGCAGCGCGCGGCTCCCCTTAGGGAGACAGGGCGGCCCTCGCCGCGGGATCCCGCCGCGGTTTACCGGCGCCGCTATTTTAATTGACGGCCAGAGCGTGGTTTCAAAGACGCGCTTTGCTGATATTCTCTGTGGAAATGGAACGCGGCGGCTGTCGGTGCCGCGCAGCCCTCTTGCGCGGTCCACCCTGCCTCCCGCGGATCCCTGCCGACTTCGCCGGCGGCCGGCCAGGAGAATTTGTAATATACTGGAAACGGCTCTAACTCCGAGCGGGATCCGAGGGCAGGAGAACGCGGGAGGCACCACTCCGAGACCCCAGCTACGGAGTGTGGTCCACGTACGTTAACAGTCTCTCAGCTGTGGATTTGCAACTGATAGCGACCGCTTCCCCGGCGGATTTAAGGAGGCTCTAGCTAGCCGTCGTGGGAGCCTGTCTGACAAGGTTAAAACTACGCAGCGGAAACCGGCCCTTGCCAAGGGGACCGGTCGCACGAAGTAACCGCACCGGCGGCCAACAGCTCGATCACCGCTTCGCCTCCCGCCATGTAGGCGCAGGACGACAAGCGGGCGGGTCGGTTCCCGGTGTGGGTGTCCCAGCGGAGCGCGCATCTTCTCCGCTCAGGCGCTTTCGTCCTCCGCATGGCCGGCCGATAGCACGGATAGCTCCTTCCGCCCAACACACAGGTAAAACGTGAGGCCCAGGCTATCTGCCCCCTCAGCGGGCGTTTCCCGTCATCCGGGAGCTGGGGCACGGATGGCATGCACGTATTCCCAAAATAAACGCCCTTCCCTCGGGCAGGCAGCGCCGCTCCGCGGGGAGCTCCGCGCCCACTGCCCGCCACCTCGCGCATGCGCCGCTGCGGGCGGGCACGCCGGTGCCCTGGCAGGGAAGCACAGGGCAGGGCCGGGCTAGCATCGCTGTCGTCTCGGCTAAGCTTGAGGAAAGCGGTCGCGATCGGGGCGGGGGGCTGCGCAGCAGTAACGCCCCACTGGCGCTGTAACTTGGCAGAGGCATGAAAGTAACTCAATGACTTAAAATTTTAGTCGGGGACTGAGATGCATATGGCCATCGGTATATATGGCATGTGGTGGTGGTGCTCCAACAGCGTCCTGACAGACGCGTATGCTCCTACGGTTTACAGCAGGTGTCTGACGGTGGATTGCTGCAAATAAACTTTCCTTATATGATTGTTTATTTGTCTTACAGAAACTGAGTCAAGCAAGAACTCTAAAGCTTGTGCAACCCCTGCCCACCCTTCTCCAATAATTCATTAGAGCCAGTGGGACACAAGTGCTGCAGTAACTCAGTTTTATACATACAAAGTCAGCCAGGTAAGATGCTATAAAGACTGACCTGAGCCTGAGGAGACCTTCTTGAATGACTTCATCGTCTTCTGAGGAACCTAAAATCAGAGAGCTGGAGTCAGTACTGTGTACATTGTACCAGAGTACCATATTTAATTACCTCTTTTCCAGTTTAACGGCTCATTAGAAGGCCATAAAATGCCAGGACATTGACTCTGTGAAGTGACCTGTAAACTTATTAACTGTTTGAGTCTTACCTAGCTCATCAGAACCACAGTGATAACCAAGGCATTAGATAAAAATCAGCCACTCATTTATTTTTTCATATTTCCCCCCCCCAAGCATCCATAAAGGAACTTCCCCTTTCATTAGTCTCTTACGAAAATGCAGTTGATGACAGAAGGGAAAACCACAGATTTGCACGATATTGCAAGCTGTTTGTTTCCTTTATCAATATTTAATTGCAGTAGGTAACCTAAGAACTAGTGAGTTGTCTTCACTACACTTAAATTGTACAAAATAAACAGCCATACCTTGTATGCAATTAAAAAACAAACCCAAATGATTCTTCAGGACTCTTCCATGTAACTCAATGCTAATTTATTATATCACTAGAGAAATGCTTTAAATTATATCAGTTCTAAAACTGCAGAGCATAATATGTAATAATACTAAATTATAAGACTCAAACTGAATAAAACCAGCCATGAAAATACAGATGTGTGACTTGATCGAAGCTACATGAAAGGTGTACTTTTGATCTACTTGAGCAAGACCTGGCTAATTTTGTATAATGCCACTAAGAATATCCCACACAAAATGAGTTACACAGATGGTAGGAAGCATGAAGGAAAAGACCTTGGTTTTGCAGCAAACTTGTTGCTTAGGCTGTCCAGTTTGTTAATCAATGAGAGATAAACAGATAGGAGCATGCACAAACTCACCTGCTACAAGCCTCTCCTCTTGTCACCCTCTACTGTCTTTTGAATAATCTACTTTAATTAAAACCCACATAAAATCAACAAGGAATTGCATTATTCTCCCGTTGAGATGTAAATCAAATTCTCTTTTAAAGAAAACTGAGATGAGTTTTTCAAATTTAAGAGCACATCCTGACAGTTATCCTCCTCTCTTACTAAAAAACCAGGATATTCTACCAGGAGTGAACAAAGCCAGAAGAATCACCACAGACAAATTAGAACTGAATTTCTCTTCTTTTCCCTTACAGCCAGTTATTCTGAATCCTTTCTAACAGGAGGAATCGGAAAAGGGGATGGTACAAGCTTTCTTTTCAGTGCAACAACACTGGCAAGCTCTTCTTGCCAGTTCTTCTTATGTAATAACTTAAGTTTTCCATTGGAATTGTGTGGACTTCTTTTGCCTTGTATTAAACTTAGCTTTGCTTTTACACCTTCAAGCACTGAAGCCCATTCTCTTGTGTCTGCTGCTTTGTTCTGCCAACCTGTAGCTATGTGCCTTTTGTGTCTTTCGGATTTACTTGCATTATTTATGCAGCACAATGAAATATGCAAGCATAGAGTAAAGGATACGTTCTTGGCTTTGGCACGTAGTCTGCTTTAGTTTATGAAGGGATTAAAAATAAGCATTTGGGGAGCAAGGTCAGGACTCAAAGGGGAAAACTGTGGTTCTTAAAAATTGTATCAGAAACAGCACAAGTTAATAGTTTCCAGTATCACACTGTGTAACATGTTTGTACGTATTACATATTTGAGAGTGACAAATAAGCATATTAGATTATTAAGTAGAAAAGGGATGTCATTTTTTTATAAAGCTATTATAATGAACAATACACAAAACAATAAATAATCATATTTATATAAATATTTATATAAATTTAAATATTATATATATTTATAATATAAATAAATAAAAAATCCCGATACAATACACAAAACTTGGTCCAAGGGATGTTAGAACAACATTCCAATTCAAATAGTTTAAATGAGAAACTAATTGGCATGTATTTTACTGCATCCTACCAAAAGCTGTAAGTAAACAGTCCCTGACTTAAATGGAAACAGGTTTGGGATCTGAAATAGCTCATGTCAAACCCTCCTATGTCTCCTTATGCTGTACAAAACAGAAAAATATTTTTTGGTGTTTAAGTTCTGAAACTATCTTGTAATTTACTTGAACTGAAAAAAAAAATCCAAATAAATGCTCTTTAGGAATTATGTACTAGAGAGTAAGAGGTTTTTACATAAAAAGGTACTTGCTTTCAAAGCAATCATTTTAGCTACGTATTTGTGGCATATGGAAGGCTACTGTAACAGTAAGCACAAAAAATAATGCAACAGAACACAACATGGAATTACTGCGGGATAGGAAAAACAATGAAAAGAGTAGTATCAGTAAAGACCCACCAACAGACACCCAACAAAAGTAATCTACTTTTCCTTATAGGCAGCACATTCTGTAATTCACTTAACACCTTATACAGGTTATTTCTTGACAACTTATTTTTCAGTGGAAAATAAAAATACCTATTTAAAAAGAAAATAATTCTCTTTGATAAGCATTGTTTTGAATTTATTCACTTAAGCAAGTTCGCTGCCAAAAAGATTCAGAAACATAATTTGCTTGGATGAATGTAAAGCAGACATTCATAGTTACCCCATTTAAATAAGTCATATGATTTACTCAAAAAAAACCCTGAAAAATTAAACCTGTTTCTTTCACTCTCAGTGGCAGCCAGTGACTGACTGGTTCCACAGAGTAAAGACAGCAGTATTTTTTGAAAGAATGATGGATACTAAATACAATCAGAGTGCCGATGAACTATTTATTTTATAACAAACAGGTATGACAGTGATGCAAGGGAATTGGGAAGAACATTCTGATGTTAAATGAACTCTTTTACTTATCAGTAGTGAAGACATAAACAGATGAATGTTGACAAGTATATACAAAATTTTAAAACTCTTTGTACAGAACCCAAGCATGAAACATCAGCTTTTTAAATTTATACACACACATTGGTCAGGTATATTAGCTGAGAAAATGCATTTTGGAATTAACAAACTTTGCCATCTATCTTTTGAACCAGTGAGTAAAAACTAGCTAATGCTTTATTCTCGTTTACAGTTGACTGCTGGCAGAAGCACTATGCACACAGTATTTTGATTTCAAACATAACAAATTATTGTTGTCTCATACTCTGAATTAAGTTGTTTTAAGAGCATTTACATGGATTCCCTAATGTACAGTTGTAAATAATGGATTTCCTTCTGAGATGTTTTCATTGTTTTGATTATTTTTTCCTTTTCGTTTCATTCAGTAAAATATAGTTAGTTTGAAATGAATAAAGAAGGAAAATTAAAATTGCCTGAAATTGTGCAGTCAGGTGTCAATGCCCTTCTATAATCCCAGGGTGGGGGTGGGGGCAGGAATTGAAAGCTTTTACGATGCTATTCTTACTGTAGCCATAATTTTTTTTTTTACTTTTCTTCCATACCTTTTTTCTTACACCATGAAAATATTTTTCTATCAAGTGAAGATAAAAGCATGTGCATGTGAGATGCCAAAACATTAAGAAAATACTGATTCAAGAAAATTAACTGAAGAAATAGCAAATCAAAATTCAATCTTTCTTTTCCAATTTCACGCAGTTTTGTCATTCATCTGAAGGAGGTAATTAGTTTGAAGTAAATAAAATAGCTGGGCAATAGTCCACGTATGCTTTTCTCAGATCCAAAAAGGGGCTAAGCAAACCCTAGTTTTTCAGAAATAAAGTACACGTTCTTGAGTATCAAACTTCCTGTTATGCACCTTCTAACTGCATGTGAGACCATCATTTGACTACAGTGAGAACAGGAATATACAAAGGTAAAATGTACTTCCACCGTTGTTACGAATATGATTCTTTCGGGAGATGAAAAGGAGTAATAAGCCCCATGTTATCAAAATTAGAGCCAATGAAAGCCTGCCAGCTATTTAAATTGAATCAAAGCTTCTCTTTAAAAGTGAAAGGTTATTATTACATTAATATTTACAATTATTTTAGCATTTAAAACTATTCAGATTCAAACTTCAATAATACGTACTTAAAGAACATGGTGAACAAAATTATTTTCCTTTTAAGGGCTGAAATTAGGTATACACAATTCTCATATTTAGTGCACTTAATTTAGTATAACCTGCAATTTCACATAGTCTGCATTTGAATGTACATATATTAAGCAACTATGATAATGATTTAATAAAAAGCAGTGTAAAATAAGTATGTTTTAAACAGTATTTTGTAAGATTCAAATATTAAATTTTTTAAATACACAATTTCAAAATAAAACACACCACCCTCTACTACTACTGTTTTTCTACTTCTTTAGTACTTAAAGTATTTTGATCCCAGTTTACTGTTAGCATGGGTACATTGAAATTCCACACACTGATTTGCCATGCAGGAAATGAAACAATGAGAAAACTACCTTGTGATCTTATTATATTTGTTTTCAGGCATTTTTTCTTTGTATTTTTTAAATTAATTGGTATCAGTATTTTGTAAAGAAAAAACCTTTAAAAGCCACAATTCTTAAATCATAGCTAGATCAGCATATTTTTCAGAGTTTGATCACTGATTTTAGTTATTTCTGTGAGAAACTATAGAGTAAGATTTTATTTCCCCACTTGAGAACTATTTGCAAACAAAACAATGCCAAATGAAACCCTCAAATACATGTTCAAGGCCAAATTAAAAGAGCCATTATGGCAAAAAGGCGAATTCAGTATTTAAGTTTTTAGTTTAAAGAAAACTAAAATTTTTCTCATTCTTTCTGATTACACTAAATTGTATGTGTATTGTTCACATTCAATGTAGAGATGTTCTATTTTTAATCCAGAATTGTACGTGCTTTTTCCTCAATGCAAAACCATTATTAAACCAAGATTAAATCTGTTCTGTAAACAAATGTGTAATTTACAACTTTTGTTAATAAAAATACTCTAAGCAATTCAGACTTTAACATCATTCCGTCAAAAATGATGGCACTACAGCAAGTTTTATTAAAAATACATACATGTTCCACAGATTTTTGATTTTACAACAACTGTAGTATGGTTTGCTCAGACCTCTTTCCTGAGATGTTTTACATTAAGCTAATACTTGTTTTCATGGAATTTACACATCTTTCACATAACCTTTGCATAGAATTTTTGTTTTATTTGTACATGCCATTTACCTACAAAACACAGAATGTTCTTTCTTGGCTTGGGTCTTTTTTTTTTTTAAATCACTGACTTATTACTTGTGAGTGTTAATAAAGATGGGGTTTTTTTAATCATTTGTATTTTGCAACATGCTCACCAAACACTGCTATGGATATTGTGGATTAAAACAACCAAAACAAGGGTTATAAAATTAAAACAACAGAGTGTCTTTCAAAGACTCATGTAACACCAATTAAATACTCATTAAACATCTAGATTCACTTTTCCTGAATAGTACAGAAGGTATGACATTTTTCTCATTTTAACAGGAATGGACAGCAGTCCTGTATGTTATACCTTCTGACTATGTCACTACTTAAAACAACTAATCAAATAAAGTGTTGCAATGGTCTTTTTTTTTTTCATAAACTTTAGTGAAGATATGTCATCATTCAAACAGAAAAAAATACACAGGAACACCAGTCATATATAACCAAAATTTTGCAATCTCTTAAATATTAAAGTATTTTTAAAATCAGTGCACACATCAGTATTTGAAGTAGGTACAGGAGACAGTGTCTGAAAGAAAAGCAAACCCTACTATGCAATACAAAAATACTAGTGAGCGCACAAATCTTAACAGTATACTTTGGGGCATTATTTTAATACTGTGTGTAGTCTAAATATGTATCAAATGTTAGCTACAGAATATCTGTTAAATACCTTCAGAATATTTATGACAACATGGGTTAATGTAAATGTGATATTACTAATATAAAGACTGAAGCAATCCCTTCAAAATGTTAAGAACCCTGAATCTAACTTAGAGAAAGAAGACTACACTGCACATAATAAAATGATAACCCCATACACACACTCGTGAAAGAGTCAGCTTTCAGGTCTGTGTAATTGCTGCACAGCGACACACACAATGCTGCAGACTGGAAGTAGGATTTTGGGGAAACAAAGTACTTTGTTAGAAATAGTAAGTATGTGCATGAATGCCAAACTGCATGGACCTGCAATTTAACTTTTTGTGAAATCATAGTGTAGATCATCAGGATAGACACCCCCCCCCTTTTTTTTCCCCCAAGATCACTGAAAAAGCAGAAAATGGCTACACACTCTCTTAGTTCTCAAGCACAAATACTAAATACAGAGTGTAGATTATTAGATGTTTAATTTCAAAATGTATTTAAACAAATTTAGACAGACCTACCAGTAGCACAAATAATTTCAGGATATATCCACATTCAAGAAAAGAGGGAATTGTGTAAAACTACCTCTATTTCTGTTACTGTTGACTAGTTAAATATTACAGTCCTTGCTTTTCTGTATAATTAAGCTTTTGTTCAACCATGAAAAAACTAGAAACTGATTGCTTGAAAATGAGCTGCGTGACCTTTGTCCCAGTTTGTCACCTCTGACCTTTAATTTGAAGACCCTGCATATCAATTTATTCTATTTTTAGAAGCAGAATGTTAAAATCTCTGTATATTTTTTTGCAATTGTTACCCTCCCATGTGAAACACCCCAAGCTGTTTTCGTCTTTTTTTAGCCTCTACACACCTATCCAGAGTGGCATATTTGCTTTTTATTGTGCAACTGCAATTGCAACACCCAGGGTGCAATTACAGAAAATGAACACTTGTCTCTGTGGTGAAAAAAAGGTTGGTTTTGTTTTTCTTTTTAAATGTACTAGAGATGCTGAAGCACACTGATGTGAATTTAGACAGAAAAAATTTCCTAGAGCGCACGTCTTTCCAAATTCACTGTCTTTTCCTAGAGAGAGGAAGAAAGGGAAAAAAGCTGGTGTCTGTGCTGGTGCTGCTGCTCATGGGTAACTGTTTTTTGTTGAGCTGTCGCTTTACTAGGAACTGTTATTTTGCTCTCACGGATGACATGCTGTTTTGATATTAGTTTTCAGAATGCCATTTCATGAACTAAACCTGTGGTTAAAAACAGCAAATAGCAAGTGCCTGTCTAGTTGTTGGTGTTGGCGGCACTTCCATTTTACATGGGTAACATTACGCTTCACAGGCTGTGCATAAAACCCCCTTTTCTCCTGTCAGGGTCCCTTTCTGCCGAAGAGCACACTGCAGTATTTCTGCCATTGGTTTTACTACCAGCGTTCAATACCGGAGCGGTACCGCGGGTTCCACAAAGGCTTCCGGCGACACCACTTCTCTCCGTGACCCCTCGTGCAGGACGCGAGCACACCCGAGCGGAGCACAGGATGCAAGTGCAGCCCGCAGCCGTGCCCCAGACCGGCCGGACCTCCGGGCCGCAGGCTCCCGCCGGCACCAAGATGGCCGCGGGATTCAGCACCCAGGCCAGCGGCGCAGCGGAGGCGCGGCACCCCCCCGTCCGCCGCCCACGGCGGCCGCTGCCCGGGACCAGCCGCCGCCTCACGACGGCCCGGGGAAGGAGGCAGGGCGCTGGCAGAGGGAAACGTGGTTTCTCCGGGAACCACCGCTCGCTCCGGCACCCCGCTCGGAACCTCGCCCGTGTGCTCGAGGGCGCGCTCCGCACCTCGGGCTTCAGCTGCGGTTCTAACGAAACGCTACCCGCGAGTTAAGGGAAAAAGAACTAAAAGAGGAGGCAGAAATATCTGCTTGGTCTTTACAACCCGCTTCTGTGCTCGGGGTTGCTACCTGAAGCCCTGCTGGTGACCTGCCACTGCATCCTAGCAGCGGCCCGGGCAATAGCTGTTCAGGCCTAGAAGGGACAGGGTCTAAGGTCACCGCCTTCATTTATTTATCACCATTTTTCCTCTTCTAATTTTATAAACACATGACAACTAATATATTTTTAATTTATTCTTTTTAAATGTTTTTGAAAACTGAGATGGCATCACATGCCCTCTATAGAATGTATTATAAAAACAGAGAAGACAGATATTTGTCATACACACACGAGCAGAGTTTTTACTACAGCTGCATTTTTGTAACTACTACACAGGACACATATCAGCTGTAATTACTACTTTTTGCACTACATACATGATTTGTTTCACTACAGCAAAGGAAACTTGGCTTCCTGGTGTATTAATAATGAAGGTAATAATTTAATTCAGTATTGATTCTTTCTACTCTATACCAAGGGGGGGGGGAAAAACCCACATAATTCTTTAAAGAACCATGGCTTAGTTACATATCTTAGAAATAGTTTTACAAACAAACTTGTCAGTGCTGTATCCTGTAAAGCTTTAAGGATTTTTTTAATGTGGTTTAAAAAATAGATTAGTTTTGTAAAACAAAGCATACAGGTATCAATCTAAGATCAAACAAGCGTTCCTGCATTTTAGTACAGTATTATATACAGATACCACTAAAACTATACATAGCTATATTTAAATGAAACAGACCCAAATTTAACTACAATTATTTCTTTACTATCTGATGACTTGTGACAGGACATTTCTCCATACTTTCAATAATTAATAGTGCTTCCATGCAAGATGTGACATTGCAAACCAGGCTATTAGATGGGGTGGAGGTAACAGCCCTGCGTATGGCCTATTTAAAAACAGCAGCAACATCGGTTATGTAAGGGAAAAGCGTGAAGTGTGTAAACACACTAGCAGCAGAATGCACACTACTATTTCATCCCATGACTGTAAGAACATCATGCATTATTTACTCACAACCACTAACAAGTAATAACTGGTAAAAGGGAAAAAAGTAAATTAATCAAATTATCATATTAAAATGGGTAGTTCCAAGGTGGTAAACCCAAGAGATATTTAAATTAACCTTGGAGTTCGCAGAGTCAGATATTCCGGGTTTGCATTTTTTAACAGCTTGGGCAAAATGATTACACGCACTGCCGCTTATCGGTTATTTTCAGATTAATTTACTATTTTACCAGCTGTTCGTCTGCCCTAATGTACGATTTTCTGCAGCCCAACCTCGGCAGCTGGGTGCAGCGGCCGCCGTTCAGCTCCGGACCGCTCGCCAAGGCACCGGCAGCAGCGGCGCGGGAAAAGCGGCAGCGCAGGGCCGGCGGAGCCGCCGCCGAGGTGCCGCTCCGCCTCCCGCCGCGCCGCGAGCAGCCCGCCCGGCCGCCTCCCTCCCCCTCCCCCCAACAACGCCCACTGGCCAAACCGACCCCGCAGCCGCCTCTCCCCCAGGGCGTGAGAACGGACAAGGAGAAACGAGGCGTTTGGAGGCACTTCTGAACTTTATTTGTTCTCTCTCGCACTGCGACCCGTCGGCACCGGCAACTCCACCTCAGGGCCAGCCGTGAGGCTACATGTGACCGTTACCCAGAAATGCCGTCCGGCGGCGGGACGCACTCTCCGCACCGCCCTGGCCCTCTCCCCGCAGCTCCGCGGGGCGGCCGCCACCAGCGGCCGGCTGCGACCCCGCACTCCCTGCGGCGCGGCAGGGAGCCATTCAAAATGGCGGCCCCGACACCGCTCACGTTAAAACCCCCCGCACCACGCTTACGGCGCCCCGCGTGACACCCGGTAGCGGTGCCCGCCCCGGTCCTTCGCCTCCCTCCGCCCCGGTGGTAGTTACCACAAGGCAGTCAAGCCCCACGACCTTCGGGGCGCACCGCTGCGGCCCCATCCTCCGCACCCCGGCCGCCTCACGGCGGACGCGCCGCCCGCGGGGTTCCATTCCGCCGTCCGTCCACTCTCCTCCCCGGCCTCCCCTTCCGCTGCGCCTAGAGAACCGCGGTCGCTCAAGCGTCGATCCCCGCCCGCCCCGCCGGCCGGTTACCGCCATCCGGCGGCCGGATTCCGGCCGCCCCCTGGCGTCGGGCTGCTGCACCGTCCCCGCGGCCGCTACCCGGCCGTTACCTCGGCCCCGGCCGCCGCCGCGGCGCAGGCGGGTCTCGGAGAGGCGCTACTCCTCGCTCCCCGCTCGGCGGCGGGGGGGCTGGGGGGCTCCGTCCCCTCACCCTTCCTTTACTACGGCTGTTATTGTTCGCGTTTGACGTGCGGCGCGGCCCCGCACTCCCTATTCCCCGTCCTGGAGGGGGAGCGGCGGCTCAGGTGCTGACAAGCGAGCCGCCAGCTCCAGCGGTTAGGGCTCCGGCTCTGCTCGAGGGCAAAGGAGGGGACGCGGAGCAGCTGCGGCGACGGGAAAAAAGGTGCGAACCCGGAAGTACACCCGCCACGCCGCCTCCCGCAGGGAAACACCCGCGCCCAAACACAACAATGCGGAGTCGCTTCTCCAACGGCGGCTGCAACTTTTCCTCCGGCACTGGGAAAACACACCTGGTCCCCACTATCCCCCTCACCTGCAGCCGCCTAGGACCGGCGGGAGGCGGACCCGCGGGCGGCCGGGCAGGTGCGGCGCCTGCGGGAGAGCGAGACCCGCGGAGGAGAGGTGAATGGAACTCGCTTACCTCCCGCACGCCATGGTGGCCGGGCTAAGCGGGGCTGCGGCTGCTGCGGTGGGGAGGCGAGCGCAGGGGCTGGGGGCGCGCACCCACCGACGGGCACCCCCGGGGGCTCTGCCTTCCCGAGCCACTGGGAGGACGGAACGGAGGAGGAGCAGGAGAAAGCGAGCCGCAGCGCCAGGAGGGAACCGGTGCTCACGCCGGGAAGGCGGCGGCATCCAGCGAGGAGGGGCGGCGGCTGTGGCGGGCAGACACGGCCCCGGCGCTGCCTCACGCTGCAGCCGCCGCGCACCTGCCCGCTGCCTGCCGCCCTCCCCGCCGGCGGGCGGGCGAGAGGGAGCCCGGCGGCTGCGCGCGGGGGCGCTCGAGGGTAGCGCGAGCCGGCGGGCGGGGCGGCACGACCCGCGCCCCCCGGGAGCCGCCCGCGCGCTGCCCTGGCAGCGCCCCCCAGCGGCGCGGCCTTCCCGCCCGGGCTGCTCCCGCCGCGCCGGTACGGCCTGTCCCGGTCCCCGCATCCAGCCAACCTCCTCCCTCCGCAGGGCATGGAGGCGTCTCCTTGTCTCACGGCCGGCGCGGGTAGTGGGGGCCATTTGGCTCCCGTGGCAGCATCTGGTCCCACCACAGTGAGGGCTGGACTCGCCAGACAGGTCCGCTTGCTCTGCTCCATGCTCCCTCAATGCCGCGGGCACGTAGTGCTTTGTGATCCATCCTGTGGAGGATCTCATCCAGCTGAACACCACCTGCCACAGCTGTGACCTGCTGGAGGTGCGTCTTAGGTCTCATGATGTGCTGTCCACATCAGCAAAGCTGGTGTCTGTTGTACAACTGGCTTGTTCGGAGCTTGTCACTTTCCAATTGTCTTGAACCATGATTGTGTTCCTTTCCCAGCATGTGAGGCTTCATTAATCCCAAGTGTTTGTTTTTCTAGCAGGTTCTGTTTTATCCCCACTGGTAGTTTATGTACCATCATGAGCAGGTTTCGGCCAAGTGTACGTAGTGCATTGTTCATGAAACAACAGGGTTAACTAAGCTTGGGTTATATGGATTAGTGTTCAATATCTTTTTCAACCCATCCCCTCTACATAGGCTCCAGCACTTCACAGTTCCCACAGGCACCTCTGAAATGGAGATGGTTCCCAGCGGTGTGCATGTTGACAGGCTCACCAGGCACTTGTGCTAAGGATTAGCCAAGTGGTAAGCCAAGCAGTGGGTAACTCGTGAAGTCACACCATCTTTCCTCCTTGTCCGGTGGACGCAGGTTAGCAGTCCCTTTTATCTGACCTCTGATTTTCATGGCACTTAGCATCTCCATGTTGAATTTGGCTGAAATTGTAGAAAGTGTTTAAAAGGTGTTTGGGATCAAAGAGGTGGATACTGAATGCAATTGTATTGTAGTAAGAGACAGATGAAAATGGGGCATGTACAGACGGCATCTTTTTGAGTTGCTTATTGCCTGCTCTGTAGTAAGCGCAGTTCATGTAGGTTTCTATCACTAGGTATTAGTATGCCAGCCTTGATCACAGCTTCCCATACTTGGGCATTCCTGGATTTAATTTTTGAGGCTTCTGTAAGACTTTCAAGAATTTATCAGCACTTTTTGTGGGCAATTAAGGGACCATTTAATGCTAAAATACTTACTGTGCATTGCTTTCTGGCTTCTTTTTCACACACACACAGAGTTCTGCTTTGTGATCTCAGCCTGAGATTAAAGCAGCTTTGCCTCTGAAGGCCTCAAGCCTTCAGATACTGTGCATTACGCAGGTGAGAAAGGTTTTGCATTGCACAGAGAAATATTTTCAAGGCTCAGGATTGAGTCTTGTGCGGAGAGTCACCAAATGATGCTGATCCACTTAGACTTTGTGGACTGTTGTGGTTTAAGCCCAGCTGGCAACTAAGGACCATGCTGCAGCTTGCTGACTCCCACCTCTCCTCCCTCAAGTGGGATGGGAAGGAAAATCAGAGAAAATGTAAAAACCCATTGGTTGAAATAAGAACAGTTTAACAATGGCAGTAAAAAGTAAAATACAATAGTCATAAGAAGAAATAGGGAGGAAGGAATAAAACAAGTGAAACACAATACAATTGCTCACCAGTTCTGTCTGATACCTATCACATCCTTGAGCAGTGATTGGCACCTCCTGGCCAACTCCCCACAGTTTATATACTGGGCACGATGTGCTGTGGTATGGAATACCCCTTTGGCTAGTTTGGGTCAGGTGTCCTGTCTCTGCTCCCCCCCCAGCTTCTTGTGACCCTCCTCACTGGCAGAGCATCAGAAACTGAAAAGTCCTTGATCAGAGTAAACATTACTTAGCAGCAACTAAAACATCGACACATTATCAAACTTGTTCTCAGACTAAAACCAAAACACAGCACTGCACCAGCTGATAGGAAGAAAAATAACTTTATCCCAGCCAAAACCAGGACAGACTTATCTAGGTGCAGCCCTAGAAAGTTACTTCGTTCATGTTTTCCAGATGAGCTTTAAGTAGCTGCATTTTGCTAGTGCTCTTAATATTTAACTCTGTTACCTAAAGTCTAGTGTGCACTGTGTGTATATAAATATAAGTAAATGTAGCTCAATATATAGCTAGATTACCCTAAAACAGCTCTAGCTATATGTTGTAATAATGTGATCTTTTCTGAAAAACAAAAACCAAAACTAGTCAGAACTCGATTTCTCACTTAATTTTCTGTTTATTTGTAACAGATGAGGAAGAATTCCTTCCTGCTCCCTGGTGTTTGTGCTAACATATTTTTGCAGAAGAAGAAACCTACCCACCTGCTTGGTTTTTGTACCCTCAGCATATGGCATAATTAATTTTATAGCAAGTTTATAAAACAAGTTATATGTGGAACATAAGCAGAATTGAACTCTTTCAGTAAATAACTGATATGCGAAATTTGAAAGGCTATGAAAACATGGCACATTCTTTTCTATTACTTTCCAGTTCTCAGGGTCTTTTTCACTGGGCTTGTTCATAGGGTTTCCCCTGAGAGCTTGGTGAAATATTTGTTTCTTCCTATGCAGATTAAACAGTTCTAGGCATTTTCATGAGGTCCAAGATTTTTTCCTTGGGTGACCTGTTAAAATGACCTGCCATCCCTCGTGAAAAAGAAAAGGCACTGAAGATATTTTGCAAAAACAAATTAGTGCTGAAAAAAGCACTTCTAACTGTTAGCACTGTATGTTCCACCCAAAGCAAAACAAAACAGTTTAGTCTGTGTTGTGCTGGTAGCAAAAATAATTTCTGGAGTAGTTCATGATTGTATATCAAAAAATCAATAAATATACTATTTTTCTAGTGAGGTCTACTGCAGTTTTTTCACATTCGTATAAAGGAAAACATTCAGTAAACACAGGGTTTTTTCCATTCCATAATGGTGTCTCCAACTGTGGGAAATATTCATTGAACATTTGAAAAGGAGCTGAGACATTGATTGTCGGGGGGGAATTGCTGATGTTCTGGGTAGCAGCTTCTCCGGCACATTCTGGGGTATTGGAAACTAGTGTTAGACCTAGAATGGTTGTTCATATTCCACCTGACTACTACTCAGAGCAGAGACTACATTTACTCATCACACAGAGAGAGTCTTCTAGTCCTACAGCTTTGTGCTGCCTCAGGTTTCCCATCTTCTACATTTATTCTCTTGGTGTTTGTTTCAACCATCCTATGTTTACTTTCCTGATGGCATCATCTCCCAGTTGCAGCCCATAGTCTTGCTTTATGCCAGCTAAATCAGGGTCTGAGTAGGCACTTCCTGGAGATTGTGTATAGGTTTATCTGCAATATTTCTATGAACTGTTTTTTGTTATAAGTGGGTGTGTTTGTGTCGGCTATTACTAAAATTGTCTAAAAATTTCCCATTATATAACAGTTTTCCAGTTGCTTGTATCTTTGGCAAGCTAGCTCTTTGATACAAAATTTTTCATGCCTTCTGCTATAGGCTGTTTACATTTTTTCCCAGATAAATATATATATGTATATATATGTATATATTTGGCCCATGTTAAGACATTATTTTCTTCAAAATGATAGGTCCTGACATTTAGAGCAGGCACTCCAGATCTGGTGTAATGGCAGGAAAATGCCTTTTGTTGTTTGTGTGGGTACTCTGTCCAGATCTGACTGAGCTACAGCCCTCACCACACTGCAGTTTGCACACACTATGAGGCTTTCTCAAAAGCTAAAATCTGCAAAGCCCGGTCCAACAAACACCCAAGTCATTTCTAGCACTGAATGCTGAGCAGCCTGTGTGCACCAGGTCTTCTACAGCAGCTGGGTAGTTCACATGCATGCTCCCCCTCCTTGCCTGGGCTACAGAATCTCAGAGAAAACTTTCCATGAAAGCTTTTAGCTGCTCCTTTTCCCAAACAGGTTCTTGTTTTGGGAACAAGAACGAGGAATTTCTCTCTCTTGTCCTTTTAGTGACCCTACTGCTAGCACCCTGGAAGGATGAAGGAAGAAGCTGTCTGAGTCAAATGTCAAAAAAGACAAATGCAAGACCAGGATGGGAGAAAAAAAGCAGAGTGAGAGAAAGAGTCTCCTGAGACTAGGACTGTTCAAGGGACAAAAAGCTAAGTCTAGAAATGGGAGTGGCGACAGAGGCTCACTGCCCAAGAGCATTTCACCTCATAGCAGCATGTTTATTTGCCAGTGTAGCGTAATCCACAGTATCGAAGTATGAGTTGATGAAGACCAGGGTTACTGTTGGCTGAAAGAGCTGTCATGTGTGTCTGTGGGAAGTAACAGCATCTTTCCTATTAGTTGTGAGGGGCAGGGACTGGGAGTATGCGTGGGGGAGACTGACTACCATGAGGGGAGTGTGGGAAGTTAGTGGGCGAATAGGATGCACTAAAAGAAGGAAGAGAAAAAGGGTGTGGGAATGCAGTGGAGAAAGAAAAACAGTATTTTAATGCTTCTCTGCAAAATGGGGATTACAAAAGTGTTGAGATAGATTTGGTAAGGAGCTGTGGTAGACGAAGGCAGGACAGAAACATAGAAAAATCTGGAGAATGGGAATGGCACACGGCTGGTGTGTGGGGGCCCTATGTGCACCCCCTTTCTAGGTATGTGGCTGCCTGGGGCTCAGGGCCAGAGTAAAGATAGTAAAGTTGGCAGCCTTGAAAGAAAATGCTAGAAGAAACCTGTCATGGGTTCAGCAGGAGCAGTCATTTTTCTCCTTCTTGGTCTCTGGTGCAGTGCCTGTGGTTTTGATTTTGGGCCTGGGAGCAGCGCTGATAACACCAGTGTTTATAGTTACTGCTTGGTGATGTTTTGGTCTGGCCAAGGACTTTCTGAGTCTCATGCTATGCCAGGGAGGAGGGGGAGCTGGGAGGAAACAAAGACAGGACACCTGACCCAAACTGACCAAAGAGGTTATTCCATACCACAGCACGTCATGCCCAGGAGGTAAACCGGAGAGCAGAGACCCGGAAGGGGGGGGTTAGCTACTGGGTGGGTGTTGGTGTCGGTGATGAGCAGTTGTATTCCCTTGTTATTTCCCTTATCATTATTATTATTGGTGGTAGCAGTAGTGATTTGTGTTATACCTTAATTACTAAACTGTTCTTATCTCAACCTGTGAGAGTCGAATTCTTTTGATTCTCCTTCCCATCCCTCTGGGAGCAGGGGGAAGAAAGAGCGGGGAGTGAGTGAGCAAACTGTGTGGCTGAGAGTCTTAAACCACGATAAAACCTCAGTGAGGGCCTGCTGCTCCTTTACTCATGAGCTGTTTTCAAGCTGAGGCTCTCACCTTTGTTCCCAGCTAAAGCTCCATTGCAGCTGTGCTGCAGCCACAGCCATGCCTGTTTATCTGCAGCCTGAGAGGTTGACCTTGCACCTGTCTCATCATCTGGCTACTTGGACTCCTGGCTGCCACTAACAGACCTGCTCTGCACCCTTGTCAGTGAGGTCCCTGCATCACCCATGGCTCCTGGCTCCCTTTCCCCAGTAGAGCAGTCCCTCGCCACTGCGGATTCACTGTGGACTTTTTCCTACAGGTTCATGTTCCACCAGCGGTCTTAGGAGCAGTAATGAAGTAAAATTGTAGTAAGATTGTTTCTTTAGCTTTGGAAGTTGTATACCAGGGATATATCCTCATGGGCTCAAGCCTGGTGATAAATCACATGGCTACCATATATTCCATTTAACTCCCTTGTAATTTATTTTTTAAAAATACATCAAGTCTACTGTTAATCAACGGAAAATTACTGCAGTTGCAAAGCTGTGTGTTTCCTGCATGCTCACAGCAAAACTGATACAAGATGTGCTATAGCAGGACTGTGGTAAGGGTCTTGTTTTCTGTTTCCTTTTCCCCAGAACTGCTCATGCCTTGTGAAGGTCCAAACTGTGCTCTGATGCCGGAGCACTGGTTGTGCACAGTCGATGAAGTGGTTTTGTGCCAACCAGGCCATGCCAAAACAATTAGTGTCAGGCTGTGGTTGGGCAACTGGCATTAGACCAAAGCCAAGCCCTAGTATGCAGATTGCTTTTGGGCTGGTTGCAGGGATAACTGGTTTTAAACCTTCTATGATTGTGAGATGTACCAGGCTAGTTAGTCACAGGGTTAGAAAATGAGCCCTGTACTGTTTTATTTATCTGTATAGACATGGCCTTCGGGTCTTCACCGCACAATGAGGTTGGTGGGAGGAGGGGAAGAAAGGTCTCTAATATGAGGACCCCTTTCGTAAGAGCCAGCTCCAAAAAAAGACTAATAATTGAGTGGTTGCTGGTCTGAACTGCTTCTATATTTTACATTATACTGTCACTGAAGAAAAAAAGGTAGTAGGGAAGGAATAAGAGCTCAGGTGTCCTTGTGTCCAGCTGATTACCCAAAGTGGTAGTTTGTGGCTGGATTTTTAAGTGTTTATTCTACTTCTGATCCCACAGTTCTGACTCCTGTTCAGTCCAGTTCAAACAGAAAGGTTTGAACACACTCCTCCACAGGGTAATTATCAGTGTGGTGGTTATGGCACTTCTTTTTAGAAAGGCAAATTAATATGTTGCTTTCCATCTAATGCTCATCAAAAGCACAAGAGTCAGGTGCAGGAGGAAGGGTATATGGTGAAGCTGAATCAGTGCACAAGATCTAGAGACTTAAACAATTCTTTCAAAAGGACCACATTCATGTTCAAATACTTTTTTAGGACTTCAGCGACATATACTTGGTTAACCATTGACATTTCAATGCTTTTTATAAATCAACATGTATAGCCTTTAAGAATAACAACCATAAGAAAATGTCAACATTAAGAATAAATTTTATTTTTATATGACTGAGACTGGTCTGTGGGTTTTATTGCATTGCACTGTATGCAGTTTTCATCAGCTCGAACTGGCTGGCTCTTTATAGCAGCCTGATTTAAGGAGTTTGAACTAGTTTCCTCAGGGAACTGCAGTCTCAAAAAATTGAATTGTTAGCTGGTAGGAAAAAATTACAGAACATTTTTCAAAGTATACGCTGGTGAAGAAAGGAAATGATTACTTGGAGGTGGGGGCGTAGAGTGAGAAAGTGTCTGCCTCATGCGTCTGTGGGTGGTAAGCCACAGTTGGTTTATACATTTACCTTGTTTCTTCATCTACCGCTACTCCAATCACAAGAACTAATTACAGTCATTTAGGTCAGCATCTCTCTATTCTATTGAATATTGAAAAAAACAGGTAACGAAGTTAACATGATTTAGAAGGAACTTCTCTGCATCTCCACTGAGCTAGAATAATGCACACCTAGAATAATTATTTCCAAGCTTTAATTTTCAGCATCACTTTTGTTGTTATCACGGATTTTAAGAGTGATACCTGAATTGATAAGCAAGGCCTAGAGTGATCAAAAATACTGTCTCAAAAGATTTTGTTTTACTCCTGGTTTACCTCTGCCACTTCAGTTTGAGTCAATCAGAATTCACATGTAGATTAATTGGAGAAAGTAAACCACATTGTGTGGTGAACTGATTGAAAGTGATGCTGATTCAAATGGAGACTGCTTTCATATGTCTTCCTTCATATTCCCCATGCTCTTTTAAATAATAAATAAATAAGACAGAGGAAATAGAAGCATGGAGTTTTAATAGATTTTGAGTTATTTTGTGACTTCCTATAAAGTCAGTATAGTTTAAATCCCATTGTACTTGCTATCACAACTAATTTGGAAAACACACAAGAGTCCAAGCTAAAATGTAAGTGGGGAAGGATGCATGGAATGGAGATCTTAGCAAATCCTACTTATTTAATCTTTCATATGCACAAAAAAACCAAAAACGGCTAACAGCCAGAAATAAAAAACACAGAATGAAGAGAGAAAAAGAGGAGTTCCTTGGCCAAAGTGAAAACTGATCTAGGAAGTGGAGGATCAGCCTGCTGTGGGAACAGAAAGATCTCAGGACTTTTTCCAACAGATTCGAAAGTATAAATAACATATATAAAGACATGTCTGAGGCTCAAAATAAAGCGAACAAATCAGCTACAGAATGGCGATGGAGGCAAAGATTCTCTGTGCAATCAGGGCAGAACTACTGTTGATGAAAAGTTGGGCAGAGAAACTGGAGCATCGCAAATCTGAAAATCGCTGAATGATGAAATAGGATGAGTCTGGCAATACCTGGCTGGTTAATGAAGCCATTGAAGAGAAGACTCCATGTCAGAGCCAGGTGGATGTGGGGGAAGAAGGGACGCAGGGCTGACACTCAGTGGCTGGAAAGCTGGGTGATTAACTCTGAGTTTATAAAGACCATCCAGGTGTCTGGCATTTTTATCTCTCGGGAACAGAGCACTGGCATAATCTGATTGATACTCTGAATTTACTAGGCTTAGTAACATAGGCTACTGAAGTGCAGAGCTAAATCCATTGCTAGAAGAACTCCTACAGGAAATGGAAGTATCAAAGAAATTATTCTGGTCCACCAGTACTGCAATTTATATAGACGGATGTGTGTTTAGGTACCAAGTGCGTAACTTCTGGCTTTAAACCCCATCCTTTTCCCCAAGCAGTTTATCTGTACTTAGAATCATAGAATCATAGAATAGTTAGGGTTAGAAAGGACCTTAAGATCATCAAGTTCATTCCAACGCCTCTGCCATGGGCAGGGACACCTCACACTAAACCATGCCACCCAAGGCTCTGTCCATCCTGGCCTTGAATGCTGCCAGCGATGGAGCATTCACAACTTCCCTGGGCAACCCATTCCAGTGCCTCACCACCCTCACAGTAAAGAATTTCTTCCTCATATCCAGTCTAAACTTCCCCTGTTTAAGTTTAAACCCATCACCCCTTGTTCTATCACTACAGTCCCTCATGAACAGTCCCTCCCCACAGCACCCTTATAGGCTCCTTTCAGATACTGGAAGGCTTCTCTGAGGTCTCCACGCAGCCTTCTCTTCTCCACGCTCAACAGACACAACTTTCTCAGCTTGTCTTCATACGGGAGGTGCTCCAGTGCCCTGATCATCCTCATGGCCCTCCTCTGCACTTGTTCCAACACTTCCATGTCCTTTTGATGTTGAGGACACCAGAACTGTACACAATGCTCCAAGTGAGGTCTCATGAGAGCAGAGTAGAGGGGCAGGATCACCTCCTTCGACCAGCCATGCTCCTTTTGATGCAGCCCAGGATACGGTTGGCTTTCTAGGCTGTGAGTGCACACTGAAGCCGGCTCTTGTTCATTTTTTCATCGACCAACACCCCCAAGTCCTTCTCCAGAGGGCTGCTCTGAATCTCTTCTCTGCCCAACCTGTAGCTGTGCCTGGGATTGCTCCAACCCAGGTGTAGGACCTTGCACTTGGCTTGGTTGAACTACATGAGGTTGGCATCAGCCCACCTCACAAGCATGTCAAGGTCCCTCTGGATGGCAATTCCTTCCCTCCAACATATCATGTCAGCAACACATACTTCATCTAAGATGCTGAAAGCTGCTCTTTTCCTGTGTTTCTTTAAGAGCCTGTTTTCATGTGATAGAGTGAGTATCCCTTCCTAATCCTAGCTCTATTTTAATTTATCAAAATTAAAAGAGAGTGTCCTGTTACTTTTTTGTTACCAGGAGATTAAAATGGAAGTGACATGAATCAGTGGGGAGACTTTTCCACCCCTACACATATGATTGATTAGTCATACTGAGAAATTTTACCCTGTAAGGTAGTGTGGAAGAATCTAATTGTTTGTGAATTATTTTGATGAAAGCACATTCATATATAATTTTCAGGTTATTTATTAGCAGTGGCTGCTTGTGACCCTAATTAAAGTAATAGTTGCAGGTGACCCAAAAGTAATGGAAGAACGATCATTTCCTGTGGCCCAGTTTTATGAATGCATTATCTGCCTTTAAACCTAGACTTCTGCATTGGGAACAATAACATGCCGACACTGTCTAATGAAATCAGCCTCAACTGCCGTGACCTTTGGTTTACTCAACCTTTTGCTTCTATTGTTAATTATACATGCATTATAGTTAGAGGAGATGATTTGATCATTATTAAAAACCTATCAAGCTTGTTTTCTTCTGAAGAAAGGGGAAAAGCTAACAAAAAACCCTGGAATTAAGTAAAGGAATAGAGCATTCATTAGAGAGATGAAAACTGAACTTTCTGCAGCTGGGAGCAGTGAAGAGATACAAAGCAAGTAGAGGCTAAGACATTCTGGGAAAGAGCAGAAGGTATTTGCTGATATATGTAGGGTTTGTACTTGACCCTTTTTTTAACTTGCATAATCCAGTGTGACACCAACAAAAGACTACAAACTGACAATCCTCTGAAAGTGAATCAGATACACAGTAGTTACACAGTAGGGAAATAGCTGCGTTCTTCCAAGATACCAACATCTTCTGGTCTTGATCTAGAGGATCTGTTTTCACAAATAAGAGTACATTTTGGAAGCGGGTATAGTCTAGATTACACAATACCTGTCTCAGAGGTAGCTCCTCGTTCTCTTCCCAGGTCTGGTCTCTTTTCATAAGCATACCTTCTCATGCATCAAAATTTGAGACCTTCACTAAGCTGGAAGGGTCACTGAAGAGAAGTGTTCTGCCTTAAGCTGATTCTGGCACAGGCAGTGTCTTCCTTCACTGGGAACTGGCCCGGGGAGTGAGCATGGCTGAAGTACATTTTTTTCCCAGGTAGCTAAGTCCCATATTTGTGATTCATTGTGCAAGTGAAAGAGAGTGAGCTGGGTGGGAAGAGGGGGAAAACAACCCCACCTGTCATGTCTGATTTAGTCCCTGACTCACTGTGTTCAAAAGGCAGGAACAGGGTCCCTTCCTACCTCAGCAGCTCTGTGATTCTGTGATCTATGGAATGAGGCCACTTGTGTACTAACCTCAGTAGTTCTGGTAAAAAAAAGCTAATCTAAGCAAAAGACAGGATATTGAAAGGCATTTCTTTGATCCTGAAAAGATTCATAGGTTAATTTAGCATTAAAGAGAAAGAAAATGAAGAAGTTAGCAAATGTAAGGAAAGAGGAAGATGTATCAAGGTGGAAACACCTAACAAGGCAAACTAGTAGAAATGGGACTGTTCCATATTAAATATGGGGTGTAATAAGCACTAAATAAAAGGGTCCTGCAGAGGATGGACAGCAGAAAATGTACATTACAAAACAAAAACATACAATTATCAACAGGAGGTAAGAGTTTAGTAATAATGAAATAGCAACAAAAATACTTAGATGGTGCCTGTCTTCCAGAGGACTCCAGGCACTTTCACAAAAACAAAACCCAAGCATAAACACACAGCTGGGAGGGAAGAGGTTTGGTGCAGAAACAGAACATTTTGCTAAAGGAAGCTCTATTACAGATGTTTTTAGTGCTGGAAATAAGACATAAGCAAAAAGTGAATTGCAACCTAGAAAATGAAGCTAAGCACAAACATAATCAGAGCCAGCATAAATGGCATAAATCATTCAACATTAAAAATTAAATATAAATACAAATTCTCCCCTGAAGGCAGATATCTGCAGCTCAGCTGGAGCTGTATGTAGCTGCAATTGGGTGCCCAAAGCTTGCAAGACCAGTGCTCAGGTAAGGCTGCATCAAAATTAAGAAAAATGATAAAAACTTAAGTTCTTCTTATCTTAGGTTAAGAACTCCTCTGTCCGAGTCAATTGAGTAAGTCCATGCTGTCCCAAGTAGAGTTTATAACGTTGGAATATGGTACAGTTAGTGCAATCAAAGTGCATCACGCACATTTGAGCTGATCAAGTAGGAAACTGTCCGCTGAATTCAGACAATGGTATCCAAAAGGTCCCTCAAACATATTTTTGGGAGCAGAGGTAACCAGTGTGTCTATCTTGTTCTCTGTCCTTCAGTTAAAAAAAAAAAAAGCAAAACTGGGAAGTCCTTTGTTTTCTGCGCAGTGCAGAGCAGAGAGCTTTAAAAAGCTGTTTGTCATGGAATGGGAAGCTGTTCCCTTCCTCAAGTCTGCTCACATAAAATAGTGATATACCATGTATTGTGATATATAAATCACTAGGAAATGTGTTAATCAAATAAGTCCTACTGGAACACAATAAATAGTGCATCTCAGGTTCAACAGGCTCCATGTCATTCTCTGCCTTGTGGCCAGTTTGACTTGGGATAGCCAAGCCAAGCTCTGTGTCATTAAACTCTCTAGATTTCAAACAGTGGCAAGACACAACCTCATAACTTGAAATGGTCCGCTCCCCCCACCCCCCTTTTTGCTAGCTTCTGAGCTGTGCCCTAAAACTGCTGAGAAAAGAGCCTATTGGTTCAGTGTTGGTGTAGATGAGTAAGCTCCTGTATTCAGACCTATCTTCTGGCGCTGTTTAGTTTACTACTGTATGTGCATCCATATGTTTTCATCCCAGTATCTGAATGCCTCATAGCCATTAATGAATTTTATTTCTTATGACAGCCATGAAAGAAAAGAAGTATTCTTCTAATTTTACAGATAATGGATATAGACTAAAACCGCTAAGTATTTTCTTGTTGCTGCTGATGGCTATATGCCTGAGTTGGAAAATGAACTACCACCACTTTATTTTTAGCCTAGTAGCCAAAAGAATTCTTCATTAACCTATATAATCATAGAATCATAGAATAGTTAGGGTTGGAAAGGACCTTAAGATCATCTCGTTCCAACCCCCCTGCCATGGGCAGGGGTAACTCACACTAAACCATGCCACCCAAGGCTCTGTCCAACCCCGCCTTGAACACCTATAAAGTAAAACCTTAAAAAGTTAAGTGAATTAAGTTTGATTATACAAATTTAGAGATTAATTAGATCATTAGTGAAGCTGAAACAACTGAACATTTAAAGATTTACTGTAGAGCCCAGAAATTGGAATAAATATCAACTTTGAATACTGATCTGAAAGTACATCTGAGCATTTCATGTGTAAAATTTAACATTTAAGAAAGTGTTCAGCTTTGCATTAAGCCAAAGGGAATCAACAGATTTGACCTGATAAAATAAGAAAAACTTTCCGCAGCTTTCATCACCTTTCAGTTAAAAAACCAAAAATGTGTACATGTTTACACATTTTGTTATAACTTCTACACCACCGATATACTGTCATCGTATTCTAGTTCTTGAGTTCTTTGTAGGGATATTGTAACACCAGATTACGATCTGAATTGAGGTAAAGCCTCCAACAGTATGCTATAAATGTAAAAAAGAAAAAGTAAAATTTACAGTGCACCAAACAGATTTCTCAAACACAAGGTATCTTAAGTGAAGAGAAGTGAACACCACAGTAATTATATGAAATAAATATCCTACATCAAGAAAATTGGGGTGAATATTTGACTGGTTTTGGTAAAAGAGAGTCAATTTTAAAAGAGGAAAGTATCTCAGAGTTACAGATTAGGCACAGCATAGTTAGATACTCTTACTTTTACTTGTTAAAATTAAGTAAATTCGCTACCCTAAGTTCATCATAATTAAGTGTTCATTTGGAGTGACTCATGGGAATAGTTCAAGAGTCCTTGAATGACAGAATAATTTTTTTATGGCTTAAGAAGTACTTTTTTATTTATTGGTTACTGCTTTAAGATGATAATCAGATAAGATCAGTGTTCTCCTAATCATACATGCTACACTACAAGTAGCAGTACGACTTGTCACTTAGCATCCTCCTAGTGAGTTACTTTTGGTACTTACAGAAATAAAGCCTCACTCTAGGGATACAGAAATTAAGACATAAAAGAATAAATTGCACAGCATCACTCAGTGAATCAGTGACAATATTAAATGTAGAACCAAATGGAATTTGGGGAATCCATTCTGCCTGTTAAAAACTCTCTCTCCCATGGGAACCAGATTCTCTCACTTTCCTTTTTTTATAGCATGAGAATAAAAACATCCCCTAATGAAAGGCTTCAGAGAAAAGAATTTTTCTCAAAGTTTGTTAACCACAAGTCTCACTGCCTTTCTAAAAATATAATTGCCGACCTGAGGAAGAGTCAAGAAAGCCTAGAGAATTGTCTCCCTCAGCATGCTCTTTTCTTAGCATAGGTGACAAATACTGGGATTCACTTCAGCTTGATGGCATGCTGGGTATGCTACTTAACAACTAATAGTGGAATCCTCAGAGGAAAATTAAATGGAAACCAAACCACAGTGAGGAGTCTTCTGTAACCCCTTAATAGATAGATACAAAACACTTCCTAACCTTCATTATAGTCCTTCCCAGGTCTGGATATCTAACTCTGCTTATAAATTCCTCTGCCATTCAACCATAAACTGACACTTAATAAGGGAAGACAAGTCTCATACAGCTCTGTGGAGCCATCCTATTGTGCTGCACCAGACCTGGGAACATCTAAATAACAAATACGCTAACACAGCTGGAAGTCCAAAGAAAACAGGATTCCTTTTTTCCTTTTCTTTTGTTTAGCTAACCAGTCAGCAACTGTGAGGGGGGCAATAGCGAAAATAAGGCAAGAAAGAGATAAAGGCTTTATCCCATCATTATCTCTATGGTCAGAAAAAAAAGTCTGTTAAAAACAGAAGAGATTTTCATCTGAGACTGCAGCCTCCCACACTGATGCATCCTTCAGGCTCTGTTCATGAAAGCTAAGCTGTAGCCATGCGAGCCTTCTGCAACTTTTATTTATTCAAGGGGACCTAGAGCTTAAAAAGTGAGTGGAGCAGGCAGAGAATAGGTGAATTAAATTATGTGAGGTGAATTCCTTTGGGTTTTTTTCCTGCATGACATCTAAATGTCAATTCTATTGGTGTAAGGGTTCATGCAAATAGAGGGGAAAAAAGACAATATCCTCAGTAAAGAGCTTATTCATTCAAAATAAGGATGAAGAGTGATAGGAAGGTGTCAGGACAATGAGATGACAGTGATCACAGCACACCAGTAATCTAACCGTTCTCATATTTCCTGCAGGCATTACGGCAGATGTGTAAGGGACCTATCTGTAAAAGAATAATGAAGTGGCCTTGCAGTAGAGAGCTCCTACCAAGTGCAGTGAGCAGCATGGGAAGAATTACAAAGTTTATTTATGTTTCATTTTTGTGGTGGGTTGTTTTTTGGTTTTTTTGTTGGGTTTTTTTGTTTGTTTTTTTTGGTTTTTTTTTGTTTGTTTCTTTTATTTTTTTGTAATTATTTAATAAATAGGTGACGTAGAGCCTGACCAGGGACAGGAACTGACATCTTAATAACAGAGAATTTCATCAACACAAATTGAGTTCAATGAGGAGGGATATGTGGAACGCCAGTTGGAGATGTGACAATACTGCTCCCTTCCAGAGCCAGTAGTGCTGTCACCTGCTCTCTCCTGTATTAATACTCCTGCTGAATCCCTGTTGATACAGAAGTGGACTGGGAGCAAATCAAAGTTTTTGAAATGAAACTCCTCACTCATTCTCCCGTCCTCCCCCACCCCAAGGCACTCCTGACATCCTCCAAATTTGTGTAAAGTTCCTTGTCTCCAGAGACTCCATCAAACAATGCTGCTAATGTCTGAGCCTTCTGATATGTCTACCCCAGGATTCAGCAAGGCAAGTGAAGAGCCTTTCTTCAATACGCTTTGAAGAAACAAAATAATTTTTTACCTCTTTCCTATTTACATTATGTATTAAATGAATTTGGACTACTAACTTTCACTGGTACTCACCAAAGAAGTCTGTTCTTTGAAAAACCATCAGGATACCATACAAGAGATGTGCAAATTGCGTAATGGTTGCCAACCAATTTTGTCCAAAGTTCAACTTCTTGTTTTACCTAACTGGGAGCGCTCTAGCTGCAGATCAACTTTTTTGTTGGTCTTGTCCTCTTGGAACCTTGAACAAACCCACATGGGAGCAAGAACTAATGAAACTTGGAGCAATCATATGCTATGTGTATGAAAGACACCAAAGTACTTGGAGGCAAATTTTCATGGGGTAAAGAGCCATTGTTCTGCTGACTTCTGAACCAATCCATCTATCAAATGTGACCTACATTAGAGATTATGTCCTGAGCTTTGAAGTTTCACCACAGCTGTGCTCCTCTTGGACAATTCAAAGATTTGGTTGAACTAAGGAAGGGCTGGAGACAATACTTTCTCTGTCAAAGAGATACAGAGATAGAGCAAACTTCTAGAGAAGAGGATGATCTGGAGGAGGACATGCCCCCAACCCTTCTCTTTTAAAGGCATCTTTCCAACATTTGTGACACTGATCAATGACAATTTCAAGTACTTTTTTCTTCAAAAGGAGTGTTTAAGAATTTTTTGTTCTGCTGTTGCCTGATAACCGTTTCATCTATCAATAAAATACTACAGGAATTAGATTTTCTAACTACCAAATAGTTAATTTCAATAAGGAAGGATCTGGTGAGCAGTAACATGTTTCATAACTGTGAAATGACTTTCTTGTCCTCCCTATAGTGTCAATATTTTTGCATACTCTTGAAGCTGGTCATCACCTCTCCTTCACAAAAAAAAAAAAAACAGAACCCCCTGCCCCCATTTTTTTTTCTCTTAACTTCCAAAAGAAGGTTGGAGCTTTGGTGACATTTACTGGGGTTTGCCCTTTTTTCCTTTTCTTTTTTTTTTCATTTGGTGTGGGAGGTCACTTTCAAATTCACATCAGCAAAACTCCCAAGATTTCTGCTTACATTTCTGAATTACACCAGATGGCACTGCATCGCCATCAGCACTTGTGGGCACATAATTTGGCACATACATGGTTTCTAATATGATTATTTAAGATCCTACCTTACAAATGAGCTCAAGAATGGAATAAACTGCAGGACTCATTTCCAGCATTTCTAGGAACTGCTCCCGTGCTATATTTTGAAACCAAAGGTTTGTAGGGCTACATTTAAGATGCTATTTCCCCCTGTAACCAGGAGGTTACTTTTTCCATCAAGGTATCTTCCACTAATACACACTGTAACAACCCTATGCGCACATTCCAGGCTATTCTGTTCTGGGCTGAGCATTCAATAGTTCCATAGATTTGTTCAAAAGAAAGTTGAGGCAATGAAGCCTAGCTGACTGAGACCCTTAACTAAGTCTAAAGTTGTGCTGACAACAATAATAAGTTAAGCAGTACAGATCTGCACCTGTACAGGCTCATTGGCTAAGCTCCCAGGTAGTTAAGAAGTAAAAACCCCACCTCCTTCACCCTGTATAGTTTTAGATAGAGTTGTCAGACTCAGAAACGTGTGTTCTGCCAGAGTTTGAAGGAAAGAAGGAAAAATGAAATAATAAAAAAAAAAAAAAAAAAAAAAAGAAAAGGGGGGGGGGGGAAATATACATATGATGAACAGATGGAAAGAAATTGGGCAAACTGGTTCTCTCTGCTCAGCTTAAAGACCTGTCAGCATATGAAATAAATAAACTTTGTCTGACTTCATGTGCCCAGAACTTGCTATATTGATGCCCATTCTTCTCTAACTCCCTTACTAAGGGTCTAATTTAAGGTCCATAGCTACATAAAGTCAAACTTTCTCAGTCTTGTTGCTGAAATGAATCATGAGCTTAGTTTGCCCGACTTCATCAGATCCTGAGAGGGGTTGTGAGCAGAGGCTATGTTAGGGTATCTTTCCTCCTGGAAAACACTAACCTCCAAAGTCAAAACTTACCTTACACAGCCGCTGAAGCTATTTTTGCGTATCCAAAGTTAATCCAGCTCTGAGCTCCAGTAACAATGATACATCCTTTTAACAACAGGCATGGCAGGCATGGCAGCTTTACTTTGTTCTTTTAAAACTGTCCCTAGCATGTATTTAATTGCACACCTTGGATATCTCACAGGCCAGTATCTGATGAGACGCTATCATTCTTCCTCAAAGTCATTTGCCTTTATATAAGGCAAAGATCCAAACCAATCATTTTTTTTTTTTAATAAGGCCAACTGGAATTTTTATTAGTCCTTAAGCTCCAGTTAATGAACATTAATTAACTAGGATGATTGTATGATAGACTGGACACACATATTTTTGATTAATCATGTTTAAGGAGCAAATGTTTGAGTCATGGAACAAATATGTAAATAGTGTCTGCACTATAATTTGTAATTGCATTAATTAACATACATTAAACAGACTGCCAGTTTATGGAACAGCCAGTGAAAAGTCATTATATAATGGGCAATGCAAATTATGGCCTGGCAGTAATTAACAATTACCTCTGTAATTAAGCAAGTAATTAACTCTGTCAGAGAATAGAAAATAAGAATGATTTTACTAATTTAAATGTAAAGCCCAACATTCTAATCTCAAGCAATGATCAGCAGTATGATTCGCTGAAGCCTGTAAATCATATAGTGATATTTAACATAGTCTCTTGGTCTTGTCCACTGGTGGTTTAGAGCCAGAGCTGTATCCAGGACTTAGTATATAATTTTGATATTAGCCTTTGATGAGCTTTTTTTCTTGGAAATTCTCTAGCTGTTTTTTGAACCCGTCTATACTTTGGGCTGCCACAACGTCCGGCGGCACTGAGTTTCAGTTTCCTATGTGCTGTCTGAAGTCTTCTTTCTGTTTGTATTCAAAATGCTGTCTAGAAACTTTACTTGGTGCTCCATAATCACTTGGTGTGCACCTTTTCTGTGCAATTCCTGACTTTACAGAACTCTATTCTACCTTCCTCCTCACCTGCAGCTGTATTTTTGAGTATTCAGAAACTCCTAAGATGGGAACAGTTTCATAACTTTAACCATGCCTTACATCCTTTTATATCCTTTCTGAGCATGGTGAGGGGGCAGAACTGCCCACAGTACTCAGTGGTTCAATGGCGTTTTCTATTTGTTCTTTCTTCCCCATTGATGCACCCAGGATCATTCTCCCATGAAAATAACACAGAGCATCCTTGCTGCCTGCCCTGAAAGAGATGGTGCCCGCATGGAGATTGTGCCTTGTGGGAGGTTTGGAATTCCTTCTACCAGACCTAGTTCAGGACTTTTTTAGGAGCTATCATCAGCTCTTCAAAGTTAAATGAACTAACACTTCATCCATAGAGGAATGGGCTCCCTAGTCAAGTAATTAACAAACTAGTAGTTCTCTGGGGCTGACTAAACAAAGAGAATTGGCCCTTTTTTCTAAATGAGGAATGCCATATGCACACCCTATAGGAAATGGTCCCTGGCTTTGGCCAGTTCCTAAGCTATGACTGGGAATTGCCTGGGAGAAGTGTGAAACTCTTCCAAGGACTCTTTCAACAATTTAGCAATAGAAGCATTTCAGTTCCAGTGCTGGCAACAGACCAGAATGTTCAGAAATTAGATGAGTCCAGCTATGTTCTTCTACAGTATATTCTAGGTATACCTAGAATACCTAGGAGACATAATAGGATAAAAGAGCAACATTTAGGATTGAGAAAATGAAAGGCAAGCCATATATATGTAAAATATATATATTTAACGAGAGATGATTCATGTTAATAAGCAATTAAGTATTTATAAAATAATCCAGGAATCAAGATCAGGTAATTGCAGAGGGGAGGAGAGGATTTTATCTGATTTAAGATTAGGAATAATAAGGATTAGATATTGACAATAAACCTTGAGGAGCACCCAAGTCCTGCAGAGATAGTTAGCATATCCAGAAATCAGATTTTGATTAATAATACATTAAAGAATTGTTAACATACATACCCATATGCAACTCTGACCTTGCATGGCAATAGATATCTCCCCAGTGCTTCATTTAAATTTACATAAGGGCATAATTTGTATGCAAATAGCTAAATATTAATTCCTTTATGGCTGGATTCTGATTCCCTTACTCACAAGGAAGAATATTCCAATCTTTATCCAATTCCCTTGCTATAAATAGAGAACTGACAAAAAATATCATTTAACCCCTGTTCCAGTTTTATTGAGGGGATTTTTTAAGGACAAAGACAAAAAAATAACGCATTTCTCTTGTATATATATGGCTGCCTGTACCTTTATAGATGAATATGGTCAGAGTATAACGTTTGTTGCTTGATTAATTTTTTAGGTATGGTATGAAAATCAAAGTTTCAGATTAAGATAGCTATTGTCTGCTTTTATGAACACTCAGAAACTAGGTCACTGCAAGAACTGGAAACATCTCAGTGATCTGTCATAGATCCGTCATATTCTATATTTTTATGTGTAGCTAATACAGTATATTGCTAATGTGAGATCTGGCGTGTCTTATTGTAGTACAGGCTAATGTAAGTTGTGTCCTCTGTGAAACTTGTCAAGTAAAGTAGAAGGCAAGCACAGTGTGTGGGTACTAGGCTGCCTTAGCAATTCTTATGTGGCAGCTCAGAAGGCTCTTGACCTCATGCCCTAAACCTCCTTGCACATGCACATGAAAGTTTCAAAACTCAAGGTTTTTGCTGCGTTCCTCTGGGCGAGCTCCCCAAAGCACCGTCCTAATGCTCCATGCAGCCCTGCAATGTAGCTGGGACATGTGGCCTGAGCATGGGGCTTGGCTGGTAGTGTTTTCTTCATGGGAAACTCATTCCAGCCCCTGGAAGACAGTGGTAGGCAATGAATTAAACTCCTCTGTAGTACTTATCTCCCTGTAGCCTTCTGCTGCTGCTGCTGTTTCCTGTGCATTCCTGTGTTCTTGTCCCACATGGCCACTCACATCATGGGCGTACCGTGCCCTTGCTCTTTGCTCTCAGGAGCCCTCTCTATCATCCCATGCATGTTACAGGCAGCAGCTCACCAGAGAGTGTCACTTTTCCTCACTTCTGTAACTCAAGTTACAAATAACCAACATGTGAGAAAACTTTTTCAAATTATCTGCGGCTGTGTGCTGCTTTTTGGCTATAACTGCATCTTTTAGCACTTTACCATAGCTGTTTTTATCACAGCTTCAGTTTCCGCGAGTTAATCTTTTTATACATACATTGCCTTCAAAACAGCTGAGCTATAAATAGAGATTTTTTTCCCCAAAATGTACAAAGTAGACCATTCGTCTCACAGATTTCTCTTAGGTGGCCCCAAAGAGCCCAAAGAGGGAAATGAGTAACTGCCTAAAATAATAATTTGGAGAGATGCAAAATATTCTGCTTCTTGTCCTGCACACCCTGTCCCTCTTCCCAGGATCTGCACCCCCTCCTTGCTCTGAGGAAGTTATTGAGATGATGACATAAGCAAGGGTGACAAGACTGGGTATTATACACAGTTATTTTCCCCAACCATATATATGTTTTAGATGATTAACTCTTCATTTACAAAGTTGCTTTCACTCATAAAGTTGAATTCTTTGGCAACAGACACATCCCAATGACAAACCTCTCCGAATAATTATAGATACTATAAGAAAAAAAAACTATAATAAGAACAAATAATAATCTTACCATTTATTATCATTACGTTTCTATTCTACTGCTTAGGGTTTGTCAGATGTTTAGAGTAACAGAGAAGGAATGACCTTTCCTCTTAAATCTAGATATGTCAAATTGTCCTTTAAAACTGCTGCTCACTGAAACTCCCCCCTGCTCCATATACCCAACACATGGTACCAAACAATTAGCTATCTACGGGATGTATCCCTAAGCTAACATCTGTTTTCTGGCTCCAGAGTCCCATAGGCCAGGTGTGGATGAAAGGCTCACTGGCAGCTGCATATAGCAAGATGGACATGGGAGGCCATTAGGCTGAGGAGAAACTAGTGTGTTTCCAGCAGTATGTGCCAGGAACAACTCCTCAGCTACAGATTTGTCCCTTGGAAGGTCCCTTGTTGTATGATCCAGTGCTTCAAGGAGGAAGCGAGCCACAGGAGCCTTGCTGCGTCTCCAAATTGAGGGAGAAAAAAGTGGGCAACAAAGATGCTGAGAGGTCTGAAAATTTCAAAATCCAAATATGTGTTTCATGCAGTACAGAAAACTGCACAAAATAAATCTGGAAAACAGCTTCTTATGGTTTTGGGTTTGTTTTTTTTTTTGGAAGCTGAAACCAGGATAACACCCAGAATCCTATCCTTCCATGGTCTCCCCATGAGCTGTCAAAGAGAAAGCTTATCTTAAAGTACATAAGATCCCATTCGGCTGGCTAGCTCTTCAAGGCACACTACTAAGCCACATCCTGCCCTCTGGGAAACCTCTAGTGCAAGGAGGAAAACGAGACTGCAGCAGAAAATTGGTAACTCTGCATGTCTCATTGGGTTTGGGTTGGTTTGTTTCCTGCCCATAACTGCGTGTTCTGAAGGCCTGGGGTGATACTGGAAGCTGATGCAGAGGGGAAAGATGAGGGTGGTGGTTATAGGTGGGCAAGTTTTAAAAATCAAAATAAAAAGGCAGAATAAGAAGATAAGGAATGTGATGGGTAAGCTTAGGAATGCAGGGCAGGATACAGATTGTGAATTAGCATTGTGCCATGGGGGTAAGGTGTACATTGCCTATGTGCGCTTAAAACACACGTTGAAAGAAACATCCATCTGTAACTTTGCCTTAAAATGTTAAAACTAGAAAATCACATACTGAGAACAGGTGAATGAGTGAATGAGACTTAAGCAGCTGATTAACCATCAGGCAAGGAAAGAAAACTCTCTGCTAATGGAATACAGTAACTCTATTAGCTGTCTTCAAGGAAACTTGAGCTCTGCTTGTACTGACTAATGTAAAGTTACCCATGAAACCAAGTGCTCTAGGAGCTGCTGGTGTAAGAGGTGGGGAGCTACACTACATTTTGTGATACAAACAAGCTCTTTAAATGGCAAATTCTAATAGACTCTGTTTAGAAATGTTGAAAAATACAACTAACTGACTGGCCTGAAAAAAAATACATTTTTTAATAAGTTCTGGTATTTTGTTGTATCATGGTATATTTCATTGTCTTACTGACATTTTACATTTCTCTAGTGGTACTCAATACAAAATAATCGATATTACAAAATACTAAATCAATATATGTTAAATCCTGAGTCTATGATTATATATCCCTTGTGACTGCAGCAGTGGTCAATATGTCTAGTTGCTTTCCAGAGAAAAAAGTACACAGGAAGGAACTGATTTCGTATCAAAACCCAAACAGATTCCAGACAAATTACAAGGTAGAAGTTGACAGAAACAAGAAACAACAGCTATTCATCCTTTACCCTTTTACTGTCAATATTTGTGAAAGATTACTAAAAGTAAAGGATATTGTTATAACAAATGATGTATCAGGAAGAAACTTAAACATTAAAAAAAAATTACCTCAAATTTTGAAACATCCATAACACATTCATTTTACAAAGCACAGTACGTAGCAGAACATGAGTCACCTTTCAACCAGGCACACAAATAACCTATGTTTGCAAACACACTTACCCAGATGGCAGGTGACTTTCAGCCCTGAGATGCAGATTCAGATGTCTGGAGATCCACACCAATGCATCTTCCTCCTTGCCTTGTATGAGCACATTTTGGCTGTCCCTGCTTTGAGGGTACATTTAGGCAGTTGTGGGGTGGTATCTATGCTTCTCTCTTAACTTCTTACCACTGGGAAACCTGGAGCTGAGCCCCATAGCACCTTTAATCTGCATATTAGGATGCCTGCTCTCTTCAGAAACCAGAAGCAAATGCCCCAAGGGAGACTGGCAGCCACCAAAAAGTTGCATTATGAAATCTGAAGACACAGCAGGTGAATTAAATTTTAAGGCCAAAGTAACTTTGGTAAAAGTGCTTTCACTTAATAGCTGAATTACAAGAGTCAGTCAACTTCAGTAAGGTTGGAGGTGTGAGGTGCAGTGGAGGATCTTGTGCGAGAGCCCTGTAAGATGGGAGCCTAGAGCCTGCCTGCCTGCAGCAGGCTTAGAGCCAGTGAAGATACTACAGGGTTGTGGTGCTGCGGGGTATTTCAGCTGCAAGTTAATGTATAATGGTTTTAATTGTGTTTAGTTTGATCTTAATTCTGGCCAACCTATCTGTGACTGCCAAGGGAGCAAATGCTGGAGCTTGTCATTACATCTCACAATGATCAAATCAAAAGCAAATCTGGATCAAAGCATCTTTTGGTGCTTTCTTTGTGTTTTTCAGAGCATGGGTGAGATTCTGATGAGAAATTTGCCTGTTGTGGCAAGGGCTCTGTGCAGATCCTGGGTATCACTTCAACTTTCTAAGCACAACTGAAAGACTGCATGGACTGCAGAAAGAATGGGTTGAGCACAGACAGAAGCAGTCAGCAGTTTTACTGCAGAGTAGAGCAGAGCAAAGCAGCACAGCATGAACAACCAGCAGAGTCAACAACAGAGGTTTGTGATGCATGGCAGTAGCTAATGGTAAACCTGTCTGCTGTGAGCGAGTGGTGCTAAACACAAGGGCATTGCTACTGTGTGAGTAGCTAAAGGCAAACAGAGCATCCCTCAAGAAAAAAAAAAAAAAAAAGAAAAGAAAAAGCTTTCAAATGGTGAACTATGAAGGAATAGATTGCAAAGTATTCCAGGAACAACAATCAATATCTGTCACTTGGATGTCTCCTAAACCTGGACTGGAAATGGAATTGGGCTTCCCTATTATCTTACAAGCATTGAAAACTGTAGGATGAAAACATGGTGAAGAATATTAGGAAATTAAAAATAGCTTTACAGGAAAAACCTGAAGTCCATCTAGTCTGATACCCTAGCCCTGAGAGCAGATGCTTAGAGAAAGAGTGTAAAATACCAGCATGCAGGGAGTGACAAATCCCAGCTATGTGCTTCCTGTGAGTCTCAAGCAGAAGGGTTAAATCTTTAGCTATTTTTATTGTGCAATATATGTGCAAATGTGCACAAGGGCTGTATTTGGAGCTGATAATTCGTTTTGTGAATATGTTTATGACTAGCAAAATTATACTTAGATTAATTTCCCCACTAAATTTTCAGCACGATAAATAGTTTTCCGCTATCTAATTACTGATCAGAAAGGAGCCAGCAAGAATAATCCACTGTAAACCATTACGACTGACATCTTGTGGTTGCTTTTTGTATGCCGCCTTCCACTCGGCTTTCTGAGAAAAGACATGAACTTTCCCTTGTGAATAGCAATTGTACATCATCTCTATGTCACTGATTGTGTATTATCTACAAGATTCTAAAAATTATTCAGTAACCCCAACAGGGAGCTGAGAAAAGAAGTAATGCTGGTATCAAAATTTACTTCCTTCTTTTTCCAGTGCTTAATGGTTTTGAATTGCTAATGTACGAAAGCATTCTTACTACTGCAATCACAGCCTTCTTTAACATGTCTCTGTTTATATGCTGATATTTATCAGCTTAAGTGTTTTTAAAACTCTTAGTAATCCTACCCTGGATCACTAAACAGACTTAAAGGCATTGGCTGGAGTAATAGGGGAGTGTAGTTTGAAAACCTCTCTAAGTTCTGTCTTTTGTGAATTAATAGCCACCAGGGTCCAACAGAACGGGTATAGCGAGGCCTGCCTCTTGCATATATTTAGTTGAAAACAGTTTCTGGGAGCACCACTGTGCTCATCATGTATTATATTGTGGTGCAAGTATAAAAGGCACACCTCCAGTGTCTGCAAAATAGGATCCATTTCAGAGCATGAAATATTGCCAGTCCAAGGAGTATAGCAATTGCTACATTGGTTTTTTAATCTCAAGATGGTGTTACAATATGAGGCCACATCTTCATATTCTTCTGTATTTAAAGGCAGAAGTTTCTTTCTTATGCAGGAATTTGCAACTTGCAATATATTCAAAGCTGGAAAGTAATTTGGACATTTATCTGACACTTTCTTCTATTGGTACTTCATTAGTTTGCCCACTGTCCATGGGTATCAACAACTGCAGCAGCAATACTTTGCAGGAGGTTTGGGATACTGAGGGGAGTCCACCTGTATAGCATCAACAGCAAGTAGCAGAGAAACGGCAGATCAATTATCTCAGTTATTATTGTGTTAAATAAGGTTAGATCACCCAGTATTTTCTTATGTGTATATAAATAATTAATTTATTTAGAAATGAGATTTCCTTCCTTTGAACCTTTCTGAGTGACAGAATGCTCTCTTGTGTCCCAACAGCATAGCCCAGTTTTAATACTCTTCCAAGAAGGAAAGTAGTTGATCAGGAACAAATGAGTAGACTTTGCTTGTCCTTCAAAACAAAATCAATTCCAGAATAACAGCTAAGAGTGTAAGCCTGAATGACAAACTTACAGAGTTAATGAGGACCTGAAACAGCTATAGATAACAAAAATCTCAGTGTATCATAAACTCTGCATTTGCAACAAATGCAACAAAATAATTAATTCCATTGTTTCTGTAATATGTTTAGGTTGTTGTTTAGAATGTAATATAGTATTTCAGCATTCTTCACCTTTCAGGTTTCCTTATTGTGATCTCTGAGTTCAGAGATAATGAATTACAGGACCTTAAGTCATGATTACTATTGCAGAACTGTAAATATGCATGTTCTAGAAACATGAGAGAATGTAAAGAAATTGCTGTAATTATCTGGAGGAAAAACCCCTCACATCTGTAGAGAGCTGCAGCTGTACAGAATAAAGTTGCAAACACAACTACCCAGAATGGGGGCAGGGAAAACATGACAGACAGCAAGAACATTACAAGAATAGCATCACCAAAGTTAGGCAGACAAGAACAGAATAATTATTAAGTCCTTACTGCCCAAGCAGATATTTAAATAGGTGGCATTTCACTGATTCCACCACTGATTCTAATGCTGAGGGGAGCATAATGATTAGCAGAACAAAGGCTTGTGTCTATCTATGTCTCATTCGTCTTCCGGTATTTTTTTCTCAAAAATGCTTTGTGCAGAAGATGGGTTTTACTAAAAGAAGACTGATGCTGTTTTTCAAATGCGAGACATACATGTAAGCTTTTCAAGCTTCAGTAAAGATGTTGCAAAGTTAAGGGCTATGACATTATGAAAATAGTTCAAAGTATCTTCACTGTAATCCTTGACCACTGTGGATTTGTTTTGAGGCACAGTGAAACTTCTTTTTGAGACATTAATACAACAGAAATGCAGCAGAAATAGAGCAGAAATATAACAGAACTGAGTGTCTTCAGACAAGGGGCATGGACATATTAGACAAAAGAGAGTTAAAAAAAACATCTTCAGGTGTGGATGCTTTATTACTGAGAAATTTCACCAACTCAGCTTCAAGGAAATGCAGGTGGGGGTCAAGTAGCAATAACTGCTCCATAAAGAATAGAAATGGATGCTGCACAAACTGTAACTGATGGTCCTTTAGCTTCATAATGCTGTTGAGAGTCAGTGTAAATCATATGCGTCATAAAAATAGACAGTAACATTTTTAACCTTATGTCCTGACCCACGACTACTTACCTGTCAGTTGTCAGAATCAAACCAACTGCACTTTGACCACAGAATATTCAGTTTCAGAGCATTTTCTGACTAAATTTCCTTCCTTGAGGAAAATTCTTCATAGCAAAATAAAAAGAAACCCCGTCAAAGTGTACACAATTTTTACCTTTCTAGAACATGGTTTTCAGTATTACCTAGGGAACTAAGTTTTGTCCATTAAAAGAAGATACTAAAATGGTTTTAAGAAATCCCATTAAGTGATTACAAAACCAGCATTTTTTTACATAGGAGAACATTCCTCAAAAATTAGACAAGACATAGAAATAACAGAACTTATGTTGTGCAAAAAATTATAATAAGAATTATTATTATTACAGCATCTTTTAGTACAACTTTGCAGCTATAGCACAAATAATGATGCTCAGAACTCAAATCTGAACACAGTCAATTTCATATTTCATTTGGCAGTAGAAATAAGTTCGGACATAATCCTTATTATGCACTATTAAATGCCTTACAGATCCCATTGAAAACAGTGAGGTTGCACTGATTGTTTTTAACATGCATATGCAAAAGAAACAATTGAAACGATCTGCGGTTTGGGTAACAGTTAATAGTGAAACAGCTTAATGCTACATTTTCTTGCCCTCAATACTACTGATACCAATGGTAAAGATAAATGTCATGTGAATGTCTTATGTTCTTTGATGACAACATAGGAAAGAGAAAGGTAGCTGAGTAGATCTCTGTGAATTAAGTCAATCTCTACTATAATTCTGCAAAGGTCCTCTGTTATATAGCCTTGCTTTCAGCACAGATAATTTACTGAACAGAAGATGCAGGCAGTTTCCAGCCCTGACCTACTGGCGTGTCCAGAAGAAGCCGGCTCAGCCCACAGGGAGCACAGGGCTGCTGGGAAAGCCACACTCTGAAGACGTGCTGACTCCTAACACTGCAATGCAGTGGAGAAGAAAATCTGTGGTGGCAGAGCAGGTCCCAGGAACTCAAATTACACTTGGGAGTTCACTGCTAGGGAGGGGAATCAAGGCAAATGGAAACGTGTCAGATTCCTGTATACCTGCAGTACCCTACAAAAATACCATACACTCAGATTTTTAGTTCACTCTTAGGTGAAACATGAACTACCATGCTATCTTGGCTTGTAGCAGATATAGTGTGGCCAGCAGGACTAGAAGAATAAGAAAACAATGTTTTGGACCAGTGGACTGCGACACAGGAGGGATTTCAAACCCATGAATAGCATGGTGATACCTCATTTATGCACTACTGCTTGTTCCACTGTTTGGTAGAAGAAACGTGATAAACCCAAGCTGGGCTAACTTTTTTGTTGTAAAAAAGAAGTGCCTTCTTCTCCATTATTTGCATCTGACTTGAGAGCACCTTAGTCTATTCTAAGAGTGTAACAATTTATCCATGTATTCAAGTACTTTATGTGCTTTGTTGCAGCCTGGACTGCCGGCTGAAACACAAAAAGACACTGACAATTTATGAAGATTCGTTCTTTGCTTCTTATGTATTACTCTATTTATGATTGCTATTGTTAAGTGCTGCATACATTTCTATGTTTTTGGTTACAATTCCTGTATCTCCCTTTTCCGGTGGGTGGTGACTTTGAAAGTGCTAGTAAACTCATTCACACATTTCGTCCTCGCTACGCGCCTCCTCTTTTCACTTTCAGTAACCCCTCAGGTTTAAAGCCCGCAGTTTAACTGATGCAAACCCTTTCCCTCCTATAACAAGCAAACGTTTAAGTACCGGCATTCCATAAGCTTCGGGGCTTCCAGTCCCCTAGGAAGTACACAGAACCACTCTCCCTCACTCGCGCATGCGCGCAGCAGCTGAGCATGCGCAGAGGGCCCGGGGCTGTCGGCGGCCTGGGCGGCCCCTGCGCCGCCACCGCCAGCACTGCGATGGGCTGAGGAAGAGGCGGCGGCTCCGGGCTAGGCTGCTCCGAGGATGGAGAGAGCCATGGAGCAGTTAAACCGGCTGACGAGGTCCCTGCGCCGCGCCCGCACCGTGGAGCTGCCGGACGGTACGAGGGGGACGGCGGGAGGTCTGTCCTCGCGGTCTGTCCCGGTACCGTTGCGGCCTCTCCGCCCCGGTCTGGCCCGGCCCGGCCCGGCCCGGTGTGGCGCGGCGGGGCTGAGCTGAGTCGGGGGCCGTTGCGTGTCCTCGTCTGGCGAGGCGGCCTGGGACGGTGGAAACCGTCTGTCTCCCTCTCTCCCTCCCTCTGCCTCCGTGGGGCTGCTTTAGTTTGTTATGGTGATAACAACAACAGTAGCGATTTCCGCTTCTTCTGTCTTCCCCCGATGTCTCGCCGCTGAAGGACGGAAGTGCCCTGCTCCCAGGGCGCGGCGTGCCCCTGCACGCGGCTGCTGCCCCTGGGCCCGGGTGAGAGGGTGGTCCGGGGTGCTGGACCCTCTTATTGTCCGGCTTTGAATCCTTCCTTAGGTGCTTCGTCTGTGTCATCACCGCTGATGACAAATCCTTGGTTGTTTTGTTAGTTTGTTTTTGTTAATAGCACTGAATTTTGTATGAAATAGTGTTGTAAGTCACTGGTCACAGGCTAATTTTTCTGCCTCTAAACCGCTTCACGTGGGTGCTAGCCATCCCGTATCGGGATAGATGTGAAAATATAGCTTCAGGCTTTTATGGCAAGTGGTTTAGTGTTCCAGCCAGATCCAGTTTTTGGGAGGACTACCTCTGTACATGCTTTTGGATACGCAAAAGTTTCTGTTCCTGTGAGTCATGTGCTGTCATTGTACTTTCTTCAGGGTTTATTTTTAAGACTAGTCTTTCGCTGTCTGTCTGCCAGCTTTCGTCTCCGGTGGTGGAAGAAAGCAAGTAACATTTTGTTTCTCTGTGTTTTCCCTGTTTGGACTTCCTGGCTGCTGCATATATTCTTCCCCCTGCACTGAGCTGCTACACCCTTTCCTTACTCTCACCCACCAGCAATTTCAGTATCTGCCAGTGCAGCCGCTCTATAAATTTCACAAAATTGACAGACAAGTTGCAGATGGATTTTGTTGCTGCTTGCAAGCAAGCCTTGGAGTGGCAGCAGTGAAAACTGACGTAATAGTGTTAACGTGAGCTCAGGCTTGGAGAAATAATGTAGTAGCACCAGTTTAACTAAGCGATGATGGTGGTATGAATAACGCGTAGCATAACTTATGCCAGTTGGAGCTGCTTTAAATTTATGTCAGTACTATAATAGGCAAATTCATTCTGAATTTGAGTTCAGCTATTTTCTTCTTATCGGGGCATCTTACATTTCAGAGGTAATCAGTGTCAATGCCAGTGCAAGCTCTGTGACTTCCGAACAAGTACCTCTCTTGCCCTGTGACGCAGAAGGAATCTCAATCCTATGTATTCTCTAAGAATTACATGAAACAAGTCACAGCTGAACTGAAATAAGATGATGAATGGACTTTCAGGTATTGAAGTCTCAAATTACATTCCAAGAAAACCCATTGGATGGCTATTTAACTTTGGTTAGATGTATAATGGCACATCACAGCCCATTGCACATCGTCTTTCTTGATCTTGGTGTTCTCTAGGTTCATTCAGGCCTGCCCAGAGTCCACTTGAGAAGCAGGTTTGGGTTGCAGTGTTTTGCTCCAAACATGTACTGACAGGTTCAGCTTAGAAAATGCCACCAGCAGTCTAGTATGGCATGAAGTTTGGTGGCTTTTTGTGTCCTGTGTCCAGCCTCTTGAATTATGATTTCTGCCCCCTCTCCCTGGTACATAAATAGCTTTAAAGATACATAGTTTACCTCTCCATCCTTAAACTGAGAGTCACAGTACTCTCTTAGGAAATGGAAATGTATGTTTGAACTTCTTATGCTGAAGAAGGCACTAAATCCAGGTATTTAATTTCCTATGCATGTGCTGTGGCCATTAAGATATTCTGTGGATGGTGCTGACACTTCTCTAAGCTTGTGATCTCTGCCAAATTAAAACCAAAATCTCTTAGGAAATAAAGTGTTTCTGGATTCTACTGTTAAGTGCCTGAAAAGCTAGGTATTGCAGGCCAAAGCAGTAGGTTTTAGGCTGTTTGGTTCTGACTGCATTTTGCATGCTTTGTTTTTTGTCTTCAGATATTCATAACTTGACATGCAGGCAAGTTAGATAATAAATATATCCTATGAGTGCATGAAGCATATAATACTTTTTCTTTCACTGATGTCATGTACTTTAAGTTAATAGATGTTATTTATGAATAGGGATAATAGTTACCAAAGTAGGCACAAAAGCTCCTTAGTTCCACTTCCTTTTATTTCTGTACAGAAATATTCTGGGAAAATCAGCACATGCTCCACAGTGTAGATTCTGTTAATAGAACAGCAGAAACCTTAGTTTTGTGACTGTACCATAAACACATTTAATGGTCCAGTTACACTCGTATTTTACTGTTGTTTTTTTCTAAATTGCTATACTTGCAATGCAGTTAAATTTAATTGGGATTAGTATGAAGCATTTCAGTTAAGTATGCTGGTGTATTTCTTTTTTTTTTTTTTTTTTTTTTCTTCTGCCTCTTTAATAGGGCATGATTGTGGAAATTCAAAGGATGTCTATGATTTAGTTAGCATTCTCAAGTTCTGGTTTTTGTTTCAGTTGAGAGCTTTCTCTTCCAGTCAAGAGGTCTGTGGAACAGAGCCCAAACAAGAAGGTTGTGGTTGTGGTGTTTTTGTTTAGATACACTGGAAGCTAATCATGAATACATTTTAAAAAGTAATCCAGTAATTTTCACAGTAGATATCTTTATTTAACATCTAGTTAATTTTATTTCCAAGACTCTCCCTCTTTGTGTGTGTATCCTCTCCCACCCAGCCTCCCCCCTTCTCAGACTCCAGCAAAAATTCTAGTGGTACATGCTAAGGCTGGAGTTATCTAGTGATCACAGAGCTCTGCTGTAAGGAACAATCTATAGACAGTTCAAATTCTTGAACTTGGGGATGGTTAGAATGACTTTTTACAGCTTGGAAATGTGATTTGTGTGATTTGTTGTTTTGAGAGGTTTGTGTCTCTTCCACCATGCGTTTACTATAAGCAATATTGAAACTATTCAATTTTTTAACAAATAACAACATTATTATTTGATTTTGAATATAACATCTCTTTTCAGTGTTCAAAGATAATAGATTAAAATTGCTTCTTTCTTTTGTAAGCTACCTATCGACTGCTTCACATACTGGGTAGCAGCAGTAATCTTGGAGTACTGTTGAAGAATAATAACAAACAGCATAACTGCAGTATGAGAAGCTTTTCTCTGACTCCAGTTGATAAGGCTGAAGAATGAATTTGATAAATGTCAGTTTGCCTATCTAGTGGAAGTACTGAATGGGTAGAAGCATGCGCGTAGAAGATATGAGAAGTTACAGTTTTTTTGATCTGGTTTAATTCTTCCTATTCTGATGGCTTTGTAACTTTTGGATAATTTGGAACATTTTGATCAATTAAGGTAATGAAAAAGAAGTTGAAAGTAGAAGTTTTATAAGAGCAGTCCTATATTTCCATATCCTGGAGCTATATACCAGGGTTCTCAGAAAGTATAGTCCTTCCTGTCATAAGCTGGTATCTACATGAAAAGTCTGTGGAGATTGTGCTCCCAACAATGGGTAGTTTGCTTCAAGCTGGAAATTATAATCATTGTTCATCAATAATGATTAATGTACCTCAGTATTATTGATGATTATTCTACATTAAAGGCTTCAAAGTTTTGTCAAATTCATAGAAGCCTAGAATGGTTTGGGTTGGAAGGGGCCTTAAAGACCTAGTTCCAGCACTGCAGGCACAGACGCCTTTCCACTAGACCAGGTTGCTCAAAGCCCTGTCCAGCCTGGCCTTGAACACTGCTGAGGATGGGGCAGTCACAGGTTCTCTGAGCAACCTGTGCCAGTGCCTCACCACCCTCACAGGGAAGAATTTTTTCCTAATATATAATCTAAATCTCTGCTCTAAATTTGTCCTTTAAAAAGAATGTTTTACTCCAGAAAGTCTTTAAATGGCTAAACAGGCATGTCATACCCATACAGTGTGCTGGTATGTGCTGCAGCAGTCCTGGCAGGGACTGTATAGCTGAATGTCATTCTCTTCCCACCATTGACTTGCATGTTTCTGTTCTGGCCTTTTTTGTATTGTGTTCAAACGTGGAATATGGAACTGATCAGAAATTGAATTGGAATTTATTGCATTCAGGTATTCATGTTTAGAGACAAAAACAAATGGTTATGGAACAACTTAGTTTAAAGAAATCATTTTTACAAACTTGTTTGTAACCAGGACTATGGAAGTCACCTTGGAAATTTCCTTCTTAAAGTAAGCTATTTACTTTTTTTTGTTAATGCACATTTCTTAAATACGTTGACCTAGCAGAATTGTCAGTTTAGAAAAATTGATGCTCCATTGAAAATTCTATAATTATTGCTTTGTAAAAGAAAAACCTACCACATTGAAACTTCATGTATTAGTCCTGTTAATTACGTCTTCTAAGTATGATGGCTTTTTCTCTATAATGAAACTTTAGTTATGTATAACCTGTGCAAAAATAATAATCTGTTGAACAGTGGACACTTTAAAAGGTAACTAAGTGCTGCTAGATTATTTCACAGAAGAGATTCATTTGTTATAATGGTATTTAATTTCTTCACAGACAATGAAACTGCTGTCTATACACTAATGCCGATGGTTATGGCTGACCAGCACAGGTGAGAGCTTCCTTAAATTTCTTTTTCTTTTTCCCTTTTTTTTTTTTTTTATTTTTTGCTTTTTGAGGTCTGAAAAACCAGCATGTTTGCAAGAGCTGAAGCTGCTGGAACGCTCTCAGGAGTTCTGCTGCTGAACAATTCTGAGATCTTCTGTAGCTGAAGTTAGTCGCTGACTGTGTGCATTCCAGCATATTCTTACCTGAGAAACCTGTTTTGGTTTATGCCACAGACTTGTTCTGTTGAGTGCACACAGAGCAATTTGTCCTAGGATAAGAACAGATACTTTTTTTTTTTTTTTTTTTTTTGTGGAACTGGGCTGTAGCTCTGAGTGTCCGTTTACTGATGACTTAGAAACTTGTAGTGTCATTAGGCATCTTGGAAAGATGTGGAATAAGAGTTGTACTGTGAGATTGGTTCTTTTGAAATCCCTCAGATGACCAGCTGTTTCCTTTACCCAGTGATCCTTAGAGTGATTGGGCCCTGGGGGGTTGTATAGTGCCAGCTGAGTGGTGCTACCTTCTGATGAGTTTTGTAGGCAAGCAGGTCTTACTGAAACTGTAAAGTGTTTATCTAATCAGGGTAAACATTTGTTCTGCTAAATAATATTTTGTTGAGATTGTGTGCAAGGGTTTTAAGTTATGTGATCAGCTCATTACTACAGGTTGAAATCACCTGTTCACTTGCAGATTTGCTTGTTTTGAGATATTTTATCTTAGCTAATATTTTATCTTTATTAATTCCTCAAGGCTTGAAGGGTCCTATTTAAATTTATTATCCTGTTGTCATATCATGTGTCTTTCTACTTCATTCAGTCTTCCCTCTGAACTCTGCCTATGTTTGGGAAAGCTGCTGGATATCTGGTTAGGGTATATGGGCAGAGATAAGGAGGAAAATGGAAATTTATATTTTTTTCAAACCAGTTATTAATATGCTTGTTTTCCATGCTTGTAATGAAGTGATTTGGCCATCTGGTCTAATTCTTACTAGTTTACATCTGGAACAGTTGCCCAGTGTTACAGTTCATGTTTTATGTACAAGTAAGAAGTGAAAGAGTAAAAGTACTGTTAATATGCAAGCACTTGCAAGCTGTTGGATGTTGTTAGTTGGAGGGAAAAGAAATAGTGATCAAGAAAGAAATAGGGTACTTTTGTACAGTATATACTTTGTTTGGATATTGTGAGATTATTTAAAATTATATTTTTGTTTAAAGGTCTGTCTCAGAGCTGCTGTCAAATTCAAAATTTGATGTGAATTATGCATTTGGACGTGTGAAGAGAAGTTTGCTTCATATTGCAGCAAAGTAAGACTTACTTGAGTCCAGTCCAGAAGTTAACAATGAAAGTAATACCACAAATCTAAGGCACCAGTGTAAGCTGGGAAACTCTGTAGTATCAGTTAACACTTTGTTTTTACACTTCTTTTTTGTATTTTGTTTGTTCTTTTAGCAATGTGCCTGCCTCATTGAGGGGATAGTTTTTACACATGGTATCAAATGGCTTTCTAAATTCTAGCTAAGGAAGTCTAGGTGGATACTTTTTTTCTTGCTGTGAAATCTCAGTTTGTGAAGAAATGTAGCCATTATGTATATTCTGTATAGCTGGATTACTCTTGATTTTGTAGATATAGAGAAATCTTGTCTGCAGGTGGTGCTTGTTTTTGAGGTTTTCTAAACCACTGAGAAGTATTTGGATGTTCGCTGAGAAGCAGCTGTTATGAGGTACTTCATATGACCGTACCTGAAGGGAATATAACTAATTTCTAATAAATTTTTATATCCTGGATAAAAGGCTTAAGTGCAAATTTCAACTCCATGACTTAGATTATTTATTATTTACGTATCTCTTCAGTGGACATGAATCTTTCTTGCTAAGAAACAGCCAGATTAACATTACTTTAATAGAAATGAACCATATAGTTTTTCAAATGGCCTTTCAGGAAACTAAACTTTAAACTAATGTGTGAATGTTCTATATCTGGGTCCCATTTTGAATATCTTGAAAGCTCTTATATTTAAACTGAAAAGAAGTAAAAGAAATAGTAGTGAATAGCAGGTACTTGGGCATAACGTAGGTAAGACTTCCAGCTTTCTAAGCAGACTGTTCTAGAAATGTTTCCCAGCTATTCCATCTCAGAACTGCATGCTCCTTATGTAAAACTTACTTGAGAAAGTACTCAAAAAAAAAAAATGCAAAGCAAATTTTTAGCATACGTCTTAAAAGTATCTTTGAAAAGCTGTTTTCATTGATCATAAATCCTAAGAAATTGCGTTACACCTAGTTTCTGGATTCTCTTTTATCTTGGCTAGTTGTTGGGTCACTAAGAGATCACAGAAATGCTGTTTTTGCAACTTACTGTACTGTCAGTCTTCAGTTTCTTTGGATTGTTGGGTAGCAGTTTCGTCATTGGTGAGATTAGTAACAATGGATGAGATAGTCATGATAGATATGAAAATACTGTATATTTATCCTCCCATTCAGTTCTTCCTCTTGAGGAGTTCAGGAGCAAGATAAATATACAATGCAAAGTTTCTGTGTTCCTGGTGATACTGATTTTTCTATACTATGGAAAGAAAAACGGAGTTACAGGTTCAAAACAAATAGCAAAAATATTTTTATGAGTTTGAAGTTTTCTGGTTCTTAAGGTTTAAATATAACTTCTGGACAGTGAAATGTAAAATAAAGCCAACCGTATCCTGGGCCGCATCAAAAGGAGCATGACCAGCAGGACGATGGAGGTGACCTTGCCCCTCTACTCTGCTCTTGTGAGACCTCACTTGGAGTATTGTGTGCAGTTCTGGTGTCCTCAACATCAAAAGGACATGGAACTGTTGGAACAAGTCCAGAGGAGGGCCATGAGGATGATGAGGGGACTGGAGCACCTCCCGTATGAAGACAAGCTGAGAAAGTTGGGGCTGTTGAGCCTGGAGAAGAGAAGGCTGCGTGGAGACCTCATAGCAGCCTTCCAATATCTGAAGGGGGCCTGTAGGGAATGCTGGGGAGGGACTCTTAATTAGGGACTGTAGTGATAGGACAAGGGGTGATGGGTTTAAACTTAAACAGGGGAAGTTTAGACTGGATATGAGGAAGAAATTCTTTCCTGTGAGGGTGGTGAGGCACTGGAATGGGTTGGCCAGGGAAGCTGTGTATGCTCCATCGCTGGTGGTGTTCAAGGCCAGGCTGGACATAGCTTTGGGTGGCATGGTTTAGTGTGAGGTGTCTGTGCCCATGTCAGTGGGGTTGGAACTAGATGATCTTAAGGTCCTTTCCAACCCTAACTATTCTATGATTCTATGATTCTATATTGGAATTGTTATTAAAGGGGAAATTCAGTCCTGTAAATAGATTAGAGATGGGGAGGTGAGAGGAAATAGTAAGCAAAACATTTTAAACAGTTTATATTTTAAACAACTGGCAGTCTTAAAGATTCGCTGTCGAGTTTTAAAGTCACTAAAATCACATAAAAGGCTAGCATCTGTTCAGCAGTGCACATTATGATCACTCAGTTCTCACTGCGTTTAAGTGTCTTTAGCTTTGTGTAACTTGAATGATGAGGGCGTAAACCGGTTTTGTGTAAGGATTTCTCTGCTGAATGTAATCTGTATGTAGTATTGCTGTTGTCTTCAATATAGATCTGGTTTGTAAATGTCCTTATCGCAGTTTTTTCCCTTCCTTATTTTGTTCTTAGCTGTGGATCAGTTGAATGCCTTGTCCTATTATTAAAAAAAGGAGCAAATCCAAACTATCAGGACATTTCAGGATGCACACCTCTCCATTTAGCAGCAAGGAATGGGTAAGAAAGTTCTTAAAGTTCTTGAAGGTTTTGTGCATAGTGCGCTTGAGCTGACATGTTCTGCAATATTTTTGCATAGTTGAAACAAAATACTTTGGTTTTCACTTCTGAAAATAGGATGGTGCACTTACAGGGAACATGGAAGTGACTTTGAATATTCAGAAAATATTTTTATTATGAATAGGAAGTTATGTCTGAAATGTTAATTTTAGTGCCAGTCGTTTTAGTGTTTTCTGTTAAGTAGGAGCTTAGTGTTTATTACAGCAGTGATTGAACAAGGTATGTATTCATGTTCCATTTAGCCAAGTAAGAAATGATTTCAAAGAGGGTGCTGGAGGATTTGGAAGATGGAGGGCTTTCAGAGCTTTCTCAGGTAGTGTCTCCAAGGAAATTTTTACTGCAGGCAAAACAATACTAAGCTTGCATACACAGTGTTAGGAGAGAGGGAGAAAAAACCTCACCCAAAAATGGTGAGCAAGCACCTTTTTGGGATCTCTTAAGATCTTACTTCTTGAATTGCAATATGTGAAAACACTCACCTGATAATAGTAATTTTGTCTCTGATTTTAGTGTAGGTATGTGTTACAGTAACTGAACTGTATCATGATTGGTACTTCAAATGAGAAGGTAGTGTTTAGTGACTTTTAAGTATGTGGGAGAAGGAGGAAAGAAGCAGCCAAGTGGTACATGAGGAAATGCAGAAATACACACAGGAGACAGGGAAAGGAGGCATGAGAAAGTGAGAGAGGTACCAAATAAAAAGTAAGAATAAACTCCTAAGGGTAAAGGACTTCGAGCGTTAGAGAGCACTAAAAGACCAAATAAAACATAAAGTAGGAAAAACAGCCCTACTTTCACTAAGGCAGCTATTGTTCTTGCGAAAGATTTATATAGGTTACAGTGAGCATTTCATTACTTAATGATTTAGTGGTGTTCTGTAAATGTGTTCACTAAAGTGTACAGATGATGATGAACTTCATGGATTTCTATTAGCTGAGCTCTAGCTTCTTAACCTAAGAGTGTAGTTCATGCTGAGCTGAAGCTGTTAGAGTGGTGGTTAAGTACTTCTGTGCTTTCCACAAAAACATTCAGCTATGTTTTTAACCCTGTGCTGTCATATACTACCCTTGTACTGCATGAGTGTCTGGTGCTGCTGTTCATCACTTTTTCACATGCTTAGCACCATACTTACAAAGTAGAACTACTTGCTATAGTTTGTACAATGATGAATTAGAGTGAGTGGAGCTCTTAAGATAGCTTAGTCTTTGTAAATGATTTTTCCTGTGTGGGTTTTAATGTGTATTTTTTTGTTTATAGCCAGAAGAAATGTATGAGCAAGCTGCTGGAATACAGTGCAGATGTCAACATTTGTAATAATGAAGGCTTGACTGCAGTAAGTGCTGCTCATTATAATGGTGCTCTTAAAATGAATGAAGAATTTGAAGATTCTTATTTCTTAAACTTCTGCCACCTTACATGTAAATATACAAAACTGCTATGTGGCCAGAGCCCTTAAGAATCAAAAGCTGTGATCAAAGTACCTCAGCATATGATAGTATTGTTCAAAGCTTCTCTTTTAAGACATCAACAGTAACACAGGTTTAAAATAATACTTATGAAATGTTTTTATCATTGTTAAAGAAAGCATATGTATAACCACTTTGTACTTAGATTCATTGGTTGGCTGTCAACGGACGAACAGAATTGCTTCATGATCTTGTTCAGCATGTCAGTAATGTAGATGTTGAAGATGCAATGGGACAGACAGCCCTTCATGTAGCTTGTCAAAATGGACATAAGACAGTAAGTTTTTAAATGTTATTAACACAGTGTCTTTGTGAAGAATTGGGTAGTGCTTTGATGTTGCTGTTTTTTTTTATAGACTTCAGGCTAGTCATGTACATTATGATGGCTGGAAGTGTGAACAACTCTATTGTTTGTCTTAGTATTGACTGCATGCACTTTGGGAACAACTAATTTATTCTTGTGGAGGTGATTGATCTCGGTGTTCATGGGAGCTTAAGGGTCTTACTGTATATTATTCAGCCATTCTATAGTACTATTATTGCTTTGTTGATAGCAGGCTTTGCTGTAATGCTAAACATTTAAAAATCTTGTTCCTTACTTTTTAGAATGTATTTGGTTTATAATGATGCCAGTGATCATGTGCTTTTGAAATCTGAAATGATCCTAATTTACTGTGAATAAAAAATGACTACAGAGTTGGGTCAGTTAAATATCTCTAATATTTGAAGTAAAAAAGTTCACATGGACTCCTCTTTATTGATCTGTGTGAATAATTTTTAGGCCTGGCCTTGTATTAGGGCTGACTGCTCTCAGAGTACAAGTCTGGATGCTTTCCTTGAACTGCATTGCAGCATGTAGAGTTACACAGATTGTCTCCAGTATTATTTACAGTTCAAATAATTAAAAAAAAAAAATAATCTTTCTAGTCAGATCCTTTCTCTTGTCATTGTCAAAGCTCAACTTTGGAAGACCAAATTCTGAGAAGCTGTTAACTACAGACTTCTACTTTGTGTGACTGGAATATAGCAAAATTTGAGAGTCTGCACAATATTTTGGAATTTACTTACTTATTTCATCTATTCTAGTCTGTATTTAAATCTTCATCTTGTGATAAGGCTGTTTATAGGTGTCACTAACATGAGCTTTACTTCTCTAAAAATGTCAGTTTTTAAATAGCTTGTAGTTCTAGGGGTCTTTGGGATTAGTGAAAGATCAGTAAAACCCATAATTACAAAAATGGGAAGTTCAAAAAAGTTTTCTGAGCTCTTGACAGCCATGATTTTCCATATAATATTTAGGAATTTTGGTTTTGAGATTCATTATGGAAAATCAAATCCTTCAGTGTAATTAGACATGCATGACGATATATAGTTGCAAATCAATAGGCTTTTCTGTTGCTTTTTTTCTAATCCTGGCATTTTTTTCTCTTCTAGACGGTGCAGTGTTTGCTAGACAGCGGTGCAGATATAAACAGGCCCAATGTGTCGGGAGCAACTCCACTCTATTTTGCTTGCAGGTTATATATTCTTTACTTTTGAATATTGTGCTAAAAGTGAAATAGATACCCTTTCCCCCCCTTCCTTTCTGCAGTAAGAATGATTAGAAAGCACAACATTTAGGAGACATAAAAGCTGGCTAGTACTTGATCTTGCCTCATGTTTGAATGTAGTTTGGTGTCTCATCTAAATATTTAGTACTGCAGGCTTATATACTTTTTTATAACTGGCATGTTAAACACAGCTGTGTATGTTCTAGCACGAGTCATAATAACTGCTAAACTTATTTGGGGAAAAAAAAGATATACCAACTTAGATTATACTGAGTACATTGAAAATGCAACCTTTTGTAAGGCAAGTTTCACTGTTCTTTAACGTACAGTATGGTATTACAGTGCACGTGAAATGTGCATATATAATTTAAAGTTACAATATTGAATTCAAATTATATTGTTGTGTTTATCAGTTGTTTTCTTCACTGTTTAGTTTTATGTCAAAACTAATAAAATATGATAAATTACTTTATAATTGGAGCATTTTTGCTATTTGGTAGAACATCTACAATTTTATAATCTCTGTGCTTTGGTTACAGTTTAAATAGTTCACGTATGATTAAATGTTACCATAAAAAAAAGGAGAAATGCATTGACCTGGTGGCCTGCTAAGAGTTATGTTGTGGGAGCCTTGCTATCTGGAGTTAGTGTATGCTGACTCTTGGCAGTTGAGAAGAAGGGAAGTGGCAAATAAATAGCTGCTAGCTAATTGAATGCCTGGGTGCTTGATTTAGGGTCTGGCACTGGAATCTGTTTTAAAAGAATTAAACAACTTGCCTTGGCTTAGAGGGTTTTCATGAGAAGAGAATGTGTTGCAAGTAAAGCAGTGATGTTCGTTTACAAATCAGCTATTGGAGCAGTTGGCAGGATAGAATGAACAGGATACATGGCAGAGGTCAACATCTCCTAGTCAGAAGTGCCAGCTGGTGGTGCTGCCACCTTGGAAGAAAGGTTATAGGTCCCTGATGACAGGGAGAGCAGGATGCGGTAGCAGTGGCTAATGTTGGCTGGAGAAAGGTATTGATGCCCAGAGTCTGACTGTAAAACCCCTAATGTTGCACTGTGCTTCTGCAGTGGCCTTGAAAGGTAGTAGAAGAATGTAAGTGGCATTGTCTTACATCCTGTGTTTCTCTTTAGTTTCATACCATAAGTATGTTTTCACCTGGCTTATATGGGTCTTGTTTTAGGTGCAATACTCAGATTATCACTTATAGTAGAGCCTAAGTGCTGTGTTAACTCTTCTTCTCTTTTGAACAGCCATGGTCAGAGAGATACTGCACAAATTCTTTTGATGAGAGGAGCCAAATACTTACCAGACAAAAATGGTATTACTCCACTGGATCTCTGTGTACAGGTATTAAGTTAGCAGCACTCTTTCTGTGAACTTTGTCACTGACTACAGTGTCACTCAATCAGTTATCTTTTCTTTTTTAAAGCCTATGAGAGATGGTTGTCCATTGGTGAAAGAGAAATGAAAAAATAACTTTTTGCAATTAAAGTGATCCTACAGGAAGGTCCCCAATTTGTAGCCTTTGCAAAAGTTTTTAACATCTTTAAAGACTTTGCAAGGGAGGAGCTTATGAAAAGTGAAGAGTTTGCAGAACTCCAGTTGACTAGAAAGTTTGGGAATCCTTGTTTTTTATGATTAATGCTTTGAATGTCTGCTTAAGTCTGCAGTTTTACAGTCCCTAGGGCATGGCTTTATACATAAAAATTCTGTCAACATTTTTAGGTGTTAGTAGTGACACCTGGTGTTTGCTGGTTTGTAATGATGATCCTCCTGTGTGAGCAAGCAAAATCTTTTCTTTACTTTTAGCTCTTTTTAAATTTTTTTTCCCCTCCGTTGCTTACTAGTTTGCTTTTCAGTGTAGATACATCTTTCTAGATGAAAGACTGAAATTCTTACTAACTTTGGTAGTATTACTTTGGTATTACTTTGATTTTTGAAAAACTGACTTTCATTAATTCTTGTGGATTCTGAGTGATTTTAGTTTTAATACCTACTTTCTTGGCACCAGGAACAATTAAATGTATCTATTTAATGAGTCTGTTATCACTGTAGTGAGCTATCAACTGTCATGCAAAAAGAAGGAACCTCTGTATTTGCAGCATTTAATCCATTACAAGGTCATCTTTCCAGTGTAGAATTTGTTACCTGTTCAGGTGGTAGGTGCCCGCTTAAAAATGCGACTTTGTTAAATAAGAGTTGATACAAATAAAACACAAATTCAAGTCCTGTTATTTCTAGAAGACCTTTCTCTCAAAAGCTTATGAAGTTAAGTTCTAGCTGTTGACTATTTATGTTAGTTTATGTTTATTTATGTTAGGGTTGGATTACTCAGTTCATTATTTAAAAAAAAAAAAAAGGTAATTCTTAGTATATTTTAATGCCTATAGTAGTATAAGCCCCAATTCTGATTTTTCTTTTAACTAAAATGGTTTTTGTTGCTTTTTAGGGTGGTTATGGAGAGACTTGTGAAGTCTTAATACAATACCATCCTCGACTTTTCCAGACAATAATTCAAATGACACAGAATGAAGATCTACGGGAAAACATGGTAACACAGGATTATGTGTATATAGTTTTATATATGTGTGGTGGAGGTCTGATGGCTTAATATTAGTGTCCTGGTTAGAATACACTACCAGAAGTCGACCAGTAAGTGCCACAATAGTTGATCATAATGTGTTTTTCTTTCCTTCTATGGAAAATATACAGTCTTCGTATAGATTTATACACAAGAATTTGGAGTTAAGCGTAGGATCTATTTTAACTTAGTGTTCGAACTTGGCAAAGTGATCTTGACAGTGTAAGAAATGAAAAAGCAGATTTGTTGCAAGTAACATGTACCTTGTTTTACTAAGGTGCTAGTAGACCATCTATATATACAATTACTTTACGTAATAGGGTCTATTTTCTTTTATTTGGTGTGTATCTGCAGACATCCATTCTAGGATATGTCTCAAGGCTTGAATTGTTTAGAATGAACTGAAACATTCTGAATATGAGCACTCATCTGTATGAAGTTGCTTTTGCAATTACAGTGTGAAAGATTGCAGCTGCAATTTCATTTGGTTATTATTGTTGTAGATGAAACTATTCTGTTCCTTTTTCAGTGGTTCTTCTAGACCTTGTTTCTTGTATTATCATGGGGTAGTGCAGTCTAAAGCAAAGGAAAAGCAAGGAAAAGATTTTTTTGTTTCTTGATTTGCATAGGGAGAAAGAAGCATGGGATGCTTTTTTCCCCCCTTCCATATCTAGATGGCTGTGAGTTTTTAAAATATTGTTTGCTTGAAAATAACTGCAAACAATTTTACAGACTGTAAGTTGAAAAAGAAAGTATAGATTTAGTAAGGTATTGGCTGCCACTTCACTGAACTTGGTTTGCTAGATTTTTGAGGTTTTTATTGTTTTCTTTAATCCCATTACTTCCACTGCAAACCTGAGCATTTATAAGTGTATACAGAAACAGTCTTGAAATTTCTGAGACAGGTCTGAGTTTACAAAGTAAAATGTCAGAGGTGAGAATTCTCAAAGTGTATGTTAGAAGCATGGGGAATAGTGTGGGTGATTTCAAGTAAAAGGAAGTTAAAGAGCTAAAACCATGGACCAAAAAAAACTTTCTACAGGAAGGGAAATGGCAAAGCATATTATCATATATTGTATAAATGAGGACAGTAGATGAGAAAAATGAATGTCTGAGTAATGGAGGAGGTGTGTGAAAAAAGATCTGAATGAGAGGCTATGCATACTATATTAGGTAATATGTGGCACAGTTATGCTTCATTGCCAAAATGAAAACATTTTAAGTGTGGTTTTCTGTGGCCAAGTCTGAGCTGTTATGCCCAAAGTCTTGGGTAATCACCAGTTCATATTCTCTGAAAATGATGACATGAAGAGACTGGTTGTATGTTGGAAGTCAGGACTCACATGAACAGAAATGTTCTTGACAAACTGGAAAATTACTGACATACTGCAGGGAGAAAGATACTGCCTCAGCTGTTTGTAGCTGGAGACTCGCTGGAACCTTGGGGGAAGACTCTCACGCAGTCAAGAAAGTGGAGTATTAGGAGAAATCAGTTAGTGAAGCTGCAGAGATTCCAGAGTAGAAGACATATGGAAAGCAGGCAGGCAGATTGGGCAGACCATTTTGGATTGAAGATACAAGTGCTTCTGCCTTGGGGCCGAGTGTTGGCATAAATGACCTTTATGAGGTGCCTTTTCATATCACCTTACTACAGGAGAAATTGAGAAGGATTGTTGAACTTTCTGAAAGTGAGCAAGAAGGAAGTAGATGAGGATACAATAGGAATGCATGAAGAGTGGTGCTGCTGAAGGTTTGGTTTATCTGCAAAAAAAGTCTAGGCTGGAGATAAGTGTAGAACAAAGGGGATTTGAAGACAGGGTAGTGTTTGGGCAATTGTAACATTTAGTCTTTGTGAGCCAAGTGGTGGTATTAGCAAGAAAAGGGACAATTTTGAGAAGAGAGTCGTCATAACAATTATGGGTTATCAGGGTATGATTTCTTATCTAAAGAAGGACATTCAGTAACTTGAGCAATGAAGGGAGTAAGAACAGACTCTAGGATCCAAGGTTCATTTACATTGTCATAAACTAACCAAGGAGTGAATTGGGGAGACAGGTAAATGACAAACTATAAAATATATGCTCTTGACTTCTAAGAAGTTGAAAGTGTAGCCCACTAATTTTTTTCAGATAAAAATAAATTGATCTTATGAATTATTAATATGTGGCTAAGCATTCAGTTATAATATGGTATACCATACCTTCATACTAGAAGGTATGCTTCTTCAGTAATCTTTGTGAATTATAATAAAATGTTAACTGAGGTTAGTTTAGATGTTGGACAATATAGATGTACAATAATACTGCTAGCTCTTAATGCTTGGGTGATAATGTTGTAAATTAAATGTTGATCTGATGCTCCATGACAATATGCATTTTCTTTTGTTTTAATGTATCAGTTGCGGCAAGTTCTGGAACACTTGTCTCAGCAGAGTGAAAGCCAGTATCTTAAAATCCTGACAAGTCTTGCTGAAGTTGCTACAACAAATGGTCACAAACTGCTTAGGTAAGTGTGAGAGGACCATAAGTAAGTTGATAAGCTACCTGAGTTAATGCCACTTAGTGGTTTTAATACTCTGAACTATCTCATGCATGGCACATGTTGGAGTAGATGGAACTCAAATCTGATTCGTCATGACAGTGCCTGTTCAGATCACTGTCTTGAGGAGGGGAAGGTTGGTGTCCTTGTATGGCTGCAGGCCAAGAAGCCTGAGTTGTGGAGAAGTGCATTTTTTTGTTTAGTTTGGCTATGTCAGCTCTGGGAAGGGAAGCTTTTTAGCCAACTACCAGTCATTCCCCCCCTCCTTTTTTCTTCTCTTCCATATCTTAACCTTTCTGCATTCTTTCTTACTATTTGTGAGGAGAGTCTTACTGGTTTTGATTGTCTTCCATGGTTACTAACATGTATGAGACAAAAATTTATGTGCCACTCTGCTGTCTCAGCAACACAAGGAGCAGTTACCTGGGGAAACACATAAAACAAGCAAGCAGGTTTTCCTAATACGCTTTCCTAGCTTTTATGGCATCTGTTTGAGGGAGTTATGTAATCTGTTGGAACACCAGTAACATTTTACTGTTTCAAAACCTAGCAGAATCTGCTCTAACCTTCATGCTTTACTAAAGGCCAAGAAAATCTTTGCTGAAAGAGGTAAAGAGCCTGAAAGCATGAGTGGAATTTCCTTACAAACATGTTCTGGATGGCTTTTTGGAAAAGAGAGATTTAAGAGTGTTCTGTAACCAGAGAGGTCTGTCAGCGTAGGTTGTGGAAGAATAAGACTTTAAATACTTCAACTGGGGCTGAAGTGTGAGGAGCCCATCAGTTAGACTGGAGACTAAATAATATATTCTTAGTTATAGGTACCTTTTTTTTTTTTTTTTTTTTTTTATCTTCGACATCAGTCATGTTAAATTTGGATGGAGCTTGTAGGTAGCAGGTCAGAACTCCTAGGCAATTCTAGGAAATTCATGACACCATTAAGCACAGTCTTGTTCTGATGAGTGTTTGCCTCAGTGAATGAGCATAAAAAGCTTGAACCCCTCAAATAGTTGGTGTTAAAATGCATAGACGTATTAATGACGTTTTGTTTCTGCAAGGATAACTTTTTGAAGAGCTTTAGCTGTTGGTGGGCTTTAATGTGCAATCAGCTTAACTTGTACCACATTCCTTTTGTCTCCAGACTTCATTAGAGCCCATAGATCTCTCACAAATAAACTGATAAAGTCTAAAACCATTCTGCGGAAAAGGGTTTGAAACTTGCTTTGTATGGTGACATTATCAGAAATCATGGTAGCTGGATTAGATCATATGGGCCAGTATTAGTTTCTATTTCATTATCTTCAGAGATAAACTGACTGTGTGTTTGAATTTGATTTATTACTGTTATTACTCTTCTGTACTGAACAGTGCTCCCTCAGTATGGCTGTAGAAACGGTATCTAGTGTGCCTGTACTGTCTCTGAATTTGAGCCAGCATGTACTCCTGTACTGCGGCATATGGGTTGTAGCAGAGGACGAGGACAAGTTGGAAGTTTTGCTCTGCATTGATGAGCAGGCATTTCCAGAGATGCCTGTACTTAGGGTGTCCTGTGGATTCTTATTAGCCCAGTTCTCTTGGGTACTTTGTTAATATGTCACAAGGGAAATGGAATTCTTTTCTTTTTCTATTACAAAACACAGTTTCACAAAAACTATTCTCTCCAGTTCTCTTCCCTGTCAAATGCTTCAGTTTCTACTTCAACTAAGCAGTTTCTCAGCTGCTTTGTTATTAACATAATGAGGATGATGGTAGTACTTGGTGAATATAGACACTCTAAGCTTGGGTCTCTTTTCTCTCTCTCTTCCTTCCAACAGGTAGTATATAAAATGCACTTTGTACATGAAAACCTCCAGTAATGATATTTTTGCATAGCTGAACTTAGTAGCATCACTGTTATTTTCCTGGGTGTTAACCCACAGCCCATTGTTGTTGGGTTTGTTTGTTGTTTAGTTCAAAAGTGTCTGCAGTTGTTTTTTTTGTAAAGCCTCTATATCAGGTAGCCAGGAGTACCATTGAGTTTCTGCCTGAAGACTTCTGCTTTGAGTTTCAGCAAGGAGCCTGTTCAGTTGGCATTACCTCCATTGTGTATTTCCTCTTTCTAAGGAATAATTATAGTGTGACATGATTTGGTCTTGTTGGTGCGATTGGGCCTAGCTGAATGTTTACAAACATGCTAGTAAAAGCTTCAGTGAACTGTTAAGTGCTTTAAGGTAGTCTTACATAGTTGGGTCCTCTTCCTGCAGATTTAAGCCTGAAACTTCTCCGGGAAAACACTGCTGTTGAGGGATGCTAAACTTCAGCTGATGGTTTTTGGTTGTTTGTTTTTTGGTTTTGGTATTATATTTTTTTTTCCCCCCTTAAAATCTTTGCTTATATACCAGTGCTAATTTGTGGCTGTGACTACAGCTTCTGGTAATGTAATTACAGCCTTCTAGTCAGGGGATTTTCTTTACCTGATTAGAAACTTAACAGTACATCTTTGTGTTTCTTTCTTATCTCTATTTACTGAAAACTTCTCTGGTTAAAGTCTAGATTGTGACAAGAAAGTTGTACTTTGTATATCAGTTTGGTAAAATTCTTGGTATGTGGCATTATGAAATTACTCTCTGGCAGTCATTCAAATGTAGTGCTGAAAACGAATAGGTCTTTTGCTTTTACCCATGCCATCATGATGAAGATACTGTTACAACTAGCTGTTGCAGATTTGTGAATTAGCATCTTTATTTGCATCAGAGGTTTACAGCATGCTCTAAGATGTCAGTTTTCTGGTCTGTACTGATCTTACAGTTAGAAAACATGCTTCTATGTTGCAAGTACTTTAAGGATAGAATTGAATATGTATTCGCTTACATAAAATGTGTGAGTAGAGTTCAGTGGAAAAAGTTTAAATTTCTTTCATTTTTTGTTATATGTTCAAGACAAAAGAATTCTTACTACTTGGGGTTTAAGGAAAGAAAACGAAGTTGAATTTGGTGGAGAATGTTTTGCTTGTGCCTGAAGTCATGAGTATCTCATATTCTGCACTGTATTGGTATGCAGTTCAGTGTTGGCCAGTTCAGTTAAAATGGCATGAAACTTTTCCTGTATTTATTGGATAAAATTACAGCCTTCTAGTCAGGGGATTTTCTTTACCTGGTTAGAAACTTAACAGTGCATCTTTGTGTTTCTTTCTTATCTCTATTCACTGAAAACTTCTCTGGTTGAAGTCTACTTTAACCACTACTAACACCACTACGTTATGGTGCTATTGTATAGTGTCTTTTAGATGGTGTTTTTCCTAGGTAGAAATAGCGGCATCATTATCATCCTGATTCCTTGTCTGATTGAGGTCTATAATAAGCATTTAGAAGAATGGTGAGGATGGATTGTGGCAGCATATTTGATTAATCAGTATGCAATGGATGATGTTGTCTTTTCTGGATTGAGAAACATTTTCATCTGGATATCCCAATTTGTTTCACATGTTGAAATCTTTACTGAGTTGAATTTCTTACCAATGGTTCATGAGAAGTGTACATGTACATAAAACCAAACTAAGTATTTTGCAAGGCCTGGAATTTGCTGTTCTTATTTCACTTGTAGTTGAAATTTTGAGTATATGTTAGTGAAATTATAGTGCTTATATTTGACTTCTGGGGCTGGTGCAGGAAATGAAAATTAAAATTTGTTAGGTTTTAAAGCTTAGGTTTTTTTTTTTTTAAGCGTATGTGTCAGACCCTACCATTAGATTACGTATTCCTTAACATACTAAATTGTTTCATCAAGGAAAAAAAACTTAAATATTCCATTTTTTCCCTCAGCTTGTCAAGTAATTATGAAGCTCAAATGAAGAGTCTCTTAAGGATCGTGAGGATATTTTGCCATGTCTTTCGCATTGGCCCATCCTCTCCCAGTAATGGAAATGACATGGGCTACAATGGAAATAAAACTCCAAGAAGTCAGGTGTTCAAGGTCAGAAAAGTATATGATGTTGTTAGGAAGATAGACGTTAAAGAGATGAATTTCACAAAGCATGCATTCATTAATCAGACATCTCATGAACAGGAAGTAAGTTTGGTTGATGTCCCTATCCCTTCTTAAGTTAAGCCTACCTCTTTCTTTCTAATTTTTTATCCCTCCTGGATTCATTTAACCACTGATGCACATCTCATCTTATGACTTCTTTTTATTTCTTTTTTAATATATTGTTTAGTAGATGTTGAAGGCTTAGTTACTCGGCTGATTTTAGTAAACTTTGTGTTCATTTCCATTATGTTGTGTAAGAGTGTAGTAATCTCAAGATAATACTAATTTAATAGATTGTATTAATGTAATTTCAAAGTGCTATTTGGAGATTCTCTGGGAATTCTGATCACTCAGTTTTATCCAGCTTCACAAGATAAATGGAAATAATTGAATTCTTAATCTGTTCATTGTTTTCTCTGTGACAATGAAGTTTTTGTCTCCAAGGTGTTCTTGAATTTTATTATTACACCCTTTAAAACATACGAGCTTACTACTACTCTTGTGAGGTTATTGGTTTATAGCTGTTTTCAAACACCTACTTTAGGTGCTTGACATTTAGATGTTTAATTTCTGATTTTTGGGGTTCTGTTTTGGGTTTTTTGGGTGTTTTTTAATACTTCTTGGTTGAGGAATCCCTCTGTATAAAATCACAGCTTACCTTTTCTGTAAAGAATTCCTGGTTTCCTGCATGCCACTCAACATACATTGGGTATACAACTGGCATACTATTCAAAGCACCTAGGTAACAAGAACTGAAGGGCAGTCTCTTACTTTCTTCTATCTTCCACCTAACTCTTACATGGCACAGTTCATATTGCTAAATTTAGACACCAGTGATTATGTGTGAATTTTCTTTAACCTTCGCATTTCTTCCAAAGTGTCATGAAAATGATATTTTGACATTACTGTATTTATTTGATAATATGCGTTCCTCAGGTTAACTAAAGACTTTCAAGACTGAGCTATATCAATAAAGTTATGAAAGATGATACTCTTAATTCCAGCTATATTTAGTTAAGTAGATCAGCTTTTGGTTAAATTTCTTCTCTTGGAAAGAGGGAAAGCATTAGTCTGTTTCAAAAAAAAAAAAAAAAAAAAACCAAACCAATTATAACCAATTATTTTTCTGATAACAAAATAATTTTAATAATCAATTGATTTATACAATAAATATAAAACTACTGCTTGAGTATGAAAAATACTGTGTGCAAAATGTAATTCACTGTACAGTGTGCAATGTAATAATTGTCCTTTGCAGTTGTTCCAATAAAATATATGGAGCTAGATTGGCACATTTAACCAGACTTTTGTTTTCAAAAAACAAAGCCCTACCCAAATCACCAGACTAATTTTATGAAAGACAGCAATTTGTAACGTTTTTAAAGAAAATTTGTTTAAATACAGCAAGAAGCAGATGTTAAATGTGTTTGATACAGGAACTATCTGCAGTGAGATGTGTTACCTTTTTTTTTCCTTCAGGTTTTAGGAGCAGCTGACCTCATCTCAAAAAAAAAAAAAATAGGCCTTTCTACTCCAGATTATTTCAGAACTCACGATAAAACAAACAGGAAAATTCAGCTGCAATGTGCAAAGGATATTGTATTTCAGCAGAATCACTTAACTGTGTGCTCAGACTACTTTGGATGCTGAAAGACATTTAGTATAGAGTTAAGTCTTGTGCAGTAGACTTACATTACACTAACTGGCACGTTTGTCCCAGAAAATATCTTAATTATGTAAACCAACACTTTTTTAAATAAATGAACAAGATATGTGCTCCTCATGTATTAGCTAACAAACCAAAAATTTCAGGATAATTTTAAAATTATTATTGCTATTACTTTATTTATTTAAAAATTATTAAAACTGAGGCAGCTCTTCATTAGGGTCACTTGTCTCCATGGTATTTCAAGGTTGATGTAAATTTCAAACTCAAAAATACAGAACTGCCAACGAGAACTTACTCTTTTTTGGCAGTGGGGCACACAGATCTAGCAACACTAAGTTGATCTTCATTTGTAGGTGAATTAGCCTGTTCTTCCCTGAATTTATATTAACTAGGTAAAGATTAGACATAGTGCTGAGTCATTTGGGTGCCCTCTCTCTTATTCCTGCCTTCCCTTTACTTTTTCTTTTTTATCCTTTCTCTGAAAACATGGTTGGGATGGTCCCTTTTGCCTTCTGGGAGGAGGGAAAATAGCTCACCTATATCACTAGATGATTACGGTGAGGTGGAGGCTCTTTGAAGACCTTTCAGTTGTATGTCTTCATTTGTATCAGTACTTGCATGTGGGACATGCAGGTCAGAGATAAAGCACTTCCTTTCTGTTTGTTTGGTGGTTGTTTTTTTTTTGTTTGTTGTTGTTTTTTTTTTTTGTGTGTTTTCTTTTCTTGTTTTGTTTAAATTTTCTTGAATATAGGCTGTGTAACTGTTTAGTACAGCTATTAAGGAAACCACAAAGGTTGCTGCTGCAAAATAGGAGTTAAATCCTGTATTAAAAAAGTCAACATGGAACTTCAAGATTTTAAATTTGAGATCTGAATTGAAAATTTTAGAGGAAATTAGCTTTAAGGTGGAAATTGCTACTGATCTTTAAATTCAGTTGTGGGGATAAATATTGTAGATAATTTGAATTTTGATACAGGTTTTATGGGGAAAAGGTCTCTCAGACTGCTGGGTCATGTCCCTTGTAGGGATTTGAGTGCTGTGTAGAGCATGAGAAAGTGATACAGGTCACCACCTGCTTCTCTGAATGCTGTTCATTTGAGCGAGTGAAGACCTCTAGATATTTTCTTTCCTTTCTGCATGGGAAGTTAATCTGTTGTTCAGCACTCTCTTCTTTCAAGAGTGGACTTAGAAACTTTTATCTGGGGAGTACTGAGGGCAGCAGTGGCAGGAGTTCTGTCTTGTAGTAGGTAGCCTTGTGAGGTATGTGGACAAACATTATCAGGCCTTATTGCACAGTATAAGGGATTGTCTCCTTTCCTTCTGATCTCCCTCATGTTAGTTCCAAATAGATCTGTACCTGATAACCTTGAAGATCTACTTCATAACTCTTTTAAAATGCTGGTACAAAACTATATTTTATCCAGTGTAAGAACTGAAGAAAAACTTTCTCCTGTTTTTTTTTCTTTATGTGTGTTAAGGCTTTCTGTATTGTACTGATTTAATGTACTTTGAAGAGTTGTCACTGTAATCTAGCTTGAAAGGCTTTAGAAATGCGAGTATATCTTGATCTGAGACTACTGAGGGATGCTATTGCTTGACAAAGACAAAAAAAAAATCACAGTGCTATCTTCATTTTATTAAAGTTCCCTGTTTGTAGCTCATTACAGGCCTAGTCAATTAGGTCTATCCAGATGTTTTGAAATGGAAACACTTAAGACACACTCTTGTATTGGTCTTGCAAGAAGCAAAATTGTCATTGAATTTGAATACCCAGTCTTCAAACAAGCCAATGCTAATTTGGACCAAATTGTACCAGTGAGCAAGTTCCTGAATATTAATTTTGATTGACTTCACATTCGTTACTTTTTCATGTGTTGCTCTTCCAGTTGCTGTGCAGTATGATCACATATTACAGAAACTTGTTGCAAAATCTCCCTAATTGAACAAAGTTGGGAAGCCTCTAATATATTTCCTTCGTTTCTGATAGTGTTCTTTTCTGAAATAGAATTCAATTCTCTTCTATGGCAGACTAACCTCAAGGATTGGTGATCTCCTGCTCCCTGTGTCTTAACAAACTGTCTTAAACCTGGCAAAAGGTTTTGCTTCAGTGTTGTAGTTTGAATTCGGGTTTGATTTCTAGTGTCCTGCTTTCTAGATGGGTAAAGAGGAAGGTGTTCCGTAATTAAATCCTTGCATTTGGGAGATTAAGTATGCTGTTGTAAAAGCTTGGTACCCAGACTTGAATGTATAATTACAAAGAACTTTTTTGAAATATCAGATATGAAAACTGAAGATTGAGTGGAGGTTTGTGGTTAATATGTGATTCATGGTAGGAATTGACTGAAGAATGCTGACTTGCAGTATTGAAAGCATGTTGCTAATGGTTTGATTGACAATGTCCACAGTTATGCTTGAAAAGGTCTGATCATGGATGTTAACAAAAAATGTTGACCGCCGTGGATATGGAGGTGGTGGGCAATACTTATAAGTGTGCTTTATATCCTGAGGTTAGACTAGAGAAAAAAAAGAAGGAAAGTAAAAAGCTAAAGTCACTATGCTTGACTACACTTCTGAATGAGTTTGTGATAAGAATCTGTAAAAAAACTAGCTTTGGAGAAACAAGTCAGTTGCAAGAGTTCTGGAAGGCATTCTAAGTCTGTGGGAAATAAAAGATAAGACATAAGATATCAGCAGAAAAATGGTGTCTGGCAGGCTAAGCACTGAAAAGTTTGGGAGAAGTAAACTAGATTTTAGTGTTCTAGTAAATAACTACCTAGTTTCTCATGTGTTAAGAACACAGCTACATTTTTTCCCATATATTCAATGAATCCTACTTTCCATTAGAAAATTTTTCTACATTATGTTTTGTGGTGAAGGTGTGATAGATAGCTTCCTTCAAGTTTGCCAAGACCTGACTTGATCCTGTGTGGCAGATGTTTATGTAGAAAACTGGTACCTATGCTCGAGGTATTCAAGTCACCATCTAGAGAAATGCATGGTCACTAGGAGTATAAGGATTATGTGAGTGTCATACGGCATGTTGAGCAAAGCCTACCAGTCTTGGAGATGAGGCTGACTTTACCCGAAGTTCTTATTGAAGGAAAAAATGGAAACATAATGGTATTTTTTTTTAAATGGTAAATTTTAACAGATTATTTTAATACACAGCATTCATGAAAAGTAATTTACAGTGTATTGAGAGAGTGTGACTAAGAGGTGTACTGACAGTGCTCCAGATAATGTAGACTTCTGGTATAGTGTGCTGCGAATCTTAACTTTTAGAGGTAACTTTAGAATATGAGAAGATAATTTTCAATATCTGCTAAGTCTTCGAGTGTTTTAATTGGTGAAAAATGTTGATGCCACAGTAATACGTAGAAAAAGGAGTGTGTTTAGAAGTTTAGTCTTACTTCTGGAATGCTGTGAAAGACTTGAGTCGGAATTGCTTCCCTGTAGGATGTGATCACTATGCTGTGGTTGTGAAACAAGCCTTAACACCATTAAGGTCTCCTTAAACACCCGTAAGGGACAGCACTGTCAGCCCTTGTGTTGGTTTTTGTTTTTTTTTAAATGCTCATGAGTGTGCTGCAGTTCCCACCCGTCCCTTTCCTCTGTGGTAGTCTTGCACCCCAGAGCAAATGTGTGATGGGGGAATTGCACCAGATTTCAATTGTGTCAGTTTTTAAGTTCATGGTAGTGAACAAAGAATGACTTTTAAGATAAAATGCATAGCTTTTAAAATTAATATGCAATTCTGCTGATACTTGTTTCGATTTTGTAAAGCTAGGTATTAGTGGCCCTTACTTGGTGACGTCTGGAATAGTATCAAAAATGGACTGTATGAGCTCATGCTATGCATAAAGCACATTTTACTAGATGTGCATGAATCTGAATCTCAGTGATACTGTTTGGGGTTTGCTCCATCTACCTGGTAGAGGGAGGTTGTTTGACCAGAGCCCTGAGAAGAACTGACATGCTCTTGCTCTGGAAACTCAGTATGTGTGTTACTGTTTTTCTTCTTGGCTGCAGCAGTCAGATAGTGGTGTGCTGCTGTAACCACCAGGAGGTGAAGCTCTGAAATAGTTCAGTGTTTAACTCTTTCTAAATTACTTTCTTTACTCCATCTGCTGCTTGATATTTCCCTTCTATATGACATTTGTTCTTTGTGCTCTATGGCTACAAGTATGGATATTTTTTTTTTTGAGCATTTGACTCCTGTCTCTAATGTGATTTGTGAAGGATCATTTAAAGCTTTTAAATGTGTGTGATATTTATTTGCCTTAAGAGGTTTATCACATCATTAATGTTATCTAATGTCAACATGTTCCTTTTTTGTCTGTTTTTGCATGTTTATTGCAGCCACTGGAACTGCTCTGGCATTCTCTAGATGAGTGGCTTGTTCTTATAGCCACAGAGCTGATGAAAAACAAAAGGGACTCTGCCAACATTACTTCTATTTTACTGAAGCAAAAAGGACCAGATCACCAGGATGCTACTCCTACGCCTTCCTTTGCTGCTGCAGAAACCGAGGGCACAAAAGAGCTCTCCACTGATGCTGGCGAGTTGAAAACATACGGTGTTGCTGGGAAGCAGGAAGCTTGTGCTGATTGCCAGGATGTTATCTCCATGACAGCAAACAGGCTAAGCGCTGTCATTCAAGCCTTTTATATGTGCTGCTCCTGTCAGATGCCTCAGGGGTAAGGAGAGGATCCGGTTAGTTATTGAAACTGTTATATGCTTTCTTGGAAGAATTTCGGTGCTGACCAGGTAATATTAGTGACAGTCAAGGGTAATCACTATTGAATGCAGTATTATTTTTTTTTTTACTTCCCATCTTTAGTGACACCTAACAGCGCAGCAGAATTTCCATAGTGCTTCTGCCTCTGAATGTGGCTGCACTCGGCAGATTTTGTATTGAATGTCTAATGGCTCTTTGTAATCATGTGGGATACTTGCAAGTAATGTAATTTTGATCTCTTGAAACTTAGCTATTCTTGCTTTTGGTTCATAATGTGAAATTATCCATTAATTTAATGTGACTATCCAACAAGAGTAACTATAAGCTCAGAGAAAAATGTGAGTTACCTTTGTGTATGGAAATGACAGCTGGGGCAAAAGTTGTTTGGCTATATTGCAGAAGCTTGTAATAAGGAAGAGTGCAGTCTCAATGGTCACTTGGCAGACAGTTTTATGTGGAACAGGCGCTACAACTTGGGTAAATCTAATACTCTTGGTGCCTGGTTTAAAAAGGAAAAAAATGTGTCTGCTATAACTGAGGTCTTTGTCTGAGATTGTTATAGCTTGTATTTATGAACTTGCAAGGAAAGGATTCTTTGACCCTCTTGAGTGGAAGATTAGGCAAGTATGGTGGTTTTACAAGCTCCCTGAGGATTTTAGAAGCAAGGTTCCCACTATATGACAATTCTTGGTTATCCCCAGCCACTGTGATTTTTCTTTCTCTGCCAAACTGAGTGGAATTAAAGTTTTCAAGTCAGCCAGCACTGTTTGGGGCACACTCCTCTGTGGGCACTTTGGAAGACAATCTGGGGATCAGCATGTTCCACAAGTACTTCAATATTTTCACTTTGAGTTTTTTTCCAGCTTGAAAAAGGATCTGCTGTTTAGCAGTTTCCCTTGAAATCTCCCATCTACTAAGAAAAAATGCCTAATATATTACTTATAACAGCCAAATTAAAAGTATAAATGTTTATAGTAGTGATTAAGTGCATTTTCCCCAAATTTATGTCTTTATGCCTAAAATTCAGTTGAGGAGGTGACTTCCCCCTGTGCCTAGGTGATTTGCTGATGTGTCCTGCCAAATGGGTGTACCCCTATGCACACTTTGTGCTCCAAGTTAGAGAGCACTCCTCTGGGTACCTACAGTAAGTTTAACTTAAGAATTAGGAGCCAGGAGAGTAAGAGCTGTTTCAGTGACAACTGGGAGAACTCCCTTGGGTACAGGAAAGTAAGGCAGAGCACACCTGAATTCTGTGTTGGTTGAGGGCTTTTCAGAACTCTGTACAGAAGAACAAAGATCTGAGACTCTGTTTTACTGAATGTTTTCATATTGATAGAAGTAAATGGCATGGTGATGTAATTCAGTACTGCTGCCATCTTCAAATAATATTTGAAATTATAACAAATGACACTTTCAGGGAAAATAATTTAAAATGGCTTTAATTTTATATTTGTGTGTCTTTGTTTAATGAAGGAGAGTAAACAGCGCACCTTTTTCCATTGTTCCTAATATTCATGCAATAAAGATGGCATTTCATGCTGGTTAACATTTGAAATGTTGAGGTTATTTTCTTTTACTTGCTATGATTGCTTTTCTTCTGCAAATGCTGATACTGAATCTAGGCATTCTTTTGTTAATGCACTGAACTACAGTGTTCTGAATTTTTGGCATCAAAACTGATGAGTGCGTGCTAAGTTGATTTTTTATTATTTTTTTTTTTTAATATATATATATATTTTTTTGTTATCCTGGACTTTTTTAAGTATTTTTCACAACCTTTCAAGGCACTTGATGAGAGGGGTTTGTTCTTGCTTGCAAGTATTAGCTTTTGCGGAAGCTAAAGGATCCATGTAAGAATTTCTCTATTTCAAAAAATACAGGAGAGAGTTGTAAATAAAAGGAGTAAAATTTGCACCTGTGTCAATCCTTACCTTGTTTTCCAGATGTAAATAGGAGGAAAAAAATACAATTCCATATTAGTGTATGAGGTGCTTGCCTGGCAAGTAATTTTGTTGTTTCATGAAGCCATTAAATACAACCTTGTCCCCCATTATTAAGTTTGAATTTGTAAGGTTATTTCTTCCTGGCTCTTTTCTCACTTGCCACAATCTACATGGTGTGTGGTAGGAGTTATATACAATGAACAAAAATACAGAACAATGCATATCATGTATATTGTGCATATAACATTCTTTCCATATAAGTATTTCCATTGGTGTGCTGAAAGCTGGAAGGGTTTCATTGTATCTCTATTAGTTTGGGCTTTTCTTGTTCATGTAGATGATAAGAGTTAGTGGTGAGGTTGCTTGACCTTTTTGATTATTGTTGGTTTTGCCTTTTCTGTGAGCTTACTATGAAATCTTAATGTTGCTGAGTATTTTGTTTTATGATTAACTAGTTATAAAAATAGAAATGGATGTTAATATTTTATTATAAGAATGCAACAGTTTATGTAATTCAAATTATTTTCAATATCATTAACTAAAGCATTTTTTGCACAGGATGACGTCGCCTCGTTTTATAGAGTTTGTCTGTAAACATGATGATGTCCTTAAGTGTTTTGTTAACCGGTAAGCTTCAAGAAATACGGAATTTCTAATTTCTTTGCTTTTTTTTTTTTTCTCCCCAAGTAATTCAAACTCATATTTTTCTTCTTAATGAGTTGTCACAACTGGTAACCTAAAAGTACATGTGAACCACATGCACTTCAGTGGTCCTACCAAATTCAAGGGAGTGCATACTAATGATTCAGAGAGCTCAGTTAAATGAACTGCTCTGTGTTTGATTGTGAGATTTAGTGAACACATTTTTTGTCACAGAGCAACAGAATAAATTCCTTAATGGATTCTTCTTTCATCTTTGTTCCACAAAAGCCTTCCATATTGAGGCAGGTGAAAGCTTTCATGCTTCCTCAAATGTGTTATGCATAATAACTTATTGAAAGAGTCTAAACCATCTTTGCACACTTCGCTATTTCCAGAGTTTCTCTGGGACTGCCCGCTTTATAATGTTGCTTCTGTCTGGAGAGCTGCTTGTAATCCTCCATGCTGAAAGGATGAGGTAGTGTAAATAATTTGGAAACATGAATTAGGAAAACATGAAAATAAAGAGTTTGTCAGAACTTTTCTATGTGATTAATTGCATTGTCTCTTTATGTAGACATCGTGTATCATGAACTGTTTTTGTTAGATCTCTGACTAAGAGGCTTCTAACCTATTTTTATTTCAGGAATCCCAAAATAATTTTTGATCACTTCCATTTTCTTCTTGAGTGTCCTGAACTGATGTCCAGATTCATGCACATCATAAAAGCCCAGGTAAATGTCAGGAGGTGCTTGGCTACAATGTCTATGAGTTTGTTTAATAATAATGATAACAATTTAAAAGAATCCATTTGTGGAGGATGGAAGAACTAAGTGTGGGCTCCAGTGCTTCTGAATCTCGAATGTTGAAAGATCAGAGTAAACAGACATGGCAGCCAAATTTCTATACGTCTTATTTTTTGCAAATGCATATTTAAGTCTTATTTGAGATTTCCAATGTTAAATAAGTCTTACAAGTCCAACTTTCAGTTAAAATTTACTTTCTGTTATTAAATTTATTTGTGCACATCTAATAGATTCAGCTTTAACATGCTGTGATTTTCCTGTAATTGACTTGATTTTGAGATAAACCAGAGGATAAATACACCACTATTAGTTGATTTGGCCATAGTTAATTAGTGATAGCTCCTTCAGTGAGACATCATGTTGTCTTGTTACTCTTGGTCTGTTTGGGTTTTGATTTTTTTTTTTAAATGATTTCTTTTTTATTTGTAAAATCCTGATGCCTTGCATAACCTAAACTTGCTTCTCATTAACATGTGTGACATGAAGTCAAGACTAAAGCATTACTCTAGGAGTAAGACTAATGTAGTTAAGTGGAAAAATTAGCGAGTGAATGCCACACCCTCACCTCCCCATATGGAAGTCTGATGCTTTACGTAACACTTTAGTGTTAAGCATTTGCCATGTTTTCGTCACTTAGCTTAAAAAATTATGGTTGACTACTTGTAGCTGAGGGACAAGGCTGCATGGTTTTTTTTCCTCTTATGAATGAAGAATGGTCTTTGGCCAATAATGAGGTATTTGAAATTCCTTCATTTAGCACACAGTGGTTTAATTTTGCTTTGTTCTCTATTAGAAAGGTTCCTTACGTTAAACTGTTTTGATCAAAGACAGAATTTGCTGAAAATAAAGGTAAAATTCCTCTGACCAGACACCCTCCACCCACCCCAGAATAATTGTGGAAGGTCTATTCCAAAAGATTTATTTCTTTAGTTGTGCCTTTATTTTTAGATGTACGTTGTGGTTTTGGTAATTCTATTTCATTTTTAGAACATGGTCTAGGTGTATTGTTTACTTTTTGTTGAAATATACATTTTTGAAATTCATTATCTCTGAATAACTGAAGAGACCCTGAGAACTGTTAGATCAACTAAAAGTATGTGCTCTGAATTGTGATAGATGAGAGAGGCCATACTTGTGTCATTGGCAGAACTGCAAAATGTTTTATCTAAATACTGAAAACAAGCCAGGACCTTCTCAGCTAGGAATTGCTTTGGAATCTTTCTGGTCCCTTTGGGCTGTTTTTGTTTTTTTTTTTGCCAATGAACTTTACTGCAAATACCCCTTGTTTATATCATTTGCGCTAATGTGCTCAGCTATGGTTGATAATAAGTAGTGTTACTGAAGCCAGTGACTGACATCTTACATAGATTCCTTTTACCCCTGCCCTGGAGAAGTGTTGTGCTTCTATGTGGTGATAACTGATGGTCCAGTCTTTTTGCATATCAGACTTCAGCAAGCGCACAAGGGTATGTTTAGTCCTTTCCTCTTCCCAAAATACTGTATAGCATATTGAGGTAGCACCAAGTGACTCTACACATCTCAAAAATGAGTTGAGAAGTATGTATAATCATTTCCCAGTCATACTTATGAGAGGGAAATTATTTGGTTGAATGCATCTGTATAATGTGATTTACCCCTTGTTTTCTAGCCATTTAAAGATCGCTGTGAATGGTTCTATGAACACCTGCATGCTGGGCAGCCAGATTCAGACATGGTGCACAGGCCTGTCAATGAAAATGACATCCTTTTGGTTCACAGAGGTATTGCATTATAAATGGAATTAGTATACCTTTGAAATACACTGAAATATAATGAATTAAGATTAAGAAAAATAATCGGTGCTTTTTATTTAGATTCTATTTTTAGGAGTAGCTGTGAAGTTGTTTCTAAAGCAAATTGTGCAAAACTAAAGCAGGGGATTGCTGTGAGATTTCATGGAGAGGAAGGCATGGTGGGTAAAATTGCATGGTTTTCCTTTTATGATATTTGTATACGGAAATATTCTGTTTCACAAGCATTGTGAAAAATCCTAATTTAAAATAAATGTTTTACTTTATTAAGGACATATCTGGTTGCCCTGTGTAACTGTTTGTGCAGTGATGGTTGTACTAATATGAATGTCTATATACTAATATGTTTTATTCTTTTGACATGCAGGGACAGGGTGTTGTGCGCGAGTGGTTTGATATCTTATCCAGTGAAATAGTTAACCCAGATTATGCCTTATTTACCCAGTCAGCTGATGGTATGTCTCTGCCTTTTTATTTTTTCCTAATTTTATGGTGTCATCTTTTATAATACAAAAGTCACTTAATTGCTTTCAGAATGTAGGGTTGTTACTTTTTATAAACAACACTGGCAGAATTGTTTTCATATATGCAGAGAAGTGATCTATTCATTGTACATTTTTATAACTACAGATGAAATATTTTTCCCAATTTGAAGTTGCCTTGATTTTGTCCTCTCTTTTGTAAGAGGAGAACAAGTTGTTGGTTTTAATGAATCCATAGTATTTCTGCCTGGTAGTAGAAGGGCATAACACTTTGAAGACAATATAGAAAATGTTTTCCACAGGGATCTGTAGAGGTGTTCCTTTATTTTCTTTTAGAAATCCATTAATTCAGTCAGTTAATCTTTGTGGTAAAACCAAATGTTGATCTGAAAGGTCTACCTTGTATTTGACTTCTTGTCTTTTTGGTACTTCATATAAAGTAAATCTTTTATCAGTAAGAGTTTTCACATCATCATCAAGTGATACATGTTTTGTGTTCTACCCTACAAAGTTTTGAGAAGTGGCAAGGAACTCAGTCAACAGAACAGGCATAGATAGTTCCTGAATGTTCAAAAGAAAAGGTCAGGGGTGTTCGAAGTTGTCGTTTCTAAAGACACCACAACTAGACTGTTTCCTGTCTGCATCTTTCCAGTGCCAGATAAAAGGAAGTACATGCGTTCTGATCCTTCCTTTGGGCATGTTCACAAGTTGATACTGGGGAATTGTGGCCTGTTAAAGTAAGCAAGTAATGTGTCTAAAAATGTAGTAAGATGGAGGACCAAATTTAGCAGGTCATGATTACCCTTATGTTAATTATTTCAGAATGGTGCCTTGGAAAGTGGCTGAGCAGTATCATTGTAATAATAGGATGCCATTACATTCTAGTATGTTTCTTTCTGACATCTCTTTGGCATAAGCAAAAAAACCCAGATAATCTTCTAAAACCTCCAAATACAACACTTTTAGTGGTTTCAGATGCTTAGTGTATTTGATAATTTTGAACTTCAATTAAAATGTAATGAAACATGATAATATTTTATTTTACAGGAACAACTTTCCAGCCCAACAGCAATTCTTCTGTAAATCCAGACCATTTGAACTACTTCCGTTTTGCAGGACAGATCCTGGGGCTAGCTCTGAATCACAGGCAGTTGGTGAACATCTACTTCACGAGATCATTCTACAAGCATATTCTTGGTATGGTTTTGTTAAAATCCTGTTTATTAGTCATGTAAGCAGTAAACCTTTTTACTTTTTTTTTGTGTTTTAAAAGTGAAAAAGTCTTTGGAAATAAATGTCTTGCTAAACTTTTACGTACATGAGGCACGACATAGTATGGCAGTAATTGCTGTTCCAGTCTGAGCCTCTGTTAGCAACTGTTATAGTTGCAAAATACAGAAATACATTAGCAAAACTATGTAGGAAATTCTATACAGTTAGAAACTTTTAATAAAATAGCAAATCTTACCATTTGTATTTAAATATGGATCCTAAAACCAAGGAAGGCATCATCAATCTGTCTGAAGCATAACAGTATAATTTAGTTGTCTTTAATGTTGCTGACTAGGAATGCCTGAAAGGCAGCCTAGTGTCAGTCTATTGTTTTTGTGATGCGCGCAGTTCTTGCATCACAGTTGTGAAATTCATCTGTCCTGCCATGTAACGTCGTTCTTGAGAAAGGAAACTTAATCATTCCCTGGCTTACTTAGGACAGACACTACAAAGTTGATAGTGTTTATGAACTCTGGCAGAAAAATCTGTCATGCATCTGTATTGTGCTTGCAGTTCTTCAGTCGTGTAATGCTTTAATAAGGTGAATCACTACACTTAATGTAGCATTCAGAAAGATTGATCGGAAGTCTTTATAAAAATATATAAACTTTTTAATAGAGAAATATGGCTGTTGGCTGGTAGTATCTGTGGTATGGGGCTCTTCTCTGCTCTTCTTTGAGAACCTTTGCATTTCTTGATTGTTGAACATGATGCCCCCTGTTCTGTGTTCTCATAAAAGACTTTTCCTCTTTAATGAAGGTGTGATGGAAAGAGAAGTTCCTTTTGCATTTCTGTTATTTTTCTTAGTACATAAATTCCTTTGCCGCTGCATGCAGAATTTCCTTTGTGTTTAAGCATTATTCTTTCAATTCTCTTTAGCTTGAAGTTGAAAGTCTTACTTTTTCTCAAGAACCACTCCTTATTTTAAGACCTGTCAAGGTTTTCAAGGAATTGTTTGCCTCTCATTCTGTTTTTCTGTAATCAGCCTGTCTACCTACGGTCTTCTGGTGATGTTTGCTGAGACCAGGACAGATCAAATTTTAACTTCAGATTTGCTGTTTCTGCTCCCTGAAAGTGTTCAGGAAACACTGCTGCAGTTGTTGGTGGTGCAGGCTCAGTCATCTCACTGCCTGTTCAAAATTAGTATTATTTGCCTCCCTTGCAAGAGGTTTTTGCAACTCTGTGCTGCAGTTTGTTTAAACTCTTGGGAGCCCACAAGTCTGCTGCGGAACAAGATGTGGAAATTTGCCGGTCCAGTCTAGCTTTAGTTGATAATTTTACTATTTGGATTGGTGTGCTTAGTATCCTGGTATAAAATTAAATTTATTTTCTCCATAATGGTACTTAATTACAATGACAAAGATACTGAGATATCACTCAGTGAGGAAGATCCCTCTTGGCTCTTTCAACATCTCTATTAGAGTGTGAAGCTTACTGTTACTGGCCTTCCTAGCGCACTTCAGGGCTTGTCTTGGGCTGGAAACGAGATGCTGTGCATTCTAGCTTGGTTGTGATCTGGATGATCAGCTTGCGCCCATCTCAATCTAAACGGAGAAATCGGAAACTGTAATGTGATTCTTTCATTTAGTGCTGAAGGAACTAAATGGGTTGCCCAGGGAAGTTATGAATGTTCCATCCCTGGCAGTGGACAGAGCCTTGGGTGACATGGTTTAGTGGGAGGTGTCCCTGCCCATGGCAGGGGGGTTGGAACTAGATGATCTTAAGATCCTTTCCAGCCCTAACTATTTTATGATTCTGTGATCTTTGTCAAGGTCTTCTTGTCAAAGGGTATTTTACTTCTGTCCCTCAGTAGCGCTTTCTGCTTCAGGAGAGTGACTGTACTGGGTAAGAGGCAGTGGAGGGCAGCCAATCTGAAGCAGCAGTGTGTTGACAGTGCCTCATCAGGCTTTCCTATTCATTAATCATCACATATGTAAGCAGTTCCAAAGCAGACGTATCTTTGTATGGCACAATTTGGCACAGACTTAAGGGTTGGCGTCTGACATCAAAAGATGCCTCTGTGTGAGCAAAAGAATGACACAGACTAGTCTTCATATGATGTATTCACAACTGAGAAAAATGTATTTTTCTGTTGTTCAGTGACACCTTGAGAGTAGTCACGTGTTTGTCTTGTCATCTTTTGGAAATGACTACTAATGATTTTGGGTTCTTTTCTAATTTGACTCCTGATACTGGATTTGTTGGTTTCTCAACTGACAACCTTTTGTTTACTTTTCTCATTTTTCTAGAGTAACTACTGCAAACCAAACAGCAGTGAGTAGTCTCTGTTAATGAGATCTCACCACTCCCTTTTAGTAAGGTCTTATCATTCTGTTGAGCAGTCGTGGAACTCTGTACATTTGTGCACATTCAGCTTTTTCCAGTTCAAAAGGTTAACAGGGTCTTATCAGTTCTTGTTACTGATCAGATACAGAGAACTGTAAAAATTACACCTCCACTTTCCAAAGTAGTTGCTTTTTCTGCCTCAAGCACAGTGGTTTATTTAAACCTTTCTGAGGCCTTTTCCCTCAGTTTTGTGCATCTCCTCTCTTCTTGTTTAAGGAACCTGAGTTGCACAGCAGCAGATGCTTCTGAAGAGTTTTTGCTTTATTTTTGTTTTGGGTTCAGCTGTCGGTTATGCTAGCTGTTGTTCGTGCCAAATACAAGTTACAAGATTGCAGACATAGAGATTCCTTTCAGCTACTTGTCAGGCCTTAAGTGATGGAATATGGAATCTTTCAAAGTCTGAGACTTTCCATTCCGTTTGGTTTCTCACCTTACACTGAGATCATTTTCTGTAGCCTTTCCTGTTGATGGCATTGAATCCACCAGTTGTACGGTAAGACCCCCTGTATCTGAGGAACAGTGTGAAACTCTTTCAGAGGAACTCTTCTCTTTAGTCAACAGACATGATGTGAAAGTGCCTTAATTAGGAGCCAAAACCTGTATGAACAACTGTGACTACTTTTTTTGAGACTCAGGTAAATGCATCATGTTTTTTCACTGTGATGAACTGAGATCTTTCTGCAACAGTATCTGGTAGGCAAGGGGCAAGGACAGATCACCGACCTAAGTGATGACCCAACTAACGGAGAGCTAATGTGCTTTATAAGACAATAGGCATGTAGTTTGCATAATTTTTTTGTGTGTGTCATAATCAAGCATTATTCCATAGTAGGCCTTCATGTTTATTAGGGCTGCACCTTATTACAGATGTAGAATTGAAGCAGAAATGCAGTCAGAAATTAATAAGTCCTCCTAGGTTTTTCTCAGACTTCCTGTTTGTCTGCTTTCTGCTTTAAGAGGGGAGAAGAAGAGTGTTTCACTAGTGCTGTTGTCCAGTTATTTTGTATTTTTTCTAGGGAGCTAATTACTGTTCTGTTTGGAAAAGGAAACTTCTACTTCCAACCCACAAAGAAACATAGCAGATCCATTTGTAACTGTGCTATCTGGTGTTAGATTAAAGGCCCATCTTTCACGGTGTAATAGAGAATACTCCTTGACATGGCATAGACAAAAATGAAAATTAATTTCTGGGTCAGTGTATTTTGCGCTGGAGGCCTAAATCCTTGAATATTTGCTGAACTTGTCGCAGAGTTTGCCTGTATCTTTTTGACGTTGTGTTGCATAGAAATACCTGTTTATCACAATTCTGCTAAGATAGATCTCTCTTCCTTTTCAAACTACAGGTGCCCTAAGGGTACAGCAACAGAAAGATACATATTATTTCAAGGGATTCAAATTCTGTCGTGGTAAATCTGACCATTTCTTTATAACTGCCTGGCAGTTATATCTGCTGATAGGTAACATTTTCCGTCAAGCAAATGTGTGAGCTTAGTACTTTGGTCTCACAACATGCTTATGAGTGTAGTCTCGTCATAATGCTCCAGTTCAGTTTCTTTTCTAAAGGAGTCTCCAATTCCTGCTTTTTGGTCTCCTTTTCCCACATGTTTTGCTTATCCCTCAGAGACATCATTATTTCCACATTTCATATTTGAAATGCACGTATGCCAAATGCACATATGCTTACTAGTTGGCGAAACTTACAATTCTCTAGAAACTACTAGACAGCTGTTAGATTTATTTATTTATTTATTTTTTTATGTGAGTTGACAGTGAAAATTCGTTAGTAAATTATCTGTATCCTTGTAGCTTGCATGCACGCCATTTCAGCACTAGTCAGCTCTTCTGGGGAAATACTGTAACAGTTTTTGCACTTAGATGTTTGCATTGGCTGCTAACTTCTCAATTTTGTGTTACTCTCAGGGATACTGCTTCTGTAGTCCGTAGCACTGGTAAGACTTCTAATGGGTACCCTGTGACATTTTCGCGATGCACATAAGATGGTGAAGCAGAGTACTTCCCAATAACTAGCTTTTTTTTAAACTTACTACCATGCTCACCCCCTGCCTCTTTTCTCAGGTATCTGTCTGTCTTGGTAGAATTAAAGTATCTGTCATGACAGTTAAAGTAATTGGGGTTTGCTTTTGTGCCCAAACTTGGGATCACCTTGTACTGGACACATTTGCTCAAATTTGAGTGCCATGTCTGTGAAGGGGCTGTAAATGGGCAGTTTTTGTACTTGGATAGAAGTCAAACTTCTAGCAACTCTCCTCTTAATGCTTCTAAATGTCTTGAAAGTTTAGTTTGAAGTGTAAAATTCCTATAATTTTTTTCATCTGTATGGTAGGTCTCATAGCAAACATGATTGAAAGAAAGAAAACTGAAAAGGATTTTCTAAGTACAGAAGGATTTTCTCCTGCTCCCCTCTTGTTCCGCCAGGTATTTTCTGGGGGAAAAGGTGTTATTCCATGGAGAAATATAACACGTGGAAAACCTTTAAGAGTTTTTTTTTTTTTTTTTTTTCCAGGAAAGTCATTTAACGTTGTGCGTTCTGTATAGTTAGATGCTTTTATTGCAGTCCGTTAGCTTAAATTGGGCAAACTGTTGCTCAAGCAGTATGCCATTTGCTTCACTGCAGAGAAAAACATACAGAGGAAATTTGATTCTTTAATATTTCTAGAATGTAGTTAAGTACAGCTCTCCTGTAGTTAGTAATGGTGAGTCTCTTCTTCCTATTACTGCATTATTCTGTTTTCTCTCTAGAGGGCAATCTTCTATCATATATTGTTAGAACCCTTTTTGCTTTATCCTGCTTATTTGAGGTTTTTTTTTTTCTTTGTTTATTTTCTAGGTATACCTGTAAATTATCAGGATGTAGCGTCTATTGATCCAGAGTATGCGAAGAACTTGCAGTGGATTTTAGATAATGATATCAGTGATCTGGGTTTAGAGCTGACCTTCTCTGTTGAGACTGATGTGTTTGGGGCAATGGAAGAAGTGCCAGCTGAAGCCAGGGGGTGCAAGTATACTTGTTACACAGGAAAATAAGGTGAGTATACGGGTCTCTTCAGAAGTTGAGAGTATAAGAAAAGCAATTGGACTGAATTTATGAATAATTGGAAGCATATATGGTATACCTTTTTCAAAGGAAATACAAAAGAGTTCCAATGCTGTTCCCCCTTTTCCTAGTTTAGCACGTTATACAAATAGTGCTAGTTAAAATTTCTGAAAGTGATCAGGTTTGGTGAAAGACCTTTCTCACAGAATTTTTGGAAGGAAAATAGAATCGGCTTTAATTGATGAGTTTATTTTAAAAGTCACAGATATTCCTAAATTTAAGTAATGGATATACATACCAAGAAAGTAAGACAGTAGGAACTGTTAAAATTAAAACTGTAGGTAATGTTTCAAAGTATGCTGCCTGCTAGGGCAGTCTATGGCACTGGATTGCTCTGCAGTAACAATGAGGTAGTTAACAGAGTAGAAGGCTTACAGAAAGCTTTTTCAGCCATTTGCAAGTCTTAGTGCGTATGGAAATAATCTACCTTTTTAATTTACTGTAATAATAACAGCTTGGAAGGTCCCTGAATTATCTGCGACGTTAGTTCAAAATCAAATCTGGTAAAACACTGACAGATGTTGGATATCATGTAGAAATTAAGGTAGATATCAGTCTAATTGAATTCTGAAGTTACCCATTAGGTAGTTTTGAGTAACTGCAGGAGTTTCATTGCTTGATCTGCAATTTTTTGTATCATTTACTCTTTTGATCCTTATGTCTGCTTTTCATTTCTGTTTAGCTAGCCTGACTCTTGTAGTGCACAGAATTCCTTCAGTTTTTCTCGTCATGTAGTGAGCTGCTGTATTGGTAAATGGCCACTTGGTGTCAGCATGTGTCCTAACAAAATTTTGGTCTGTGTTTGAGCAATTGACACTGCATTCTTTTATGGGTAATCCTTATTCTTATTAAGGCAGAGTGTCATTCCAAAACCAGAAATATTTATTATTAGCCTGATTTTGCACTGTTTCCTGCAATATATTAATTCATGAAAGAATATAGATAGTAAAATAGGTCTAATTGTGAAGGCAAGGATGTTGATTCTTGTTTCTGGGCAGTCTCAGCTTCTCAGTATATAAAATAGATGTAATTGTGGTTTCATAATAACTACTTAAAAGCTATTATCAGTTAGCATGAGATTAGAAGTTTGCCCACATAAGGATACTACTCATTAGTAGCTTAAATTGCTCTGTTAACTTTTGACTAGGGGCACAGACTGAAAAGGGTGGATGAATCTGATGCATCTGATCTAGCCCATCAGCCTTTGTCAACTGTGGCATGAAAGTATGAGGCTTTGTGTAGCTTTTATTTGAAAGGTGGTAAGAAACAGATGAATGTTGTGGTGGCTTTGAAGCTTAATATTAATTGACTTTCTAATTTGAAGCTGCAAGATGTGAAGTCAACAAATGTGTAAGAACGGCACTGTCTCTTTCTTGTTCACTGATTTTTTGACAGTGGTAAACCAAGTTGTTGAAAATTGTAGATCCGTGTTTTAGTGGTGTTTGGGAATGTTTTCCTAATTTCTTTAATGCAAAACGGTTTTGCAGTATGTTTCGGCTTAACAGTTTTAACAGGTTAAGCTGGAGAGTGTCTACTTTACTTTATGAAACATCTTTCTTTTTTCCCTGCATGATATGTCTTTCTTTTTTTTCTGCCTTTACCTCAGGAATAAAAGATTGCTATTTAAAACTCATTGTACTTGCTGTACCTCTGGGAGAACAAAATTCAGCTTCTGAAGGAATTTGCTGTGTATGCACACTTGCAGATTACCTGTTTAAAGGATGGCACTTGTAAAAATGAATTTTCAAGTGAATCTTTATTCCTTAAAAACAAACCAACCAACAAACCCACAAAAAAAAAAAAAAAAAACAAAACCAAAACATCACAGAACTCCTACAAATAATCCATCTCCCTTGTACTGAAAACCAAAATAAAAGAGAATAAATGCCCCATTAAGGATCAGTTGTAATAGCTGTTTGTAAAAAGTTGTTTCATTTAGTGAAGGAATTTTCTTTTTTGTATCAGCTGTGTAATAGGTGAATGGTTGTGCAACTGTACAGCACAAATGTCCTAGTGTTGCAATTTGGAGCATCCACATAGTGAAATATCAGTTATAGTAGTGGCTCAACTGCCTTTTGTTGTGGTGATGGGGAGACTTCAAAGGGAAAAGTCAGGTGTTGTCCAGTGTCCACGCTAGGCATTTCTTTGTTCTTTGCTGTACATATTTTTGCAGTTTTCTACTTTCGTTTTAGGAAAAAGGTAAAATTAGAGCTAGGCAAAGTTTGTCCATGTGCTGTTTCAAAAAACGGTGCATATCTCCTCAATGCTATGGCTTTCTCTGGCCTCCCAGGACTTGTCTGTCCGAGCTGCCTGTGCTGTTTGGCAGTGAAAAATGACGTAGTTTTTTTTTTTTTCCAAACAGCTTTGAAATGGAGCTGCTTTCTGAATCTGAACATAATAATGAACATTGATCCTTGTCTCATAGTTCAGGGAAATCAGGGAAGCATAATTTCTGCTTGATCTACCTCAAAGGAAAATACAGAACGACTCCTCACCCAAGCTAAACTTTGTCATCATGTTTGTGATGCCCATCTATTGTGTGTTCAGTCAAATTTCCCCTCTTAAAAGAAGGCTGGATTGTACCTCCTATGCACTCTCTGGGAATGGATATATAGATCTGAAGTTATGTAGGTGTTTGTTCTGTAATGTGCTCCTGAGGCTTCTGAGGGGGCATAAAATCTAAGTGAAGTGAACAGAGAAAAACTTGGTTGTTTTTGTTTGTTTGTTTGTTTTTAACTGTCAAATTCTATAGTAAATTCTAACTGTAAATTCTATAGTATGGCAGCTAGGGGCTGCAAGCACGCACCAGTGCTGATAGTCAGGATGCTTGGCTGTACCAGGCTGTTTAAAACATTTCTTCTTACACCTAAAGCACAGCGACTGTTTTCTCTCATGATGAAATAGTTCAAAGTAAATATTTTTGTAATGCAGAAAATAAGTGTTTGTCATTTTTTCTAACAGATTTTTTTAAAAATAGGATTGTGAATTTTTCTGTCTGCAGCCCTGTTTTCTAAATAGCCTGATTTATGTAACAGCAACTTCAGAGATGTAAAACAAGTATTTCAGAACATTGAAGACCAGTGTTAAGACACTGGTTTCGTGTCCAGTCCTGATAATGCTAAAAGCCTCTGATTTCTTCCTGGAGCTCATAAGATGTGTTCACAGAGGCCGATCTTTGCCTAGAACAGTTGATCTCCTTTGGCAGCCCCTTTAATTCTTTAGAGAAGGGGAAGTGCCTTCAGTTTCACTGGCAGGAGAAGCAACCTAGGGAGCTGACTGAACTGAAACTAGATTTTTGGGAACAGCTTTGCAGCTGAAGATACGATTAGGTAATGTTCCTTTTCTTCAGAGCATTTCACAGGTTGTTTTCTCACTCTAATAAAATGGTGGTAATGCATTTAAAAATATCTTCCAACTGCAAAGCAAATGACGTGTGAATGTAAGGATCTGCCTTTGAAAAATACACTTCGGTTTTGAAATGTTTCATGCTTCATTCTGTTATTCTGAAAGGGAGGAAAGAAAGAATGGTTGGTTGCTTTTGTGCAGGTGTAGTTTAGCTTAATGTTTTTTAAAATTAAAAATCAAGATGGTATTTTTGTAAGATTATTGTCTTGAAGGAAGGAGATAGTTGAGATGGTTTAATTAGGAGATATATTTCATGATTTCATTATTAAAAAAATCATGATTCGTTACTTTGAAACTGAGTACCTTAATTCAGGAATGAATTTTGTTCTCAAGTCGAAATCTCTTTTCTTGAGTAAAGAAACTTTATTAGACTTTTATATGTACTATTAGTTTCATCAGGAATAGATGAGACATGTTTATACAGCTTTATTATTGGCACTTTTGTCTGTCTCATTCTAAAAACCTTCCTCCATCAACCACCTTCTAGGCTTTTGAGTTTTCAACAAAACTAAAGTTCTAGTGGATTCCTTTTCTAGCTGGCATCTTCTAAAGGGGATGGAGGTCCCACATCTCTAAAGCATGCAAACTATGATACTGTAATTTCACGCTCGGAAATGTATTTCTGGCTTTTTGCCTTTTCAAAAACTGGAGAGATTTTTCAAGACTTTCTTGAAATCATTGAAATTGTTAAGACACCAAAGCTTCAGGGATAAGTAATGTATTCTGTTAGACTTCGAGACATAGGGGGAAAACAAGAAAGCTTTTTGGCTCACAAATATTCCTGCAGTAGTTTACCCTTTTTCCTGAGTTATTCCAGCTTGCTTAATAAAATATTTTTCTTTACAAACATTGTCTTATGTATGTTCTTAGATGTTCACAGTGCTGGTTGTATTAGATGCAGGCATGACAAACTAAGTGTTTTTCAGTTCCTTTATTTTACTCCAGTTCCCTTAGTCCAGCTCCCTGTTGTGCGTGTTGGGTTTTGTGGGTGGTTTTATTATTTTTTTTCTTTAATTATTTTTTTTTCCTGGTTAAGATTTAAACAGTTCTATTTGGGAAGGAAAGAAAGGGGAAGGGCTCTGAAGTCTTCAGGGTCTTCTGGATTATTTTGGGTTGCTTCTGTATGTAAAAAGTGCATAGGGACTCAATATCTCAGAGTAGATGAGATTTGTATGTATTGAGGATTGCATTTTTATGTGTTTGCATGAGCACTATCTGTTCTTGCTATATCTTAATGGCTTTTTCTACATTGCAGGCTGAGTATGTCCAGCTTGTCACAGAGCTTAGAATGACAAGAGCCATTCAGCCTCAGATAAATGCCTTTTTACAGGGCTTCCATATGTTCATTCCTCCATCTTTGATCCAGCTTTTTGATGAATATGAACTGGTAAGCAGAAATGCCTATACTTTTTAAAAACATTTTGTTCAGCATACTTCATCAGTAATGCAGTGGTGTAGAAATACAGCTCAGTACCCAGAAAAATAAACATTTTCTTTCACTTCCATTTTGTTTCCTGGACATCTTGTCAGTGAGGATCTCAATATGTGTATTCCTTCTTATCCTAATTACTTAGAATGATCATCTTCTTGGAATGTGATAACTTCATGTGCCAGTGATAAATGCCTTAAAGTATAATTTCATGATGGAATTACGATGTTGTGGCCTTTAAGCCTTTTCGTATTTGCTTTGAGGAGGACAGAAGTCCCTTAAAAGTAAGGAGATGTGTCTATTGGTTTTACTTTTTCCAAGTCACAGAATCAAATTCCAGGAAGTTTTTGTGGTGTTTTGATCTGTAACCAACAGATCTCAAGTTTTGTCTCAAGTTGTACCAAAACTCAGCACTTTCAGGCTCTTTGGCAATAATTTTTCACTCTTGATGCTGTCCAAGTGAAACAAATTGTGCGAAGTTGCCTGAATTGAAGGATCTTCCTGCATTAAAATTCAGTCAAAAAGTTAGGTTCCATAAGGTTGTAACTAAATGAAGAAAGCACTGTAATTTTTATGACTTAAAGCATTACTTCTTAAAGTAGCATAAACACTTGAAATTAATGGTTCGTCAGGAAGGCTAATGGCAGTCTGTGTGCTTCTTCTGAAGGAGCTTTTGCTGTCTGGTATGCCAGAAATCGATGTGAATGATTGGTTAAAAAATACAGAATACACCAGTGGCTACGAGAGAGGAGACCAAGTTATTCAGGTAAAATTATTTTCTTGAATAATGTAGACTATTGCATTTTAACCCGAAAAATGATGCTGCTGCTGTTGTCATTTTCTGTGTGTCTTTGTGGAAGCTTATTATGGCTGAAATTTGTGGGGCTTTTTTATATTCCTACGTTAAGTGACTTTCATGTGAAAGATTCCACCATTTAAGTAACAAACACATAAATATTCCATTTATCATTTTACCGTTATCTTTTCAAGTACTACAAGTATTGAATGGAAAATAAAAATTAACTTATTTTTCATTTAGTGGTTCTGGGATGTTGTGGAAGAGCTTACTCAGGAAGAGAGAGTATTACTGTTACAGTTCGTTACTGGCAGGTGAGAAACTCTTAAGTAACAACAAATATATTGTCTGGATACACAGTAATGAGTCAGGAGACTTCAGATTACTGTGCAGGATCACATAACTAGAAACTGTTTTGCATACTTCATGTTTTATATGTTGATCCAAGTAGACAAAGTGTGTGTTAATACTTTAGCTGCCTGTACTGCCAGCAAAATGATTGATAATGTATTTATTATACCTGACTAATTTGCAAGAGGCCTTTGTTGCTGTCCCAGGTAATTTTTAAGAAGGCAGTATGAATTTAACTGCACTTTATTTATTTTTTTTTTGTCTCCCTGTTGCATGTTTATGTGGCTTTTGGCTTCTCCAGTAATCAATGTAGGCTTTAATATATGAGGTAACTAGGGATCACTTCAGTCAGTGTAAACAGAACAAAGCTGAGTTGAATTCAACATTAGTGCAGTGTGTCAAGATCAAGTGAAGATGTAACTTCATGCTGGACTGTGTTTGCTTTATATAAGTTTTTTGTCCTAAACTCTAGTTGTTTTTCAGGGAAAACCAATTTTGTTTCCTTTATGATTTGAGGGCAGTAGGGGAAGGTCTGGAGCAATAAATGCCCCTGTGGGCTGGGCAAGCTGCTGAGTTTGTGTAGATCCATTGATACATGTGGTACCTGAGCTATGGAGTCTACTGGAATCTTATTCTGGTGGCAGTTAGAGATTGCACAATCTTCTTAATTCGATATACCCTTCTATTTGTATTTGTAGGGTAGTTGACCTTTAGTTTGTACATTTTGTGGTAAAGCAATGGTAAAATACAAATAAAGATCATCAAACTCCATGTTTTATACCAAGGAATGTCACAGTCACGGATGTATCATCAAATTGCATGGTCTTCAAGTTCTGTTAGTTTCACTTGATTTATTATGAAATTCATTGATTTTAGGGATCACGGATAATTTAAGAAACTACCTTGTTGTACATCGATCTTCTCTTTTTGTTATCTTCAGAAATGATTTCTGCAGTCCTAAGTGCGCATCTGTTGCATGCCAGCGGCTGGTCTTTCATTTTTATTGGACTAGTCCATTTCTGAATCCAGATGGCAAATAAGGATTTTTAAGATGTAAGGTCATGTTTCAAATGCTTATTGAAACATTCCAAATGATACTGAAGTGGCATTCACTATTTTTATGGCATTTGGGATAATCTACTGATTCTAAGGGACGCTTTCTGCCACGTAAACAATTACTTTGTCTGATTAATGCGTGCATGTGCACCATTCGTTTTGGTTACAAATTGCATACTGACTTGTTCTTACCCGTTTCTTGTTAGTAGGAAAGAAATTTTTGGTATGTGTTGTTAGAACTATGGTCTGAAATTTAAAACCAAATTGTTTGTTCAGTTTGTTTTGTATCAGCTAGGAACCCTGTGTGTTTTTTCTTCAGGAATTGAAATTACTGAAGGCATGTTTTTCCATTAAAAATTACCTTTTGAAAGTTACCTCTAGGAGTGTGCAGCTGGCATTTTTTCATGTAAGTCCCAAAACAGTCCTAGTTTCTGGGCATGGAAGATTTAGATGCTGAGTTGTCTGTGAGCTAAGATACCGGTTAGTCTAATCAATGTGGTTTAAGCACAGCTGGCAACTAAGTACCATGCAGCTGCTCACTCACTCCCCACCTCCCAGATGAAACCGGGACACTATACAGGCCAGTATCTTCAGTGAAAATTTACACTAAAATTATACCTGATTCCAAAATACGATCTTTCTCTGGTGTCACATTTCCTTAGTGAAAAACGTGGTTCTGTGTACGGGTTGGCAGGCTGCATTCAGAATTTTCATTGTTTTTTTTCAATTTCCTTTTAATCTCTTCTGTGTAATTTTTTTTTTTTGTATATGGAGTGGTATTAGTCTTTCTTTCCAATCAAAGCCTATGGTGTTTATTTAGTGGATTAAGTAAAGCAGTTCTATTTGTGATTGTCTTTAGTGTTTCTCTGACATCTATTTCGTAAACTTCATCTTCCCCCATTTTTACACCTTTTTTCTCTTCAGTGCAATGAAGTCTTGCTTTGATAGTGTCAGGGGAGATACTATTGCATTCATCATTAATACCAATTTTGAGACATCTTTTAACAATAAAGTAATTTCCATGAGCAATGTTTGAAATGTAAATTCTGTCTGTTAAGAGGTCTTGGCACGCTCAAGAAAAAGCCGAAATATTCGTGTGCCTCATGCTGGGGTTCTGAACATTTACTTATGCACCACCTACTTTTTATTTGCTAGTTTATTTGTATTCTGTAGGTATCAGGATTGCTGTTCAACTTCTTAAGGGACTGTGGTTATGTTAAGTAATAAGCCATATGCTCTTCTAAGGGAAATTCAATATATTTGATAAATGTGATAGATGTATATGACTACTTTTAAAAGCAGAACAAAACATAAGGAAACTGACTTAAAAGTATCTCCTCTACACTGTTACAATTTATGTGAAATCTCTTAAGTGGAAAAATAGGTAGAAAAGATAAGATTCATATATAAACTTAAACATCTTAAGTGTTGAAGTTTCCAAAGTTATGAAATTGTATTGTTGGTCTTGCTGAAGGCTATTTACACACGCAGTAGGAGAGGTAAGATTTTGTGATCTTATTTGCACATATTTGGAAGTCTGACTTTACTATATCGGCAGTTTTTGCTTGGGAAGAAAAGTCATTCTTGGAGGCATAAATTGGTAAACAACTGTTACTTTTAAATGTTCAAAGCCCTGATCATACTGTATGATTCTTACCTGCTATATGAAATTTTCAAGTTAGGTCTGTGGTCTGTTGCTGATTTGAATGTGAAATTCTCTTGGTTCATTGGAGGAACAAGAAAAAAAATGCTGCAGGGGAGGCAACACTGTATTAGAAATGCGAACCAAAACCATGGTATGAAGCATTACTGCTGTAAAATTTTTACAGCTGTTCTGATCTGTGGCTGTGAGCGCAATTACATTTGCATGTCAGAAATAGTATGCTGCAAATAGTCAGTTCTTCCCTCCATAGAGGTTGCCTTATGTGCTAGAACTATATGCCCGACATTGTTGCCATTAAGCTAGGTGATTCAGACTTATGTGTTAACTATTGTACTATGCTATAGCTAGCTCTTAAAGGTATGTTTAAACAGGATTGCTGTGAGCTGTGTCCTTGCTCTTTAACATTTGGCAGTAGCAACCCTTACTCTTTTGCATTTTTGCCAACTATTGCTGTGAGTGGAAACATTACTTCATTCTTTTCCGTTCTTGCTCCTGGTTTCTATGTTCACTTAGATTCTGTGAATATGGGAGCATTGTTTTTAATGTAAGTACTTGTAATGCAAAATCCTACAGCTGTTACATTAATGGAAGTTTTATTTTGGTTTATTCTCTTTTTTTTTTTTTTTTTTTTTTTTTTGCTAGCTGAGAAATTGCAGAATAGTTAAGGTTAGAAGGGGTCTTTGGAGGTTGACTAGTCCAGCCCCATGTTTAGAGCAGGGTTAGCTAGAAACAGATGCCCACGGTCTTGTCCAGACAGGTTTTGACTGACACTTCAGCTGCCCTGAGCAACTTGTTCCAGTGTTTGGCCACCTCACAGTGAAAATGTTTTTTTCTCATGTTTAAATGGAAATTTCCTGGATTTCAGCTTGTGCCTGTTGCCTTCTGTCACCGGGTACCACTGGGTCCTCCATCTTTAGACTTGTGCTCCATCTTTCTTACTCTTCCCTTCAGGTATTCATATACATTGATCAGATTCCCCTGAGCCTTCTCTTCTCCAGACTGAACAATCCCAGCTTATTCTCCTCCTGTGTCAGGTGCTCCAATCCTTTACCATCTTTGTGGCCATTTGTTCAACTTGCTGTAATACATCCCTGTCCCTCGTGTAGTGGGGAGCTTGTTGCTGGACTCCAGATGTTTCTCACTGAGTACAGGAGAAGGATCACTTCCCTCTGCCTGCTGGTGACTTTCTGATGCAGCCCAAAAGCCTGTTGGCCTTTTATGCAAGGATGAATTGCTGCCTTGCATTTAACTTCTTTAGTCCTTATCCCCTTACCTTTTCATTGTATTTTTTAGATTTTGGGGTGGTTTGTGTTTGTGTGTGTGTGTGTGCGTGTGTGTTTGTCCGAGGGCTCTGCTAACAGCGTTAGCATGTAATGCATACCAGCTTAAGCTGATATAAAAATTTCTTCATTTCGTTATATTTGTTTTTTAGTTTAAAATTATAGGGAGGCACTCCACGGCTATTATCTACTTACACCTTGAATAATCTTTGAATAATATATTGGTTAAAGGGAAAGAATTATGAATAATGTGAGCAACTGAGAATTCATTCCTGAAAATGCCAGTGATTTTTTTTTTTTGTGTGTGTGCTCTGGTTTTACTGTAGATTGTCGCTGTGGGATGGTGTGATTGATGTAATGGTTTTATTAGCTACTTGAAATAATTGGTCTGAGTAGTAAATGAAAAGACATGTTGTGGATACTTTGGTCAGTTGTCCCATGGATAGCAATTGGATAGCATAACTTCTTTATGATATAATATTTCTTAAACTGTAAATATAAATAGTCATATATGTTGGCCTAAACTGAGATAATGTTCTGTTATAAAAACAGGTTGTAGAAATGCTTATTCCTGCAAACAGAATTCTCTTAAATATCATTCAAACTGTTTGATGCCTAATGTAAACAGACAAATGCACTATTTAGTATTGTAATTAAAAGCATTTAGACTGAGAATTTTGATATGGGTAAGAAAGGGGGAGCCTTGATAAGAGCATTAGTAACTGTCTAATTACTAGCAGGAAGAGATATTTGCAGTGTAAAGACTACAGGTTTTTTGGCTTGTAAAATTCTTGTAATGGTCTAATTTCTGTGAATTTTCTCAGTTCCAGGGTGCCTCATGGTGGCTTTGCCCATATAATGGGTGGCAGTGGTTTGCAAAATTTTACAATTGCTGCTGTGCCATATACTGCAAATCTTTTACCAACATCAAGCACATGGTATGTTAATTAGTCATGTTGAAATATCTTAAAAATGGGCCTTTTTCTTGCCGATCACAGTCAAAAATACCATTCTTTTGAATGTTTTAATTGGAAACCCCCTCCATGGATTTGGGTGATTTGTGCGGTACTCACTGTCCAGTGTGAAAGTGGTGGGGTTTGTCCCAGATGATGGATGTTATGTTTGCTCATCGTTTACTACTTCATTTTGCTTAACTAAAGGCAGTGGGATTAATAAGGGAATAATCAAGTTAAATCATTGTATTAAAATTGACTGAAGTAAAAAAAAAGTATTATTTCCTGCAATATATTCGAATGCTCAGTGGTGCTGTAATGCTCCGGGGTACTGCAAATGCAGCGCAGCTTTGTTTCCTTCCTTAAATGTGACATCAGGGTTTTCAGTCAGAAGACTTTGCTGTTGGGTTTCTTGCTGAACTGTGATATGACTATTTTTTTTTTTTTTTCTCTTTTCAGTATCAACATGCTCAAGTTACCTGAATACCCAAGTAAAGAAATCCTTAAGGACAGGCTTCTTGTGGCATTGCACTGTGGAAGCTATGGTTACACAATGGCATAATGAAGTCTAGAAAACTCATTTAGTGTTTAGCTACTGATGTGCCATTTGAGGTGTCAGGAGTAATTTTGAAAACTGTTGATAGAAAAGCAACTTAGATGCTGCTGCACATTGCAGGGCTGGGCCTCAAAATTCCTACAGGATAATCAGCTTTTCCTCCACTATGTGTTGTCAAAAGCAACTTTGATACCTTCGCAACAGACTGCTCAGCATGCTGTACTTTCATTTTTAAAAAATTACCGAGGTCTATGAAAATCAATTTACATGCTTTTCATTATTACTTCAGCCTGAATCAGAAAGTTTGTCAGACTCTCTTTCCACAGTTTGCTTCTGATTTTTCAACTGTATGGTTGAATGACATTTGCGTTTCAGTTCCTTTGCACTCAGATGGCATACTGCTAATGGACAGACTTGTACTTTATGCCTTGTTGCATGTCAAAGTGCCGTTTATTTTTGCAGAGAACACTATAGAAAGTTCAATTGGGATATTGTACAGTAAGACAGAGCTGATGTATTTTCCATTTCTTTGCATAGTAACAATTTTATAACTTTTTAGTATTTTAATGTATATAGTATGTAAAGACTAGACTTATCACTGGGAAAAATAACAGATGAAGTTAATATCTAATTTATATTAGAATTTATGAGATATTATACTAAATATTTAAAGTATTTGTGACTTTATAGTCAACTTGCAGTTTAGAATTTGTAAATATTATTTAAGATCTATATTCATTGTTTGAATGTCTTTACTCTTTCCTTTACATTATTGTATGTTCAAAAGGTATTATTAAATTTTAATATTTTAACCTAAATCTGAATGCGACAAGTTTGTCTGTCCGTGTGGATGGATTATTCTTTTTTTCCCATGGATTTTATTTCTCATACTATAACTTAAATTGTCATGGAGGCAGCCTTTGAGAAGGTATTGTCAAAGTGTATGGGTGGACATAAGCAAATGTACAAGGAAGGAACTTGGGCATATTGAGGTTAATTGACAAGACTGTAGTAATTAGAATCTCATGTCAGAATTTATATAAAATTAGAATATATTACTCTATGTAAAAATACACAGCAATGGCTCATTGTTTGTTTTTGATAAGTAGCTGCACTTGTTGGGATAGATGGTGCATTTGCATAACTGCTTTTTTAGGGGCCCTAGGGTAGGTCTACATTATTGTTTTGGTTCAGGCTGCAAGTAGGTTTTTGGTTGTGGGTGTTTTTTCTGTTGGATTTTTGTTTATTATTATGTATACTTTCTAGTTTGGTCATCCTGCTTGTCATGCTTTTGCTTTAGAGAATGCAAACTGGATTCTTTCCAGATGAAACTAAACAGAAAAACATTATCTAAAAATGTACCAAATCCTAATCGATGAACATTAATAACATCTGCAAGACCTAAGTGATCTGAAGAGTTAGTAAATGAGCTAAGGAATAGGAAACCCTCCAAACATGTAAATTTTAAGGTTCAGGTCCTCATCAAAAACTGTTTGCTATGATCCACTCATGTTTTCCTACGCTAAGTGCTAATGCATGTGTAGCCTGAGTTCACCAGCTGATCTGTGTATGCTTCTTACTTTGTGCTGTTTTTTCAGATTTTACTGATTTTTTAATCTAAAGCATACATAATCTCTCTGGGAGCATGGGAGAGAAATCTGTGGACCATCTGATTCACTGGTGCCACAATAATTTCCCTTCGGGCTAAGCTTTAAACATAGACTTGTTAGCTGTTTTATTTCCGCTCTGGTTCTGTTTGTGCGCATGTATGCATAAATGGTGTTTTAAATCCTTATGTGGTGTCTGTGACTGCAATTTAAGGAGAGTACTGGGTTTAGGAGAGCAGGCTCTTCCAGCAGGGTAATAGAGTGAAAGCTGGTTAGACTGTTGCTTCAGTCAGTGGTGAGATGCTTTTCCTCTCTGACATGCTCTAGGAAGCTTAAGATTATTTAGATAGGTTAGATGTTTGAGTGTCTGTGGGGTTAAGTGTTAAATCCCCGTTATCTTGGATCCTTCAGTTAGCAAAAGTACTTTGCTTTTCTGCACAGTTGGACAGTCCTTGGTTCCCTGGCTATGTAGCGTGTTTCTTCATGTGCCTTGGCAAGGTAGATTGATAGCAAGGCAGTGTATTGAGCAACATAGGGTATTTGTTGGGAATTTTGTATTTTGCTTTATGTAAATGGGTTTCTGTCTTTATCCCAGGGTTTTACTATAAATACTGTTGTTCATTAAATACTATGTAATTTGTGATCTTTCTCCTTTTTCATTTCATATGTTCTGTTTCATGGTAATGCAGAGCAGTCTGCAGGAAGCTAAAACCTTGCATACTGCCTTGTGCTCAAAACATTATCCAAAACATCAGCCTTTCAGTCACACTGTAAGGCTGAATTGAAGGCAAAAAAAAATCAGATTTTTATATTTTGCACTTCTGTATTATACTGTAGGTGACGTAAGTATCAACAAGCTGAATTTGGTCTGTGTTCCTAAAATGCTGGTCAACTGGTTTTGAATGTAACAAAACAGCATTTTAATGTTGTCAGCATTTTCCTGTGACTGATCTTCCTGTGTCCTGGTTTCAGCTGGAACAGTTGTTTTTCCTCCTTCCTATTAGCTGGTGCAGTGCTGTGTTTTGGCTTTAGACTGAGAACAATGCTGATAACACACCCATGTTTTAGTTGTTGCTAACTAGTGCTTACCCTGATCAAGGACTTTTTAATCTCTCATACTCTGCCAGTGAGGAGGGGCACGGGAAGCCGGGAGGGAGCAGAGACACCTGACCCGAACTACCCAAAGGGGTATTCCATAACACAGCGTATCATGCCCACTATATAAACTGGGGGGAGTGTCATGGTTTAAGTCCAGTCAACCATGAAGTTTTCTTGCTCACTCACTCCCCTCTCTTTCTTCCCCCAGTCCTGGGGGAATGGGGAGGAGAATCGAAAGAATGCAGCTCCCACAGGTTGAGATAAGAACCGTTAGTAACTAAGATATAACACAAATCAGTACTGCTACCACCAATAATAATACAAGAGAAATACAAAGAAAGAGAACACAACTGCTTACCAAGCCTGACCTAGCCAGTGCACCCCCCAGCAGCGAGCCCCCCAATGCACCACCACACCCTTTGGGGTCTCTGCTCTCTGTTTTTACATCCTGGACATGACGTGCTGTGGTATGGAATAACCTCTTTGGTCAGTTTGGGTCAGGTGTCCTGTCTCTGCTTCCTCCTGGCTTCCCCTCCTCCCTGGCATAGCATGAGACTCAGAAAATCCTTGGTCAGACCAAAACATTACCAAGCAGTAACTGAAAACACTGGTGTTATCAGTGCAGTTCCCGGGCTCAAAATCAAAACCACAGCGCTGCACCAGCCACTAAGGAGGAGAAAAATGACTGCTGCTGCTGAACCCATGACAGGGAGTCGCCCAGAAGGCCCAGATCACTGCTTGGGTCAGGCTGGTTGGTGAGTGGTGAGCAGTCGTATTTTGCATTACTTGTGTTTATTGTTTTATTTTCCTTTTCCCCTTTTAGTTCTATATTCTCTTCCATTGCTATTTGCCTTATTGTTATTAATATTGGTGGTAGCAGTAGTGGTTTGTGTTATACCTTAGTTACTGGACTATTCTTATCTCAGTCTGTGGGGTTTATATTCTTTTGATTCTCCTCCCCATCTCAACCAGAAAGGGGGTATGTGTGTGCGAGCATACAGCTATATGGTGCTGAGTTACCGGCTGGATGTAAACCATGACACCGTGTTACAACCTCACAAATGAAGAAGCAGGTTACTCTTTCCTCCCCTGTGCTGATGTTACTCATGCTCCATATGGAGGTATATCGTAGTATTTCCTGTAACATTTGTGCTAAATACCCACACAGTAGCTCACAGTGAAATTCTTTTACAATACTCCTGTAATAAAACCCCAATATGTAGGAAGTGGGAATAGAGCTCTTGACACTGCAGACTTGGTATAACTGCAACCTTGTTATTGTTTGTGAACAGTTGGGTTTTTTTTTTTTCCCTGCTGGAACACAGAACAGTACTGTCTGCTGCAGCTGACCATGTGAAGTTAGTAGGATTTAATTGCTGCATTGAAAGACTGTTTTTTAGGACACCTGTGCCCTGTTAGCAAGGAGGCATGAAAAGCATGTTGAGGAACTATAACTTAATATAGTTTATAGTTTAGAGTGATTAATTGGTTTATATTTGTTCTCTCCCACTGTGCCAGAACAAGGCAGGGTGAGTGTTTTATCTCTGAAAGAGCAGAACAGATGTCTTGTCAGATCATAGATCATGAGTGCTCATTAACTTTTATTATCTTTATGAAATGTTAGATAGCAAAGCCTAGTTTTTGATGCTTGAAAATGTGTTGTGCATCTAATGTTGCAAAGCCATTAAAACCATAAACTGTGAAATGTAGCTTAATGACTTCTACTGTATATTCCATAGTCAGTAAGATTCAAAATGGAATGAGAAGAAGGTGATTGGTCTGAATTTTCCAGAGACTTGGAGGCTTTCGTGTGTACAGGAGAAAAACACTAGGACAGCCTCTGCTTTGGAAGCATGTGAACTTTTTATTTAGGAGTATAAACTGAAAATTAGTCTTTTAGTGTATCTGGACTGTTCTTGAAGTCTGATTCAGCTCTGCAGGTACAACTCAATGGTGCCTCAGAAAAGCTTTGCATTTCCTTATTCAGGCCTGAGAAGGGGTGGAAGCTCCTTTCATGACATCCAACTTGGGTGTATGGGGAGTAGATCAAAGAAGGGGCAGAAGATTGATAAGAGAACATTTTTAAAGCCGTTAGAATATCAAACAAATAAACACCCTTATTTTTCTCTCATGAAATGCAAAAAAACCAATATTCCATAGGTGATGCTCTTAAGTCTCAGTGTGTTGGTGGTTTTCCAGTAATGCTTGTATGGCATTGCGCAGGGATCAAGTGTAGAAATTGAACCAAACAATTAGTTCCTTTTGTACACATACTGGGTTGATCTTTCTGAAGGAAAGTAATCTTGCAATTCTGCTCCCTGGACACAAGACGTCCTTTGATATCGGGGCAGTGGGAATGTTTTGCTGGCACTGGTCTGCGTCCATTCCTCCCAGTGCCCTCTGCCAGCCAGGTGTCCGTGGCTGAAAAGTAGAATCCGAAGTTCACTCAATGACCAAGACTTACACTTTATTTTTTTACTTGCTTGAGTCTAAAGAGCAGAGCTGATGAATGATCCCTATGGGATGAACTGGTTTTGTAACGACACTGGTTTAGTTCTTTGTTACTCTTTGCTACTCTTGGTAGTATTTAAATACAGTTGCTGAGTTCTGTGTTCTTGGTTCTTTAGAGTCCCTGGGTTTGGTTATGGTTGGTTGTTGTCTATAGTAACCTTGGGATTCCTTGCAGTGGAACATTCAGAATTGCTTGTCAGCAAATCTTGACAAAAGGCAAATTCCTCTATTTTTTCCACATTCCTTCTAGAATTAAGAAACCTGTGAACATCATAATCAGAAGTCTCAGTATGAGCACTCAGTCACCATTTTAAAGACCTTGTAAATAAGTGCTTATTATAAAATATTCTATTAAATACATGTTTCAGGCACTTACTAAAATACTACAAGATAGTGGAAAAAGTACTATAGTATATCCCACTTTCTAATACAATTGTTGTGTTGGTAATATCAAAAAGTCTAGTGAATTTGCAAACAAAATTTTTTTGGGGGGACATTTATGAGTAAGGCAGGCAGCTAATGAATTAAGGAATGCCTTATCTTAATAGCTTGTTCCTGTTGTAACATCATCAGTCTCCAGAACAGGCAATCTTTAACTCAACTGGTTTATAGTCTGTAAAAAATAAGGGTGTTTTCCTGTGATTCTTTTTTTCCCCTTCCCAAGTTCCCATTTTGCTTCTGTATCTTAGCTTTTTGGGATATAGTTTTCATCTGGGGGAAAAAGGCAGAAGAGGAGGAGTGCTTCCTGGGCTAGTGATGGGGGAAGCAGACGTGAAAAGTGAGCTCAAGTACAGTAATGCTTGTAGTTTAAGGAAGGAGTCAGATGCCTGGTGTTTGCCTACTGCTGGCAGGCCAGAGCGCAATGCAGGACTTCTTCGAGGTTTGTTTTCTCTCTTTTTCCCTGTGTTACATACTTCTCTTTTTATGTCTGTATAATGGAAGTTGTTGGTCCATGACAGGTGTCAACCTCAAGTTTCTTGATTAATAGCAGAGGTGCGAGAATAAGAGGACAGGATAGCTTGTAGAAGAAACCTGATATGGTGTCAGTCCATCATCCAGAGGAACAGCTGCTCTTTGCCCGGGAACCCTTACATGGTTCAACGCCTACAAACTAGTCTCCTGCAAGACTGTTTCCTAGGAGCTGCTTTTTTTACAGAAACTCTTTCTGTAGTGGGCACTTTAGGAAGCCAAATAGCTGCAGTATTGGTTTGAACATAGTTCTTTATTGACTGCTGTTCTGGTATCCTCTATTCCAGGTAGTAAGTAATCAGTTCCCTTTGCAGAAACTGGGAAACAAAGATGGTACTATCTCTATGGGAATTTTTCCTGTGTGTTAGAAGGAATTCTTGAAGAAAACGAGCTGATTAATTAACAGAATAATAAACTGTGGAAAGAGGAAGTAGATGACCCTGTCTTAATTGTTATCAGGTAGGCATAGTGATCTGTGTTTAGTACCTTTTATCTGCACCACAAGCTTTTGGAATGTGATGCAGATATTGAAGAGTGGAGAGCAAGAAACTGTTTCCCTATTCGCCAGGACAGCTTTTCAGATTTTGAAGGCCAGTTTATTTTTTCTTTATAGTTTCTATGCTAAACTATGTATAATATAAACCAAAAATATTTAAATATGAACCAATATGTGTTAGATATATGCATTATATAAACTGAAAGTAATTGTATTTATTTTCAAAATATATATATAAATATTATTAGTACTACTATACTAAAATGCTGCATACTGGAGTGTTTTAGGCTGTGGACATTCTGTTTTCCTCAATGCTATTAACTGGATTATTTTTGTATAGATAAAGTAGATTTTCAAACTGAGCCTTATAGTTGGGGATTTTACATATGTTTGTTTTCCTTACCTTCATTTTGAAATAGTGGGTGGATTTCTAACTACACTGTTGAAATTACGGGCCAGTAGTTTGTAGGTGCAGCAGTTACTAAGAATTTTTTAGCATGTCCATAGAAGACCGTTTTTCCAAATAAGAAGTAAAATTGGCTAACTACTGAACTGATTCTAAGAACCAAAGCTTTAAATCTACTAGATTAAACTTCCTTGGGGATTCTTGAGTTGTAAAGATAAGTGTTTTTCAAGTCAGAACATCTGTTTGTACTCAGACTGACTATAGATAATTGTACAGCTGGTAGACTAGAAACTGTGGTGTGTGTTTTACAGGCACACTTGTCAATTCAACAAGTTTTTTTTCTCTCTAAGGACATAACAGAGTTAATATACTTATGTGAGATTTCTGTAGCTTAGAGGCAGTGGAATCAAACCACATCAGTAATCTTATACTAGCTTTCCTTGCTTTCTCTTATACTTAGTTTCATTTGAAAATAGCTTTATAAAGTTGGGTAGGTTGAAACATTTCTAATTGTGTGTATAAACCAGTATTTCTAGTTGCAGTCATAAAAATTTTCATGTAATTCAAACAAATAGAATAAATTCATAAAATTTGAACTAAAATAGAATGAGTTTCCTGTGCATCTTTAGTATGGGTTTAAAAAATGGAATTATTACATGTCTTCCCATACATGGTATATAATTTAGTTGGAGCATGTTAATTTTAAAATACTCAGTATGTTTAAATGCTACAGACAGGCTCAAAACACCAATGAGAGAGGCTGCAATGGTCCATTGAAATATTTCTTCTGAAATCAGTTTCTTCCATCCATTTTGTTCTCTTCATGTCATTGCCTACTGTACATCAATAAATTTTCTTTTACAATAGAACCCTTCCAATTTTTTACCCAGATTTTTCTGGACCATATTCTGTGAATGTAAGGAATAGGATAGGAATAGCAAATAATATCCTTAAATGTATATTAATTGCTTTTCCATGAGAAAATGTAGCTTTGTTTTGTTGTGTTTGTTTTGTTTTTTTTTTTTCCAAGTTATCTTAATATGATTAGAAACTGGTTAATACCAAAATGTGCAGAAATTCAGCAGGGGTGCAAGCACTGCGAAGGCGTGGGTTCCTGAGCCTGCTGGTTGCAGCTGTATATACTTGCTGCGTTAAGTGCTTGTGACATTTTGTGCCAAGAGTTCAACTATTGAGTTTCATACAGTGCTGAGTGATTCATCGGGATTATTAGGATTCTCCTGGGATAGCTTCACTGTACTGATTGTCTCTGACAGATCAGTTTGCTTAGATTAAAAAGCAGTTGTTGCTGTCTGGTCAAATTTATAACCTTTGATAAAAGGAAACTGAACCCTAGTGCTGTCCAGTATATAAAACAACCTTGATCTACAAATTACATGAATACTTGAAGAGTTGTACTAGTTTATATGCACCTAGGCAAAGATATCACAGATATGTAATACATAGTTTGTCTATGCTAATAAGTTTATTCTGAACTATTTAGGTGAGTCTATAAGCATTATTTTAGATTAATTTTTCTAATTGCTATCTTTGTGGAAATAGTGATGCAGCTATTGATTGGTGTTTGGATGCCTGTGGGTGCTACAGCAGTATGACTTTTAGGTATATGTCACCTGGAAGACAGAATTGTACTATTGGAAATCTAAATTCCATAATAAATTAAGCCTGGTGAGGTAGCCCAAAGACAACTACCACACTTTACCCCTGATTTGTGGCACATATTAGTGATGCTTTTGGTGTAAGACATAAGCGAGAGAAAAGAGAAAATAAATGGTAGAAGCACGATTATGAAATCGGAAAGTATCTTCAGAGAAAGGGTGAGTAGTGTCCTGAATGTAAATGTGGAATAACAGATGTGTTCTCAACAACAAATATGACATTCATCTGGCAGGTGGGAAAAGTGCCTAGGCCTCCTCATGATGTCACCCATTCTTCTTCCCCACCTTGTCTGAAGGCTGCTCTCTGCTGTCTCAGACTGGGAAGACTGGTTGGGCTTGGCAGGCCTAGAGGAGGGCTGGTGGAGATGGTGAATTTTCTTTTTTACATTCAATGCTAGTTCAGAATGAGTCTTTTGATGATTCATCATTTTGATACTTTTTTCACCTCCCTATGCCTTAAGGTAGATTTTCTTGTTTGTATTTGCTGAAGCAAGTTAAGCTTCTGCTGAAAGGGCACCACTTGAGATTGTATATGAGAAGGGGCTCCATTCTGTAGAGGCACGATGCTCTACATTAAGCACAATGGCATGCATAATTGCTAAAAGTTGTATCTAATGGGAGGAAATTCCAAACGTAAACTTTGCGGGCACGACACATGGGGATTAATCATCGTATCTGTGCTTTTGGTCCTTAGTGCATGGCATAATTTTGAAATGCATCTTACCTATGTTGCCTGTTTGTCTTGGAAATAGTCTGTGTGTGTAACTAAAAAAGTTCTGAATTTACCTCTGATGTTGCCTTTCTTGCTGACAAAGAGCTGTTCTGACTTGGCCTGGATGTACTTCACACACAAAGCTTGTAAATCCAATTGGATGAAATTTAAGTAGATGCTGCTTTCTTTAGGTTTGGGGTTCTTGTGGAAGTGTTTTCATTTTAGTGTATTTAGAATCTCTATCTCCAGTCTTGACTGGATTGTGTCAATTTAATAACTGTCTTAGAAAGACCAGGCAGACATGATCACAGTCTTTGCTATTCATTACGGTTTGTTTCTGTGTGTTTGGTGATTTCCTGTGTCTTTGCTAATACTGTTACCAGAGAAATGGACTAAAATAATGGATATGTATGAGTGTGATAGCCATTAATGTAAAGCCATGCTTTCTACAAGTTGTATTAGTATTTTGATTAAAACTGTTCTCTAGACCAGCTATGTGTTAATTACAGCTCATAGCTCTGGGTACTTTGTGTTGAGAGAGAGAGAGAGAGTGTGTGTGTGTGTGTGTGTGTGTGTGTGTGTGTGTGTGTGTGTGTAAAAGCCTGAAGAAAGTCTTTTCTGTACTCTTTTTCACAGACACCCCTCCCCCCCCTTTGGCTGCATCTTGCACTGCTGGCCTATAGATTTTGCTTCTGTATCTCTCTCTAGTACCAAGCTTTTCTGTTTCTCAGTCTTGACTGATTTGATGTGAGTTCACCAGGGGCTTTTGCTCCGTCTTGTATCTTTGTGTTTAACAGCCAGCAAAGTTCAGTGGACACACAGATTACAGCGAGGCTGCTGAGGCTCACGTTTGATGTCTACCTCTGCTGGTGACCTCCTTTGTAACCTTAGTAAAACACTTAGTGTCTCTCTGCGTAGGCCCATGCTATTATAGTTGAGCTGTAAGCTCCTGAGGGAAGGAGACGTGTTTTATGTGCCGTTGTGGCACCTCATAGAACAAATGAGTTTGGTAGTGATATCTGGAAGTATCCAGATTTAATGTCTGTATTTTTTTCCAGGGTTTAATTCTGGCGACCATTACTTCAAGACAGCCCTTGAGTGTGGCCTCAGGAGTCTACTTGCTCTTCTGTCTTGCCGTCCTGCTGAGCTCTTCTGCAAGCTGGAGGAAACCAGAGTGGACAGCTGCCATAAACATGCAGTTAGGGAACCTTTGTATCTTGAAAATGCCATTCAGTGCTCACTGGTCACAGATTTTGAAAATGGTGATAGAGTTATACAGAAGCCAAGCACTCTCCAAGGCTTGCTTCTGCTTCAAGTGTCCTGTTCTCCCCTGTCATCTTGACTACATGCTTGGTAGCATGTGGGGCAACAGGTTCATTCCCACGATCTGTCTGGAAAGCAGTCATGTTCAGGAAGCAGTGAACTGGTGTGGATGCTTCGTTGGAGTTTTACTCAGGTGCTTTAACTTGCACTCATAACCTTGTCTTCTCAGGAGCCTTCATTGCTTTGTTGTTGGAGGCTTTCATGTTCAGAAACAAGTGGCCTGCATGGAGAGGTTTTATAAAGGTGAGAAATCCCCATGGTTTAATGCTACTTCCTTAACTTTCAGGTAAGTTTCTAGTTGTTGCTTTCCAACTTCTGAAAAAGCTGGAAAGTTGCATTTGAGTAGTCGAGTTTATCTTATGGGAAATCTTACTTTCTCCTAGCAGCAGAAATGAAATCAATTTTCAGATGCCTTTATGTCAGTGTCATGCTCTTCTTGTTTGGGTCTCTTTCTGTATCCATTCAATAGCACCTGGGAACTTCCATACCAGGACTAGCCAGCTGAAGTTGAACCCACAGTTGAACTTGTGTCAATGCTACATTTTCTCTATATGTACAAGCTCTCGCTAATATAATCTGTATTTAAGAATGTCTGCATTTTTGTCTTTGTTACGTAGATACTCAGACACTCAATCTATTATGTACCTTCAATATATGGTAAAGCCCAATACCTGTATTCAGCAGGTCTGGGCTGCCTTCCAGTGTCTGAAGGGGGCTATAGGGATGCTGGGGAGGAACTCTTCATTAGGGACTGTAGTGAGAGGACAAGGGGTAATGGGTTCAAACTTAAACAGGGGAAGTTCAGATTGGATATGAGGAAGAAATTGTTTACTGTAAGAGTGGTGAGGCACTGGAATGGGTTGCCCAGGGAAGTTGTGAACACTCCAAACCTGGTGGTGCTCAAGGCCAGGTTGGACATAGCCTTGGTTGGCATGGTTTAGTGTGAGGTGTCCCTGCCCCTGGCAGGGGGGTTGGAACTAGATGATCTTAAGGTCCTTTCCAACCCTGACTATTCTGTGGTTCTATGATTCTATTTTAACAGGTTTTGTCTAACTCAAACTTCTGAGCAATTTTTCTCCAGTACTGCATTAATGCAAGATGCCAAAGCCTACTGTTAGCGTGATTGGTGTTGGTACGTGCCTCCTGCTTCTGCAAAAAAATTTCCTGGAGGGGAAAAGTGAGGTGGGTGTTGGTGCTTACTGCAAAGTGGAAAGCAGTTTCTGGACAGTGTAAAGGTAAGTAAATGTTGTTCTGTTTTGCTCTGTGCTTTGTATCTTTCTAAGGTATAAACAGTTGCACACAAGGGAAAACTCCAAGCCTGTATTTGAAGCAGGCAGCACTTTAAAGGAGAGGAAAAAAGAAAAAGTCAGGGAGCAAGGATGGGGAGTTTCTTGGTTTTCCAGAAATGTGTCAGTCTCTTCATCCAGGGTGCTGTTCTGCAGCTCTACAGAGATGCTGTTTGTTCTGGGTTTATTTTAATGTACCTTATTTTCCTGTGACTGTGTTATATCAAATTTTTACATTTAATTCCATCCTTTTCTTCAGACAAATCAAACTTCACAGCATCAGGAAGGCTTCAAAGCATGTCTTGATGAAGGCAAGGATAGAAAGCAGTAAACCAGCAAAGAATCTGCAAGGTCTGAAGGTTTCTAGTTTTGAAGGTGACATATGGGTAGTGATATATGACAACCATCAACTTCAACCAGTCCTAAGAAAAGCAGTGTGAAGTATAAATCTATCTAAAATACTTCCATTGGTTTTGCTGCCTTAGGATGATACCTACTCTGATCCTGGACAATAAAGCTGTGCTAGTTCAGTATGTCTGAACCTGCTTAAGCAAAGGAACTTTATTATTTGAGATTTTAGACATTTGTGTTTCCCTGGGTGTGACACATGGATCAGCATCATGGGAAGCAAGATTAAAGTCAGGAAATACAGGAGTCATGCATGTAGGTGGTATAACCTCTCTATCTCTGATGGTAGCGCATGAAATTCAGATTGTGATCTTGGAGTACTGGATCTTGAAGTGTGCAGGGCTACTTGTGGGGCAACCACTTTTGCTGGTACTTGTGTTTTCTTTTTGACTGCAGGAGAGTTAACACTTTGGTGGCAGCCTGCTTTACAAATGAGATCATCTTGGCAGCCATACCATTAAATATTATTAAACATTGTTACTTCAGGGTCTTAAGCTGGGGGTTTGGCATATAAAGTTACGTCAGAAGGTAAACATCTGGTTTTGTTTTGCTGCATGCTTCATGCAAAGAGTGAATCAGTATCATCAAGCAATGGGAATACATTTGAGTGCAATTACCTTGAATTATTTCTTGTTGCATTTCCTTGCCAGTGGTAGAATGCTTTGATTTCTATCTTTGCAGGATACCAAGCCTTAAATCTGTCAAAGGCCAAGCTAAGTGTTGGCTGTCCTGTTCATCAGGCTTGTGTAACTTCGTGCGTAAAGAGACATCTCTATTCAGAAGCCTTTGCTGACATTCCAAAGGTGCATGGCTTTTAACTTCTGGGAAAAGGCATAATTTTTATCAACAGCTTGTTTAAGAAAATGGTCTTTTGCTTTTAGATTCGTATAAGAAGTTACTGGAATGGGAGGATCATAGAGTATTCCTCTAATGAGCAGTATGATAATTAATCCAATTCCTCATTCCTCTAATAAATTTAGCGTTTGTATGCTAGCCCTTTTTTAATACATTGCTGTCTATGGAAGGTGTGGGCTTGACCTTTGAATAACTTGCTTTGTAATTTCTTTCTGGTTTTGATGACTGGCCTTTCTTTTTAGTCCCAAACTGCTACATTTATGTTCTGGGCAGAGACTTACCTAACTCTTTAGTGAATTCAGGCAATACAAAGGAGGACCCTTATCTTGAAGGAGCCTTTTACTCTCTTTAGATTCTCTTTCTCCATGTGGAAGAGCACCTTGAAACATGGCAGGAGTGTTGGATCTAGATAATCTCAAGGTCCTTTCCAACCCTAACTGTGATTCTTTGATTCTATGAGAGTTAATATCTACCCTACATTAAATATTTTTACATGTACTCTTGAGTTCTTAAAATCCTGAATTTTGGAGAAGCATGTGCTTCTGCTTATATAGTTCTAAGACCGTATTTCCTCTTTTTTGCGGGGTCTTGGGTATGTGTATGTTTCAGTCTACAATTTCATCATGAGGATGTCTGTTCCTATTAAGTCTGGATGGAAATAACTGGTAATTAAGTCTGTGTTTTGCACAGTGGTTGAAGCTGCATTTGTTTCTGCAGAAGATAGGCTGAGAAAGTTGGGGCTGTTGAGCCTGGAGAAGAGAAGGCTGTGTGGAGACCTCATAGCAGCCTCCCAGTATCTGAAAGGGGCCTATAGGGATGCTGAGGAGGGACTCTTCATGAGGGACTGTAGTGAGTGGACAAGGGATAAAGAGTTCAGACTTAAACAGGGGAAGTTTAGATTGGATATGAGGAAGAAATTGTTTACTGTAAGGCTGGTGAGGCACTGGAATGGGGTTGCCCAGGGAAGCTGTGAATGCTCCACTGCTGGTGGTGTTCAAGGCCGGGCTGGACAGAGCCTTGGTTGGCATGGTTTAGTGTGAGGTGTCCCTGCCCCTGGCAGGGGGGTTGGAACTAGATGATCTTAAGGTCCTTTCCAGCCCTAACTGTTCTATGATTCTATGGTAGGAAAGGCCCCTGATTCTCTGATTCTCTATATCTTCTCTCTCGAGCAGTAGGATGCCTTTTGTTAATAGCTGAGATGTGGGTTGGTACATGTGGTGAACTGGATAGATCATCTCTCAATTGTTTGAACTCCTTAGACAGTTTTTCTGCAGCTGAAATGATGGAAGGGGTGAGATTGTCTTCGAGCTCTCAGAGTTTTTGAATGATTTCGTCCACTTTTGGTAGTGCTATATCATTCCAGATTATTGTTGCCAATGAGTGGGTACATGATGATGGTGCATTCCGTGTAAATTTACACCACATGGGTCATATACATTCAACTTCGTCTGGATCTATGGGTGCATTCCTGGCATCCAGCCTGCAATTGATCATCTCTACAATGGTTGATTCCCTCAGAAACCCTGAGTCTCTGGGAAAACATCAGCATTTTGGAAAAATATTTCTTCTGGTACCTAGGGCAAACTGTGAAAGAAGTTTCTGTGGAGACATGGCATGCAGAGGCTGGCCAATGAGGCGGTAAGCACCACCTATTTGCTTTGGAGCTGGGGCTGCAAATGCCTCTCAAATGTGGGCAGTAAAACAGCTTTCCTTGAAAGAGGATAAAATTAATGTTCTGAGGGTGTATCCCAGTGGGCAAACAAAGGTACCATGAAAACTGCTGAGGCCCCATTTGGATGCATCGCCAGGAGCAGGCTCCTTTCATTACTAATGGTTTGCAGAAGCCGCAGGACAGCAGCTGCAATGCTACCGTGAGGCTTACCATCCATTGAATGCATTCCCCATTCCCTCCCCCCAAGCCTTGGTGGCTTCAGCCTCCCTTCTCTCTTTCTTTGTTGCTCTTTCTTTTCTCTCTCCAGCCTGTTTATCTATTGAATGGGAGAGTAATCCTTTGTCATGAAGAAAGCAAACCAAAAATGAAGCGATCTGTTTTGTGGAAACACTTAAGATGTATTTTTGCTCTACATCAAATCTTATTTAGTTCCTGCCACCAAAAATAGCCATGAATCTGAGAGATGTTCAGCTTGCTGTTACTAGTTGTTTTGTGTGTGTATGAGGCTGCTCTACTTGGAAATATGCAAGTGTCCATATGAGCCTTTGGAAATGTTTATAATAATTTTTTCTTATATATAAAACTTTCACAACTATTTCATGTGTTCACCATCAACTCTAATTATGAGGATAAATTAAAATTTGGGACATATTAAAAAAATGCAGTGAAACCAGAAGGCACTCTGAGACCATTGTCATGGAAGTGAGAATAGGAAAGTTTAAAGCAAGTAAGTTCTGAACAGTTAATGAAGGTCAGCTAAGAGCTAAACTTGAGGTAACAGCTGCTTATGCTTCTTTCTCCATTCTTGCTGTACTCTTGGTTGTATTCAGTCATTACACCATGTTCCCCGGCTGAACTTGAAAGGTAACGGCACCCCTCCCACCTCACAGCCTCTCCCAGAATAAAAGCTTTGTGGTAAGGGTTCTGACTTTTGCTTTGTGAGAAAAGTCTAATTAGTGTAGAGGGGGAGTAAATCTATAGGAAACACAGGGTTTAAGGTTTTAAATGTAAGTTGCATCTGAGTGAAAGTGAATCTGTCTTAGTCATCCGAAGCCTGATAAATTGATTCCTTTCTTTTGCACCACCTGGATTTGGGTTTGGCTGCAAAGCTGATGTGGATTGAGTGGTGGTGCCCATGCATGTGGCTTTAAGCGCTCTGCCTAATGTAAATCCAAATATATTGATAGGTAAGAGTTTTCTGTATTTACTGCTGTGTAACCATGCGGGTGGTACCTCTGATCTAAGCCCCTGACCAGTTGCACTCAGTAAGATGATGATGGTCAGCAGTAGATAAGATTCAGAGAAGTCTGTGGGACAAGTTTATCTAAATTTTAATGAGACTGCAGTATTGCTCTTGAAAAGCAATGGCCATAAAATGTGTCGATGCGGCAGTAGATCCTGCTGCCTCCTACCCCTCTCTACCCTGCAGCTCTATAGGTGGCCATAAAATTGAGTTGTTTTGTCACCTGTGGTTATTAATTTTAACTTTAGCATAGTAAATTTGATGCAGAGACATTCACTTACTGTAAATTTGTCTCACATGAAACAAAGGGGCACTAACTTTACACTCTTGTATGCAAGGAGTATTTATTTCCATTAAAAATGGCAGAGGTTGCAGGATAGGACATCTTAAGAGTAAGCATATGCACTAAGAATCAGTAAGTGTTATGTTAGTGCCTGGAGATTATCTGACTATAAAGGTTTTTTTAAAAACCCCAATTGCTATAAAAAGGTAAATAAAGAAGTTAACCATCAGCTGTCTCCTCACTTTCATTTAAAATCTTGCATTTAATTTCTTCTTTCTAGGTAACCAATTTTTGTTATTTTGGTCTAGTGACTGGGTGTGGAAGAAAGTAACTTTATAGCTTTTATTTATTCAAATGCATTGTCACCATCACAGGCTTCACACTTCCTATTAGAAGTTTAGAAAATATTTCTTGCTACATTGAAAGAGAGCAAAATTCAATTTAAAAATATAATTTCCTACTAAGACACTTGATAACATGAGAGAGATTAATGGAGCCTTATGACAGAAACTTGATTTAAAGCAGGAGACCAATCCTACTTTATCAGCCCATACCATGACTGAATTAGCTCAAGAAATCTGTTTGAAGTTTGAGTTGTCTGTTAAAAAATGTCTCTGAACATTTATTTGATCATTGCTGAGTACTAGCTATAGGCTTGTCTATCTGACAACACGGGAACAAACCTCACACCAGCCTTGCTTATTTTACACTAGCATGTTTTTTCTTATTCCTTGTTACCCTGCAGGAAGATGGAATGCTTTGGAGGTCAGCTATGGCTCAGGGGGATTATTTCTAATAAATCAAGCTAAAATTAAGAAACAGATTTACGCTGACATTCTGGTTTTATTGATATTGAGGACAAAATAAATGCTCAAACAGTGTTTTCAATTGGAAAAGTTCTATCCCAATGCCTGCTGTAAATAGTATTTTTATCAGCTAAAGAAGTCTCTTGTTTTCTTTCCTCAGCATAGAAGTGTTTATCTTTGGAGCACATTAGAGCTGTTCAGAAGTTGGACCTGACAGATTGACAGATCTAGATGTACACAACTAACAGGAAACTGGAAGCTAATACACTGAAGCCATAGCTGATCACTGGTCCATGTTGGCATTCCAGCTCTGCTTCTGATATAGATTACATTGGCATCAAATAAGAAGAAAGAAGTATCTGTGGAGATCCATCCATTTATGTCCTTTGGCAGATGTGCTCTATGTCTGAAGATGCAGCCACCATATTAACTGGTAGTTCCTAGGATCCTGTATGCTTTATTCAGTGCAAAGAAGAAATCGCACCATATGTATGCATAAGTATGTGTCTGCATACACAAAATACGTTTTCGTACACAAAAATGCTTTTTCCTCCAGTGACTTTCAGTTGTCTTGGGAAAATGTCTGAAGCAACTCTACTTGTAAGTTCAGCTAGTCCAAATTGAAATCTGCATGATTTTGTAACCTCTAGGTTTTTACTTATAGAATTACAGCGTCCAGAGTTTTATTTCTAAATCTCTTTTTTTAAACATCTTTGCTATGCTGTGTATGCAGATGAATCTGCAGAGTCGACCTTCCAGCACATATATTGGATGATTTTGAAAATGCCACGTTATTATTCTAAGCTTGTATTTGTTGCCTACAGCATGGCAGTATGAAAAGGTACATTCTCAAATGCTGCACTGCAGAGGTAAACACAAATATCGGTATTTTGTATGCACTATGTATTCAATGACAAGTGCTTAAAGAGTACCTTCACTGGGTATCTCAATGAGCATCCTGGTTATTAGTATAGATGAGAATTAATGGTGAAGGGCCTGGTAAGGCATGTAAATTTTGCTGATGTGAATATCTGCATTTCATAAAACCAGAAGATTGCATCTGCAGTGTGCAGACAGCAGTGTGCATTTGCAGACAGAAGATTGGCATTTACCTGCAAACAATTTAAAGCCTATTTGTGAGAGTCAAACAGGACATGGGAGTTATTCTAGGGAAGAAGGAAGGAAAAAGATTTCTCTGCTTCCAGGTTTTTCTGGCTGGAGTAGCTGGGCTTTGCTCCATGTCTGCAGTGTGGGCACGAATTTCTGCTTATCCCAGTGGTGGGGTACCAGACCAATATTAAAATCTGCAGCAGACAGCAAGCTATTTAAAAGAGGCTGACTCGGGTAGCAAAAGAAGAAAGCTAAAAAATGATTGCTGAACGTGAGCAATGATCAAAGACCTGAACAAAAAAGGACAGTGACCTGAAAAAATACTGTCCTCGTTTGTTCTCACTTTAGGATTTCTGCAAACATTCTGATACGCTTCAGCATGGGCTTAGATTACCTTCAGAAGTTCAGTTGAAGAAGGCCCCAGTTTCTGAAGATTCTAAGGAGCAGGTGACAGCTATGTCCATCTTGACAAGGTTGCCACATCTGTTCCTCTTGATGAGCTCATACCCAGCCAGGCTTACCCAAGTGTAAAGGGCAAACAGAAAAAGCTCTGTTGCTTTGAGAAAGCTACTGTCAGTGGCGATGTTACTTTGCAAACTGCTGAGATTTCCTTTGTGCTCGGTTCTTAGGGCCTCTCCTCCCGCTGTGTGCCATCAAGGAGACCAGTAGCCATCTGGTCCAAACTGTTTGTAAAGTTCATTGCTGTAATAAATGTCATTCTACAGGAATATTAACAGGCTGTTGCCCTACTGCATTACTGGTGTATTCACATTAGTATGCCTAAAACTGTCTGAATTTATTAATGAAAGTAAAAGGAAAATTAATCTTTTTCTGGCAGAAAGCACCTAAGCAGAAATACTGGACTATGGTGCTGCTGGGGACACCCCTGACTTTCTGTGGTATTCCCTGAATATTTTGTTTGCTGTGTAGGCAAACCCAAGAAACTACATGCTTTATACTGGTTTCAGTCTTAATATTCAGGTATATAGACATGTTCTCATCTGATCTTTTCTATGAGAAGCCACAAGATGTTTATTTAGGAACTAATTATTTCTGACCTATGAAAATACATTTTCCAGAAAGTCTGCCGTAAAGAGAATTGAAGTGCTGGAGACCCCACCTTTTCTTTACAAATGAGCCTTAGTAGTCAACTGCCACACTATTTTAAAATCATAGAATAGTTAGGGTTGGAAAAGACCTTAAGATCATCTCATATAACTTACATACAAATGGAATTTATTTAGCTTCAACTGCTATCAGAGCTTGGCTTTTTCTATTCCATTCAATTAAATATTTCTCCTGTAAGGTGTGTTTTCCATGTCCATGGCACTTGGACACCATGGCCAAAATTTTTCTTGCCTCTGATTAATTCTTGACACTTAAATTGTTCAAACTCTGTGCTCAGTATTGGGGAATACTCATCACTACTGGGGAAGAATATCAGTAGCCAAGAATACCATACTACATCCCGTTCTCTCTTCCTATCTGTCCTACAACAGTCCCTTCAGACCTTATTTCACCCTCTCTAGTTTACCAGTTTTTATTTTGGTTTTTTTTGCTTTACTTTGAAACTATGGACATAGGAGTTATAGTGAGTGTTTGGCTATTGACTTTATAAAATCCATATGTAAGTAAAAAGACAGCATTTAACTTGCTATTCCAGTTTTTAGATAGCCATGAACTATGATAGCGTTGATATGTATATAGATAAAGAGAACTTCTGATGAAAAATATTACAGAAAGAGAGTTTGTTTGCTTATTTTCTATAAAGGTAGACAATCAATCAAATGTTTATGTAGGTGTATATGCTGCACAGGAAACAAACAAAAGGAATCTGAAGTCAACATGCAGTTGCAGATATATGATATCAGTGGGATTACAGAAATGCATTGGAGTAATTTGCATGACTGGAATGTACCTGGATCTAGCGAAGAGCAATAAGAAGGGCTTCTACAAATACACTGGCAACAAAAGAAAGATGGGAATCTGTAAAGCCATGGCTCAGCAGGGCATGGGCCCTAGGGACAAAGGACATGGAAAAAGCTGAGATACTAAATACTTTTTTTGCTTCAGTTTTTACTTCACAGGTTTGCTTTGAGGCCTCGCATGTCTCTGAGTCTAGTGGTGGAGACTGGGAGAGTGATGCTTGACTTACTGGAAAGCTGAATTGAGTTAAGAAGCACTTAAGTCAACAGGACATATACAAAACCGAGGAACTACATGGGCTGCACCTGAGGGTTGATTGATGCAATCGCAAGACCTCTATCATCTTGGAAATGTCATGGCAGTTGGTGCAGAGACAAAAAAATGGCCAGTGTCATAGCCATTCTCAGGAAGACCAAGGAGAAGCACCCAGGGATCTATTGGCATATCAACTTAATCTCAGTCCTCAGGAAGATCATGGAGCCTGTCTTCCTGGAGGCCATGTCCAATTGTATGAAGGATGGGAAGGTGATTAGGAACAGTCAGCATGTATGTATCGTGGGCAGATTGTGCCTTGCCAGTCTGACTGCCTTCTGTGGGGAGTAGATGAAAGGACTGCAATGAGTGATGGTTAAACTTCAATCCTATTCTCTGAGGTGTATAGGGAAAGAATGAACAACAACAGAAACTAACTGCAACAAGGGAAATTCCAAGTAACTATTAGGAATTTTTTTCTACCAAGAGGGTGGTCAAACACTGTAACAGGCTGCCCAGTGAGGTTTTGGTGCCTCTGCTCTTGGAGGCATTCAGAGCTAAACTGGACATGGCCATGCACCACATGATCTAATGGACCTACTTAGAAAAGGAGGTTAAATGACTTGACCTTTTGAGGTCCTTTCCATACCTGGGATTTGAGAAAGACAGTCTTAACTCCCTGGTTTACCTAACTGACAGTAACATCTCAAATGTCCATCTCCTACTTTTCAAGTGACTCTTCTAATTGATGGGTTGAAATGGTGACATTTTTTAATAAGAAATATAGGAAAGACCTTGCTTTGTTTTCACACTAGGAAGTTTTGTAGGAAGTGGAAATGACAGTTCTTGGGAGTTATCTTTTCCTATGCCCTGTTCCATCTGTCCTGAACAGATAAAACAGATAAAACCACATAAAATCATTACATAATTTATTCTTTGCTAACAGCATATCTTTGTTCACTGGTGGAAGCTGATACTTTTTTTGGGAAATTTTCTTCTACAGCCTTTCATTTCAGACATTTTTGATGCTAACCAGAAAAGCAATTTTCATGCACAGAGAAGAACAAACAAATAGGACTTGCTTTGAGTTTAAGGAGCCTGTGATTTTGTTATTCATGTTGTAAACTGCAGGAAAGTATGTCTGATAGAAAGAAACAATCTTCAAGGTTAAGTGTCATAAGACTACATCATTTTACATAACCCGTTCTGCTTTCATTTGCCTCGGAGAATAGATTTTCAATAAGAGGTCTAATTCTGCTGGTTCCTGCAGTCGTGCTGACGTGTACCTGTGGTCATTCGACAACAAATTCTGCTTTTCCTCTCAGCCAGCTGACAATGTATTACAGTTGGAGGAACAAGGTGTGGTAACAGCTGCCACCCTCTTCCCACCATGTTCTTCCTACCCCAAAACAATCTATCCTTCTGGAAAGAGCTGTCTTTTCTAGTGCAAAGGACTAAGATCCTTGAGCCAGAAGCGAGGGGGTGACTGCATTGCTGTGCCTGTCATGGTGTCAGGCAGGCAGCTGCTGTGCCTCCAGGCCTGGCAGCAGGCAAAACCACTACTTTGTCGCTCCTCCTGCTGAAATACAGTTTGTTCCTTAAAGCTTAGAGAGATGTGACAAGATCCATGCTGTTGAAATTTTGCTTGCCAAATACGTAGCAGATGATTCTAGGTGTGTTTCTGCAGCCTCTCTCCCACTGTCAGTCTTAGATTTCGAAGGGGTGTGCAATACCTTCAGAAGAGAAGGGAAGAAGATCTGCTTTCCTGGGCAACAGAATAGGCTGGCTTGACCAGGAATCAGAGATAGTGGTCCTGCTCACCGGACCAGTTGTCAGAGCCTTCATGCTAATCACAGCCATAAGTTAAACAAAGGGGCAAGTGGGTGGAAAAGCTTCAGAAGTAGGTAAAAGTTTTTCATAGTTCCAGGTATTAATTGAAGTAGTTGAGATAGTGATAAAGTTTTTGTCACTTACCCGCACTTTTAGTTAATCTGAAAACTAAACGGCCATGGTTGGTTTGGGTTTGTAATACATCCATTCAGCAGACAGCCCCTTCAACAGGGGCTGCCTACACAAAGCTGAGTGCTTGAGGTATTCAGAGGTTTCTGAAATAGGATGCATCAATATGGAGTTGTTCACTCAAATGGGGGTTTTCAAAACTGGGAGTGAAGCTTTTAATTTTGGGGGCAAAGTAATTTCCTGAAGGATCATGAAGCTGATATGAACCTTCAGACAGAAAGTTCAAATTCCTTTTTCCTATTGTAAAACAGGGGCTGTAGTTCAGCACAAGTAGCAGGTTTATATGGGTCATATTTGAACTGTTCTTTTTGTCATTTTGTACTTACATATCCAAGCTGTCTATAGCAGTAAGGAAGTTATTGCCAGAGAAATTGGAAACTGGTAGTTGATAAATAGTGCTACATCACTCTGCAAAGAACAGTTGATGAATGTTACCACTATACGTGAAATGTTTCTTCCCCACCTCTTTAATAGCGATGTTTTAAACTACATTGTCCCGCACAGGGGACTGCTAAGTAAACCGGAACTGACATATGATAAATATAAAGCTGTGGTTATAGCTCCAGAAATCGATGAATTACATGTTTCACATGTAAAAGGGCAGTCATGCTGTTTCTGCTTGCACTGATAAATGTAACTCAGTCTATGAGCAATAAAACATGAATGTAACTTGGCTAATGTGAGTGCATGCCTCCAAGAGGAAAGAATTATGTGAGAAGCTACACTGCTCTGCTTTGAAACCACCTGTAAAATAATTAATTCTACAATTTGCAAGGAAAATGTAAAGGAGAGCCATGGTAGAGCATAAGTCAATAACCCGGAGGATGTTTCTCTAATAAATGTGGCTCAGCACCTGTGAGTATTGTTACTCCATCTCAGACACAATCACCTAGCAAAATGTCACTTTGAGAGATACTAAACCAGGAAAGATAATAATGCCAGCAGTGAAGGTCATTATTTATGGCACTATGAATGTAAAAATGGACCTCTAGGAATGATTCCCTACAACTCCGCAAGTTAGAAATTATGTTTTAATTGTTGCTGTATTGCAAGTGATTAAACAAATTCTAGAATAAAAGGGAAAATACAGGGTTAAAATGAAGGGTTAAAATATAATTCAGGGTCTGAAAATTATGGTGGCACATTTCAGTACTTGCTGGGCACCCTGATTTGCCCAGTGGACTGTTAATCATGATTGATTTCTGACCAAGAATATAGAGAAGCTTCCTGCCTACTGAGTTCTCTTTTTAATTCTGTTCTGAATTTATATTTAATAAACATTATTTTTTTTTCTCAGAGCTATTCAAGGAAACTCGGTGTCACAGTTCACTGACCTTATGGCAGGATGTTTCAGTGCTCCTGTAAGATTCAAAGAGATGTTTTTTAATGTCAAGATCCTTTAAACAAGCCAACCCTAGCTGTCAGCTCTTCCATGGCAAGATCTCATTGGAAGGTTGCTATCAATAGGCCAGCAGACAATGCCATTACTGAATGGGCATGCAGAAGCTGATAAATTCCTTATGTAGTTCTAACATATGGAAGGTTTAATAATTGCAATGTCTTAAAATGTGGGAAAGTGCTGTGGGAAAAGTCTAACCTCTCTGTCCCATGAGGAAGAGCTTGGGATGATTGTTTCAGCAATTCTTGTTTTCCTTACAAGTTAGGAAAATTATATGAGAGATATCCGTTTTGAACAGAAGGAAGTAAAAGATGCTTAATCTGGAAATGCAGCTATCCTGGCTTTTGTATTTTAACTGAAATGCCTTTCTATCTGTGGAGCTTTTTCCTAGACTCTAGTTTTAGGCAGGCAGAATGCAGACAAATGCCTGCTTGGCATCATGTGGGGCTCCTCTACTGTTTCTAGAGTTCTCTTCAAGTTCGATGTCATTTTGACAAACTGAAAGGCAGGCGTAAGATAAACGACGTTGTGCAACTGAATGGGAAAATTGCAGCAGGCTTGTGTTTTTGTCTTTTTTTCCCCCCCTTCAGTTTGGTTTAACACACTCCACCTTAATATTTGACATGGGAAATCTTCCACTGACCTTTGGCACTGAACTTAATGCACTGCTGATCTCAACAGAATGCAATGCTGCTTTGATGCTGCTCATCAAGATGTACTGTATGTGCAGATAAGATGCAGATGATTGTTGCAAATAATGATACCTTGTACTGCAAAAGTGCTTTAGGGATCCAGATGGAATAGGTAGGTGGTGATCAGATGAAAGAGCTGTCCAACCTTACTGCTTGCTAATGGTGTGAAGAAAAGCATTGTCCATACAGCTCCAAATGTGTAGAAACTGTCAGGTAATAATTAAATACAGTGAACCTGGCTGACAGTGTGTTTCTGAGATTTTTGAATGGGAGGCAGGATTGGATGCAAATAAGCAAGCAAAAGCTCATCTAGCTACTGCTGTGGAATGGAAAAATTAGAAATGAAAGATGCATTTGTGATAAACAAGATTGAAAATCGTTGGGAGAGTGCATGTGTTTTTAATGTCTTAGAATGAATATATTTGTGGTTTTTTGTCAGAATAAATTGCTAAAACTAATCATAAGATACAGAAGTGAAGAAATAGGAGGATATGGATTGTGGTGCAAGTAAATTCACAAACCCCAAAGCTGTCTCTAAAGCTACTGATCGTAAGTAAACAGTATCAAAATATGATGTCTCTTAATAGTGGTGAAGAGTTTCCAAATGGATATTCTTGTCCAGAAATGAGCTATTAATATCTCCCCAGATCCTATTATTAAGATTGTTTTAAGAAGTGTTTTGAAGTCTTTTATTTCTCTGTATTTTTTTTATGTATAATGTGCTGTATAACAGCACATAGCATTTCAGTATTTGATATCCAGGCATACTCGCAGTAAACATCTTCTCTATACTTGCTGTTTTCACAGATGTTTATATGTTTTTCTGTCAGTTGTATAAAATCAATGCATGCCCTTAGGCAAAAGCTGGAACTCTGCTCTCAACATGCATGTGCTGGAGGGGACGTGGCAGAGGACCCATCTCTGGGAGGGGCAGCTACATCCCCCACTTTGCTGGCAGCCTAGGTTCAACTGGTTTCACCTCTCAGACACTTTCACAAGTCACAGGGTATGTCTGATGCCTTTCTAACACTGGTGTGATTTAAAGGTAAAGTTATCTCAAAAACCCGAACTGCAATCCAAGAAAGTGTTGTGCTGATGGTAGTTAGAAAACAAATGCCTCATGATGTTAAGTTTCATCCTCTTGTTTTCAAGAGCTCAAAACTGATCATCTTACAGAAAAATCTGTATTAAAATATATTGTAGTTGTAAATAAAAACATTTTTTTTCTCCACTGTTTGTTTGTTTGGTTTTTAAAAATCAAACTACTTCTAATGGTGACAGTAAATCAAGGAAGAAGTAGCAGCTGATTTCTTGCAGAGACTTGAGTTTAGCGACATCTCAGAGTTGAAAGGAAAATCACCACCACACCCCAAACCGTTATCAACTCGGTGAAAGAGGTCAGTAACAGTTTCCCAAAGCTAGGAGAACTTTAAGCTTTTTTTTCTCTTTTCCTGTGCAGTTTCTTTTCAAAGCGACTGAACAGTTGTTAATCCCCTGAGCCAGGCACCTTCTCTCCCTCCTCAAGGCAAGTTGAGGAGAGAACACTGGATGAAAAAAGCACCTATGTAATTAGTCCTCCTTATCCTTCTGCTGATACTAGACCCTTGCTTGCGGTCTTCTTCCTCTAGCACGGCAGTAAATAGACTTCAAGACCATAAACTGGGAGCTGGTTTTAGTTTCTGTCCTTCTACAGACGCGTTGTCTTGTTTTTAAAAAATGCTGGTAGGCTATAGAAAGCCTGAAGAAAAATGCGGAGGAGCACTTCATGTGGCATTGCCTTCTGAACACTACTGGATATGCTGTTTGAAAATCAGGTGAAATGTCCAGGTCTCTGTTTATCCCTTGATTATACTTTCTATGTTCAGGCTGGGGAAAGTATTCAGTGAATCTGAAAACTCAGTTTGCAGGATTTCAGAAGAAAACCACAAGTCTTTTGAAAAGTCCTGGCTCTAATAACCCCTTGCACTTTACCCAGTAAGACATTATTGATGGGACTTGTTTAAAATCCTCCTTCTTCCTTCCTGCAGCCCCCAAGCCCTGTGGTGCTGGAGTCGATGTTCTGCCAAGCAGGGGACTGCTGACAGTTTCTGACAGAAAGAGCGTTCCTCTTCATAGTGTCAATATATTTTTTTGTCCAAACCCACTTGAGAAGGTTTTGTCCTGGAGTTCTTTTCTTTTTCTTTCTTTCCTTTTTTTTTTTTTTCTTTTTTGTGAAATGACATTTTGCCTGAATGTGAAAGTTGTTCGGTCAGGTTTGTGAAAGTTGAATGTGAAAGTTGTTCTGCTCAAGTTGTTGTGTCAGGATAACCGCAGAGGCACAAAATTCTCTCCTGTCATCCAGGACAGACCCATGAATACCACTATGAAGGTGTTTTATAGTGGTACCAATGACTTCCACATGGTCAGCCTGGGTCTCCTGAGCCACGTGCAGCATGTCATTGCGAGATCCAGTCACTAGATTGTTTGGCTGAATGTTGCTGGGAAGACCTTGGATCTGCTGGATATTTTGTTGAGTCCCATCCTGCAATGGAGCCCTCGGGTCTGAGCAGCTGTTATCCCCTAGTCTTTCTTGTCACCTGCCCCCTTCTTCCCCTTTGGCTTTCTGACATAAGAAATGTTTTTATGGGTCTTGGTCATGGGAATTCTGTGTGCTGCTTACAGGGTCAGTAAGGCTGGTTGTCTAATTGGATAGGGAGGAAAAGAAATAATGTTCACATACCATGCTATCATGATGCTCTTGGTGTCTACATAAAGGGTTATGCTAGTAACTGATCAAAAGTCACATCTGTAACTGGCATAATTCTGTTTTTATAAGTCTGCCCTGGGACTATAGATGAGCTCTGAGAAGCTGTTGTAAGAGATGAAGGAACTGAAAAATATTCAGATGGTGCCTAAATAATAGGCTGCAGGGGCGTGGAAGTGGTGGTGGAGGCTTCTCAGTTCGTATTAGAGGCTAAATATTCAGTATATCAGTTTTGCAGCATCACTGAAGTGATATGGGCCTGTTTCTCTGACCTCTTTCAAGACAGCATTTTGCTTTCTGTATCTGCAATCGTTCCTGGCTCACCTTGTGAAGACCTTTCTAGCTCAATCTACAAACCCTTTTGCAACTCACTGTTCCTCAGTGAAAAGCTATTTGGAAAGTCAATGAATCGTAAAGTGGTCTGAATAAGTACTTGGCAGAGGAAAGATGCTCCAGTGCTTGGAAGGCTGGCCTGTGATATGGATCATTAGGTTGACTTTCTTTCTGTCTTTTTCCTTCTGCAGCAGACTTCCTAAAGAAGCTTGGGAATGTTATTTAACCTCACTTTGCAGCTCATAGAAGTATTGTGGGTATGGCCTATGAGGTGATTGGTGATAACAGCAGGAAAGTATCAAAAATTAGAGCCTGCTGTATTGTCTTTCTCTTCTGATTTTTGTTAAATATACTGCAAATTTCAATTGATTTCATAGATTTTCCTATATTAAAACAGACACAACTTTTATGGGCCAAGGCCTCATCTTGTACACCTATGTTGAGATCCAGAGGATGCAGTTGTAGATTGCTCCAAGATCTGGAAGAGGCCGTTGAACATTTTTCTTACTGCCACGTTCATGTTAGCTTTGCATGGCAAGGTTTTGCCAAGGGGAGGATGGTGTCAATCTTCGCAGAGTGGTGGGACAGACCAATTATTTCTATTTATTAATCTCTGATTACTTCAAAGAGCATTTGAATCTATGAAAAATTATAATAATAAAGAAATGATGCTTGACAACTCTTTCCAGTGCTGTATTGTGCAATCAGATACTGTGCATGACAACTTGAAGAGGTCAGTCATTGACAGAGAGCTTTCCGTGTAGCACATGTAATTGCAGAAATACTGTTTGTCTTCCTGCTGATTCATTACTATAATTTTCTGTGCAATTTCAATGTCATTTTACTCATCCGGGTTTCATTTCATGATCCAGAAAGGCCTTTGTTATTAGCACAGGTAAGAGGATTTTTCACAGCACTTATCTGCTGAAAGTCACCCTGAGCAAACACTTGAAAGGAAAGATACCTTCAGACAGCATCTAGCATAGGCAGACAGTCATCCCCAGGTGAAAAGCAGAATCTGTAACAGATTCATGCAATGTGCAAAACTGGGGATCTCCTTCCTTCCCACATATTTCCATTGCTCCACAGTGTGTGGGCGCACTGAGTCATGAGTCATCCTTGCCCTGTCTCAGCCTCACACCTACTTGTCTTTGACCATGACAGGCAGGGAGCTCTGCATTTGTGTCCTCACCACATAGCAAAGCCAAAAGAAAGCCCTCGGAGAAGAGATTTTACAACATCACTTGATAACAGTAAGTCAAACTGAGGCTGATCACAGATTTGACGCGCAATTAGAGACCACACAAAAATAATGGGTTCACAGCAGAGCTGCTCAGTGCTCTCTTGGTGATGTTAAAGGATTATCCCCTCTTTGTCCTTGGAGATTTCAGCATCAACATCACTAAAGCTGCACATGCGAAGACCGACATTCCAAATGAGCCTTGCTTAACGAAGTCATCTCTCTCCTTAAGGGATACTGCTGGGAATACTGGGCTTGCTGCTCAATCTTACTCTCAGTGTTGAAGATAGAGGGTCTGAAAACTGAAAAGTGAAACAAGGGTCTTGATGTTTGTTTCATTAAGGCAGCAGTCTCAGATTTTCTTGAAAAACACATTTGCTATTTTTCAAATTAAACCCTTGTTAATACGTGCTGGAATAACTTTTGGTTTAGTGATGCAGCTTCATGCTGGTGATATAACTTAGGCTGGTTTGCCTCTACCCTTCTAACTCCCAACTAACTCTACTCTCCAGGGTGGAAATGATCAACACATTTAAGACTTTTACTGTTGCATGGGAGAACTGTTCACCTGTGAGATTCATCTGCCTCTGATCGCTGAAGCACAGTGAGTATAATTACAGGGAAAAAATGAGACTAAAGCAGCTAGTTTGTAGCTTACCCAAGCTAATTAAATCAAGGCCATAATTAGTTGTGTGTCCTTTTCTGTAATTTGGAAAGCTCTTGCAAAGTTGTCTTGATGAGACCTGATTTTTATCAGCTTTAGTTGTCCTATGAAGATGGCTATTTTTATGAAAGCGTTCAAAGAAATAGATTAGCACCTAATAGCACCAAATCACTTGAAATCTTCTGGTTCAGATGTCAATCTTATTAGCTGTCTGAGCCTTTTCAAGTAGCCCAAAAGCTATTTATTTACAGACTGAAAGACAGTAGTTTGTTTTATTCCTTCTCAGTGCCCTGAAGATAGATGCTGTTTACTCAAAACCCGCTCTCTCTTTTATTGTAAATACCAAAGAACACTTTCTATCTTAAAAGCACTATAGACATTCTTTTAATCATTGACTGCTGTTATTAGCTATTACTTTAAGCTTAAAGGGTATTTAATTAAAATAATTTCTTAATGATAATCCCCTCCTCACAGGATTTAATGGTTTTTAAATTGGGTTTTGGCAAATATGAGACTAGGCAAGGATGCAAGCCTGGGTCTTATCCAAAGACCATTTAAATCAATGAAGTTATCAGGTCATTGAAATGCATCATGCCACAGCACGACAACTAACATTTAGTGGAATGTTTGCAGAATATTACAAAGTCTATAAAATATGGATTAAACGTACCTGAGACACAGCCAGTTTCCTGACAAACAGGAGATGGAAGCTTTTTTTTAGATTGACTTTGCTGATCTAATTTGCTGCAAGCTGTAGAAAATGCCAACTTCCAAGCAGCAATATTCATTACAGCAGGCAGTCCAACAAGTCTCTTCAAAATGGACTTTTCTATATGAATTTTTTTTCTTTGAAGGTTGATGGATTTTGTTAGATAAGTGATAGAAGCTGTAAAGAACTCCAGTGACTAGTATTATGCTTTCCTCCATACCAGTGGAAGATGGTATGCACTTTCATATTCATACTGCAGTCTATCCCTGAATAATCCGTAAACTGTTGCACCTTCTTGAGTGATTTTTATATATTTTCTGAATTTTGTGGTTTGCAATGACTTTCTGTTTCTTTTCACATTACTCAAGATTTTGCAATTCAGATGAATAAACAGCCTTCAGATGCCTAGGACTCAAATCAATGTGTGGTCTTATCTATCAGGAGCTGGTATTGTGTGGTCTTTGATTCTCATGTGGGTATATGAATGTTGGGTGAAAAGGTACATTCTTTATTTGTTTGAAGTCAAAGATGTTTTGGATAATAATAAAAATCAGTTAAAAAGCCACCAATAAACTGCTTTAAGTCCTATGTCCTTTGTGTTTAAATTCTGAGTTAATGCAAACATTTAAGACATTGCTGGAAAAAACAGTCCTAAGCGTAGTTTGATGACAGGGTAAGAAGACATCAGTGAAGACAGAAAGATCTGAGCTGATCTAAGGAGAACAGAGTTGCTCTTAAAGAAGATAGAGTATTTAGCTGCCTTAGGTAAATGAGTTTTATAAGTAAATTTTTGATTTACCCTGGCTCCTCTCTCTTGCTGTGTGTGCCAGGCAGGATTTGAAACAGAAAAGAACAGATTTGCATGGGAAGCATGCACATTCAGAAAATGATATTGTGGCTGGTAAGATTTGCTGATCCCTTTTTCCTTAGTGCTCTGAAGCAGCTGTATTTTGCGGAGCTGATAACTAAAGGCAACAAAGGTGTACAGCAGTGTCTGAGCACAAAATAGTTGGGTACATCATGCTTTTTTTTTTTTTTTTTTTTTTTTTGTGGGTCCTCAAGCCCAGCCCCTCAGGTGGGAGTCTCAAGGAACTACCTTCGGACACCAAAGCACATACTGGGAAATGTTAGTTCTGTGTGTTCCCAGGATACATTGTTGTTCTGGAAGCAAAGCCAGGGCTTTTGTGGGCACCAGAGAATGCCACCCAAGAAGGGTGTAAGCAGTATAATTCCCCACAGGAATTGTGGAGGAGACTGTTTTGGAAAGATTTCTTCTTTAACTTCCTTTTTCACTCAGTTTTTTCAGACGGAGTTAATTATGTTTGCATATACAGTCACTGTTTACTCCTGCGACAAGACTATTGGAGTGGTGGTTTTGGCTGGAAAGGATGCAATGTTTGTGATAAAAGGAGGGTAGGATAGATGGGCAGTGCTGAGGTTCCTTTCTTCCTTGCTCCCTGATGTTATGTTAAAGCTTGCTGTTGATTGTCTCTGCATCCTCTGTAAGTTTTCACAGAGATTTCTCAGCTGCTCCAAGGCTGACTTTGATAACATCGTTTGTGTTTTAATAATCATAGTTACTGCCATTTTTCAACCTTCCTCTAGCTCAAGCAATTATATTCTGTCTATGGAAGATTCCCATTTCTAGATCAATAGAAGTTTATTCTTCATTTCCTTCATAATAGCTATTGTATAGTGCTGCAAAATGGCTGTTGTGACCAGCTGTAATTTGTCAATGGATGAGCAATCTTGCAGTCTGAAAAGCATCCAAAGATCTTATGGGATGGAAAGTGATATAATCATTATTAGTAGCTGTATTGCTCCTTTGACATCTCCTTTAAGTATAAGTTGAGAATTGGAGGGTTATCTGGGCATAAATGTTGCTTCTATCAATTATCTGTGTGTTTTTTCCATCCCATCTGATGATTGCTTCCATCACAAACCATTGGTATCCCACAGGGTCCCTTGACTGAACTTGAGTCTACAAAATTTTGTATCTGTTTCCCTGCCACTTCCCAGTCATCTAATGCTGCTATACAGAACTGTGCCCTCGAGGTTAGGATTGTTGGTTTTCTTTCTCTCTCAAACAGCTGGCATGTCATCACTGCTGTCTCTAGACACTGAGAAGTTGGCCTCCTACAAGTCTGCTGGCAACATCTGATGTATAAAGTTATGCGCCTGACGACAATGGAAGTGTTGAAGCAACCTGGTAATTCAGCTGTGATGACATCAACTTCTGCCTTTCATCTCAAGGCCTTCTCAGGTTCTTAGGCTACAGATCGGAGTGTCTTGTAGTTAAGACGTCTGGGCCAAATAACAGAAAAAAATACTTTTATTGTTGCATGGTATTGTGAAGCCAAATGTGCACTTGATTTTCTATTAGCACAGTGCACTGAGCTGGCACCTGGAATAGTTTTGTCTCTTTAAAGGACTTAGCAGTATGAGATACAGTAATCAAATCTTCAGCACGGAATGATGCCTGTACCACTGCAAAAAGTAGGTGGAAATGCTAGTAGGCTGCAACACTGGTGTTTAATACCTGACTTTTAATGGTTAAAATGGCTGTTCATGTTTTGAGTAGTGGCAGTAGCTGGGTTACGTGATTTCAGTATTTTCAAACACCATTTCAAAAGAAGAATTGAGCAAGGGGTGTTGGACATCTCCTGGTGGAACCCGATGTGGTACTACTAAGCAATCTAGCTAATAGAAAATGAGAAGTGATGGGACAGGTAACTTGCAATGGTGATGTTCCAAAAAAACTGGGGTGTGTTGTTTGGATCATTTTTTGTGAGGGATGTTAAAGAAATTAACCTTTATTTAGGAAATAGATAAATATCATATTATGATGAGAAGTAAGGAAAGAGTAAGACCAAAATATGGAAGCCTGACTGAGGCATGCTCTCCACAGTCATCAAAACCCCCTGAATTGCTTGTACATATTTGTGACAATGAGCAAAGTGTTCTCCAGTCTTTGAATGAGCTTTCTCACAGCAATTATATTTATAAAGCAATCTTCTTATTGCATCTGCATCATCATAAAACCTTTTGGCAAAGCCTTTTATAACCCCGTCTATATATATGCATCTCATGTAAACTACTTGCTTTTGAGTATGATAGTGTGGTCTATTGAAAACATTAAATAATAAATTATGCAATTTTATCATACTCTTCCAGCTGAAATGCTCAACAGACAAAATTCGAACACAGGTTTAATTCACCTATATAGTACTTGGGCATCTGAATTACAGTTTTAATCTGCAGCAGCTGAGTTATGTGCTATTGTTACAATATATGCAGGGAGGGAAGGCTGGACAGGTAGAATCTCCTTATTGTATGGATTGTGGGTTAACATATGCAGACAGCTAACAGCTTGTTCCTACTAGGTGGGAAGAATTTATTGGAAGGGCTCAGGATCTTGCTCTTCCTGTCTCTGGTGGGTTATTAGCTTGTTCTTCCCCCTGCAGACCTGATCTGGTTGGGTTCAGCCTTGAGCTGACAGGTATTGCCTTCTGGAGAAATGGGCTTGTGATGTGAGAAGAGGGTTGTGCCTCCTTGTACTCCTGACCAGGAGGGATGCTCAACTGAGTTAGCTTTTTTTTTTCATTACCACAACCTAAAAGAGACAAGCCATTTGAGATAGTCAGCTGAAAGACAATATGGAAAAAAGTTATTAATGCATGTTCTGTAGTGTGTAAGGGAGTTACATGGTTAAATCTTAACTCAGAAAAATAGCTTTACTGGAACTTCTACACTTTGCAGTATCTGCTGGTGGAATGGAAGATGCAGCTTCCAGATTTAATGTTGGATCTATGCTTTTCTGCGTAGTATTTATCTGCTAATGTAAAAGTCTGGGCACAGTGCACTTATATTTGCTAAAGATGAACTATATAATTACCAGTTGCTTTCCTAATTAAATTTAGCCTTAGTCTGGGTTAGGTGGCTTTTATAAGACATATTACAACTTGTCCCTAGAACAAGATACTAATTGAAAAATATAAATCTAAAAATAAATAAAATAATTGTACCTAATAGAGCAATTTAAAAGGGATGTTTTTCATGGTAGTTGAGAAACATTTTCAACTTGCAATGATTTATTTCCACTGCTCACAGAGCTAGGTGAATAACAAATATCCTCTGATAAAAGCTCTATCCTATTAAGGAGTCAGCTTTGAAATAAAAGTGAAGAAGTACATAAAAAGTTGCAAAGAGAAGGTAAAGCTATTAGCAAATCTCCATCCCGAAGTTGTTTCCTACTTGATGTAAACCATTTCTATCAAGGGAGCAATTTCCTGTGTGCTGCCATTAGTGGACAGTATTTTCCTTCAAATAATGGGCTGTGGATGGTGACTAACCGCAAATGGTAATATTCTCTCTTTTAAGGGCCTGCACAGCACACTTTAGTGTTCTGCCATGATGCATTAAAACATAGATTATTTTCAATATGAAAACTCATTTGTTTAGAAAAAATCCCTCTCCCCCTCTCTGATTACCTCTCTCAAAACAGCTGAATGAGAGCTGAGGTTCCCATCTAGTTTCAGTTGTCCTGGAGTTCAAAGTTAACTATATAGTTAACAAACCTGAGAAGAAAATTTTAAATGGGGCTTTAAAAAACACACTACGATGAACAAGGTAGCAGCACATGTGCATATGCCATGAGATTTGTTACCACTTACACCTCTTTGCTGCTCAGACATGCACACAAGATAAACTGGGCGAGGATTAACCAGATGCAGTATAACAACATTCTGTTATCTGTCTCTGACAAATTACAGGTTGCTAGCTGGAACTGCCGTTTGCAGATAGTAGTCATTTAGTAGTAAATTGTGCTTGTTTATTTTCCTAAAAGCCTGAAACAGGGGCATGTTTATATAGGTAAGTTGAAATATGAAATGCTTTGAGTACATATAAGGGAAAGGAAAACCTTCCTAGCCTTTCATTTCCTATCAAGCATTTACTGCATTGCAGATCTCTCTAGCTCTGTAGTAATGTCAGTGTAGCATACCTCATACACACCACGCTTTACGGTGTCATGATAATGTATTATTTGAGGCCTTCTTTAAACCTGTATTCTGCTTTTATAAAACTAATTTTGATGAAAGAGAATATAGAAACGTTTCTTTGATGTTTTCAAGTGTGACAACTTATGAGGGAAAGTAAATGCTCTACTCTTCTACGTTATTGTAGGACCCATTGCTCTGGAGTAAAAGTCCCTGCTGAAAACTGAGCTTGCTCAGTGAAACAAGCACAGCAGAAAATACTGAGCCTCCTAACTTAGTTTTAAATGATTCTGTTTTCAAGTGGTTTGATTTTTAATTTTTTTGAGAAGCAAAACTGGAAAACAAAGGCTACTGTTTTGCATTGCAATACAATGTTACTTTCTTTTTCTAGCATTGTTTAAACAAAACCCACTTAAATCTCATTCCTACCACTGTGGCATATACTGGGGAATCATTTTGCCATCAAGTCAGAAAACCAAAACCTTCACAGCTGCAGGATATGGGTAGTGAGAATAGTGCATAAAAGGCATTTACATGTAGGTCTAAAGAGAAAATGTAACTACAACATAAGTGCAAATGCAGTTAAGTTTTTAAACGCAGTGTAAGTTGTTGGTTTCATGGTTTACCAGAAAGCTGCACCTTTGTTCCTGTTCACGTGTTTCTTGCTCATTGCAGAACAGATTGGGGAAGTTTCATACTGAATACTCTGAAGTTCATACTGAAATATTTCCATCCACAGTTACTAAGATGTTGGTTTATGAATCATCTTAAAAAGAAAATTGTGATGTCACTTTCATTTTTCCACCTCCTTTTACATCTCAATAACCTAAATATTTCCTAGAATATATAGTAAAATAATGACAGGGGAAATCTAAAATGTTTTAGAGTTTCCTTTTAAAATATTTCAGTGTTTTTCAGGCAATGTATCAAAAAGGAACACAATGAAACAGTCATTTTATCTCCTCTATTACACAATTTACAAGAAACAATTAACAAGGTCATAAACAGTGTCTTGACTCATTTTGGTTTGCTATTCAAATACCTTCAGTGATCTGACTTTTGAACTTGTCTAATTTAAGTGTGAAGTTCCTACTTGTCTTGTTTGGATCACTTCCAAGCATGAAGGAGTCTATGGTAGCATTCTTACAGCACACAGCCTTAGTAAAATACCGCAATTTTGGCATGGCTCTTGAAATAACCAAAAGACTGTTTCAATGCTTCTGTTATGGTGAAGGAAAGACTGAAAAAAGGAAAGCCAAAGAGGATGTGACACTGGATGTGACACAGCCTCAGTTTGCCCTTGCATCCCAGCACTTGGGTTGTCTTTCAAAGTACATGGAGGCTAAACACATGAAAAGGGGGCCCCTTTGTTGTGAGGCAGCAGTCAATTAGATTTTCTACTTGGAAAGACCAGCAATGCATCTACCAAGGACCTATTGCAACTTCCTGAACTGTTAGCTCAGTCTCCTAATAGTGTGTCTGAATAGACCAAGCTGTACGTGGGTCATCACACAGGAGGAGCTGCAGCAGGACTGGGTTGCAGCAGCAGAGGTGCAATGGCACTGACTAGCAAATGAAATATGTACTCAGACGACTGGAGAGTTTTTAGGTTCTGATGGCTTCTGCTGAGCTGAGGCATGAGCTACATACTGCAGTGTTGTATACTTAGTTGCTTAAGAGGGAGACAGTAAATGAGACCAGTGGTCCATACTAGTCTTGAATCAGCTGGTCAGAAAGGTCACTTGTGTTACCCACTCTATCTTATCAGCAGGATGTTATAAAAGATGGTGGTTTCATTTGCTGAATATGGAGAGCACCATGTGGGTTATAAAACCATGCAAGATGTTTTCAACAGCTAAAGTAGGAAAACTGCTTTTTGGGTCCCTTACTAACTGTGTCTTGTTTCTTTTGCTGTAAGATAACTCTTTTAAGACTGTTACGCCTGTTTAAACAGTTAGAGGTGGACTCAAGATAATGAAGGAAAGCAGAGGTGGACCCTTCTTTGCTTTGTGACACCTACAGCCCCTCTTTGGCGTGTCTTGAGTACTGGTGCGTAGCAGATTTTACTTGTCAACAAAGCTGAGTTGGCATTATTGGGGCTACCTGGAACACTAGACTGGGCTCAGACCACACACAGAAAACTACCTTATGTGGGTGTGTAGACAGCTTTTTAGCAGCTGTATTTCTAAGGGATCAGCCCCCATGTTCTTTATTTATTAAAAGCTGTTACCTTTTGCATGCACTGCCAGCTTTGCTAACATCCCATTTTACTTGCTGTCTGTTTCTGGTGACATGATATTAGTTCCTTTGGTCATGCCTTGCAACTCCTTGAGTCATAACTACAAATATCAAAATTGTTCTCTCATACCACGTATCACAGACAAAATTTTCTGTTCCTCGTATATTACCCTGTAGCACTTTTATTGCAGGTGGGATCAATTTAGCCTTTGCTATATTTAAAAAGAGTAGATGCCCAGAAGATGAGGTCTGAGGAAAAAATATTTTGCCTTTCAAATAGATGATTCCAGGATTAAAATCTTGGGATAGTTCATTTTCCCCCTAGTTTCAATCATTTCTGTTTTTCAGGTACCCTTCATAGCTCTTTAAAGTGTAAATCTTATAGTTTTTATGTGTCTGTAAATCAAAAACTGCAGAACTCATTTTAGCCTCTTTAAAAAAAGTATCACATCTGGACCAAGGACTCTGTATGCCAAGCTACAGCATTATGCACACACAGAGATGAGTTAAAATCTTTGAAAATGGGAGGAGGTTTGTAATGGGAATGCTTTTTGGAGTAGAAGTATGAGAGGGCACCACTACAATAAATCTAGAGAATAGAGATAAAATGAGATCTTACGATGCTTTCATGCAGTTTGGCAAAAAGCAGTTTTGCATCTGAGTTCAACCGATTCTGCCCTGGAGAGGCTATTAAAGGCATACTTCTCAAATGCTTATGTTTCACCAATGTCCTTCTTTCGGTTTTGGTGGTTTTTTTTTTTTTTTAAGTGTGAAAAAAGTCACAAAGTCAATGGCACAAAGGCAGAGCTGCTATTGAAAGGTGCTAAAGATGGGATATTAAGCCCTTCCAATGCTCACTCCTCCCTGCTCTAGGTTTGCTCTGACATGTGCCAGCTTCCCTTGGGGCTGCTGAGCCACAGTTGACCCTGGGCCAGGCACATTTTGCACTTGTTTGGGTGGTTTGGTGGTGATGAAAGGCTTACAACAATACTTCTCTGCCCTTTGGGAGCTCCCTATAAATACATCAGGACTCAAAGGGATAAAGAAAGCAGTTCTGTACTACTGCGTTGGGAAAGCCTAGGCAAAGTGCTAGAATTGTATATGGAGGCTTTGTGCCCTCTAGAAATGCCCAGACAGCACTTACCTCTGCTTTTGTTCTCCACTGTGCCAGCAGAGGAATGCAAAGTAGCCTTGCTGAGACAAAAAGACCCAGTCTTGAGAGCTCATGATTAGGAGCATGGCTGTTTTCAGAGAACCTAATAAAGACTGGAGCCCTGCTGAGTCCAGAGGAGCTTGGCATCTCTAACAAGTGAGAGTTTAATTTCGTGGTAAATAGGTTTTTTTTTTTTTTTTTAACCTTTGTGACAGCCTGAAAATGTTTGATTTAAGCTTTAGTACACTGGACTGCCCAAAATAGAAGGATTAGAATGGAATGAGAAGCAATATGCCCCGGAAAGTGCAATTACGCGGAAATCCATCTGAAAACAGCTGTCTGCAGGAATGGACCAGAAGAGGCATTTTTAATACATCACCAGGTAATGGGAGAGCTGCACCTGTAGCTCAGCGGTTTGAACTCTGATCACATCAGCACTGTGTCACTGTCATTTTAGTTGCTTGCTACTCTTCTGCATGAAGAGAATTTCCTCGACTAGCTGGAGACATAAGAAGCAGCAAGAAATCATTCTTCAGCCATAGTTGCTGAAGTAGACGATGCCCAAAGAAAAGGTTGGTTTCTTGTTCATCAGAGCACTGGACCAAAAATAACATCGAAACAGACTGCCTAAAGACTTTTGCTTTTTCGTTTTCACTGCAGGTTCAGGTGCATCCTAAGTAAATTTGGGAAGGTAGAGAATACTCATCTGAACAACAAGCTTTTGAATTTGCTGATTCTGCTGGGCAGTAAGAAATTTAGCACTAGGATGTTTAGAGCCTGAAATGATCCTAAAGCCATAGGAATTTATCTTGGAAAGGGAGTGTGGGTGAGGTTCTGGGAGAAAGTCAGGTAGTTTCTTTTTTCATGACGGATAAAATGGGTGGAAAATCTGCTGCAGGCCAGTCGACTTGAATTCAGCTATAGAAAAATACAGGAGTAGATGAAATACATACATGTACCTGCTGGAAAAAAAAATCCTTGAAGTCTGTGAGGCTTCTCAGTCTGTCTTTACAGCATTCTTGGGAGCACACTGGGAATTTTGGACTGAATGAAGTTATAGCAAGACAGATGCAAAACACATTAGAAAAGTACTCACACAATATTTCATTGACAGAATGGAAGTGTTTCTGTAGGGCTCTATTCTTTGTAGAATCATAGAATGGATTGTGTTGGAAGGGACCTTAAAGATCATCTAGTGGAAAGCCCTATGAGCAAGGACATCTTTCACTAGATCAAGTTGCTCAAACTCCATGCAACTTGGCCTTGAACACTTACACGAATGGGGCAGTGTTCTCTGGGCAACCTGTGCCAGTGCATCACCACCCTCATAGTAAAGATTTTCTTCCTAATACTTCATGTAAGTCTACCCTCTTTCAGCTTAAAACCATTGCCCCTTGTCCTGTCACTACATGCCCTTGTAAAAAGTCCCTGTCCAGTTTTCTTGCAGGCCCCGGTTAGGTACTGAAAGGCTGCTCTAAGGTCTTCCTGGACTCTTCTCCAGGCTGAACAAGCCCAGCTGTCTCAGTCTGCCATCATAGGAGAGGTGCTCCAGCCCTCTGTGGCCATCTCTGTGGACTTGCTCCAACAGAGAGCAGAGTACAGCAGGAGAATCACCTCCCTCAGCCTGCTAATCATGCTTCCCAGCATAGGTTGGCTTTCTGGGCTGCAAGCGCACACTGCCGACTCCAATTGAGTTTCTCATAAACAAATACCCTCAGGCCTTTCTCCTCAGGGCTGCTGTCAATCCATTCTCTGCCCAGCCTGTATCTGCGCTTGGTATTACACTGGATTGTTCAGGTACAAGTTAATGCTGTTGTTAACATCCTACTTGAGGGATAGGAAGTATCCTGTTACATTTAAAATTGAAACAAAATGAGGAGGGGAGAGCAGCCATGTGAAGGACAGGTTAAATGGTCCTGGCAACATGCAGAAACAGTCTAAGCATAAAAAAAGATAATAAAGTGGCAGGACTCCATGCTCAGTGCAATTGTTTACTGCTGCCAAAACCAGGATTAAGAGCAGCTGGCTGGGAAACAGTTCCGTGGGGGAAAAGAAATCCAAGGCTGGTGCGGACCACAAGCTGAATGTTCTTGAGGCAGAATATAAAAAAACCCCAAAAGCTACAAAAACTGTATTCTCTGTTCTGCTCATCAGTAGGAAGGCCTCAGCTAGACTAATGGTCTTATTTTGGATGGACCAGTGAAATTTCTTGCCACAAGATTGTGGGGGTGCTAAAAGTTTAAAGTTGTTTAAAAGATAACCTGACAAAGTAAATGGAAACAAAATGTCCTGTTTGAACAACAGCATTTTATTTAGGGGCTCGAAAAAGTCCTGGGAAAATACTGTTATGCGTTTAATCTCTGCTTAATTCCTTAGCAGGTCTGAGCTAAATGAAGTATGAGGCTGCCACGCTTTGCCCATTCTTCTAATCTGCCACGTTCTTAGAATCATCAGTGAGGATGAAGGATGGGATTGAAGGGGCATTAGGTTGTAACAGGAGGTGCCAATGGCTGCCAGGTGCTGCTCAGTCAGTACTGAAGAGCCTGTGGTGCGAGATGGCTGGGCAAGTCAACTCACTGGAGTGATAGGTTTCCTCTGCATATAGTTCTTGTATTATCTCCACACCAGACCTTTGTCAGTTGCAGTCCTCTCCTTTTGTCAAACTTGCTTCCTCCTGTTACATCCCAGGCTCTGCTGACACCCCCTCTGAATGTTGTTATACTGCTGTAATACTGCTTTTAATTCTGTTCCTGCACATAATTCTGAGGTCATCTGAAAATCCAGGCAGGCATTCAATGTAGAATTTGGATTTATGCTTTACAAATCTGCCTGACCTGAACAATAGTGATTGTGAAGGAGATGTCTTTTCTTGGTTAACTTCTCATAAAGTTTGATATGACTGACTAAAAAATAATAAAAAGAAAGAGAAATAATAAAAAAGGACATTATAGTAACAAAGGAGCAGAGCAATCAAGAAGATTCAGACTCCAGATAAAAGCCAAGGGCAAGAATTCATCTTATTCTATGAGGTTAGAGCTGCTTTTTTGGTTTTAATCCTTTTGCTTTGGTGCATTTCACTCCTAGCCTTTGCAGTGTTTCAAAGATGAACATTATATTCTGGTGGTATAATGAAGCCTATCATCTTGTTTATTTCAATCATTTCCTCACTGGGCTGAAAGCTTTAGGGATTTTTTTCATAGTAATTCCCCAGATTTCATTCTTGGTCATTACAGCGCAGCTGATTGCCACTAAGCAGATAGTGCCTTCTTTTTATTCTTTGCTTTCAGTCTAATAATTCTGTGCTTATCTGCACTGAACTTCATTTGCATTTATTAGCTGCATTGGTATTTAAAATATCTATTATAAGACTTTCTTTATCTGTCTGCATTGTTTCTTATTATTTGCTGTCTCTCCCAATTTAACTTTAAATGCAAACTTGAAATGTTTATTCCAAATAATTGTCAAAATTCTTTACATAAACTGTTGAGTGTTGACCTGTTCCCATTTTCCAACTAGCAAATTCTTTCTAGCTGAGAAGTTACCTTTTCCAATTGCACTTCTTCTATGAATCTCCTTATAGCTCCAGCTGGTTCCTGCCTCTTGCTCCCCCTTTACTCCCTTTCTGGGGGATGTGACTCTCCAGTGGCGTGCTTGGCAGGTTCATGGTTTAAACCAGTGCAGGGCAACCTCTCTTTCCCACTGACATGCTTGTTCATCTTCCTGAAAGCGCCCACCTTGTTGTCCCTGCACAGGTCCCACCATGTTGGGATGAGCATGTTGTCTTAGTGCCCACATTCCAACACTGTTATGGGGCCATACACATCTTCTGGAGAATGTAAAAATCACCCTGATGGTGCTGGGTTGAGGATTTTCACATGATGCCATCACTGCTCCTTACTTTTTCTCTGGCATCAGAGACGATTTGGTTAGTGACTGAAGGCACCCCACAGGATTTGGGTAATGCCTATCTGGTGATAGATTTGCTACAGTCAAAGCACGGAGTCTGGTTCCAGTTTTTGGTTCTGGCATAGACTTCTTTAGTGATTTCAGACAGACAAATCTCTCTTCCCTAGTTTGTCCTTGTGTGAAATGGAGACTATAGTGCTTATTAACAGAACTTCTCTTTTGTTGTTGTTGTTGGCCTTTTCTCGCATTTCAGGAACCGTGTTGCTCCCAGATAGAGCAGAACTAAGAAGCTGCAAGTCTCAGGATGGTTTTGGGACTTGGTGGGGCTGCAGTGCATACCAGTGTAAACACAGCAGCAGCCACCTACAAGCAGTGACAGACAAGTAAGGACAGAATCTCTGGGAGGGGACTAGCTCCAGACTGAGGCTCTAAAATTCAGGTATTTAGGGAGTGATAAAATAACACTTGCCTGAAGCCATAACTTCAGCATCTCTCCTCCTCACTCCCATCAGAAATCTCCTATTGTTTAGAGCTTGCCTGTACTGTTGAATGTGACAATCTTCCTGAAAAGTGGTATCAGAGGCCAGTGCCACATGGGGTATGTGGTTTCTGCACTAATATCTAGACATCATGGAAGTGCATATGGGTCCAACACTTTGGGCAACGGTTATTGCCAATTAGGCAGAACTGAAACTATACTGTTAGGATCTGATCCAAAGTCCATAAAAGTCAAAAGATCATTTCTATTAGCACTACAAGGCTACAGTGGTCTCAAGGGCATAGTACTGAACAATTTAAAACTGTTCTGAAATTTTCTGCAATATTTTCAAGCTTCAAAGTATTTTAGCATGCTAAATGTTTAAGGCAGAGTGTTTTAGTGATGGGAAAGTACAAAAATATTCTGCAGTCCTTGGAAATTTAAGAACAAATGAAGCAGCCTACTGTCCCTCATGTCCCCATACAAATCTCTGAAAACAAGGGAAACCGTAAAATACTGTTTTCATTGTGTTAGCTGTAACATGTTTCTTGTGGCTCATATCCCTCCTCCCCACCTTCCTCTCCATCCCAACAAATTCAAACTCATACTCTTTCCTCCTTTCTTTTCAATTGTAAAAGAAAATTATAGTCCATCCAGAATACAGATGTGGGAAGGATAAGAGTTTTGGTTTTGGACAAGCAACTAGGTACAAATTCTGGAAACAATGCCATAATTTCCATTGCAAACATTTTGAAAGCTACTTTCCAAAACTGTGAATTGTTTCTTTAATATCAGCTCTTTTGAGCTTTCATCTTTAGATAGGCAAGGAGGAATTATATGTTTATGTATGCTAAAGCATACTGTCACTGAGTTGGAGAGACCAAATTTAAACTCTGTCAACTAAAAGAATAATAATAAAAAAAAGCTATCACAACTTTATATGTAAATAGTTTCCCAACATCACTTCTTCTGAACTTTCTCTGCCAGTGCGAACACTTCATTGTTGCTTGCTCTTTTTCCAGGATGAATAGAATTTTACCTCTGAATGAGTATTCTGATATTATGGGGACCTAAAAGCTGGTGACACCTGCGGTATTTTCTTCAAAAGGTAACTTGAAGTTTATGGATAAAGTTCCACCCCCTTCCCTCCCTGCCCCCTCTGTTTATTTAGGACTTGAATGGCTGTTAAATGATTTGCTAATGTTTTAGGGAATTGGGCTTGGGAAAAAAAGAAAAAAGATATCACCCTTTAATTCTGGTATTGAAAAAGCCTTTGCTAGTTCGTTTCGATTAGAAGACAAGTCTAAACTAAGTCTGCTTTCATTTTTTCACTGAATGCAATCTGGAAAATAGGAATAATTAACAAAGAAAAAATATGACATAATTATAGTATTAATGATAATTCTTATGAAGTTTTTTGCTTGCAACTTTCCTTTTTTTTTTTTAGTTTTTTTTTCTCATTATAATAAACCTGCTTATTAAGCTATTTCACTGTGTGTAATTTCTATTAATTAATAGGTTAATCTATTGGGCAACATGTCAGTGTCTCTGAGTGTACTTAGTTTATTTAATGTTTTGTGCAGTCTTTTTATTCTTTTCTGAAGATGTCCATAACCTTCTTAATGTTTTAATTCTGTTTACTTCATTATTATTCCAGTTATAGTTGTGTATTCATGGTTGCCTTAAGCTATTGATGAATGTGTCTACACACATACAGATCTTCATGAAGACATAAATTAACTGTCAAGTGAAATCTCTGGGAAAGACTTCTGAAGAAGCCTAGCACTTTATTTTTTGTACTTTTCTCCTTAACATCTAGGTTCAGCCATAGCAGAAAAGCTTTTACACTAGCGTTATCTTCTTTCATCCTTGACATGCTTGTGCTGCAGAGCTAGACTTGTTCCTGCTCGCCTTGGCTGCTGGCAAGGCTCAGGCCCATCTGCCTTGTCCTCTTTGGCTCTCCAGGTTGGAGACCCACCACGCATTCTCTGGTGCTGCAAAAGGCTGGTATTTAAAATTCTTGCTTCCTGGAAGGTTTTTCAACAGGTCATAATAGAGGGAGAAGTTGAAAAGAGGTTATTTCCTCATGTTTTATAAACAGGGTGGAAGAGAGGTCTTTGAAGATTGATGGATTCATCCTGGGGTCTTCTTAAGTAGAGCGAGAAGAAGGGGGGAAGGTGTGCATTATTTCTACTCCTCCAGTAATGCAGCCCAAAACACCCATGCTACTTCAACAGCCAGTACTTCCAAAAGAAAAGGTTCATCCCCTCTGCATCAAACTACGACAGCAAAGAAAAAGAAATGTTTGGAAAAAACAAGTTAGAAAATGTTCTTACAGAAAGCATCAAATCTACAAAAAAAAGTAAGTGTAGAAAAGTAAGTTACCAACTTCCCAACTTGAAACTGTCATTCATATTTTGGTTGTCTTGATACACGTTTCGTCTTCTCTCAGTTATATCAGTAATATATTCATGGCAGGTCCTGGCTATGAAAACTGCATGAGAGTTTTCACGAAACACTAGTAATTAACTTTCAGAGACACATCAACCTTTAGGTAAGAAGACGCAGTATTTGACAATTGTCCACCTGGTGCCTCAATTACAATTTGGTGAAGCAAAACTGACAATGTAAGTCAGAATGGAAAACTTCAATTTCTTTTGTTGCTGGAATTTGTTTTGGTTTACTCTATGGAATTGAATCCAATTATTGGTGTTAATGAACTTTGAAAACCTGATTGAACTTAATCCATGGAGTATTTGAATTTATGTCAGGGAGTTTAATACGTATGAAACTATTTTTGGTACCTCTGGTCTGTTTTAAATGAGCTCACAGGGAGTCTACAGTGGAAGAAGAATGGTTATTTCATGGTGAAGACTGAAGCAGTCTTGTATGCTCTGAGTTTGCTTGAGGCTAGATTAACTCAGACGAAAGAGGACGGTATTTCTAGGGTTTCAATAAGACTAATGGAGCTCCAAATTGCTGCATATCTTCTCTTGTGAAATTTAGCAGCTATGGGGAACCTTATGACTATCTGATTATGCAGATAGAATACTATAGATAGATAATTTCCTGACTTATTTTATGCTCCAATACAACAACTTCTGGTCCACTTGGGGCAGGGGTGATTCCAGCAGAGTTTTCTCGAACTTTTCAGAAGTCTATTTTAAAATATGAAGCTTAAGAATCAAATCTTTAAACTCCAAAACACATCTCTATGAATGCTATCCACCTCACAAGAGGTATTGAAGTATCTCATTTACTTCTTGATGGTAAGTAAGTCGTTTGACACATGTCTAATTGTAGGAAGCTGCAAAGGGCTCCAGTATCAAGAAGCAATTGCTGATTTGTGCATTCAGGGGACACAAGTAGAGGAAGTGACAGCAGCAGAGCAAGCTTGTAATCTTTTAATTACAATCAGCTTCCTGAAGTGTTCCACGAGGACAGCTTTTTTTGGAAAACAGAAAAATTGCTGGGTAGGGCTACTCACCCTGGCAAGGGTGGACTATGTAATGAAACTTGGTTTTCATGGTTGTCTTGTTGAACAGTGGTTTCTTTTGGGTCCTTCTGTTCACCAGCAGTTAGGAGGCAGCAGGTCAGAGGTTTTGGGTCTCTTATTAAGAAGTGGAGAACTGCACCAAAGTGCAGGGTCTAGCTCACGGTGCTCTTACGTTTTTTTCTTGGGTCATGAAAGTTTAATGGATAACCTCTCTGCTTTTTTTTTTTTTTTTTTTTTTTTTTAAAACACAAGCTTCATTTTGTTAAAGTTTTCATCATTTTGGTCTTGAGACAGTGACAGCAATGTTTGTTGTATGTTCTTTTCATGTGACTAAGGTGCATGCAAGTGTGGAAACATCTCACAATTGGAAGAAGATAGGCAAAATCCCAAACTTTTATGGGTAAGACATGTCCTCAGGGGAGGCTTTAAACTCTTCATCATGGTTGTAGGAGATTGTGCTTGCAAGAAAAATCCTCTTTTTTTTGCAACACAAGACAGAATCATTAAAAAAAATCTCATTTTAAAAGTAGCTTTATTCATCAGGCATGGCTTATGAATCCTATTTGGATGAACAGGGAATCATACAACTACAGCATGAAATATATATCAGATGTGTTGCATAAATTTGCAGTGTGTATTCATGATAGTTTAATAAATGAAAACAAGAGAAAGGCACGTAAGACATCCAGGAGCAAGTGAGTGAACTTCCAGACTTTCTACAAGGAGTCAACATGCTACTGCAGGGAAGAGAATCAATCAGCTGGAGGCCTGAACTTTATTCCTTATTTTGCCCAGCGCAGCAGACAAGATGGAGGCAAGGCATTTATCTCTGAGATGATCCTGCTAATCTGTTCCTGCCTCTGAGTAGATAATCTTCGTAGGGAGCTGCTTGTCTGAGTGTTACCCAGCACAACACAGCCCTTGGTAAGCCAAGCAACTCTAAGCACAAGCAGAGAATTTTTTTTTTTCTTTATTTTCTTCCCCTTCAATATATTCAAACGAAACCTCCATATGCATTTCCCGTTCTTTCTTCCAAGATAACCACTCTGTCTCAACATCCTCCATATCTGAATTTCCAGTTTGGGAACTCTAAACTTTAAAAACACTAGTCAAGTTGAGGAAGTTTGCCAACTTCTTTGCTTTCTTCTATAACAACAGGGCACATGGTTCTGCTGGGAACAAAAAAAAATCTATCTACTCTTTTCCTGTAACCTATTTGTTAATCATGTTTTGGTGACTGATTTTTGGGCACAATCCCAAGAACTTTTAAGGCAGTCTTTAATAACCATTAATATATCTGCATACAAAACCAGATTATTATTATTCATGGGTGAGATTACGCAGAATTAAACTTTCTAAAACTGCAATGAACATTCAGCTAGACATGAAAGTAAGCTGAATTTCCATTTGGTTTGCTTCTTGCTGAGCCTTCAAATTATAAAGTGAAGCAAAGCCAAAAGATTAATACAATGAAAACAAAGTTTGGGAAATTAAATGACACGATGCAATTTTCTGCCTCATTGGGCTGGCACAAATAATATGCAAAGGAAAGCCTCCTTAGTGTTGGTTAGCTGCTGTATAAATGCGGGACAATAAGTCTCCTTCTCCAGGGAGGGTATTTTCTTGAATCATATAGCCATTGACTCTTCCAATTACCAGAGACCCCATGAAGAGCTTGAGGCCTTTTTTTTTTCTTTTTTTTGCTCTGCTTTGCCGTATTACTGCTATTAGAGTTTACACAGGTACATGGTTTCTCATTATCTCTAATATTTTAGTGACAGACAAGGAGAACGCATTGAAAAGAAAGAAGGGAAACCCTGCAGCCTGCTGCCACCTCCATAATTAAATATTAATATTTCAAAAAATGTTATTTTACGGAGCCCATAATGGACTGTCTGTTAATCATCTCCTTCAGCGTATTTTTAATCTGTTACATATTCAGGCTGCTGTTAGCGTAGTACTGGAAATACGTCGTTGCTTATAACTGTCTGGGGAGAGACATCATCCTCCACTCTGCTTTTTTGCATTATTTAGATATTAAAAACCTAAGTCCTCATTATTTTACAGATCTGATTAATATTTGAATTTCTGTTACACAGCTATGAGCCCAAGGCCTGTTTACTCACAGCAGATTCAGTTTGCTTTACCACTAGTCTGCAAGACTTGGGACCTTAGGAGGAAGGATTCATTATTGATGAATACGCTGGTGTACTTGCAGTCAAACTCAGAACCACATTGATTGCTTCATGGCATGCTGTGGTGTGCCCATGTTATTGCCCAAAGGTTGACTTTTCTTATGAATCAACATCTAAAGAATAAACCCTGAACTGGGCTTCAGGAAGACTAGTGTCATTCCCAGTTTGAATACTGACATGGCATGTAATCCCAAGAAAGTTTCTTCTGCCACTGTTTTACCTTCTGTTCTTGTTTGTTTGGTAACTTTAAAATTAAAGCTTTTACAAGTGGGACATGTCTCACAACTGAGTGATATGTACAGCACCTCTGGGTCCAATCCCTTTCTGCAGCCCTGGTTTTGCCACTTCTTTGTGGAATAAAAGAAATGCTGAAATTTTCCATGGTATTTATACCTGCTGGGACAGAATGAGGCATGCATGAATTAACGTTATCTTGATATTCTCTAACTGCTGAATACTTGAATCTTAATGTACTTAAGGCCCTTAATATTCATGCCTGTGTTATTTTATATTTAATTTTCTATTAGTCCCATAGTTATCTGTGAGGGTGCAGTGTTTGCTTGGGGATATCAGCAGGCTTTAACTTATCAGATAAGAGAAGATCCATCAGCTGCAAGTAAGAAATATGTAACCTGAGGAAAAGGTGCAATATATATTACAGAATAACCTGAAATAGTCTTATCCTCCTGTTGCTGCACCTTATTGCCTGGATGTGATGTTATGACACTGATGTTTCTTAGTGAAATTTCCATTATCTTTTGTCCACTATGCTTTGTTGTGTTCAGTGATTTGCACCTCTGGGTGTTGCACCTTTTCTTAGATAAGGTGCTTCTTGCACTTTTATCATCAGTTCTGATAAAACTCCACAACTTGGTTTAGGGAGTATGCTAAACTGAAGTATAGATTTCAGTTCTCTTCATTTGTCTTGAGTAATGTCAACTCAGTAACTCAAATGTGTGTTTTCAGACATTCCATTGGACTGCAGCTAATACAAACTGCTTGTTGTGGGTATGAAATACTGTCCTTTGCAAATTTTGGAATTCCTTGGGTAAGTATTGCAAGCCATTATTCCAAATTAGCTTGCTGTAAATACTGTGCCTGGTGAATATTACTGTGGTCTGACTCATTGCAGTGCTGTATAATGTGTTTCTAAGTTGAGTTACTTTGACAAAACGACTGTAATAATCAAGTATCAGCAGGTAGTGGTTCTGCCTATGTTCATATAAATCAGGCACGAATTGCTGCCAAGCCTCTACTAGGTGCATCATGAACCATCATTGCTTCCTTGCTGTCTTTTTCTGGTACTTTACATAAATAAAACAGTCTAGGAGAATTTACATTACTTGTGAAGTCTTTCTGGAAAATTCCTGTGTACTTGTTTGCCTTTTGTATAGTGCCACATTTTAGCATCCCTCACAAACTTTCTTCCAAATGCTTGGAGGAAATATTCTCTGGGATCCCTTATCTTTTTCTTTAAACAACTTTTGGACTTGTTCATATCCCACATGCAGAGACTGAATTTTTTTCAATCCAAACATCTCTGATGGCCATGCTGTGTGCCTGATGTCCAGGCCCTGCTGTCTGTATTTAAAAGAAATCAATGATATCTACACACTGTGTTTCCCTTACCATTTCTCTGTTTCTGTTAGCAGATCATAGGTGTGAGTAAACATCTGTCCCTTCTCTTTTGTACAGCATCATCCTGCTGCATGACAGGATAGCTGCTACAGTATTTTCTTTTTTTTTTGACTTTTAATTCAAGTCATCTGAGTGTAGCTCTCGTCCTTTGTATTTTGGATGCTCTTGTCTATGTCCTTCACTACCAGTTACTCTCTTTTATCCCTCAGGCTTCATGGAAGTGCTAACATTTCTTTTAATCTTTGTGTAAATACTAACAAAGAGTCCAGTGCTTCTGTTCTTTTGTGGATGTTGGTGCTTTAGATTGCTTGCAATGTTTTCTCTTTTGAGGATTAGATCAGTTCACTTCTCTCTTAATCTCATTACCTTTTCTAAGACACGAAGTGCTTTCCTTCTAACACAGTAATGGTTAGGAGTAATGCTTCCCCCAAGAGATGAGAGTAGATTCTATCTGCTCCTATGCACTGAACCCAGCCTCTCTGGAATCCTTGCAAGTTACATCTGGGAGGGTAGCTGTGGTATAATTTTCCCTGGTTTAGCTGTGTGTGGGTCCCAAGAGCCTTTGCACATTCAAATTGGCCCAGCATGTGTTTGGCTTTTTATTACTTGCAGCAATCAAGCTAACACATTCTGAGGATTCCTCCACCTTTCCAATTACACTTAATTATGCTGTATGCTGGAACTGCTCTCCCACTTTGGCTGTAACGCTGCTGATGCGCGTTGCTCTATATGCACCGCTGGCACTGCTTTCAGTGGTAGCTTGAGTTCTTCATTGTCTTAGCAGATGTCCCATGCTCTCCAACATGTCAGTAAATCTCTTAATTTCCTCTGCCTTCAGCTGTCCTTATGTGAATTCCAGTGCATATTGCCAAGATTAATGATTTTTGCAGCTTTTGGTGCCATTGCCTTTTTTTTTTTACTTTTTCCTGTTGTGCTAATCAGAATGAAATCTAGATATTTTACAGATTTCCTTTAACACTTTATTCCCCTACCATGTGTAACAAATGCCTCCTTATATCCTACTGTTCCCATTCACATACATGCAAGGCTTGGGTCTGGAGGTTGGCTCAGCTCTTATTTAATTTTCTTTCCAGGAGACAGTTTAGTAGTGTCTTTCTAGAACTTTTAAGGGCTGATACCACTTTTTCTGAATCTATTAAAATGTCTGTTTATCTGTAATTCCTTATTAACTTTTTCCTTTGCTTCGTAGCTTTGTAGCCATACAGCTTTGAAGGCAAGAGTGAACATACATGGCCTGGTTTTGATGCACTTTGTCCAGCCCCAGGCTTCCTTTTGTCTTGCAGGCAGATGATATTGCCCCTTGAATGGAAAACCCATCAGTTTCCCACAGAAAGGAAAACTACAAACCTCTTCTATTGTAATCAGAGGCCACTCTCTATTTCCCCTTCCACAAATTGACCTGATTGCAAATTGTTCCTGCAATGGTCTCAAGAGCGTGTTGTCTTGTACTAGTTTTCCTTTGAGGAGATATTTCTTCATTGCAAACTTTTTATTCACTTAACTGCAGAGCCCACTGCTGGCTAGCAGTTTCAGATTCTTGTTCTGCCTGACCTTGTGCTGCTATATGGAAAACTACCTGTTTGTAGTGGCTGTGATGGCTGTGGGCACTGAAAGACAAGGCTGTGGTCCCTCCAGAGACAAGGACCTACAACCAAGCAAATTTACCCCAGGAGTGGAGTGAGGTACCCGAAAGTTTTACATGAATTCTCTGGCAGCTATTCGTTCTACCCTTACCTACTTAAATAGTTACAAAAAACTTGCATGAAAAAGAAATGCTTCATATTCTTAATGCTGTCTATCTATCTTCTCAGTTCCTCATGGGAAATGTGGATCAGTAGTTTTCCAAAGTGTGAACTCTTTGTGTCAGAAAGTCAGCTAGTCAGCTGAGAAGTCTAACTGAAGATTTGTATCGCTCCTTACACCATGTTCTGCAGATGCCACTAAAATTAAGTAAATGGACACATGGTACAAGATGTTTCTGTAAAACAGGTTTGATTTTGTTTTAGTGCTGATCCTAACATAATATACTTTGTCTATAGCAGATGGTCAGTACTTGTGAGCAACCATTTCAGCTTTGCATCTCAGATGTCTGAACTCAGCCTCTTAGTCTGATATAATCATGATTTTTATAAATATGCTTGCTAGCAGTGAAGGTGCAAAAAACCTTCCAAATGGAAATGTCTTTGATTTTTCCTTCTGCCTTGGAATATATAGAGAAGGGAAACCTGTAAGCTTTAGGTCTGGGTAATAATTTTCCCTGATTAATTCTGTCAATTGAAGCATCATTGTATCTGTATAGTTGCTGCTCATACCTTGCAGTGAGTGTTGAGGGTGGTGAAGCTGCACATCTTCAGTGCTGTCATTTAACTGCTATGCAATTACAATTCCACAGTTACAATGTCTGATTGGTCTTTCCTGAAGTTGAAGAAGACCTCAGTCAGTGTCAGACTTCTGTGAAAACAACAATGAAAAGCAATGAGAAGTTTCTGATTGCAGGATAGGGGTGTTGGGGGATTTTGAAATTATCTTCATTGTAGCTGGAAAGCAATAAAGATATAATTTAGGGGTCATGTCCATTTAAGTATAGACATGGCTTTATCTTCAAGGACCAAGGCAATGTCAATTTATATGCAAAGATATTCTGCAATTGCTCTGGATGTAAATATACTATGAGGCTTCTGACAAATGGTGACACTGGATTGTGCATATTCTCCCTTTTCATGGGACAACTATAATAATTCTTCTCTTTTTTTTTTTTACCATAAAATCCTGTATCACTCTTTGCCCAAAGCCTTTTTCCTAAAAAAAAAAAAAAGGTGAAAACGTAATGAACAGGGCAACCTTGTCCTGAATCCTAATGGCTTTCTGATGAGGTAAACAATGACTCTTAATTATAAGCTAAAATTTTTAATTAAGATGATTCTTCAGTATCTTCAGTAATTATCTCAGTTGTCTGCTTCACTGGATTTTAATGAAAAAGATTGATTAGGTATAAAACCAGTAGCATAATTAAACATTCAGGGTCTACATTTGTTATTGAGGTGAAAGCAATGTGATTAACTTCAATGTGCATTTTTCAAGAAATCATGCGAGACAGTGAAGCCCACTTCAAGCTCCATGAAGCCCACTTCAAGCTCCATGGAAGCCCTATCATGCTCCCTCCCCCTCTCCCTGCCTGCCCACATTTCACAAAGTGAATATGCAGTTATGTTGAGCAATAGATTATGATAGCACACTTTAAACTAAAGCTGTCAGAGTGGTTATGAATTCCATACGTCAAGGGGTTTCAGTAAATGGACTGGAACTTGTCACACAAGAATTCAGATCCAAGAGTAGTTTTGGTTTTTGTTCTTACAAGAAGTGTGAAATAATTAGTTCAGCAGTTCTGGTTTTGCATGCACTCAGAACACCCCATAGGACCAAAGAGATGCCTTTCTGTGGTTCATATGACTACAAGGATGGTGCCAATTACAGATCTCATTTCTGCTTCCTTTACTGTCACTGAACAGTCCCTCACTTTATAAGCAGTGGCACTGAAAACATGAGTAAAAGCTTACTGGAGTGCAAGTATTTGTTCTGAAGAATAAATAGCTGCTGTGTTTCTGACTGTGATTTTACAGCCTTACTACACCAGGACAAACTATGCTCAGCATCTTGTTAGCTATCATAGAATCCACTAGGTTGGAAAAGCCCTTTAAGGTCATCAAGTCCAACCTTTGCCCCAGGACTGCCAAGTCCCTCACTAAACCATGTCATGATTAAAACTTGTACCGTCGTGTCACTATGAGGCAAACTGGGGATGTTTGTTTTGTTATGTTTTGTTTTTCCTGGAAGTTGTTGCCATTACAACTGGAAATAAAGACATCTGTCCTGAGAAACCAACCTTAAGAAAAATCTGAAATCAGACTTTCGAACATTCAGCCATAGTTGCAATCTCAGTGAGAAAGCGCCAATTGTGGGCATGTATGGAAAGAAGCTGGTTGCCTGTTTTCCTTTTTGCTTTATGATGCAGAATTCAGCAGCCCTATCTGGAATTCAGGAAGTTTCAAAAGCCTTCGTTATGGATCAGTCTACTGGGTGTTGTCCAAGATTATTATGCTTTCTGACAGTTGCAAGAAGGAGGAAATGGGGAAGAAGTGCCAAAAAGGTCTCTATCTACAGTCATTCCAATGAACTACTGCCTCGCATTGATTCATATTCTGGTTCACTTTCCCAACGTGAAGGCAATATATTTTTGTCTACAATGTATCTCTGGTACATCAGAGAACAAGACTTTGAACCATAGGATTAATTCTCATGTTTTTTTCACTACATCAGCCCCCATTAATTACAGTTAAACTTATTTTTTTTCTCAAGTTCTTCAGCTAACGAAGAATTGCATTTCACACTTTCCCCATTAATTGTTGGAATATTTCCCTTGGTGCTAGACAGTCTTAGTTAATCATTAGTCACATTAGCAAAAGGGCTAACACTTCTCTTTCTGTTGATTGCCCTATCAGAGTTAATGCAAAAGGAGTATGAGGAAGGCGCCAGTGTTTTTTACGAGTTCCTGTACTTAGTCTTCCATGACAGTAATATTCAAAGCCATCTCCCTAGTCACATGGTCCTGTCCTTTCTTAAGCCTTGAAAATCTACTTCGAAGGGACTTTTTTTTTTAAAAAAAAAAAAGAAAAAAAAAAAAAAGAAGTTAATTTGTGAGTGGAGAAGACCTGGAAAGATGTCTGGCTATCTTACCCATATGGAAAGGAAAGTTCCTGCAAGGGCAATTTTTTGTTTTAATCATCAGCTAATTGAACAAATAAATTTAACCTACTTCCAAGTCTTTCCATGTCGTAATGGAACCATTTACAAGGAATCCTATATGCTGGTAACCTCTGTATAAAGTACTCTCTGCTTGGAGAGTGTTGGATTTGAACACACTATTTTTACTTCATGTTTCCTTTGTGTTTGGAAGGTCAATAGCATTCCTGTTTACCTAGCAAACAAACCTGGGAACACAGAAGACATGGGCAAACCTTTCTTCTGGAGAGCACTACACACCAGGTTTCACTACCAGTGTCCACAGCAAGGGAAAAATAATTCAATGGAGGTGTTTCTTTGACAAATAGGCCTGCTTGTTGAAGGAAACCCTTTCATAGACCTTGGTACTCCTCAGAGCAGCTGGAGGTAGCAGATTGTACAATGCATTTCTATAGGTAACATTCCCTTTCTACCACAACTGGAGCATAGCCTGGCTAATTGTATTACTTTCTCCTGTGCAATCCAACAAATTTCTACAGTCCCCAGGTATTTTGGGTCATTTTCTTAAAGATTCTGTTTCACTTCTTGCTTATGGGTACAATATAACAAATGAATAGAAGTCCAGATTTTTATTGAATGTTGAAGCCACTACCTCTTGGAGAGCTGAGCAGGTTGATGTGCTCATCAGCTTGAGCCTACAAACATAACAATCAAATAACAGACTGTAAAGAAAATAATCCAGTGTTTTCTCATGTAGCTGACCAAATTTTCTGTTGAAGAGTGTGTTGTGTGCTTAAAAAAGGCCAGGGTATACAGTTTTGTGTATACCAGATTAATCAGAATCTGAAATCTGCTGCTGCCCAGCTTCCTGGAATGCATTTGTCACAGCAGTCTTTTGAAATCAATTGAAATGTATCTTTTCCTCCTGCTAACTGACATGATAGATTGGTAATAATCAAACACTATTTGTTGCAGTGTCACTCTAGCTTTTCTGTCATGAGTGATTGAATATCCTTTAAATACCATTGTGGCATTGCTCCTGAATTGAAACCTAATGAGAAAACTATAAATGGACTAAAGTCATGTTTCCAGTTCCCAGTTGTGCACTCAGGACAGACACACCTTGCTTTATCTCTGCACTTAGCAGGAATTGTTTAACAGGCTGCTCCTGCAAACTGCCAAGCCAAATACAGAGCACGCAGGCAGTATTTTAATTAATGTTAAATGATTCTTTTCTGATCAGGCTTAAAATCCTCTCTGTGCAAGTGATTATAGGTAATTCTTTAGCTGTAACAAGATCATTTGATAATGACTGATAAAGGCAAGCAATTATTTAAGTATCAGCAGATTAATATCTGTAATGACTACCTCCTTTTTGCTAAGGCTTTGTGGAAATGTATTAGTACAGAGTAATTTTAATATTAGTTTTCATGGCACTGGAATAGAACATAAACACAAGTAGAATGGAGGTTTCCCAAGGCAGAGGAATTTTCAACATCTTGTTCCTCTTACAGTCTCACTCCAATTGACGGTAAGAAAGAGGTAGCACATGCATATTCATAATTTACCCAGTCACTATAATAGCAATAAGGAATTTTTCTTGCTCGGTCCAGCTGGATCAGCTCATAAAACTCTGTTGAATGTTTTGCTATGGGCTCTGGTTCATGGGGAGAAATAGTTTTTTTGTGGAGCTTCTCTGTTCTGAGGCTTGTTCAGGGCTACATCTTGTGTATGCAGTAAGAAGCAGCTTCTACAATTTTGACAAAGAGCTGTAAGACTTCTTGTTTGAAACCACTTGAGTTAGAGTCTACTTACAATTGATTTGTGCTCTTGTAAGAACTATGCTCATTTAAGAAAAAAAAAGTGTCCTATAATTTTGCAAGACAAGTGGAAGAATCACCTTTGGGAGATTTGAAACCAGTTCACATGCACTAAAGCTCTGTGTGCCAGGAGCAATGCCTTGCTGTAATGCTACAGAATTTGATCATGCAATGAAGATGTAACTGTGAGGTAACTACTTTTTCTCCACGCTAACAAAAATGTAAATCTTCAAATAGCGACTAATGACCTGAATTACTGTGGCATTTGGGAACAGTGAAAAGGTAAAATGGTACTGTACTGGTTTTGACTGGGACAGAGTAAATTTTCTTCATAGTAGCTGATATGGCGTTATGTGTTTGGGCTTGTGCTGAAAGCAGTGTTGATAATACAGGGATGTTTTAGTTCTTGATGAGCAGAGCTTACATAGAGCCAAGGCCTTTCCTGCCTCTCGCCCCACCAGTGAGTTGGAGGGAACAGAGCCAGGACAGCTGACCCCAACTGACCAAATGGATTTTCCATAACATATGACATGGTGCTCAGCAATAACATCTCTGGGGGAAGTTTGCCAGGACTGTCATTGCTTGGGGAGTGGCTGGGCATTAGTTGGTTGGTGGTAAGCAACTGGGGGTTTTTGCATAATTTTATTTCTTTTTTTCCCCCCCTTTTCTTTCTTTTTCTTATAAAACTGTCTTTATCTCAAACCATAAGTTTTCTATCTTTTGCTCTTTTGATTCTCTCTCTCATCCCACTGGAGAGGAGTAAGCAAGTGGCTGTGTGGGCCTTAGTTGTTTACTGGGGTTAAACCACAACACCTGTAAAGAAGCAATGCCACAAAATTCCTTTAGATTTCTTTTTTTTTTTTTGCTTGCTTCAGATCGTGGCCAACCTGACTGGCCTGATTTTGGCACAAATTGCAATTCACTGGTGTCCCTGGAACTAAACAATAACTTGTTAGACCCAGCTTTTGTGTTTCTGAAAACTGAAGCATGTGTGATTCAGTACCACAAAGTTAAATCTCAGTTACCAAAGATAGTGAACTGTGAGGAAAGGAGAGAAAGTAATCCCGTCTTTATTTGCAAAATAAAGCAAAATTGGAGGTGACACAGAATGCATACACCTTATACTGGAAAACCATGTAGTGAAAGCGTGATGGGGAGCAAAAAGGGGAATAATGGTTGAGGTGCTTTATGTAAGGGTGCAGAGCATGACTCTAAGGCATGATATCCATCACACGTATCTGGTGAATGCAGATATTCTTCCTGCCCTGCCAGGCATGATGGCTTGTGCAGAGGTAGCAGTGGTGCTTTTGCAGGCTGTGTGGTCAGACTTCACAGTGGTCCATGGTCAGTGGGAGATGGAGAGAAGGTGGTATGGGATTTAGCCCTGCTTCCACTGACTTGAAGCAGAGCAGATGAAATCTGATCTTTAGTCATGCTTTTAGCTGTGGAACATAGTGCTTCCCTTTTTAAGAGTCAAACAGTCTGATGCTTTTCCTCCTTTTATCCATATATATATTGGTATATATGTAACCATAGCAACTATGGTTGAAAAAACTGAGATCTAGTAGTTTTTAAATTGCCTTCACAATAAGTTTAACAATGAAGCTTGAAAACAGACATTACAGCTCATGGAAAGGCATGTGAACAAAAATGAAAAGAAATTTTATTGCTAAACTTATGCCAAAATGTTCTAGTAAGTGAAGTAATAGCTTCTCTCACTAAACAGGCACTTTCACAGCTGATTAACATTTCAGCTTTACCTTTAGGCAAGCTATCATGTTTTTGTGACACAACTGATATCTACTATCATTTACTTATAGTAACTATTTTTAGATATGAGTTCTTAACTCTGCACATGATGAGTTAACAGGACCTCAGCTTGGCTTCATTAAAGCGTTAGCTGTGTGTCATACAAATTAAAACAAGGACTCCTTCAATTGTATTGTCCACCCTGCTTTGAACCCTACTGCCTGTGCCTGAACAAGCCTCAGTTCACATTTGCAAAGCAACTTACAGACGGGATCCTCTGGCTTTTTATACCTGATACAGAGACAGGAAGAGATGTTCTAAGTGATGAACATGCACACAAACAGTAAATGTCGAAAGGCTCCTGCTACACGTGACAAAATAGCAGATGGGTGCTGCTAAAGTTAAGGATCCCTAAACTACCTTCTTGCTTTTGGCAATATAAAGTCAAGATACCTTAAATCACTTGGGTGTTTTTGGAGTTCAGGCTGAACTCTACGAAATGCAGCAGAGTGTACTGCATGGGTAATATTCATGTAATGCGTCTTGAAAATGAAGTGTTAGTAAAGTGCTATGCCTTTCTGTGTCAACAGTTTGAGAAGATCTTTGAGATAATGAGTAGATGAATTAAACTTGGAAAAGGTTGAATGTATGGAATGCATTCCTTATTTAGAAGACTCTTTTCTTTCAGGACAACAAATGAATCTTTATCTATCTCCATGGAGGATCTTTGCACGTAAATAAGAAGAATATAGCTGCTTTAGACTTCCATCTGTCAGAGACTTGGCTTTTAAAAATCAATCAATGCAGAGGAATACCACATGTATATGCATACACTGGAAATGAAGCACTTTTTAAAAGCTTTGTTAGCTTGGTGTGCAAGTTCCCTACTTCAATGGGAGCTGCATCCAGGTCTTTAGAAATACAATTCTGGGGCCTGATGATGGTAGGAGGAGGAGCACACGCCAATGTAGTGATTATTCAGCAATAAGAGAGGCTTCCTCGGTGTGATACCTACTGTATCAGTTTGGGAATCTTGGGATGCTGGGTATATGCAGATTGAAATCTGGTGATCTCTGCTGTGTGGCCAGGAAAGGAGGGAGAAAGAAAGACTTGTGACAGTGGTGCAGCTGCTGTGGCTAAAGAGTAGAAAAAAGGCAGGGTCTGTAGGGAAAGATAGTATCTCTTATTTAACTACCTTATACTAATAAAAAGTAAGCAGATGAGAAACTCCTTTATTTGAATATAAACTAGAGTTTCAGAAAACAGGAGAATCAAAAGTGAATCACTGGGTCTAGGGCTATATAGTCCATGGGTCCAAAAGCAGCTGCACAGATTTCATCAAATCTAATTGCCAATCCTTGGTGTCAAGGTGCGGAGAAAATGGTGGATTTGTTGGTAAAGGTGTCAAGGGCAGATGGTTAGATTTTGCAATCTTTTGTATGGGAAATTTGTATGGGGGATTTACATGCTGATGGCTAGAAGGCCATGTTACTCTAAACTTAATCAACTATGATTTTGACCATTGTTTCCAGTTTTTTAATCAGATAGAAATACAGTAATAATAAAAAAAATGTAACCAGATATTAAATATATTAATTTTAGCATATCATGGTGGTTGCAGCTGTGAAATAGTTAGCTTTGTGAACCACCTATCCTAAAATTCTTTTTGTGATACAAGCATATTTAAATATTATTTTTAATTCTTAGATAGATAAAATTAAAGGCTATTTAGGGGAATATATATAAAGAACAAATTCTTTACTGTGAGGGTGGTGAGCCATGGGCAACCCCTGGTATCAATACAGGCTGGGGGATGAAGGGATTGAGAGCAGCCCTGTGGAGAAGGACTTGGGAGTACTGGTGGATGAAAAGCTAAACGTGAGTCAGCAGTGTGCACTTGCAGCCCAGAAAGCCAACCATATCTTGGGCTGTATCAAAATAAGCGTGGCCAGGAGGTCAAGGGAAGTGATTCTGCCCTTCTGCTCTGCTCTCATAAGAGCCCTCTTGGAGTACTGTGGGCGGTTCTGGGGTTCCCAGCACAGGAAAGACATGGACTGATTGCAGCAAGTCCAGAGGGGTGGCACAAAAATGACCAGGAGGACAGAACACCTGTCCGATGAAGAAAGGCTGTGAGAGTTGTCTTCCTGGAGAAGGCTCCAGGAAGAGCATATTGCAGCCTTTTGGTACTTAAAGGGGGCTTATAAGAAAGACAGGGACAAACTTTTTAGCAGGACCTTGTGTGATAAGGCAAGGGATAATGGTTTTGAACTAAAATAAGGTAGACTTAGACTAGATATAAGGAAGACATTTTTTACAATGAAGGTGGTGAAACACTGGAACAGGTTGCCCAGAGCAATGGTAGGTGCCTCATCCCTGGAAACGTGCAAGGCTAGGGTGGGTGGGGCTTTGAGCAACCTGATCTACTTGAAGATGTCCCAGCTAATTGCAGGGGAGTTGGAGTGGATGACCTTAAAAGGTCCCTACAAGCCCAAATTATTCTATGATTCTATTCTCTGCAGATACAGAGAATCATGACCAGTAGTTAGATTTCATGTACAAGAATCATTTTAATTATAGCAAAGCACGCAAATACGAAACATTAAGTTCCTTACTCTGTATGTCATGCTGGACTTGTCCAAGGGCACAGGGGAAATGTGGGGTTAGTACAAACTGCTTAGATTGGCACTGAAGTAATTCTCAAGGAAATGAAAAAAGGCACAGACACAATAGTGCAGTGCTGGGTTGCCAGAGCTGAGCAGCAGCTGTTATAATTTTGGAGCATAAAATCTTACAGATCTGGAAAGCAACCAGTATGGTCTGAAAGGAAATGGGAAGCCTGAGTTAAATGATATATTTCAGGAGTGAGAGGAGGATGGTAAATCTTTGGTGTACTGTACATCATCTGTGATAGTTAAGCACTTTATTTGGATACCTTTAAAAATGTATCCATCTGGGTGCTGAACTTTAGAGATATTTGATATTGTAACATTTATTCCTTCAGTTTATAGAATTATAGAATCATAGAACAGTTAGGGCTGGAAAGGACCTTAAGATCATCTAGTTCCAACTCCACTGCCATGGGCAGGAACACCTCACAGTAAACCATGTCAACCAAGGCTCTGTCCAACCTGGACTGGAACGCCACCAGCAATGGAGCATTCACAACTTCCCTGGGCAACCCATTCCAGTGCCTCACCACCCTCACAGGAAAGAATTTCTTCCTCACATCCAATCTAAACTTCCCCTGTTTAAGTTTGAACCCGTTACCCCTTGTCCTCTAACTACAGTCCCTCATGAAAAGTCCATCCCCAGCATCCCTATAGGTCCCCTTCAGATACTGGAAGGCTGCTATGAGGTCTCCACGCAGCCTTCTCTTCTCCAGGCTCAACAGCCCCAACTTTCTCAGCCTGTCTTCATACGGGAGCAGCTCCAGTCCCCTGATCATCCTCGTGGCCTTCCTCTGGTCTTGTTCCAACAGTTCCATGTCCTTTTTATGTTGAGGACACCGGAACTGCGCACAATACTCCAAGTGAGGTCTCACAAGAGCAGATTAAATGGGCAGGATCTCCTCCTTCGACCTGCTGGTCATGCTCCTTTTGATGCAGCCCAGGATATGTTTGGCATTCTGTGCTGCAAGCACACACTGCTCGCTCATGTTAAGTTTCTCATCAATCAACACCCCCAAGTCCTTCTGGGCAGGGCTGCTCTGAATCACTTCTCTGCCCAACCTGTAGCTGTCTCTGAGATTGCTCTGATCCAGGTGCAGGACCTTGCACTTGGCATGGTTAAACTTCATCAGGTTGTCATCAGCCCACCTCACAAGTGTGTCAAGGTCCCTCTGGATGGCATTCCTTCCCTCCAGTGTATCAACTGAACCACACAGCTTGGTGTCATCGGCAAACATGCTGAGGGTGCACTCAATCCCACTGTCCAGGTCACCTACAAAGATATTGAACAAGACCGGTCCCAACACTGATCCCTGAGGGACACCACTTGTTGCTGGTCTCCAGCTGGACATTGAGCCATTGAGCACTCTTTGTGTGCAGCCATCCAGCCAGTTCTTTATGCACCGAGTGGTCCACCTATCAAACTGATGTCTCTCCAACTTAGAGACAAGGATGTTACGTGGGACAGTGTCAAACACTTTTCACAAGTCCAGGTAGATGACATCGACTGCTCTACCCCTGTCCATCAGTCCCATAGCCCCATCAGAGAAGGCCACCAGATGGGTCAGGCAGGATTTCCCCTTAGTGAAGCCATTCTGACTGTCACCAAGCACCGTGTGGTTTTTGAGGTGCCTCAGCATGCCTTCCAGGAAAATCTGCTCCAAGATTTTGGCAGGCACAGAGGTGTGGCTGACTGGTCTGTAATTCCCTGGGACATCCATTTTCCCCTTCTTGAAAATGGGGGTTATATTTCTCTTTTTCCAGTCATTGGGAACTTCACCTGACTGCCATGAGTTTTCAAATATGATGGACAGTGGCTTAGCAACTTCATTTGCCAGCTCCTTCATGGATGGATTTCATCAGGTCCCATGGACTTGCATACGTTCAGGTTCCTAAGATGGTCTTGAATTAGATCCTCTCCTACAGTGGGCCCAGGGTCTTCATTCTCACTGTCCCTGTGTCTGCCTTCCAAGACTTGGGTGGTATGGTCAGAGCATTTGCTGCTGAAGACCGAGGCACAGAAGTCATTAAGAACCTCAGCCTTCTCCAAATCCAGGGTAGCCAGTTCTCCCGACAGCTTCCAGAGGGGGCCCACATTGTCCCTAGTCTGTCTTTTATTTGCTATGTATCTATAGAATCCCTTCCTGTTATCTTTCACATCCCTAGCCAAGTTTAATTCTAAGTGGGCCTTCGCTTTCCTAACCTGGTCCCTAGCTTCCCGGACAACATCCCTGTATTCTTCCCAGGCCACCTGTCCTTGCTTCCACCTTTTATAAGCCTCTTTTTTCCTTTGAATTTTCCTCAGCAGCTCCTTATCCATCCAAGGAGGTCTCCTGGCCCTCCTGCAGCACTTCCTTCTAGTAGGATGTATCTCTCCTGAGCTGGCAGCAGGTGATCCTTGAATATCAGCCAACAGTCTTGGGCCCCCCTGCCCTCTAGGGCTATATCCCATGGAATCTTACTAAGCAGGCTCCTGAAGAGGCCAAAGTCTGCTCTCCTGAAGTCCAGGGCAGTGAGCTTGATGCACGCTCTTCTCACTGTCCTGAGGATCTTGAATTCAACCATCTCATGATAGCTGCAATCAAGGCTGCCCTGGAGCATCACATTTCCAACCAGTCCTTCCCTGTTGGTGAGCACAAGCTCAAGCATGGCACCTCTCCTTGTTGACTCCTCTATTACTTGCAAAAGGAAGTTGTCTTTCACACAATCGAGGAACTTCCTGGATTGCTTGTGCCGGGCCGTACCATCCCTCCAACAGATATCAGGGTGGTTGAAGTCCCCCATGAGAACAAAGGCCTGTGAGCGTGAGGCTTTTCTTACCTGTCTATAGAGTGCTTCATGCACCGAGTCCTCTTGGTCAGGAGGTCTGTAACAGATCCCCACAGTAATGTCTCCCATTGCTCTTCTCCCTTTAATCCTGACCAGCAAACTCTCTGTCGACTGCTCACCTGTCCCCAGACAGAGTTCCATACTCTCCAGCCTATCCCTAACATAAACATCTGCTGCCCCTCCCCTGGCCTGTCCTCCTAGGCTATTTAAGGTCCTTCCCTGTATCCTGGAGAATTGATGAAAAAACAATCTGAGCTCAAGAACCCCTAACCACCTCTCCCAGAGCTCTGTAGTCCTTCTTTACATTCTCCGGGCTACTGCTATGTACATCAGTAGCACCCACATGGATCACTAAGAATGGGTAATAGTCAGTAGGACTTACTAGAGCAGGCAGCCTCTCTGCAAAATCCCTGATCCGTGCCCCTGGTAGGCAACACACCTCCCTTGAGCCTGGGTCAGGCTGACAGATGGGTGCCTCTGTTCCTTCCAGAGTAGAGCCTCCTACTACTATGATCCACTGCTTTTTCCTGGCAGCACCAGCAGAGATCTTCTTTACTGGTCCATCAGCCAGTTGTTCAGGTTATGAGGTGTGTGTTTCCTTGTTAGCCCCCTGCAGGACAGCAAAGTAGTTCTGGGTGTGGACAACAGATTTAGGAGGAATCCCTCTTCCTCCTTTTTTTGTTAACTTTTTTGGTTACTGTTTCCCAGCTTCCTGTGTTAGCGGCCTCCTTCTTCCTCCATGAGCTACAGGGGACGCTTGAGGCCCCTGCACAGTTTGGGCCTGGAACAAGCACTCCTGCTTCCTCTCAACTTCTCTGGCATCTTTCAGCCTATTGAGAGGGATATAGCCCTAGAGGGCAGGGGGGCCCAAGACTGTTGGCTGATATTCAAGGATCACCTGCTGCCAGCTCAGGAGAGATACATCCTACTAGAAGGAAGTGCTGCAGGAGGGCCAGGAGACCTCCTTGGATGGATAAGGAGCTGCTGAGGAAAATTCAAAGGAAAAAAGAGGCTTATAAAAGGTGGAAGCAAGGACAGGTGGCCTGGGAAGAATACAGGGATGTTGTCCGGGAAGCTAGGGACCAGGTTAGGAAAGCTAAGGCCCACTTAGAATTAAACTTGGCTAGGGATGTGAAAGATAACAGGAAGGGATTCTATAGATACATAGCAAATAAAAGACAGACTAGGGACAATGTGGGCCCCCTCTGGAAGCTGTCGGGAGAACTGGCTACCCTGGATTTGGAGAAGGCTGAGGTTCTTAATGACTTCTTTGCCTCGGTCTTCACCGGCAACTTCCATGATTCTATGATTCTTTGACAGCATCCCACAGCTCAGCCCCTGCTGCAGGAGGACCTCCACCAGGGAGCACAGAGTGCAGCCCTGCCCATTGTGCACCCTCCTCTCAGCAGAGCAGTGCAGGCGCTCTCTACACCAGGAGCCCTGCGCTGCAGCCTCCCCTCATTGGCTCTGTCTGGGTGCCTACACTGGCCACTGCTGGCGCAGCCAGAGCAGAGCTCCCAGAGAGGGCCCTAATCATGCGGTGAGCACTTACCACCCCGCTAGAACTGCCTCGCCGCGCTCCTTGGGGCAGGTTTTTACCCAGTCAGGGGTGGTGCTGCTCCTCCTGACGCTGCCCCCTCTGGGTCAGCTGCTCGCGTCCGCTGAGCTGCCACCTCCCGGGCAAGTCCTGTCGAGGGCTTGAGGCTCCCCCGGTTTCTCTCTCAGTGGCTGTCGCCGCTCTGAGTCGCGGCTCCTGGACGCTGACCTTCCCCCTGCTCAGGTGTTGAAGGCACCCTCTCTCGAGCTGCTCACCTCAGCAAGTTTGGAGGCAGATTAGTTAAAATTTTGTCATGTGTTGCCCCCCTTCACTTTTTGTTTGTCACTCATGATCTAAGGCAGTGCTGGACCTGCAGTTGTCCTGTTCCACTTTTGTGCTGACCAAAGCCCCTCGGGAGCTCCTAACTCCAGTTTGCCCCATGGGGCTTTGCTGCTGCTCTCCCTGGCAGCAGGAGACAGCAGGAAGAGGAGATACCGCAGGAACAGAATGCACACAGCCTGAGTTGCATGGCAGAATCAGGCAACATGCTGTGTGCTAAATGGAAAGACATTCTTCTTTGGGTATTTAAGGAAAAAATATTCTCTGATGGATAGGAGGAGGTGTATGTTACTGAATGGGATTTTTAACTCTTGTTTTATGCAGGGCCTTAAGGATGCCTAAGTTGTCCAAGAAATGCTCAATACCTGACAAAATATACCAATAATAAATACATTAGTTGATTTTGGAGAGAACCAAAACTTTTCCATATTGAAGCAATGAATGAAGAAAAACATGATGACATGATATCATAAGGTTAAATCCTGTTTCTTTTACTACAGTCTTTCCATTATTGACTATTATATTTTGATGTGAATTGCTGTATCTTTTTTCGCAAAGAATCTGTGCTGTTACAATTTAAATAATGTGCCTTGGGAGTGAAAAAGAATACCAGATAGAATATTCAATAGGAACACTCACTTTTATTGTTCATGTTAGCTATTGTTTAGGAGGCATAAAAATGACTGTAGTGTTTATACAACAGCACTTGCTCTCAGACCATTTCCAGTAGTGTCATATTTTCATGAGCGATGCTTACTAATATTTTTTGGTTTCATTCCTCAAGACAATGAAAGAGGAAGAGTAAGCATTGGTTCGTAACTTGGATAACTGAGTGAATGGGCTGAAGGGGGATGAGTGTTGCCAGAACTGATTATTCTAAAGGGTCGTTCCAAAAAGCTTTAGTTCTTTTAAAGCAAAAAGAGCATCCATTCATGAAAGCTGCAAAAGGCTCCCGGCTTTCTTCTAAGATGATCCAGATAGCTGAAGTCTCTAAATGCACTTTACATTATGGATTTCCAGCAGGCTGTGCTATCCAAGCAGAAACTCCCAGGGAATATCCTAGCTTCTGAAATGTCCAGTCCGGTAGTGACAACGCTAATGCCATTGTGGGAAATGTCATGTCAATGACTAATGATACCACTGCTGGCTGAGTGGTTAAAAGTGACAAACTGATGACCTGTCCAAAGAACTAAGACTGTGTAGGAGTTTCTTGTGCTGATCAAGGTCACATTCCAGAAAGAACTTCTAGCTCTGCTAAACTGCCCACTGAAGGGTCTGGATCAGTCCTCTCCTCAGCTGGGACAGAAAAGAACAAATATAATGAAAGGCTCATGGGTCAAGATAAGAACAGGAGAGATCACTCACCAATTACTGCCGCAGACAAAACAGATTTCACTTGCAGAAATCAGTCTGATTTATTACTAATCAAATCAGAGTAGGATAATGAGAAGTAAAACCAAATCTTACAACACCTCACCCTTCCCTTCTTCCTGGGCTTAACTTCACTCCCAAGTTCTCTAATTCCTCTTGCTCAGTGGCACAGGGGTATAAGGAATGGAGGTTAGTTCATCACATGTTATTTTTGCATGTTCAGCATCACATTGTCCTCACAAGGAGGATTTCACACACTCCTCCCCTGCTCCAGCATAGGATTCCTCCACAGGCTGCAGTTCTTCACAAACTGCTGCAGTGTGGGTCCCTTCCATGGGTGCAGCCCTTCAGGAACAGACTGCTCCAGCATGAGTCCTCCATGGGGTCATAAGTCCTGCAAGCAAACCTGCTCCAGCATAGGCTCACCTCTCCACAGGGCCACAGGTCCTGCCAGAAGCCTGCTCCAGAACGGGCTTCCCACAGGGTCACAGCCTCCTTCAGGCACATGTCTACTCCTGCGAGGGGTCCTCCATGGGCTTCAGGTGGATATCTGCTCCACCATGGACCTGCACGTGCTGCAGGGACACAGCCTGCCTCATTATGGTTTGCAGGGGAATCTCAGCTCCAGTGCCTGGAGCACCTCCTCCATCCTTCTGCACTGGCCTTGTTGTCTGCAGGTCTCTCTTATCTCTTCACGCATTCTCACTCCTCTCTGAAGCTGCTGTTGGGCTGCTTTTTTCCCCTTCTTAAATACATTATCCCAGAGGTGCTACCACCATCACTGATGCACTTGGCCTTGGCCAGCGGCAGGTCCTTCTTGGAGCTGACTGGCACTGGCTCTGTCAGATGCAGGGGAAGCTTCTACCAGCTTCTCACAGAAGTCACCCTTGTAGCCCCCCCACTACCAAGACCTTGCCATGCAAACCCAATACATGAAGTCATTGCTCCCTGAGTGATAAAAAGTGCCAAACTGACAGCCTGTTCAAAGACTGTAGACTTGTAGGTGTGTTTCTTTTGCTGATTAAGGCCACATGCCAGAAAGAGCTTTCAGCTATTGGCTACATCCCTGGTGATGCTGAGTGGTGCAAGTACTTACCATGCCTGACCTTGATTTGGATAGTCCTCAAGTCACCTTTATCCTAAGAGGGCCATCAGAGAGAGGATTTTAGGCCAAGTAGTCTATTGCTGGCAGCACATTCACATGAGGAACCAATGACTGAACCATAAAAAGTAATGGGAAGAATAGCTGCCACTGTGATTTAAAACTCCCTAAGCAGAACAGAAGGAGATAAATGAAGCCAAAGAAAGTGTTCTTGGAAGGATAATGGAAAAACTGTTGCAGCTGGGGTAGAAAAGGCAACTTCTGAGGTAAGCGGAGTTATTAACAGAGTGAAAGATCTTACGTAAAGCGTCTTCAGATTGCCAAGACACCCCAGGGCCAAAAGATTGGTGAAATCTTGTTAACGTGGATTACAAAACTTCTCATTTTTACATAGTTATATATGATTTGAGTGTATCTTGAATATCTGTTTCAATGATGGCTTCACTGGCCTGATTTATCACTTGGCCAACCGTGCCTGTAGAGCTGCAATCCCTTCCGAATAATGTTGTTTCTTGAAAGGGTATTAGTGTGAAATGACAGCAAGTCTTATAGTTGAGTTGCAAGGTTTCAGTATGTTTAGAGCTACATTTATTATTGTGTTATTTACTCCTATTGTTAACATCCATTGAGAAATTTAGCATACTGAGAGTTGCATATGAGTTATGGTGACTGATTTATAGACTGAATCTGATTAAAGAGCTGTGAAGCTTCTCAGTATTTTTGAGATATATTAATATATAAAAAACAGGAGCCTGAAATCCAAATGATAGTAAATTTTGAGAGTGAGCATTTTCAAAAACCCCTCCACTACTTGTCTGGCTAAAGTTACCTCTTTTCATCAGATGTAAGTATGTAGATAACCAGGACTTGCACTGTTTTATCATTTAGGTTCAAATCATGACACTAGCTGCTGGGGAGGTTTGTCATGCAGCCTTGTTCTCAGCTAGTGTTTTCCTTGAGGTTGCATTGCATGCTAAAGAATCACCTCCAGTGCTTAGTTGCTCATGTGTAGTTAGAAGTTATAACACCTGAACAATTAATTGTTTGTTTCCAGATTAATCGTTACTTGTAATTAAACATGTACACAAAACTTACATACTGTAGCTTCGGAGGAGTGATGCTGTGCTAATATTTTATAAAATGACAAAATATAGTGAATAAGCACCTCATTAGGATAGATAGAGTCAGCATACAAGCCCAAGGTCTGTTCTCTACAGAACTCAAATGTTAGCAGATGAGTACAATTACACTGTCCTTGGAGATATTCTGGATATTGCTGCTGGATGAAAGACCAAGATTTCTGGTCTGCTGGATTAAAACCCCCATCCTCCTTTCTGGGAAAAACACCCCTCAAAATTTGTCCTGTCTGCCACATAAACTTTCTTTAAAGAAAAGGTTAAAAGGCTGATTTTTCAGAGCTTTTGGCAATGATTAGATTGGCTGACCTCCATTGCTTGTAGTTTACTTTTAAAGCAATTGACTCTTATGACATGTAACACTTTTCCTGGGATAATTTCAAAGTCAAAACTCTTTGTTTAACATTTTCCATTTCACAGTGGTTCATTGCTTTATTTTTTTCCCTTAGTGACTGCAGTCACAGAATAACCATATCATAATTTCTGAAACACTTAAAAAACTTATCTTGGGATAGAGAATTTCTGAATGGGAAAAAATCAGCTCAGTGATTTACTCTGGCTAAGAAATCTTTCTAAAATTACTTCTTTGTTTTTTTTTTTTTTGCCACTGACAGAGCCTTCAGTGATTGGAGGGGAGGAAGAGACGGAAACCTGATGATGTAAATACGGTCCCTGCTACACACCTGAGTTCATGTTTATATGGTGATAGTGGAAATTGGATATTTTTCAAGATCATTAAAATCCTGCTCATCTTCTTGTGATACAGAGCTCTAAATAACATTGTATCATTGCTATCTAGGTAGAGGTTGAAAGGTTTACTCTGTTAGGAGTTGAAAAACCAGTGGTGATGACAAATAATACTCAGATGCAAACCCATGGACTTACAGACCCTTTTGGTGAAAGCTCAGTTTCTCTGTTTAGGAATGGCAGAAAATAGTTCCTTTGCTTATAGTCCCGCCTCCTGCCTGTCCTTTTACACACCCCAGTTAATGTTACATAGCCTTAAGATTATATAGCCAACATTACCTAGACTGGCAAACCATAAAACTTCTTGCGTGAGTGGCATTGCTGTTCATGTCAGGTGCTTTCTGTTGGGCAAAGTGGAGGCAAAATCACATACTGTTTTAATTGTGAGAGTTGCACTTGCTTGAATCCTCTGCGCTTGCATTTGCGACAGACTCTGTGTAGTCAAGGTTTACTTGTGATCTAACTCACCAGCAGTTTTCCCTCATTTCAGCTGAAGCTAAGGTTTGTCTCCTTTTTCAATTAGCCTGAATGGAGGGCAGCTGACATGCTCCAAAATTCAATCTGTTTAGCCAAATTTCAACCTATAAAATGACGATAAAGCATGTGTGAAATCCCATAATTTTTGGACAGCTCATTTTAATACTGACTGATAGACTGAAGATTAGAGAGATACTGCCAAAGCGTAATCTTTATGTCAGTGAAGTGCAGGAAAATGCCAAAAGTATGCTTCGAAGTTTATAAAGGTATAATCAACTTGACACCATTGTGTATGTTTCATGCTGGGTTTTTTCCCCTCCAACCTAATAAAATGCGCTAAAAAGACATCCCTTCTTACACGTAAACATGATATAGTCAGCGGTTGGTCAGACTTTGGCATTGGAAGAATCGGGGCTGAAAGAGCTGCTGAGGGCAGAAAAAATTGCTTTTCTCTCTCAAGCTCTATAGTAACTGTACTACTCAGACAGGTAGATAAAAGGGGCAAATTTTTTTTTCAGTATTCCACTGACTGATCTACCTGAGCAGAAGTATACGTGTCCCCCCAGTGTGTTTCTCAGTATGCTTATAACAGTGATTCAGTTGAATGGTGATGGAGATGTTAATCAGAGGCCAACAGAATTAGCAAATGTGCTTGAAGGATGCTGGCAGCACTGCTCCTTTCAGCAGGGTGCAAAACATTTACCCTGCAAGGGGCTGTGATTGAGAGCCAGCATGCAAACATCTGTATTGCCCTTGGTTGTTGTGCTTTGCTCATGGCTGAGAGGGAAAAATGCAGAAAACACACCTGTGATTTCTCCTGCCAGGAACCTTTGAATAGAGGTAACTGATCTAGTCAGGGGATCTCAGGATGGAGCTGTACAGCCTGATACTTCCTCCACGAATTACTGCAACTGTGATGGAAATAAAGTGGTGCGTGCAACCTCATTAGCCTAATCATGATCACAGCCTAGATCAAGAGGTACCACCCTAATCTGCAAGAAGTCAGTGGGTTTACAAAATACCTGGCTCCCTTCAGTGACCCAAGTCCAGTTCTTCTAATATATTGTTACTCTGTTTATTAAGACACCACCACTTTCAGCGAGGGAACAGAAAGAGGCACCTTGAGGTGAGGGTAGAAAACTATATAGAACTAATAAGGAAAACTGATGGGAGGAGATCAAACAACCTAATTTTTATTAAAACTCATCTTTGTTTGTGTGAAACAGTGAAGCAACTATGAAGGAGTATTGTCCCAGATATCAATCTGCTAATAAACTATGAAGATACCAAAATTAATCTATTAATCTTTTATTAATAGCATCATAGCCAGGTATAGCAACTCTTTTCCTGATACCTTTGATGAAGTATATTTCCTGATACTAGTTTTGATGCCTTCTGTCTTTGTTCTTCATAGGGCTATTTGAAAACTAAGACTTAAATTTGATCAGTTGTGGTGGCTTACATGAACAAGTACTCAGAGGCACACAGAGAATAAGATTTTATGCCCTGATACATGTACGTCATGTAATTTTCTGAAGACTTGGAAAACTTAGAAGAAATAGAGATTAGATAGTGAGGTCTTTAGGTTTACAAAATGCTCGTGGATGTGTAATGTTCTACTTTTCATAATTATCTGGTATTTCCATCTCTTGCTTGCCTGCCAAGAGAAATTTGATCAGATGTCTGTTTTACTAGTTATTTGAATTATTTTATTATACACCACAGAGGTGCTTGGCAGGGTAGGTAAGCAGAAGAGTAATGAAATGAGTTAGGAAAATTTAATAAACATAAATAAAACTTGAAAACAATAGCTTAAGGTTTTTGATCCTTGGGTGACCCTTTGATTGCTTCCATTTTTCAATCATGTGTGAAACTATGTTTTGCAGCAAATAGAGCTGGGAAAGGGGGGTGAGGGGAATTAAAAATGGCATAAATAAAAAGGGAAAACCAGAAGCGGTGAAACTGGACTTGGCCACCTGAGTGAAGAAACAGCTTTTTATTGTAAGTCATATTTGGCAAATATATCTGTTGAAGAAAAGGCGCTTGGCTGAGTTATTTTCTTTTACTTTTGAAAACTTGCTGGTTTTGAGACTGAAAAAAAAGTATGGTCCAGATCTGTTTCTTATGGGTGCTCCTTTGAGTGTGAGACTTCACATACCACTCCCCCAGGTGGAAGCTGTAGCTGTGGGGGGTGTCTCTGCTTCTGGACCCCACAGACATGTGCTGGCTCTATTTTGAAAAGGTGTGGCCACCTAATTAGATTTTAGGGTGGAGAAGTTACCCTTAAATTGAAGGTGCACTGCATTACCCTGGAAAGATAGTATTTTTTGAGGGGGAACACATGAGGCCATATCAAAGCAAATTGCGCTAGCAACCTAGTGAGAAAGAAATTCAGAGAAAATGAATGTGTTATCAAGAAATCCTAGCTAAAGAGACAAACTATTGGGTGATACTAGATTCAGTAGCTTTATTTTTTTCCAGCAACACACTTCTGTGTAAACCTTTACTGTAATGTCTCTTATTAATGCTAGAAATATCTGCTTTGTCTGTATTAGCTTAAGGGTATGAATATGGGTGTATATCTGTAATGTCTGGGATTCTGTTAGTAGGTTTCATAATTTCTCTTGAGCAAGCAAAAACCCTCTTACAAAATTCCTGTTACTTGTAAGTGTGATTAGAAACCTAAATCATACGACATGAGGGTTATCACATAGTGGTTTTGCTTGCTACCTATGATCTGCATTTCAGATACGTGCTAATGCTTCTGCTTTTTGCCTGTCAGAAGAAAAATGGTAAGAGTAAATATCTCATGTTTTCCCTTCCCTTCAACAAGGTACTTGCCAGGGACCAGCAAGGCTTTTTTTCTTTTTTTCACTGAGATTTTGTTGTTGATTATATTTGCATTAATGCAACTTTACACTTTTTTTTTCTTTTTGCTCTCCGAACTCTGTTCTTCTGCTTGTGCAGTTTAGCTCCGCAATAACAATCTTTACTTTTCTGGGAATCCAGCTTTTTGACTGGAACATTCAAATCATCACAATTTAATAATTACCAAACTGAGGTTGACCTTCAAACAGAAGGTGCAAAACTTTAAGTTTTCTAGCATAATGCTTTTTACTGACTTGAAACCAAGAGCATCCACAGGCAAACTTACTTTGCTTCCTTCATCCTCAAGGAAAAGCTAATTTGATATTTTGTGAGAGCAACACATATTGACAAACAGGAACCACAGCTGTCTCTATTAATGACTACAGGGCTGTGGTGTGAAAATTTGTCTCAGTCTTCAATGCACTCTGCAAATATATTCCTGCATGGCAAGCGTGAAACTGTAGAAATTCTGTTTTCTATTATATTGTAATTGACCTTCTACAACAAAAAGACAGAACAGGAGGATAGTGTGTATAACATTGCAATGTCTTCTTGGATTTCTCAGGAACTTGATGTTTCCCACCTTTGGACCTTGTGAATTTTGCAGCTAATAAAGAAATAATAAATACATTGTGCATCTAAAGTTCAGGGTAGTTTAGACAAAAACTAAAAGGGGACTGTGACAAACTGTAGCTGAATTTTAAATTAATGTATGACTATGATAACCACTGATGTCTTAAATCCTAAGTTCTCTATTAAGGTCATGATAATGGCTTAGTGTTTTATGAGCCTTTGTAGTCTTAACTGCACCATCTCTTTAATCTTAACTTCGCCTCAAGCCAAAATAAATCTTAATGTTGTAAACTATACTTGTAACATAACTGCCTTGTTTAGGAATGATCATTTTTTCTAAATGTCATTGATGTCTTGCTGCGGCAAAATAAGAAAGGAAATCTTGCTCTTTCTCTTGAAATGGCCAGTCTGGAACTATTGTAGCACTTCTGTGTGAACTGAATCTTTATTTTTGAGCATTTTATTCCCAGAATTTTGAGCTGCTTCAGTTATTTTCATCTCTGCATAACTCAGGTTGAAAAGACTAAAAAAATTGAATGTCATCTTCAGTGGCATTTTTTGAATGTGCACAGCTTGTTTGTTTAAGCGTCTGCCAGACACCCATAATAAATCAAGATTGGACCTCAGAAGCATCTCTCTGAATGTTTGGAGAACTACTGCCTTGATCAGGTGGAGGTAGAGAAAGTAACAAGTAGAGAATAAACTTTATTCAGCAAATGTCACAGCTCTGTAGCTTTGAGTCAAGAAGATGTAGGATTGTGCTTATGCATAACATGCATAGAGGATTTGTCACAGGAGCCCAACTATAGGTGGTTCCTCTCTAATTTTCCTTAGCATTGTGCTGTTACAGTTGTTTTCCACATCTTCTTTTGTATTTTGTTGTTAGATTTCTTGCACTGACATGTACATATTCAGCATCTGTTCCCTGTTTTCAGGATCTTAAAAATTGGGATAGCTTTTCAAAATGCAGATAAACTCCTCAGCTAACTGTGACTGAATTTGTAATCTCATGCAGCATTCTTTAATGAAACGTAGTGTATGTCTTGGGTTACTTTGCACATCAGATGATTTCCATGTTCACTGATCCCTGAAAAAAACTGGTAGCAAAGTGCAAGGATGAATAGGTATGACAATTCTTTGCCAAAGTCAAACAATAGGCAATGTTTAATAGCCAATTTAGTGCTTGGGACTGTCATAGAGGAATACCATGGGGAGAATACATCTTCAGAGTTTGGTTTTTTTAATAAATAATAATTTTATATTCAGCCACTGTCATATTCTGGATGTTTATTGAACCAGTAAAATTACAAAATGGCAATAAAATTATGTTTAACTCTACTGAATTTCTTCCTGCTTTAACCATACAGGCACAAAGACAGTGAACCTGAACAAATATGTCAAAACCAGTAATTTCCTTGTGAGTGGATTGTGTTGCACTATCATGGTGCTTTGAGCAACTTTATCTAGTGAAAGATATCACTGCCTATCGCCGGGATGGTGGATTAAGTGATCTTTAGAGGTCCTTTCCAACCCAAATCATTCTATGATTCTGTTTTGTCTTAGTCATCCAGGATCCTTTCATAGCATTGGAGAAGGACACCTCCAGGGGATAACTGCTGTTTCCCATATTAGACTATGCAAGATACATGAGAATAATTGTCCTTTAGGAGCACCTGCCACTCTTCATTTCATGGAGGGGATTTTGGTTGATTAAAAACTGGGTAGCATAGTGAGAAACACATATGACCTCTTAGTGAGACACCCCAGATTGAAAGAGCTATTGCTTTTGTAAAGCATTTGTTATGGGAACATTCGCAGAGGGAAGATATGTTGGTGTGACTTTAGCACAAAATACTCTGAGGCAGTTCACCATTTTTTAACCCTGGAGGAAGACCTTACCTCTCAAAATAGCCTTCCTTAGTGCATGATAAACAAAGGTTGCTGTATTTTTTTAGTCGCTGACCATTGCCATCAAATTGAGACAAATATTGCTTGCCATTACTGTGCAAAACCTGAGTGGGGACAGTCTGAATCTGTCTCAATCCATCGTCATCCATTGCTTTTTTTTTTTATTATTTTTATTATTTTTTTTTTTTACTTGAAGCTCTATTGCAAATTGGTAGCTTTTATCACCGCTTCTCTGAAGCTCAAATCTGCTCTCAAAATGTTATTTAATACTCTCTCTGATGTATGTTTATATCTCCAGAATCTTTGTAGACTGGTGCTGGTCATCCGTGGCAGACATTAGGAGTTTTACCTTCCACTCATTCACCTTGCATCAAGGAGGGCATTAGAAAAAATTGCTCCTTTTCTGTTGCCATGCTTTACCGTTATTTAACAGTCTTGTGTCAAGCCAAAGTGCCTGTCAGTTTTGAATCATGCATGCTTGTGGAAATTATTCATTAGAAGTGAAAAATACTTCTGGTCTGATATACTAGAAAAAGATCTACCTTTCATGGAAATGCAGCTTAGTAAATTTAAAGATAACCTGTGTTTACTAATCGAGTTCGTTGCATTAAAGTTATGATAGTATTAAAGGCTATTTAATCTGTGCATATTAAAGGTAAGGAGTTAGGGTTTTTATTTTAGGTACAAATTAAAGAAAAAATCCAAAACAATAAAAATGGGTAGGGTGAAATATTACCTTGTGGTCTGGACTGCAAAGAATTGTGTGTAGGAACACTCAACCTCAGACACTGTACTGACTGACTGAATTTTATTTTACTGTGATTTTTTTTTTTTTTTTTTTGGTGAAAAGTGCTTTTAGGCAAGGATCTGGAATTCTGCTACCTTCCTTCTCCTTTGTTCTTTCTAACCAATTTATGGCATAAGAGCTTCTGGGTGTAGAGTGCCTTTCAAAAAATTTCATACAGTGTTAGGACAATAAAATTGCAGCCCTATTTGAGATCTGCTGGAGTTACTGCATTGCTAATAATAGTGCCCTGAAAAAACACTGTTAAACCTTAAAGCCCCTGGGGACTTCACATTAGCAATATGATGCATGCAGGCTCACCAGCTTACCTCTGCAGAGATTCTGATTCATGCTCTTAAGGCAACCAGAAGTCTTGCTGCCTAAGATATTTCAACTGGGTAATGTAAACTAGTTTATGATGATGGAGGTAAATGCCTACCCTGGGGAATAGTTACCATCAGAACACAGACCCAGATGGGATGTTGCCTTAATTGGTTGTGACATGTCCTGTACTTCTGTTTATCAGGTATTCTTCCCAATAATTGTAAAGGGAACTGCTTCTAAGAAAGCCTTGTTTAAAGTGTGTCTGGTGGCAGAACTTAATCACTGATGACACAGAATCATAGAATCATAGAATAGTTGGAGTTGGAAAGGACCTTAAGATCATCTAGTTCCACCCCGCCTGCCATGGTCAAGGACAACTCACATTAAACCATGTCACCCAAGGCTCTGTCCAACCTGGACTGGAACACCTGTCAGCGATGGAGCATTCACAACTTCCTTGGGCAACCCATTCCAGTGCCTCACCACCCTCACAGGAAAGAATTTCTTCCTCATATCCAATCTAAACTTCCCCTGTTTAAGTTTGAACCCATTACTGGTTACCACTACAGTCCCTAATGAATAGTCCCCCCCCAGCATCCCTACAGGCCCCTTCAGATGCTGGAAGGCTGCTATGAGGTCTCCACGCAGCCTTCTCTTCTCCAGGCTCAACAGACCCAACTTTCTCAGCCTGTCTTCATACGGGAGCTGCTCCAGTCCCCTGATCATCCTCGTGGCCCTCCTCTGGACTTCTTCCAACACTTCCATGTCCTTTTTATGTTGAGGACACCAGAATTGCACACAATATTCCAAGTGAGGTCTCAAGAGAGCCATGTAGAGGGGCAGGATCTCCTCCTTCAACCTGCTGGTCATGCTCCTTTTGATGCAGCCCAGGATATGGTTGGCTTTCTGGGCTGAAAGCACACACTGCTCGCTTATGTTAAGTTTTTTTCATCGACCACCACCCCCAAGTCCTTCTGGGCAGGGCTGCTCTGCATCTCTTCTCTGCCCAACCTGTAGCTGTGCCTGGCATTGCTCTGACTCAGGCGTAGGACCTTGCCCTTGGCATGGTTAAACTTCATCAGGTTGTCATCAGCCCACCTCACAAGCGTGTCAATGTCTCTCTGGATGGCATTCCTTCCCTCCAACTTATCAACCGAACCACACAGCTTGGTGTCATCTGCAGACTTGCTGAGGGCACACTCGATCCCACTGTCCATGTCACGGACAAAGATATTGAACAAGACCAGTCCCAACACTGATCCCTGAGGGACACCACTCGTTACTGGTCTCCAGCTGGACATTGAGCCATTGAGCACTACTCTTTGCATACGGCCATCCAGCCAGTTCTTTATCCACCAAGTGGTTCACCTATCAAACTGATGTCTCTCCAACTTAGAGACAAGGATGTTACGTGGGACAGTGTCGAATGCTTTGCACAAGTTCAGGTAGATGACATCGACTGCTCTACCCCTGTCCATCAGTCCCATAGCCCCATCAGAGAAGGCCACCAGATTGGTCAGGCAGGATTTCCCCTTAGTGAAGCCATTCTGACTGTCACCAAGCACCGTGTTGTTTTCATGTGCCTCAGCATGCCTTCCAGGAAAATCTGCTCCAAGATTTTGCCATGCACAGAGGTGAGACTGACTGGTCTGTAATTCCCTGGCTCATCTATTTTCCCCTTCTTGAAAATGGGGGTTATATTTCCCTTTTTCCAGTCATTGGGAACTTCACCTGACTGCCATGAGTTTTCAAATATGATGGACAGTGGCTTAGCAACTTCATTTGCCAGCTCCTTCAGGACCCGTGGATGCATTACATCAGGTCCCATGGACTTGCATACGTTCAGGTTCCTAAGATGGTCTCGAACCAGATCCTCTCCTACAGTGGGCCCAGGGTCTTCATTCTCACAGTCCCTGCGTCTGCCTTCCAAGACTTGGGTGGTGTGGTGAGAGCATTTGCCAGTGAAGACCGAGGCAAAGAAGTCATTAAGAACCTCAGCCTTCTCCAAATCCAGGGTAGCCAGTTCTCCCGATAGCTTCTGGAGAGGGCCCACATTGTCCCTAGTCTGTCTTTTATTTGCAGTGTACCTATAGAATCCCTTCCTGTTATCTTTCACATCCCTAGCCAAGTTTAATTCTAAGTGGGCCTTAGCTTTCCTAACCTGGTCCCTAGCTTCCCAGACAACGTCCCTGTGTTTTTTCCAGGCCGCCTGTTCTTGCTTCCACCTTTTATAAGCCTCTTTATTCCTTCGAATTTTCCTCAGCAGCTCCTTATGCATCCAAGGATGTTTCCTGGCCCTCCTGCTGCACTTCCTTCTAGTAGGATGCAACACTCCTGAGCTTCTTGTAGGTGATCCTTGAATATCAACCAGCAGTCTCACAGTGAATAAGGCATGTGACAAAATTAGCCACCCCATGGTACAGGCAGCTGTCAAGCAGTTGCTGGCTTTTGCCCAGCAAAGATTCTGTGTACTGTTTTGTGAACATTGGTTTCTGTTATGTTATGACAGGGAAACATTTTGAAATGGCCATTGAAAACCAAGTCCCCTAAATATTCTGTGTGCTTGTTACTGGTCATGAATTTAGAGGAAATGTTTCTGTTTCCTGCTTGTCTGTCTGCAGCAAAAGACCAGAAAGAATAAGGATCGTGAAGGCTGTGGTATGCCAGTGTGAACACTTTAAAAAGAAAACGTAAAATGTTCTTTCTGCCAACACCTGTGCAAATAAAATATGACTCTTCCGGGCCTGAGCTAAAGCAAATGTCAAAGGAACATAGATATCCTGTCTTTTTTCCTGTGTGAAGAAAAATGTCCATACCGATTTTTATTTCACCTCTGTGGTGTTTATCTCTATTAGTGTGCCCATTGGTGACTTCTACGTACATATGCTTTGTCAGGTTTAGCATTTCGCTATAAATATCGAGAGGAGGATATAATTTGTGTTCCTCTGCATTGAATTAATAAATTAACTACTTCTTAATATATTCAAATTAGAGAATTTGTTCATTTGTTCTGTGTCTAATAATTAAGGTAAAGATGTTGGGAATATTTTTTTCCTTGCACGTAACACAATCTGATTTTTTGTCTAAAGTAATTTGGCTTCAAGTAGCTTGATTTTTTTTTTTTTTTTTAAATATTGCGTCCTAGTAAGTAGGTCTATTTCTTTTACTGTGGCTATTTTCATGTTAAACAGTCCTTGGAATTTAATAACAGAAGCAATCTATATTTTTCTAAGTAGTCTTTTTTTATGTATTAGAGTTCCTGTAGCTGGTACAACAAGGTTATAAGGATAGAAGCTGGCCATTTTATGAAAGATTATTATTTGTATGTATGTATCATTGGTATATGACAGCCTAGGCATAGAGACACTGGTGTTAAATTGACTGAACAATAACTGCATTATTCCCTGAAGAGTCTTAAATGTTCAAAATTGAATGATATAATAGCTGTTAAATTTTCTTAGTTGCTTTTTTTTTAATGGCTGAACAAGTCAATGGAAGAACCATCCAGCATGAGCCAATAAAAACAAAGATACCAACAGTGATTGGGAAAAGACTGAATTACAGTTTCCTGGGGACTATTTTGGGTAAGAACAATGTTGTGCTTACTTTGTTCTTATGTGGCTCCCTTTGGAGGGAAGCAGTCACAGCAGTTGTTGTTGATCAACACTGGAGACATCATTTTGGGTTTGGTGGACCTGGTGCATCCAGTGCCAAATCGTGTAGTCCTGTGGGCTGGCAGTGAAGGTGTGTAACACAATTTGCTATGTGAATTAAGATGTGGGCAGAACATAAGTCACTGTACCAGTTTGGACCAGAGGTCCATCTACCCCAGAATCTGGTCTCCAGGAGTGGCCTATGAAAAAATAACCCGCATATATGTGTATATGATACCTTCCTTAATAGTCCCCATGTTCCACCTTTTTTTCCGTTAGAAAGTTTTCATTCTTCTTGGTTTTGTCTGTTTGCTATAACACCTTCTAACATATCCATCATCCTTTATGTAGTATTTCTGTCCACTGTAGAAGGAATCCCTTCCTTTTATTTCAGCTGACCCAGGCTTCTACCAGCTTCCTCTGAGAGGGCCCCCCATTCTTGTTCAAGGAGAAACGTTGAGCAGTCAATCCCTGCTCACTCCCATCTGGCTTTGCAGACCTCTACCATAAATCAGGTTGTCTTTGCTCCAAACTGAAGAATTCTGCACTAAGCAGCAGTTCCTCACTCCTCACTGCAAAGACATCTTTCATCACTGTTGCTGCCTTCAGAGCTTTTTCCAATTCATATATATCACCTCTGAGGTGAGGGGATCAGAGCAACTCATAGTGTTCAAAATGTGGGCAAACCATGGAATCCATCGATATAGAAGGTGGTTTGCCTTCTCTTTTTTTTTTGTTTTGTTTTGTTTTGTTTTATTTTGTTCCTAATATTTAACTCATTTTCTGTGCTATTACTGAACATGTCTACTGTTTTTATGGAACTGTCTCCCTCCCTCCTGCAGGCATCCTAGAGTCCTTAATAGTATGTGTGAAGTAATAAATTTTTTCATAGATTCATAGTTTTGTGGTTATCTCTGTTGAGTTTCACCTGCCATTTTACTGCATACTGCTTTGCATAGTCTAATAATAGCAGCAAACTCTCTCACTGCACTGATGTACCCTTTCTCATATCATTTATGAATATGCCTAATTCCACTGTAAGTAGTAATAAGAAGAGTTGCAGTTACCACTGGACAAAAAAAATAAGGTCTATAGCAGAAAAAACTGTTTAATAGCTTAATGATTTGTCTCCCTGTACTGTTCTCTTTTCAATTGAAATCCAAACAAATTTAGTTTGGTTTTTTGAATAGGGCTGAAAAATAAGGAACAGAAGGTTAGAAAACGAGAAGAGTAATTTTTCTGTTGTCTGCAGGATGAAAGCAGTTCAAACCAGAAGGCTTTCTGACTTCACTTAAGGTTAGTAAGGTATTTGGATTCAGTGATGGTGAAAAGAAGATGCATGATAATATGATGAAAAGCTATTACTGTGGAAATTAAATGATAATGATATGTTTCAAAGCTTTTGGATTGAAGAATGAATCTTTCCTTTGGGTACTGTCTCTCTTCTGACCTTCAAGGAGAATCAAACTAAATATTAGTTCAGCGGTATTGTAATTTAGAAAAGAGAAACATCAAAGTTTAACATAACAGGGTGTAATCTTAGACAGAACTTTCTGTGTAACACTTTGTGAGTGGACAATAGCTGTCACCATTTTAGAGCCAGGGAATGGCACAAGCTTTTCCAAACAGGTCCTACTTTGGTGTCATGGTTTCAGAGACAGAACTTAGCAAACCCTACAGGTGGAGTTTAACTTCATGCTGAAACAAAGGTAGCAGGAACAGAAGGGTAAGGTAAGGCTGAAACACAGTGGGGAAGGAGGAAAGATGCACTTGGCTAGAAAATGAACTGAGAGGTACCTGCCTGGACTGTTGCACACTGAGAAAGAGAACAAGTCCCGCGTTGTCTCCTGAGAAAGAGCTCATTTCTGATGCTAAAGAAGAACACAGGGATGTAAATTACAGCTTATATCCATACATCTGAAGTGAGTGGGATAGAGGGAGAATAAGGACATTCCCAGCCCCCAAATTGGCATTTTTCTTATATTTGTGGAAATCATGAGTGCAGGACTCCAGCCAACTCTCTGTAATTGATCACTCAGGCAGAGAGATGAGGGAGGTGAGTTTTGTCTTTCTAACCCCATGGGGAACCTGTGCTTCCAGGTGGCTGGCAAATCAGTCTTAATCACAGAAAACTTAACTAAATATTTCACCATACATTTGTTTGCTTGTAAAGGAATGTAAAATAAAACCCATAAATTTCACTGTGTTTGAAAGATCAATTTATAATTCAGTATAACAAATGACTACCTAAACAAAAGAGCTTAATAGTTAAACAGGAATTAATTAAAATAATGTAAACCCATTTCAAAGTCACGGATTTTATTGCCTGCTTTGGAAGAAAGTCTGAATATGAATATTTTATGTTTTGCCATGTATCATTTATCTCTCAAATAAAATCTCTGTCTAGACCTCTATCATACTTTTTACCGAAGCAACTATATTACTTTTGCACATGTTTATATCTTAGACAACTTGTTGGCCTATGTCTCACTCTTTTGAGAGATTGCTTAATTATTTTCACTGTGGTCTCTATACTTTGACTTATCTGCTTTTTAAAGATGACAAAAAGAAGTCATTTACCAGCCAAAAAACATAGGTAGATATATTTGTGGCAAAATCATACATGTCTGTGTATGTATTTATGCAAGGTATGTTGTGGAACTTTTTGTGGTTGCTTTTTGGTTTTCGTTATTACCATGACTCATCTGGGTAGGGAGAGAGAATGAGCTAAATAGAGAATATAACTCTTTGAACATACTGTGCGTGTGTGTATATATATATATGATATACAAACATATATATGAATATATATTATATATGAATATATGTATTCATATATATGCATTTGAGAGATGACTGTGTCGCACAGGTGGGTACAAGAACCCTCAGTGCCCATAACTGAGGCAGGGAGATGAAGACAAAGAACTCGTTTTACCAAATGTATATCTATATCTCAAGGGTGTTTATACCAATGTGTGCCCCAGACTTATAGAGACTCCCAGTCTCTTTTTAATCATTGTCGCTTAAAGATGTAATTAATTTGATTTCTTTTAACTGTCTTTGTTAAAGTGGGATAATCTAGGCCCCTTCACTGAGCTTAAAGAGGGAGGAGATTGAGCAGCCTCATGAGCAGCCCATGGCACTGTACACCTCTCACGTTTCTTCACCACTGGAGGCCCTCTCAGGGCTCATCTCTGCTCTTTCTGAAGCTTAATATTCTGAAACACACAATTTATTTTCTGAGTTATCGCTACTAATCAGGCATATTTCTTTCCTCCTTAGAGACTGGAGATGGAAAAGAAATGCTGTCTTTTCTTGGAGCTAGCTAGTACTGCCTGCAAAGCGAAAACAAAAGCGTGCTTTCACCTTAGAGACATGAAACCTTGCTTGTTTTGTCTTTGAGGATATTTAGTGTTTATGAGGTTTGTGAAATAGAGCATGGAAATAATTTCAGAAGAGTACAGAAAGTACTTTATAGAATTATTTTGGTAAATATATATAAAATATGTGTTTGTAAACAGTCAGTATAATGCTTAGAAACAGTTGCATGCACTGGCACCTGAGGTTATTAATATTTCCAACCAAGTATTTGATTGAGCAGCCCTGTTACATGTGTGATGGTTAGAAAACATTTTCTTTGGAGAATATGAAATGTGAAGTTACAATCTAGGATACTTAGAGCTTACAATCCTTACTCTTCAAACAAACCTATGTGAGTATGCATGATACCTTCTGTCCATGTGTTTTGCTATGGGAAATGAACTCTAAACTGCCTGTACAGATTGCATATTAAGGAGTATAGCTACCCAAGTTGCAAGTGACAGTACCAGTAATAAACCCAGGTAAGATTAATGATGGTAGGCTGGGAAAATTTTCTGTGAAACTGAATCACATTGTCTGGTGGTACTAATCACTGTAATTCATTACAGGATAGTTTGAGCAGCACAACAAACACTGTTGCTAAGTTTGCTAAATCCCAGAGCTTGCTTATCCACTTGCTTAAGAAGATTGCATGCGTAGTGTTGTTTATATGTTTCTCTCTATCATTTTTTAGGGTTGGTTTTGATTTTCACATGGTCTTCTGAACAAGAGGATATGCTACATATTTTCAGCTCTTGAAATGACGAAAACTGCTAAGGAGATAGATTGAAAAATTCTAGAAACATAAAAGGAACACTGCTGCCTCATGAAGAAAGGAACAATACCATAAGGTTGCAAATAACTTTTTAGCAATTGAACAGAGGCAATTATGCTCTGTTTAGTTTGCGAAAGCACAAGTTTGGGTTTTTTGCAAAGTATTTACCCCTTCCAACAAAGCATGTCTTTAGCAAATGAGTTTTTCCCAGGCCCATATACACTGGAAAATTCACTTCAGAATTGAAAGATAAATGATTGTCGTATGATAACTAAGTAGTACATTTATAATATAATTTTGTTTGGGTTTGGTTTTATTTATTTTCCTCTTCCTTCAATTTTTTTATGATACTTGTTATTACAGAAGATTTATGAAATAAGTTGTATGAAAAATTAAATTGTGTCTAATTCCTCTAAAGTCTACACACACTAGGTTTTTAGGATAGCCACAGCACTTCTTTATTATCACACCTCCCCTCCAGTTTTCATATCTCTATATCAAATTGCTATTCATATTTTCTGGTAACAGAAAAGAATACCAGTAGGAAAAGAACACAGTGTGCTAGGAGGAAGTTTGTCTACTTATATTACCATAGTATCCAGAAAACCTAACCAAATTTGGTAAATAGTATTTTTTAATCTTGCATTGTCTTCTCAGAACTTAAGAATCTGATTTCAAGACAATAAAAAATAAACAAAGGTTATTTCCAAAGTTAAAAAAAAAAGTCCTTTCAAAGAGGTCTGTTTGATCTGAAATTGGGTATTTATTTTATTTAGGACAACTTATGAGGGAAAAAAATGCTTAAGGAATGATATTTTGAAGCATCACCTGTTAGAATATATGAAAACGAATATTTGAATTTAAATTATTTTATAGGAATAATATAAACATTTGGGTCACTAGATCTGCCGCCTTCTTTCATGAGGAAGTGGTTTACAATCCTAAATTCGAGTTGTCTTCTGTGTTTTCAGTGTTGAAATTGATTTAGCTTTGTCAGTTGTTATTCTGTGTTTCTGCCTCCATGCTGGGTTCTCTTCAGTTTTGTTAGCTCAACCATTTTTAAATTGATTCACTGTCATGTTCCAAGCAGAAACAAACCCAAAAGGTCTTCCTATGCTCTTTTTATGATAATTTTTAATCTGGTTCAGTAAATAATATATCCCAAGTGTGAGTAACAGACATAGCTGGCTTATATTTATGTGGACCTTTGATATTCAGTGAGGAGGTTGATTCAAAGCCCCTAAATTAGCTCTTACTTTGTATTGCCTCCTGATGGAGTGTGTCCCTCTACACTGGCTTTAAAGGAAGCCTGTGAGATTAAATGGATAAAGTAAATGATATGAAATCTAGCCTCAGCGGATGCTATTTTCCTTTATAGGGTGCCTGTAAACTCTAAGCAAGGGACTTTGTATATACTTGCATTGTATCTAGCATCATGGGAGAGGATTCACAAGAGGACTTTCTGTCTGATATCATAGTAAATTAATAATAAAGTGGTAATTTCACATTTGAGGCAAGTAATTCACAGTAACAAGAATTATAAATAATATTTCACTAAAAAAGGTACAGTGGTGTCAGTGATAAACAGCATCATTTCAAACAACTCAGGTAAAGCTCTGCTTACAGTTCTGAAGGGAATTGCCAAGAAAAGTCCACAGGGTCATGATAAAGCCCTTGAAAAGGAAAAAGAAATATAAACTTGGGACAGAAGTTAGAAGAACTAGTACTGCTTTCCTTTCTTCAAATTCTAATCGTATCAATAAATTGATGTCCAACATCTAGTACTGAGATGCTGGAAGAATGGGGAAAAGCAAAGAAAATCTCACAAAATCTCACCAACAGTATCTGAGCTATGACTTTGTCCTTAAATTTGATTCTAGCACAGCATGCTGTTCAAATGACCCTTCATAAAGAAACAGACAAAACCTGCAGTAAGTGGGGACCTGAACTGGCCTCTGCTTTCTCTAGGTAATATATACCCTGGAGAAAGGAAATAACTCACAGCATAATCAAGTTTGATCTATAATTTCTAAGGCATTTTGTGCTGTCCTTTCAGATAACGTAAGGTCAGTAGATAAATCTAAAAAAGTAAAATGTCATGAGAAACATCAACCTTGTCTTCTGTAAAAAGGGATCTTGACATAATCCAAAACAAAGATTTATGAGATCATGTCCTTACTGATAATGTTACTGAGTTTTAAGATCAAAATGTTCCATTGCAGTTTAAAGTGGATGACTATCCAGTCAATTATGAGCAAACTGGTAAGAACTGAAACTCTTATTGTTTTCTCTCCATCCCGTGGGATCAGCAGACACAGGCCAGGTAGAAATGTCAGTGTCTGATGGTTTGGACCAAAGTTGGTTTTTTTCCAACATTTTCTCCAATTTACAACACTTTTTCCAATTATGTAATTTATTGACAAATAAGGTTTCTATCCTGATTCCTGTTCCTACTACTGTTCTATCTTGGCTGAGCTACTGGACAATGATGCTGAGGTAGGTTTCTCTCTCTCTTATAACTGTGTAACTGAACTTCTAAATCTGGCAAGTTGTTGTATTTTCGACATGTAGTCATTCTTCACTATGCGTTTTGGAAAAATGTTCTGTGAACGAAGTATCTGTAAAAGAAACAGGAAATTAGAAAGGTAGGATTAATTCCTATCATAAGATAAAATGACCAATGAAACTTGTTATAAGGATGGCCACAAATCTTTGCAATGCAAGGCTACCATTGGAGACCGAATTGCTTTGCTGAAAAATATCAAATCCTCTAGAATTCTTTTCCACCCCATCCCATAATATTTTTGGAAGCAAACATTTTTGGGGTGATTTTTCTTTCTATATATGTTTTTGTTAGGTTGGCATTCACTGAGGAGCCTCGACCTCTATGCGTATTACAGGAATTGAGATTAGAATTCTGGCCATCTCAAAGCCATATCTTACTAATGAACTGAGAAAATTACATACCTAAATAGCAACAGGGGTGTAAATATGTGTGTGTGTGTATATATATATATATCTGATTAAGCTTAAAGTAGACCCCCAAAATTTTATCATCCTTTTAAACAGCTGCAGTGGTCATTAATTTCACGACCTAATTTCTACACTTCTCTGTTATGGTTCAAAATTAGAAACAAGTCCTTTTTTGTTCAAAGGTCTTCAGATTTGGTTTATAGTCCTCAAGTTAGATATGGAAAATGCTAGGATGAAACTGTCCCAGCTCACTGGTGCTTACTGGCTACATGAATAAGCTCATAAAATATGAATTCTGCATGTCATCTAGATGATATTACATATGGCTCTGTACCATGTGTGGTTATAATGGGGTTTATTTTGACATGATAAAGTGTAATTTTCTGTTCTTAACACTTGCATAGAATTGAACGCCTTGTAGTCCACTTACAGAGCATGTATAATCTTACACAAGAAACTGGATAATTCCTTTCTGAATATAACAGGCCTTGTATTAAGATTAAGCCACTTTTCGAGGCTTGTACAGAGAACACAGGCTTTTAAAAGCATGAAAGTTTTGGCGAGGGCTCTGATAAAAGTCAGAACCTTTGAAGTTCATTGGCTGCTATTTAGAATAACAGGAATAAGGACTATTCTTCGTTTTAATTAGCATTGGCTGGTGGATGAAGTACTGAGAGATAAACTGTTTGTTGAAGCTTAAGAGTACACACACATAAGTCTGAGGCAGTATTGTTACATGAATGCATGAATGAATAATAATGAAAACCATATAATGAAAAGTTTTTTCCTCTCATTTAATTCTAATATGCCATAATGCAAGCTTGTGTGGTAGGAGAAATCTTTTTGTGCTGTTGAAAGCCCCCCAAAAATAAAAATTGTAAATTCTAAAGGCCACAGAAGGACAGATAAATGAATGGCAAATTCCACTGAGTGTTTTATCAGCTTCCTGCCATTCTCTGAACAGTGCCAGATAAAACCCTCAGTGCTTAAAGGTCTTGTGGAAGTCTGTGTGGAAGCTTGTAAAATGGGTATTAATTATAAAAAGTACATTATAGTTTCCTCAAACTTTGTTTAGTTTTCTCCAAATGCACAAGAACCTCTAGCATTTTCCTATCTGATCAAGATGGCTTTATTTAAGATTGGAATTACTGAACTGCCTTTATGAAATTAACTGGCTAATGAGCCTTATTATTTGCAAATAGACTTTTAGCTTCTCTCCTGCTGTTTTTTGTATCTCTTTCTATTTATATGGGAGATTTGAGAAGAACGGGTCTGGCGATCAAAAAGAATTGAATATAACTGATAGAGGAAATATTCTTGTGGGCCCCAGAACTGAGAAGATCCAGTTAAAGTCCCTGTCCAGGAGGCAAGCTTATTCTTTCTTTTTTTTTAAGTCTTTCTGAATGTTTTACAGCAGCTTCCTGGATTGGGGGAATTACTGGTTGGCTTGTTTTTTATTGTTTGTCTGTTTGTTTAATCAAGTTTTTGTTGCTGTGGACAAAACTTGCTTGCATCTCTCTAACATTTAACAGGCTCATCAGATCATCTGTTGGATCACTTGGATTTTTGAATAGTTTTGGAATCAATACATATTTACATAGTTACAGTAATTGGCATCCATCCTACATTGATATTCCTACAAATACTTAGAGAATGTCAACTAAATTTGTTTATATTTTTGTGATTCTTATGTGAAGAAACTGATTTGTCTTGGTACTCTTTTTTAGATGGTTTTACCAGGCTCATGAGCTATTGTGCACATGTATCCTCTTTTCCTTCAAAGGAGTCCTAAGAAGAAAGCCGTTTCTCATTTTTGCAGTAGTAGCATGAATGTGAACAAAAGCAGCTTCTCTCCATTACAGTTAAAAATATATTTGTGTTGCATATACATTTCATTTTAATATCTGCTCACATTCTTGAGAATGTAAACCACCTTTTCTGCATTAACACATGACAGGCACGTTACCTTAGCTTAATATTAAGCTACATGTTAGGCTTCTCCTTTACATCAGCCAGTCCCTGATTAAACCATGTAATGCAACCTCTGTTGCTCTACTGTCATGGAGCACTAATGTCCTTATTTCTGCAGCACTAACAGCTGTTCTATTCATGCCCTGACACATTCAGGATTTTCCTGACTTTGGTACTGCACTCCAGAGATTATAAAGTGCATGTTAAAAGACCACCACATGCAAGAGCCACCCTTTCCCACATCACTGTGGATCAAGGAGTTTATCATACTGTGTAGGGAGCTCACTGAACTGACTAGCAGTCACAGCCACAGTACAATTTCTCTAGGAAGCCTTCAAGGGTCTCGAATGACAAAATATGCTGCTTTTTTGAGAGGAGGTCTTTAACATTTCTTAGCAGTGGCACACTGTAAATCAAAATGGCTTTTTTTTTTAAGTCTTCACTATTTTTCTTCTCACTTACTTTGTTATCAGCTTCACCTAAGAAGTAAAACAGAGAGTGAAGTCTTCAGCTGGCTTGTTTCATGTGGGCTAATTTAATTTTCTTCTTTAGCCTGTGGTCAGGCATATAGTGGGTCATACAAATAGGACAGTGAATCACAGTCTGGGAAGTCAGCTGATAGCTCCAGCTGAGTGCATTGGGCTTTTTCCCTGCATGTGGGCACTTAGCTGAATCAGGACCTGGGGTAGTAGCTTCGGATCTCAGCAGGAAGAACAGCTCTGCCTCTGTGCTTGGCTTTTAGCTGTTTTTAAGCAGAAGTTAATTTGATTGTAAGTTAATATTCACACTTTAAAAATCAGATATTAGGGCTTGGATAGTTCTACTAATGTGCTTTGTAAACTCTGTTTACACCTTGCAAATCTTAGTGGGAGTTTGGCATTCACTGTGAACAATAAAATGTTTGCCTAGCTTGTTCATGAGTTTCTGTGCTTGCTGGAGGTGCTTAAAACCAAAACAAAGCTTCAGAAAAATGCCCAGAAACTGGCTTTTTTTGTTCCTCTTGCTCAGTACTGCTTTCCAGTGGCTCACCAGCTTCCCCCTGGAGAAGGGAAAATAAAAAGGAGGGTTCATGGAGTATTTTTTTTGTCCTTAACTGACCTCCAAAATTCACTTTTTTGATCATCAGCAGCTGAAGCAGGTAGACAAGCTCTTGGCTAAATTTTGTTATGGCTGAGTGTAAATTGTAGAGATGCTGTCATCTGTGTCAGACACTTCAAGTGTCTGTGGCTTGCTTAGAGGAAGTTTCTGGTGTCACAGTGATATTGTGCAGTTTGTTTCAATTAGGTTAAGATTTGTTCTGGGAACACTTGCTTTGTAGCAAGCTTTTACTTGCTTAAGTGTCTGCTGAGATTTTAGAGGGCACAAAAAAGTTCTGATTTTTCATGAGGTTCCTAAGATATTTTGTTTAGCAGATCTTATGCACTCGTGTTTTAGAGCATTCAGAGTAGCATGGAGAAATTTGAACAATCTAGAGTCCTCCATTTATTTCAGGTACCAGTCCTTCTGTGGTCACACATAAGGGCTGGGTGGAAAATGTCTCCTATGCTTGAGAATATGAGTCTTTCTGCTTTGCTCTTCCCTGGAGATGCTAAGGGTTGACATACAGATGAACAACAGACTGTACGTCTGAGTGGATATATTTGTAGGCACCCTCTTGGTGTAAGCTGGGCACAGAAGTAGTCACCTCAATCTTTAAGTGTCCTGCTCTTGTAGCTAATGATAGAGAAAGGGTATCTGGATTTTGAGAAGCTCTTTTGTTTTACCAAATACGATTTTTAATTATATTCAAACAACTAGGTTGGAATAATTTAATTTTTTTGTTGGTTAAAGGAACACTGCAGACCATGGATAAGCTGTAGGAGTATCTGCTTGGAAGATATTGATCTGTCCTACTCCCCTAGGTTCTTCTGCATGTAAGGGTCTTGAACTGTCTATCAGAACTGTACCATTAGTACTAGAAGTAGAGTTGAGGAAGCGAGGGAGATTGCTGGCTTGCACTAAGCCTGCATTGTTTATCTCTCCAAGGTCATGAGATGTTTCCATCTCATCTCTGAACTATCACCAGGGGCTACATGGCCAGGAAATGTTTCCCAGCAAATTGGGTAGCTCTTTTTTTTTCTCCTACAAACAGGTATATGCTGTTAAGAGGAACAAGAGATGCTTCTTCTCTGGCAGCTGGTGATGCATTAAGAGCTGCATGTACTTTAGAGACAGTGATTCATCATACATGTTAGTGTGACAGCTTAAAAATGCCCTTGGCTGCCATGGTTGGGTCACCCAAAGAATGCTGCAGTGACTTGGAAATATTCCCTGTAATTAGTCCTTATGAATTAATTCCCATTGATTTTTAAATACAAATGAATATTAACTTGCAGCAATTAATCACAAGACCAGGTAAATGAAATCGTTTGCATTTCAGAAGCCAGGTAGAAACATCACATTAACGTTTGATTGGTCCCCCTCACCTGGACACAGATGCTTAAGGGGAGGCTACTTTGCTGTTGGGCCCAGGATAAGACGTCCAACCTTTTTCCTTATGCAGTAAGGATGAAGATGCTTGCTCCCAGGGTGAGGTTTCAGATTTTTCACTCTGTCCTCATCCACTGAACTATTTTAATAGTTGAAAAGCTGTTCTTTGTGATGACTTAGTGAAGACTGTCTGTTTTGTGCTACGGAAAACTGATGCCGATGCTGCTGAGAGCTGCTGGGCATGAGGATGTGTGCCTTCCTCCAACAGGGTGGCTGCTTTTTTGCAAAGGCTCACATCACAGGATATGCAGGCAGAAATGAAGTACCAAAATTAGAGTCCTTTCCCTAATGAGAAATCCTGGAGGTAGACCAAAATTCACAGATTTTGAAATACAGTTCCTGGTAAAATACAAATTCTTTACCTAGTATTTTATATTAACTTAAAAGCATTTGCATACATGATCTTTTTATTCCTTTTGTTGCCCTAAAAACATGGCATGGATTGCCTTTAGATAAAAAATTTTCACTGATCTGTATAGCACATATTTCCTTGGAATTAAAAAAGAATATGACAATTGCAAAATAAATTTCCCTTCACACAGATATGTTAAGGAGTCAAATCTTAGTCAAAATTTTGTTATAAAATCTTCTTGCAGTTGATGTCTCATTGTATTAACCATAGCAAAAAATTATTATGGAACCTCATATTTATGTAGAGTTTCAAATACAGACTGATTCTGGTTGCTGATGGGTAACCCAGTAAAGCCACAAAATCGAATGCCACTTGTGCATTCTAGTAGTCCTGTTTGGTTGCTGCTGTTCCTATTTTCAAGTAAATTCATTTTATGTGTAAAAGTTTTCCTGCTTTGTTCTCCAGTTTGAAGAGAAAGTGTTCTGCAAGAGAATCAAAAGAATATTTCTTTAATTAAAAGTAATAGGTTCACATCATCTCCCAGGCACCCTTGAGCTGAATGACAGAAAATTAAATGCTGAAATTTGTCATGGAAAACTCCAATCTGTATTAATTTCTGAAGCATATTGTCATAAAGCCTCGAAACTTGTCTGCAGCAAAAAAAGATCAACTCAATTAAACAAAACAAATTATTAGATATGTAAATTCATCAAGGAACTTTTCTTGAAGCATGAATCTTAATGAAATCTTTCAACTATTTTTTGACTTTCAAACTCACCCACCTCACACGGTAACTGCATTAGCACAAGTCCAAATTCTGGCTTTGCAGAGAGACCATTTAGTTACTGTCTGGGGATATTTATATCTACTGGGGCTCTGTTCACACAGAGACAATTCTGCTTCAAGACGTGCTTCATTTGATTATATGTAAAAATCATCTGAAACATTTAAACTTTCATAGCACAGATGGAATAATTTCTTAATTTGTAGCTTATTTGTAACTTAAACACTGCTTATGTGTATCCATAATAATCCATTCCAGCTCAGGTCTTCTTAGTTTATTAAAGAAGTAGTTGATAAATCTGATACAGATCGTACCAAGCTGTCCATCAAGGCACAAGTGGCTTGTGAGCGGCAAGCAGCAGAGGAGACAAACCCAGCTCTTCAGTGGCAGTGATTGTGCAAGGGAGAATACATAGGTTGTGAGTATGGACAAAATAACTCCTTACCCAGTGTCCAGCCCTGTGGGTGCTTTTGCTGAGCAGCAGCTGTTACTCATTTTCTTTCTGTAACATGCTGAGCTTTTCCTTTTAAGTCCTCAGTGTTTGCATCTTACAGATTTACTCCATAAAAAAGCCTCTTAGACAGCCTTTCCTATCCATCCATGCATATGCATTGCTAGTGTGGTTCTCTTCATATCTTTATCCTTGGAATCTCCTCCTTTGACATCTGCCTTCTTGTCTTGCTCACATCTGCTCACCCTGTAGCTGCAAAGGTATTTTTTCTACTCTATTGATTTGAAATCAACTGTCTCTTTGGGTTTCTCAGCTGCCATCCCTTTTGTCTCAGTCAATCACGAGTCACTTCGTCTTTGTTTTCTCATGTCTCTCATTTCTTGGTTGCTACTAAAATGTTAGCTTAAATTCTTGGTTGGTTGTGACAGCCCAATGAACTGGAGATGGCCATAGACATGATTTGATGTTTTTAATAGTCTTTTGACTTCCAAATGCAAGAAGTTATAGCAAAATGAGTAAGTTTGTAGGTGCCTCTCCCTCGCTCTCTCATTCAGCTAATTACATCCATGTTCCTGATTCCTTTTCAAATAGAATGTAGCAGGCTTGCATTAAGAAAGCATTGGGAGCTGGAATTATAAAGATTCAAGCACTGTTCTGAATATATTACAAGAGAAAATGCATTTTGAGACTTTATGGGTTGCTGAAACAGGAAAATATCCATTGTAAGTAAATTCAATATAGTTTTCCTTATTGCATTAAAAGATCACAAATTCAAAGACTGAGCAAGCTGATGCGAGGGAGAGGCTTGGATTCAGGGGACTTAATTTCTGGCTGAGGTGTGAAATGCTCTCAGGTCCTCCCTTTAACCCCAGTCAGTTGTTCTCAGGAGTTGAAGCACATGCCCTTAGAGCTTTTTTTGGGCCCAGTGGACAACCGTGATGGTTCATGAATGGTCTAAGTTTCCCCTTCCTTCTTCACCTCTGCGGAGAGGGAGTAATTCAGCCCCAGCATTCACCACGGCACTAACCAGTGCATTTACTTTGCACACCAGCAGGAATGCACTTGCTAATTTACTTTTCAGAAAATGACTCATTCTGCAGAGCTGTCTACTTTAATTACTATTTGAGCTTTCTAGAACCATAGGACTAGCTAATTATTTTCATTGCCTCCCTTTGGATACTTGTGCTGTATAGATCTGCTGTTTAATGAGTCACTCAAAGGCCAGAAGGAACATCAAATTCCTGAAGTATATAGGGTGTCTAGACAAAAACACAAAAGCAAATATTTTCACTGTAAACAATGAGATAGTGCTTGTGATAAACTGGTTTTGAATAATTTATTTCTAAGCTTGAGGTGAGGTATCCAGTTTTTAGCACCAGGATGAGAACGGGGGGGGGGGGGGGGGGGGGGAGGGTGCAAAAAGGAATGCAGTGATGGGGGCTGTAATTTCAGCCATTCATTTAGTTATTGTTATTTACAACGCTGAAAGCACAGTCCCATGCTGTCAGATACTCCAAACATGTAATAAGAGACAAGCAGTAGTAAGAGACAGGCATGTAAGCAGTTACTGCAATTTAGCTTCTGTGCAGGTCAGCAGTGGTAAAGTTAACATTTATTTGGCAAAAATCATACATGTATGCACTATCCTCACTCAATTGTACTTGGCATAGGGAATTTTTAATTGGCTGCAGCTTTTATTAAATGTTTACAGGCTGCTGATTACCACTTTCTGTTACAAATAGAGTCAGCACAGTCATCCACACAGGATTTTTTTGGTTTGTGGAGTTATGGTGTCATGCGTGGGACAACTTGCTGGCTAGCTGTGTGTGGAGCCAGCCGTAGCCTGGGTGATTTTTTTTTTAACTCAGGCACTGTACTGCACAAAAAAGGCTGTGCTGCAGTACAGAGCTGATGCAGAAGCAGAGTGAGGATTATTGTGCCAGGGCCACACAAGTGACTGATGGGCTCCTGATGTGACAGTGGGCTCCCCACTGGGCTGGGCTCTGGCAGCAGCCCTTCCTCAGCCTGCCCTCCAAGCCGTTGACTGTGTGTACAGAGCAAGCTCACTGGGGATAGCACGCAGGCTGCTGAATCATTCCCATACCTCACAACCTGGAAATACTTTATACAGTTAAACTACAGGACTGCCAGCATAAGAAAAAATCAGCTCGAACTGGGTTGCTGCTAATAAATCCTGCTGGATGTAAGAGACCCTGAGCTGCTGCTGCACTGTATTCTTCAGAGCTTCCCTTGAACCTACACTTTCTACCTTTTTCTCCATTTCCCAGAATATTCCAACCATCTGCCCTCTCTAATAATGTAGGGTATGCTACAGTCTGAATAGGAAATAGTTTTCTTATTCTGCAGAAAATTTCACTACTGCTTCTGTCTCAAAGATTGAATTTTTTGAAAGGTTGACCAAAAATTATTATTTCTCTGTTTCACAGAGGTAGGTTGGGGGGAAATGTCATCTTGTATTGATACTATGCACTTTCTTGATTGCATTTCTTTGAAAAAAGTCCTTAGAGTGGGTCACTGTTGGCACTGGTTGAAGTTTGATGAAATGATGATGACACTGTTGGAGATAAAATGATGGTGTGTTTCATGGTTTTGGTAGAAATAGAAGAGAGGAATTAAAATGTCAGGCCTGTGCGTTGTATAGAGCTGTTGTTGTGGTTTAAGCCACTATAACTCACCCAGTTCGCTCACTCACTTCCTGCTCTTTCTTCCCCCCAGCTCCCAGGGAGATGTGGAGGAAAATAGAAAGAATGCAACTCCCACAGGTTGAGATAAGAACAGTTTAGTAACTAAGGTATAATAAAAACCACTACTGTTACCACCAATAATAATAATGGCAAGGGAAATACAAGGAAAGAGAATGCAACTGCTCACCACCCGATACCAAGCCTGACCCAGCCGCGAACCCCCACCCTTCTGGGTCTCTGCCCTCTGTTTTTTTCATCCTGGGCATGACGTGCTGTGGTATGGAATAACCTCTTTGGTCAGTTTGGGTCAGGTGTCCTGTCTCTGCTTCCTCCCGTCTTCCCCTTCTCCCTGGCAGAGCATGAGACTCAGAGAGTCCTTGGTCAGACCAAAACATTGCCAAGCAGTAGCTGAAAACACTGGTGTTATCAGCGCTGTTCCCAGACCAAAAGTCAAAACCACAGAGCTGCAGCAGCTACTAAGAAGGAGAAAGATGACTTCTACTGCTGAACCTCAAGACAGCTGTGTATATTGTATAAGTATTACAGAAAAAGAGAAGTATTTGTGCATACTGAGCCCTATAACAAGTAAGGAATATGTACTAAAAGAAAAATAAGTATATGAATAAGAAAACAATTTTGTATCCTCCCATCTTCCATAGATGTTTTCCCCTTCTACAGTGCCAGACCTTGTTTACTGAAGTGTGTTTCTCCTCTGGTAGTTAAAACCATCTCTTTTATCATACGTCATGAAATGATAGTTCATTCTCTTGCCTCTAAGCTATCACACGCACTTAGAAAGAAACTCATCAATATAAATGTTTGTGCCTATGTCTGATTGGTTTCTCATGTTTAAAAAGGAGGAAAAGGGAGATTGATTGCAGAGGCCATAAAAGTAATGATGCGTTTAATGAAAACATACATTTTATAGGCAAAACACGCTTAAAAATTACTTGAAGCTGCTGCATATGAGTTAATGAAATTAAATGTACTTCAAATTTTTTCTAATTTGACCTGGGGTTATCCTTTATAGCCTTCAGCCATTTTTACATATATTTGCACACATGGCATTTATATTTGTGTCTTTGGTCTATCTTGAGAACCCCTTTCAGCTCTCTCATCAAATACTGTAGCTACAGAGCTACACTGTAATGGTTACACAGTGTGAAAACCAGACTGCTGGCTGCCTGGCTGTCCCTGAGGAGGCAGATATCCTTCCTTCTCCCTGTCCTTCACTTCATGGCATTACCATAAATTTGTCCTAAGGAGACAGTGCCCTTTAAATTGTCTGTTCCTAGCTCCTTCTTTTCATACCAAAACGAAACTGTGAATGGGTCCAAACGGTAATGTGGCTGCATGGCTGAGTTTCCTGTGGGAAATGACCCCAGAAAGTCTATGTATAAGTAAGTAATGCAGCATCATTCTACCTTCTGTTTAGCTGAACAACATTTTGGTTTAGATTGCATCCGGTGTCAGGCTAGTCCACCTCTCTGAGGCAGTGCTCAGGATTAGAGAAACATAACATGCAGATATGGTCATATCTCTGTTGTATCTGTGGTTATGCTGATGGCATCCATCCTAATGACTAGTTTCATGCCAAGCTATACTGAAGGGCTTGTGTCCACATTGGTCAACTATTATTCTCTACAACGAATGGGTAGTCTCAATGCTGCCTATCATTTGGATTCCAGTCAGTCATGCAGCCCTTTGGGCTTTAAGATGTTGTAGTAGCAATTCTTAATTATAATTGAAAATATTATTAGTAAGTATTTACTATTAGTGAGGTTTTGTTATTTTCAGTTGTAGATAAGTAGTGAGAAGGCTCTGTTGCAGCATGCTGGAATGGTATTTCTGTAGTGTGATTCCCCAGACACATGTGCTCCCTTGGCTGCAGTATAAGGAGAGTGGGGAAGTTTGTAACCAGGACCAGGCAGACTTGGAAGTCAGTGTGAGGTGAAGTTGTGTGCATACTGTACAGAAATTAGACTCCATAAAGGTCTGTCTCATGAAATTAATCTGGATTTCTTTGCCAAGGGAGCTAGAGCTCAAGGGTTAGGTAGCATATGCATAATGTAAATGGGCAGGACCCACTCTTCCTGTGCTGGTGTAAGTGGATGCAACTGTGTGCATTGCATCACAGGCAGCATGGATGTTGTGCCAGGTGTGCCACTAGGATGGATCACCCCCCTGCTGGAACAAAGACTGTATCATTACTCTCTGCTTCAAGAGTTCTTACACAGTTCTGCATCCGAAGAGCTTTCTCATTCATTTATGCTTTAAAACACTCATGTATATTTAAAAACCAAATTAAACTGACAAGCAGCTGAAAACTTTGCAGATCATGTTATTTTCATGCTTTTCATACAGATTTCCCGCATCACTGTGATGCAGCACATTTCTAAGGTGATTCTGGTAACTCATCAGAGCTATATCCTTTTTGTGAGGAAAATAACATAAAATTTCTAGCTAATTTTGTGTCAGCTACAAAACTGAACACTTGACCTTTAGTATCTTGTCAGACTAGCTGAAACAATATTAGAGACAAAAAATTCCTTCTGCTGTAAGAAGGGAGAAGTCTTGATCAAAGACTCAGATCGTAACTCTCCCACCACTACTTTAGGAAGGTCAATTCGGCTATTAACATACGTGTGAGGAAAGGCTACAGTTATCCTGAAATCCTGGCACAGCTGCAGGTACCTGGGAGCTGAGGATATACTGCATGTTCCTCTGACTCTGGCAACATCCCAAATATCAGACAGAGTGTGCTTGCAACAACAGGGGATCTGTCTGAAAACAGCAAAGCATCATAGAATCATAGAATCCTAGAATAGTTAGGGTTGGAAAGGACCTTAAGATCATCTAATTCCAACCCTGCTGACATGGGCAGGGACACCTCACACTAAACCATGCCAACCAAGGCTCTGTCCAACCCAGCCTTGAACACCACCAGCGATGGAGCATTCACAACTTCCCTGGGCAACCCATTCCAGTGCCTCACCACCCTTAACAGTAAAGAACTTCTTCCTTATATCCAATCTAAACTTCCTCTGTTTAAGTTTGAACCCGTTACCCCTTGTCCTCTCACTACAGTACCTAATGAAGAGTCCCTCCCCAGCATCCCTATAGGCCCCTTCAGATACTGGAAAGCTGCTATGAGGCCTCCACGCAGCCTTCTCCAGGCTCAACAGCACCAACTTTCTCAGCCTATCTTTATATGGGAGCTGCTCCAGTCCCCTGATCATCCTCGTGGCCCTCCTCTGGACTTCTTCCAACACTTCCATGTCCTTCTTATGTTGAGGACACCAGAACTGCACACAATATTCCAAGTGAGGTCTCATGAGAGCCGAGCAGAGGGGCAGGATCACCTCCCTCGACCTGCTGGTCATGTTCCTTTTGATGCAGCCCAGGATACGGTTGGCTTTCTGGGCTGCGAGCGCACACTGCTGGCTCATGTTCGTTTTCTCTTTGACCATGACCCCTAAGTCCTTCTCCACAGGGCTGCTCTGCATCTCTTCTCTGCCCAACCTGTAGCTGTGCCTGGCATTGCTCTGACCCAGGTGCAGGACCTTGCACTTAGCATGGTTAAACCTCATCAGGTTGTCATCAGCCCACCTCACAAGTGTGTCAAGGTCCCTCTGGATGGCATTCCTTCCCTCCAGTGTATCAACCGAACTTGCAAAGGATCTGGAATGGAGGACGGCAGCTGTATCATTCACTTCTGTCTACCCTTTCTGGCCTGATGTGGTGCGAAGTCTACGCACATCTCTGTGAAGCTCTGTACTTGGCATTCTGGAAGGTACTGCCTCATCTCTAAGCTCCCAGATGGGGAAGAAATATGCCATAAAAACTCCATGAGAATCTGAATCCAATCTGTTGTTCACATAGAAACCAGTAACAGGAAATTAAGGGAAAACATGAGACCAAAAAACACAGCAAAGCTTCCTTATTGTTCTCACCTAGCTTCATATAACCAGGCTGTCAAAAGACATTCTTAGCGCTGGGCTCTATCTTTTTTTTTTTTGAGATGGAGAAAATGCTAGTGAAAAGCCTTGTCTCTTGTCACCTGACTTTAATATTTTTGAATAAACTGGAAAACAACCTTTTTCTTTTTCTCTCTCTAAGCATTCTTTATGGAGGAAAATGCTAGACTATTTCCTCAAAGTGGCAGCAGTGATACTCATCCCTCTTTTAAGATGCATTGTGATCTACTAGCAGAGTGCTTTGCAGCAGATCAATACTATTTTACATTGCTGTAAAATTCTAGTAATATTTTTTCTTTTTTTTTTTTTGACAAGACTCTTATTTTAAAGATAAACAGTTGCAAGAGTTTATGGAGGGACAACACCACTTTAAGTGTGGTGATAAACCACATGAAGGTCTTTAGATTTCTACCACAAATCCCAGGTTATTATTTATATTCAACTCTCCACTCTATTGGTAAAATAATTAAGACATAATGGTAGAGGTTGCTGCTGTGACTGTGGTATGTTCCCTCATCTGCAATTTGACATGCACCTGTGCCCTGGGAGGTCTGGGTATCACTTCTGAGCCCAAGATCCCACCTGAAAAAGCCAGTGGAAGTGGTGCTGTTAAATTCAGTGCAGCATGAAGACCAGCTACTTGCCATCCCACATCTGCCCCCTTACTGAACAGCTTTCTTTCATTTCACCACCTCTCCTCCATCCCCTCTACATTATTGTGCCCTCCCTGTCAATTTTGCTTGCTGCCTTCATAGCACTTGGGTGCGTCAAGTGCTTTAAGGTGAGCTGAGGGCTTCAGATATTCATGATCTGTAAATTTCACTGTGCAAACAAACCCATAAATTCACAGTGCATGGGCAAGGTTGGCACTTTTCAAAACGGAGCTGCATGTGTTCCTGAGGTGCCTATTGAAAACACAGCATGGACTCTCCGTTCTCTGGGCTCTTTCATCTTCTGAGAGTGAACTATGGACCCGGAGTATTTTATTCTGGCATCCACAGAATTTACAATGGCTGTTTTGAAGTAGTCTTCCTGATAAGATGCATTGAGAAAACAAGGAAATAAAAGTAGACAAGATACTTAGTTTAGGCATTTTTCTTCACAGGCTCTGAAACCGATACATTTTCCAGCTCTCAGAATAGCGCTATTATCCTTTTAAGAAACTTTAGAACAGTAAGAGACTGAGATCCATCTAGGTCAATCCCATCTAAGTCTTCAGACATTATGTGATTATTTTAAAAATATGCAAAATGTTTTAAAATAATAGTTTCAAAAGTATTAGAAATTTACCAGAAAGCTTTAGAGAAGCGATTTTTAGAAGCTTCTGCTTCAAATATGCATGTATGAGTCCTTGCTGTTGGTTTCTTATATATGCTAATGGAGCAGACAAGCTACTATGTAAAATGCTGTATAATTATAGGCTAAAATTTGACCAAGAATCTACACAGCATATTCCATGTTGTTACAGAATAGCCACAAGATGCTCATTTCTGTCTTTTACACTACCATCTTCTTGTAATGTTACAAATTATATAGTAATTACAGATGGAATAACATAGTATCTTTAACCATTAGTACTCTGCAATTTGCAGTAACAAATGACTGACCATGTTCTACCCTAATGTCAGTGGGATTTTTGCGTCTAGATCAAGTTGCATATTGTCACGAAAGACTAGTTGTAATAACATGATCAGAAGCAGAAACTAGGAGGGAGGCTAGGAAGATTTTATGCTCTTTTGGCATTTTTTCAGTGTTTTCCCAGATTGCCCAGATTCAGTGTTTTCCAGATGTGCCTGCCGAAGCTATAGCACAGCTATTGACTTTACAGCCTCACCTCCAGTAGGTCCCATTAAAACTGGATTTTTTAAATGGATATCCCTGTGTTCCGTTCTCCACAGTGCATGGTCACATATTTTATTTGGCTAAGAAATACATTTAAGAATATTCTATTTTTTTTTTAATCTTTTTGATTAGTTACTGTTTTCTTTCCTGCGCTTGGACCTCAGAAATTACCCCCATGATTTCTTCCATATTTGTTCCATCTCCTGCAAAATACCTAATGCTTCTTTCTAGAGAGTGCTGAGCAGGGGATGTTTGCCAAAGAGATCCTCTCCCACCCAGTTGTCACTTTGGTATATTTTACTTTCCCATTAATTTCTGGGCAGGCCAATTCTAGCTATATACCCCTATGTCTGCAGTGTAAGGGGAACTTCCAGACAGAGGATGGAGTCTGGCAAATGTAAATGCAGGACAAAGCTCTATTAACTTTGTGTTGATGTCTCATAGGCAGTAGGGAAAGGTATAAAGCTTTCTTTTGACACCACGTGTGCTGATGCAGAAAACACAATGAACCTTCTGCTTCCTCTGAAGTCTTTCTTTCCAGTGTGCCAGTAACACATCTCTGACCTTGGCTTTTTTCTGGTGTCTGCTGGGAAGCTCTGTGCACAGCCTCAAATGAGCCCTTGAAAGGTGCAGAGCATTGTGTTTCTAGCAGGGGATAATGTTTTTAGACACACAGGAGGCTGCTTTATAGGCACCCAGGTGCACAGATGATAGTGGGGTGCAGTCTGGTATTCTTAATGATGCTCCAGAGCCTGCAGCGTGGGAGCAGTACTGGCTTGGTCCCTGTGGTACCAGGTATAAACGTGATAACTATCTTCAGCCAGTCAGCCTTGCATGCCTTCAGGGTCTTGGTAAGATGGCAACTGGGCAATTTTCCTTTTATTCTTTAAGACATGACAATTAGACTGATTTTTCCTGTCATGTAGTACCTGAGTATAAACTACTTCCGTCACCAATGTGTGGAATTTGGGCCTGAATATCCTAGAAAGGAAGAAATCTGAGTCGCTGCCCTCTGATTGCTTCACAACTGCAGTCAGCCATCTCTCTGAAGGACTATAAACTGCTAAGAACTGCTCACAAATAACAAGGAGTAGAAAAAACACTGATGAAAGCACTGGTTATTAGGAAGCATTTAGATACATCTGATAAAACCTAGCTTTGCTTTCCATGCCAGCTACACACAATTAAACAGATTAAATTAGGCTGCACTGAGCTCTGGGCTGCCACACCAGGCTTTTTCTGATACCCAAGCTGCTTGTTTAAAGTTAGCTCAGAAATCTTTATAGTCTGTTGTAGTTTTCAGTCTGCAGTGCATTCCCATGGACTGATAATACTGTTCCTGTGAATAAAAACACATGCAATCCCTGCTCTTCACTACAATAATATTAGAAAGTGCTTAAACAGAAGCAGAGCATGCATATGATTAGCATAACCAGCTCACCCAGTCAGGAGCTTTTCCTGCCTTCACAGGCTCCTTGATGCCAGCATGGTTATGGCTAGGATGCAGTCAACCCAAGATCCTAAACTTTCCTATGCAAAGTGTTTCTATGAAAATGAAATAATGCTCTGTAATTTAAATTTCTGTAAAACAGAGCTAAGTTCTGGTAATAGGAATCCGTCTGGGGTTGTCACTGCCTGGGTTAAGTGCTCTGCCTGTGTCAGGCACCAGGCTGATGCATCACTCCAGTCCTGGGTACTTAACACCCTCCTGGTGTGAGCAGGCTAAAAATGGCTAAAGGTCGCTCCAGATTACTCAGTGATGTACCTTTTTAGAGTATAGAAAGATTGTCAAAGATCTTTTTCTGCAATGTGAGACCCAGCTGCTTTAGTGTGCCTTCCAACACAGTCCCACACAACTCTTGATTCTACTTTCTGTCTAATTTACACTTTGAATTTTTGGAGACTATGACAGTTAAAGCAAATCAGCAGAGTTTTTTCAACGAATCTGTCTGCATAAGACTCACTCTCTGTTGCTGGAAAGTACAGAGCAAGGCAAAAGTTGCGAAATGATGCAAAATCCTCTCTTTCCCTCATCCAGGATGATTTTGGCCATTATAAATGCCCATCCAGCAAATCAGGGTTCTCAGGCCTCCTGCACTTCCCCTTCCATCTTCCTGGAGGCAAGAAGAGATCCAGTGTTTAAAGAGGCAGACTAGAAATGGAGTTATGGCTTTCTCCATTGAAAACCATGTTTGCTTTTCATTTAATTCCTGTCTCTCTTACCAGACCAAAATGAAGCCTCTTGGTGTCTCTGCTATGTGTAAATGTATATTCTGAAAATCTCCTGAAGATCTTTAACCAAAAACAAAACCAAGGAGTCATCAAAATGGCATCTAAAAATTGACCTGCCTCCTGATATGGATGTATACAATTAATATGTGTATATATACCCATGATTCTAGTTCTATAGTGTTCTTTCTCCCTTTTTCTGGTTTCAGACTGGACAAGGAAGAAAACACACATACAAAGAAGAAAGAATGAGAGATTTGAGAAAGAGGCAAAATCTGTATTTACAAAATGAATTAATCTTTCTGGGCACCTTGGTGTTCAAATGCTTTCTATTTTTAAAAGCACTCAGTTTTCAGAGAGAAACTGTTCTCCCAGAGTGATGGCTACCTGATGTGTCAATGCCAGATGAGCATCTGCTATCGTTTATAATATATGGGGAAGTATAGGACCCATGTGCTTATATTTCTTCTGATTGTCAATGTCTTTCAAGAAGTTGGCAAGAGGTTTGCATTGGCATTGGTTTGACTTTTCTGAATGGTTTTCCTATTCTTATTTTCCCCCTTTTTTCCAGTGAGAGGTTGATTTCTAGTGAGGTAATATATATCCACATAAAAATGAGAGCTTGATACATTTTAAGAGGAAGTGACTTTTAATCATTGATGAAGTACAGTATTCATCCACTGTAGAACTGGATTATTGATACTATGAGGTAGCTAAACTTTGTGTATGGACAATACTGAAAAATAGTACCACTTAATTTTCAAACAGCTCTAGTGTTTCTAAACACCCTTTTTTCCTGTGAAAATTTATGGTGTGCCCAGAATATGAGTTGGTGTTGGTTTGCATGAGTTGGTTAATTTATAACGCATCATTTGAATGACAAACAGGGGAAACTAGAAGTATATGTGTTTTGTTCTTATGCTTTGGTTTTGTTTTTTTGTTTGGTTCTGGTTTTGTGGGTGGTTTTGTGTTTTTTTTTGTTTGTGTTTTTTTTTGTTGTTGTTTTTGTTTTTGTATTTTTTTTTTTTTTTTTTTTATATTAATACAACATTTAAAACATGGTGGGGAAGCACCTGACACTGAATGTTAGCTGAGTAATACAAAACAGAAGCACAACCTCTGCTAGCGTAAGGGTCACCTAGAAAGTCCTGTTATCATAGTAGATGTAGAACAGCTAGTTTGAATGGGATATATTCTTCATGCTGATTTGAATTTATTAGAGAAATACAGACTTTGGGTAAACTGCCTTGTTTCTGTCTTATAATTTCAGCCCGTAGCAGCATCCCCTGTGTGTGTGTATAAATATTGGTATCTAGGATAGATGTTAAGTGCGCATTAATATTTGTTAATTCTTACAGTTTTGTGGTATTATGTTTTGCAATTAGTTGAGACATGTTTCAGCTCTAAATCAATTCCCAAAGAAAAAATAATTGAGGGTACTTAAAAACTAGTTGGAAGTAGATGATCAGACTCTTCAATTAATTAGGAAAAAATCAAAGAGATGATAGAGCATGTGTTGCAGAATCACAAGTGACTGCACCAAATAAGCTCAAATCAACAAAAAGCTAATAAGAAATCACATAATTACTTACAATGTACTCTTGAAAGACAACAGGAGCACAAAGTATCTACTTCTTCCAAAGCAGAGGGCACTGAAACAGTGGAAGATGCTTGAGCATTTTAATGTGCTTCCCTACCATCAATGATGTGTATCTTTTACACACTAATGTGAGGATAAAGTAGAAAGTTTCATAAAAATATGTGTATTTGTTAATTAAAAAGAAGCATTTTAATTCTTCTCTTGTACAAAAATCAAGCTGACTGAAATGCCATATAAGTGAAGACAGTTCTTAGGTGCTTTTTACACTTAGAAGTATAGGAAGGGGATCATAGTTCTGTTGAGAGCGAGGGTAAAAGTCTAATTTTGTTGAATGCCAGAACTCAGAGCAGTGTTGAAGAAAATTAGAGCTTTACTACTGGGATTAAAGTGCAGGGTTATCTTATATAGAACAAGAGAAAGAGCTCAGTCTGGCAAAGAATAAGCTGGCAAAGGTTTTAGGGAAAAAACAATGATCACCTGCATTTTCACAAACTGTCTGCTCATAAAAAAACCTCTCATTTTTATTTGGCCAGTTAGCAGCAATATATCAAGAGGCAATAACTCTAAGCCCCAAACATAAAATGCAGATCTAACTCTTGTATGAATGTCCTATCCAATACAACAGCAAGTGAGAAAATAAATTTCCTACTGAAGCATGGGCATAGCTGAGAGAAATGCACCTTCGCTACACTACATTAGTAAAGGCACACCCCGTTGCCTGTAAAGATTCCTACTGTGGTTAAGTATCTCTGTTTCTGAAAACCCTAACAGAAACAATCTATTGAAATCTGAAAAACATGACAGAGAGTAAAATTAATGATATACACATGTTATTTTTTTTCCTCACTGGTCTCTAATAGACAACATTTTTGGAGCAGAAGAAAAATGTTTTTGTTTCCATGGCAACAATATCCACTCATCTCCTTTCTGTCACAAACCATGGTTTCTGAACATATTTAAGAAAATTGAAACGTGGGTAACTCAGAATGATAAAGCCAAGTGAAGTAAATTTTCATCTAAATAAATATTTGTATTCAGTCTTGTATTCACTGGCTATGAAAATTTTCAAGGTCAGGGTATCTTCTTGCTGTGCTGATGGCATTCCCATTAAACACTTCATTCCAGTCACAATGAGAATTCTTATTTAAATGTGTCTTGAATGTTGCTGATGTTACCCTAAAATAATCGAAATAATTAAAGTGAGGAGCAGCACTGCGTAGTATCTTTCAGCAGCAAAGCGTGCCACTAGCTCTTGAGGACTGAAGGTAACTGGTGCATACAGTATACAAGACTACATGTTGGAAGGGTCAAGTCTTTAATTTATAAGTGACTTGAGGGTGTCCCTCTTCTCTAGGCAATGCTAACTGTGCTGTCAAAGTTCAGCAACAGTCTGTGCAGAAAAAAGTTGAACTGATCTGCTAGGGCTCTGATCTTCAATTCCTTCTCAGTGCAAACCTCTCAGCTACAGATTCAATCTCTTTCTTGTCTGCAGGACTTGTTTCTCTTTGAATAATTTCTTTACAGTCATTCAGCCAGACTTTCAAGTCTTTGCTCTAGAAACATTTATTTGTAGAAAATGAAAAGGTTTTAACAAGAGAAACTGAGCCCCACACCAGAGTGGCAGAACCTGGTTGTATGAAGCTGTGTATAGATGCCAAGCCTCAGCTTCAAAACAGAAATTAAGTGTTTTTATTGGAGTAATTTCAAACCAAAGCAAAATATGGTGTTTTGTGGATTTTTTTTTTTTCTTTACAGGAATTAAAAAGCCCCAATGTTGTCAAATTTAAATTATCACTTACAGGAAGTGTTCACTGACCACATTTTGTCATTAAAAAAGTGCAGACAAAGATTTTCTCCATTAATTCTCTTTGTAACTGTGATAAAGAGGTTTGAATAGACAAATCACAAACTACTGAAAGTGCTAGAACTTCAGACACAACTGGGTTTGTTGCTGTCCTGCCTGCACAACCTTTTAAATTTGTGGTGCATTAGGAGCATCGTGAACAATACCATGCCCTTGTCTTGCAGCACAAGCAGCCTGTGTTTGGAGGACTCTTTTTACTGGTACAGCAGACCAATTAACTCAGTTATAGGTGTAAGATGACAATGGAAACCTATGTGGCTTTTGTAACTGTATCTGGCCCTGTCAGCTTTTTGCTGAAACGTGGCAATCCTGGAAGCATCATGGGTGCTGCCATTAAGCCAGTTAGGTATGCAGGCAGTGGCAGGAAATGGCAGAGACAGAGATTTTTCTCTCCTCTTGTCAGCCCTTTTCACCTAAGGGTTTGTTACTTTTCAGTTTACTTGTTCTTATATAGAAGACATCTTAGTTATCAACTCTACTACTGACTTTCAATTAACCACCATCTAAGAACATTACAACGCTTGCTCAGGCAAGACAAAGGATCATCTAAGCTGAAACAAGAAAACAAAGTTGTCCGGTTGCAGGCTGCTCCTAGCGCCAGCCAGCTATTTACATGCGATTGCTCTGCATGCTCAGCTGCCTCTAATATTGGGATTAAGGGGAGATGCTACAGTCTGTCCATTCATCTTAAGGACTGTGATGTTCGGGCCAATAATGCCTCCTTGAGAATAAACCTATCTCTAGCTGCTGGCAGGATTGGGATCCTTGTTAGGGCTTGTCTTAGTATCTCAATAGCTGTTTTACCTCAGGGTACTATGTATTGCAGGTAGCCTGAGGTAAAAATACAAGTGAAGGCTATGCACATGGTAACTCTGAACAAGAGTGCAGATTTTGCCTCCACTGTGTTTTTAACTTAGAATACCTGATGCATTTCACCCTGAGGTGAAATGGGAAGTTTTGCTGGAATGGTAGGAAGTTTCCTGTTTCTTTGTCAGAAAAATGGCAGAAGAACTGCTCATTCTGCTTGCAGTAATTCTTTACTGGTACCCATTTTGTAATATTTTGTCTTTAGTATCGAAAATGAATCAGTGAGAAAAACATACCAAGGGTGCAACATGATGGATGCAAAAACCTCACCACTGAGTTGAGGCACTGAATAAAGAATTACAATTGGATTTTACCTCAAGGTATAAAACCCCCTGAAAAATGGGAGTTTGTAGTGGAAAGGCTATTGCTGACACAACCTTAACTTGAACATTGTGAGCGGTCACACAATCACTTTATACAGCAATTTAATGGCCAGCTTTTCTCCTCGCCAGTGGGAACGCAGCCAGTTGATGTGATCGGGTTTGCATGCTATAAAGCAGCTCAACCTTGGAATCCACTGATGTAAAAGCGTTCAATCTTCATTAGCCAAATTTGAAATAATGGCCTGAAAATAGAAGCATGTGACTTAACATGTTGTGTTTACACTGGTGCTGAGTACATATAACTGTAACCTCAGCTCTGGAGTTTAGTGGACTTAATGAGCAGTTAAAGTGTTTTAGGCAGTCTGTGATGAGCAACTGCAATGTCAGTCAGCAGCTGCAACTGGCATTTCGTATTTCTTAGTAACCCACATGCAGCACAGCCTGGCCCACAGGAGCTACTGCCTTTTATAGCTCAGGCTGTGCTCCTCAGCTTTCCCTATTTCACTGAGCCATTAAATCTCAATAACCCGCTTCCTTTTGAGAAGCAATAAATACAATAGTAATCAAATGGCATTTCTTTAGCTATTGATTTTTTCCCTGACCTAAAATCACCAGAAGCTGAAATGTCAAGTCTATGGGCAACTCAGCTGGTTTCAAGAATATTTTGCCCTTCATGTGAAAAACATGCATTGGCATGTTTTGTTGCATAGAATGAAGTCATATTATGAAACACGATTTTGCATTATTAAATGATTAATGTTAAAAACCTCATGATTTACATAAATGTATAACCCACATAAAAATAAACAGATGTATTTATATATATTATATGCTCACACATATTATATAACAAGGGTTATATAATGAAGGAACTTAAATGCACCAGTTTTGCTTTTATCAAAGAATTGTTATACAGGTAATTCCTCGAGATGGTCTAAAGGTCTGAATTTATTATAACAGCTAAACATTTCAGCTTTATCAGCATGTTTTTCAATTGACTTTAAATGAACATCTCAGAGAAATGGACATTTTCTAATTTCAGTTTAAGTGTATATTTCTTTCTGTGAAAAAAAAAAAATTAGCTCACCCTAATTCATTGTACAGCAATCCAATTGTAATTCTGCATTCATTGCCTCAATTCAGTGGTGAGGTTTTTGTATCCATCATGTAGCAACCCTGGTATTTTTTTCCCACTGACTCATTTTCAATACTATTACTTAATGGGCACATGTAAAGAATTGCATGAGCTTATTTTGGGCCCGTCCTGAGCAGATGCTGCTTGCTATGTCATATGTTAGAGTTTTTGTAAGGTATTCATTCAGGTTACCTGCCCTAGAAAGGGATTTTCTCCAGCTGGTGTGGACCAAACCTATCAGCAGCTTAGCGCTCAGCTCAGTATGCCACTGGCTGAACACTCTGCTGTCCAATATCTCACATACTGTCCCTGTGACTTTACTGACAATGTGGCCCAGTGAATAGCAGCCTGAGGAGGCAAGACTCTCACCACCCTGCAGAGCTGTCCTGTTCCCAAGCATAGCACTGTCACTTGATAGGAGACAATGATCTCTACCCAGTATCCTTGAAATAAATCCATCACAGGGGAATGGATGCCATCTGGGGGCTGCAATTTTTCTTTCTAGCATTAATTGCTTGTCAAGACTTTAGATATGTCTGGGATGACACCTGAGCGTATTCAGCACAGACACATAGGATGAAGTCTCTGTATATCCAGGAATGACAAAGTTCAAAACTGCCTGAGAAGTGGGTGAGCAGAAATAGACTTTCAAACCTCCTATTGTGTTCAGGTACTGACTTGACTGAGATTTTCAGTTTTCAGAGAAAGTTGTCCTAAACATGTGATTTGCAGGTGTTCATGGACACAGAAGTGAGAGAGGGCAGTAGAAGATTAATCCTGGTGCATATTGTAGGCTTTAACTGCATCCTTCAGGGACCCCCTGCTCCCACTCCTGGCAGGGTTGCAACCTGAGATGTGTGACTGTGCATCATTAAGCACTGGCCAGGATGCTCAGCTATCAGGCACATCCACCCTGAGATGCCAGCACCAATTCTTTTTTTCTTCTCTTTCACTCAGCAAGAATACCAATGTGGATAAATTTTGAAGAACTGTATTTAGAAATGAAAATAAGAATGAAAATAATACAAAAAACAAATCTCTATTCATTTTTTTTTCTGCCAAGCATATGGAAGTGGAGATTTAACTGTATTTTAAAGAGCTTTTCTCTTAGTCTTAATTATAAAAATCCTCTTGAGTCTTTTAGTCCATATTGAGCTGTGTTGCTGTTTTTCATGACTGAGACAATTATCTCGAGTTATCTTGGAAATCTTGAGCTGCCTTCTGCTTGATGCCCAGAAGGCTTTGCTGCATCTCTGCTCAGGGTCAATTGTTCCTTAAACTTCTTTTAGGCTCTATTCAACATGAAAAGCAAATCAATCTTTTCAATTCAGGAGCTGATGAAACATTTTATAACATTTTATAAAGCATTGCCATGAGAGTATGTACTGAGTAGCCACTTTTAGATGTATTTAATGTGAATTTTCACTACATTGCTAGGATGTCTGTAAATGCAGAATATTAGCCTGAGTCTGTTAAACACAAATAACTAGATAAAGCCAAATAACAAGACATCCTTTTTATAATGATATGGCTATATGACATTTTTTTCTGGTCTCACTCACTCCTTTTTGTATATATATATATATGCAAATACACTTTGCATTTAAAAGCTACCAAGTGATTTTTTATATATATACACACACACACATGCATTATGGGGCATACCCAGTAGATTTTATTTAGTGAGCAGTCTTGAATGAGATCACATGATCAATAATTATTTACAGTTAGATGTCTAAGACCCGTATTATTTGATTACATTTTTCCAAATAATATCATCAGATAGTGACATAAATTCATAAACTTGCCTTAGTGCATGAGAATTCCATCACCTGTCTGTCATTAATAACAAAACCTCTGTGCTCAGTGAAGCAATTTACTATCATGCTTTGCAAAGAATGTAACTAACTGCGTTATTTTATTAACACTAATCCCTGAGTCACTGTCTCCTTACAAAGTGGTGAGTGAAGTTTTGATTCTGGAGGACTCCATACTTTGCAGTGAGCACTCGCTTGAGCTTCAAGATGTAGGATGCGATGCAATCTTACAATAGCCTATTTGAAAGGAGCTATGTAGAACAAAATATCAAAGCCATTTCAGAATCCTAAATGTGTAGTTGTGGTGCATCCAACATAGAAAAAAAATGGTACATTCTGAAAATTAGACATTTTAAAGGCATCTCAAGTTGCTTACTAAAATAACCCTGCGTATCAGTTGTTTCCAAAAACTGAAGTCTGAGGGATGGCACAGTTCTCTTTCTGTAAAGAGGCAGTCAAACTTTATAGTCAGCTGAAGACTGAGGATCTGGTGAGCATATGACAAGCAGTTGAGCTGAGCCCTTAAGATCTGGAAGTGCTTGCTTGAGAAGATATGCGCATTTGGAAAAGCTGTTCCAAAACTTATGAACTTTATTTGGAATACTTCAGGATTGAAATCTGTGGTAGGGTTTGAGATAAATAGGAAATAAGTAATCTTGGATTTTTATTTATTATTATTTTGAATGAGAGGGAATTGAAAGTTCAGCACAAATTATCTATACCAGCCCCCCTACCCATTATTCTCTCCCCACCCCGATCCTTTTCTCTGTTCTTCATCTGTTCTGTTTATTCTAACGTGTGCCTGAGATTTATTATTTGGTTTTGGTATTTTTGGATGACTTCTTATTCTCCCTTTCTCTGTCTTTACTGGCTAGTGTCAGGTGATGACCTCCTACCTCTGTTCTATTTCTGTCCTTTCAGCTGCAAATGTGTTGATTTTGCATTTCTGAGAGTCAGGAGAGGAAAATGATATACTGCATGACTGCATTCTCAAGTTTCAAATATTTTTGAGAAGGGTAGAGAAGAGAGTTGGGTAAAGCTCTGGAACAAATTTGCCTATTTCTGAGGTTTCAAATACGGAAAACGGTATTGTCAGGTCACTAAACTTTGTGACACAGGGTAAGCTAGCAGACAGTTAATTCTTCTTCCACAGGGTCTGGGGACATCAGAATTTTTGATCTCTTCCTTGTGGTACTGACTGTGATAAGGACAAAAAAAGATCACAGACAAAACTAAGCTAATGACAATGATCTTGAGAAGAACAGAGCCATCCTGAATTTATAATGTTCAGGTTGCAATTTTGTGAATTCTCTCAGATACTGAACACTGCAGATGATTAAATACTGTTTCCTCTTACAATAGGTTATTGAAAAGGTGAAGGGATTGCAATATAATACTTATCAGAAAGAATTCTGAATGCATTAAGCTGTAGTAGTTGCATATTCTCAGGTTGTCTTTATCCATATGCTTATAATCTCCTACAAATTTGTCAGACCAAATAATTCAACTTCCAAAGATGCTTATACTACATATATGTTTAAATAGAGGTGCACATGAGAAGGGCTTCAACGTGACGCTTTACAGAGGCGTCATCAGGTGGCTTCAGATCAGTTTCTGTAATAAAATTCTGGTTTTGTACTTTCATTGATTCCTGTAACATTCACCTTTATGACATAGCTTTCCACAGTTGAGAGAATATTTGGATTCAGCAGAATCCTTTCAGCTGCCTTTGATTTATAAAAGAATCCTATTTAAATATATGAAGTAAATCCTTTTTTGTTCAGATAGGAGGAAAGGCAAATGTTTCAAACCAAACCAAGTTTTACACTTCAAATTGTTGAAGTACAATAGCTCATAATGAGCATCTGAATCAATCTGAGAAGATTTAAGGAAATGTTCACATCATCCAGTCTTAGGCAGCAGATATGATCAGCCTATTAACCAAACTCTTCCTTTTTTCATGCTCTCCAGAGAGGTCTGATTTACATGGTGTGAGTCACCTCCAGGAAGAACGATTTTCTCTCTCCACTAGCTATTGGCAAGCACCTGAAGAGAATGATCATTTAAACTAGATGGCTAAAGGTCAGTGGTATGGACACCTTCTTTCATTAGAGAACAGACACATTGTAACTCTCTAAAGGTGTGCCTCAATAAGTGCATGAGGCAGAATTAGTCATCCTTTCCCAAGGCTTCACAGAGATCATCTAGCATGTCAGAATGATGTGGAGGACCCAGAATTTAGGATTTAGGTTGTACTGGATTCAACAATATATTGTGGTTTAAAAATGTTCAAGTAGGTATTCTGAACATGTGTGTTCTGCAGCATTTTCTTTATTTTGAGGGTTTCTGTAGCTTTGGTACCTTTTCCTCCCCTTTTTTCCCACTTGCACTTTGTTTCTGTCATTGGGTTGGTGTGATGTTTGTCATGGATTATTTAGCCTGTGGCAAACACATGGACATGCTGTTAAGACTTTGTCTTTGTCCTCAATTAGATTTGAAGAAACTTGAAAAACATCAAAAATGCAATACTGTTGCTTAAAAATAGTCTATATAGAATGTGTATGCAAGAATTAATACACTAAGTCTTTTCAGCCACAATTGCTATCATGTGGCAAGAAATCTTGATTGAACTAATTACTGGGTTTAGTCTTGCATTGTTGTTTTACTTTCAAATTATTTTTTTTCCTGAAATACTTGATTGTTATTTGTTGCTAACTACAGAGACATGTCGATTTGCAACTAAAAGTAAACTACCCATTACACTGCTACTATTTAATTTGACATTTTATCATTAAATTGCCAAATGACATTTGTTGTTTTACTGTCTGATACTCTTATTTATTCTTTGTGTCAAATCACTGTGGATGGAAATGGAAAATTTATTAAATTGGAATTCTATTTAAGTGCAGAGAATACAATCTTTTAAAGCCTTTTATTAATTAAATGAAATTACTTTAAATAAACTTGTGACATTTTTAAACTAAAACATTTTGTAGTTTGAGTCAACTAATTCTTTAATGAGAAAATATTAATTGCAGCTAGTAAATTAAACAAGTTGCTTATGGTTACAGTTTCCCCAAGAATTTGAAATAATTAGCTTTTAGTCTTTTATGGCTGTTTTTTGTTTCTAGATTGGATGAGGAAGACAAAGTATTGTCTTGTAATTCCACTCAGTTTTTATGCTTTGAACGAACTAAATACTGTACAAAATAGCTAACTCAGAATAAAGGGGAAAAAATCTTTCAGCACTTGAAAAAGTGCAGCTAAGATAGCATAACATTTCAGTGAATGTCTTACACATGATCTCGCCTGATATTTCCTGTCAGTTTGCAGGTTCTAGCTACCTAAAAAAAAAAAGTTTATAATTGAATGCTGTTTTTTACTAATGAAAAATGTCTTTAAAAAATTGTAAGGGGAAAAACCTTAGTCATTACTGAAAATTTATCTTTTGAAATCTTTATTTATTTTTTTTAAGCTATTTTGGTCCCTCAATTTGAGTAATATTTTCTTAGATTTTTGTTCCTAAGTAGTATCTTAATGTGTCTAAAAATCATAATAATTTTCCTTTTTTGCCTCTTCAGAGGGTATAGGCCAAAACTGAAAAACTTACAAAGGTTTTATAACTGAGGATGTTTGAGAAGCAGCTGAAAGACACCAAAGCAATTTTGCTACGATAGTTTAAGATACAAACCCAACTCCTCAAGCACATAATTGAAATTGATTTAACATGAAATAAATTGAATAGTACTGATTCCTACTGAAATCAAACAATAATTAACTGCTTGAGCCATGGTGCCAAATTTTGTGCAAATATTTCTTAGCTACACAAATAAAGGGAGCGCTGTATCAGGAAAGAATTTTCATGTATATTTTTCTTTTTTGAGTGCAGAAATTTATACAGAAAATACACTTCTTTTGGATGTTCTAAGACAAAAAAGTAGAGTTTTAAACGTGGGTGCAGCTGCAAAAAAACCAAGGTAAGATGCACAGCAGTTCTTATGAATTTGGACGTCTAAGTTCAGTCTTTGTAATGATTGCACGCTAAATATAATAAAAGTGCTATAAAGGTGTGTGAATGGTTCCTCACACTGGCTGGAGATAATGACTCCTACAGTGTGTGTGTGTCTACCTGTATGTGTGCAAACCTGTAATAATTATTATTGTAATCTTCTCTTGCATCATAAGTGACTTTGAGGGAAGATGCAGAGCTAAGTGTGCCACTAGATGTTGCTCTAAGACAGCATCTAACAAAGAAGAACGCTAAAAAACAATGCAGACTCTAATATTTGCATCAATCACCACAATTCTCTTTAAAATAATTCACAGATTAAATCTTAAGCTTTTGAAACAGGTTCCAAAACAGAGGGGAAAAAAGAATCATAAACTGCTATTAAATGTATAGTATCAGAACTACTGCATTTCTGGGAAGAGAGTATGAATAAGTATACTATTTTATCAGAAACCTTTTGTTTTATAAGGCTGTCTTATCTAATTTTTGAAATGCTTTCTGTGAAAGTAAGTTCACATTCTTTAAAAAGCATAAATTCCTTTAAGAAGCATAAAAGAGCATAATTACTTTAAGTCTTTCTGTTCCAAAATCTGAGGCTTGTGCCTGCTTGAGGTCAGTGGTTAAATGAGTTTGCTGGTCTTGTCTGAAATATCATGGATGCTTCATGGTATTTATCTAACTTAATCTTGGTTTATGGGCACTTAGATGTTAAATAAATGTTAATTAGGTCAATATGGAAATGAATTTGCAGAGCTCTAAGAAGATGCTTGCACAGTGTCTATTGAAGCAGGTGTGGTTTTAGTCTAGCTTGCAGAATTTCACTTGCAGAAACAGATTAACAAAAGAGCAGTAAAAACCTTTGAAAAGTAGAGAATTTGCTCTTATGGGATCAGTGAAGGTTGGGACCGAGGTCCTTAGCAAGATAATTCAGAATGGGAGGAGATATATCTGTAGAAGATTTTTGCAGGATAAGTAGCTAAAATGGCAGCAGAGCAGATGACACAGCTAAATACTCCCTGGAATGAATATTCAGTTTTGCTTTGACCCTACTGAACAGTTTTATGTGTGTTTAGCTTTGAGTAGTCACATTGTTTAGATTTTCAACATTTTCTCATTTAGACTTGGTTCACCCAACTGAACAACACACAGGTACAATAAGTATCTGACAGGTTATTTTTCTGAGAAGATGTTAGTAGCTCACTGACTAAACATGAAGTGGGCATTGGGAGATCATTAACACTGTGAAATGGATTTCTGACATTTTGAAAAAGCAGCATGTACCCTTTTCTTTAGCCCTGTGGTGGGTCTTAGATGAATAAAGTCTTTGCTTATCATTTTCTTTTGCATTTGGAGGCGATATATTCTAACAGTTATGCTCTACAGGAAATGGTTGAAATTAGTTTCCATTAGTTCATTTAGACTGTACTGCTCTGCAAGATTGCAGTTTGACCTCATTATACCAACAGAATCTGTGAAAACTTTTTTTAAGCCAAATGCTTACAAATGTGTAATTTTTAAAAGAATTTCAGTAAAACAGCAATAAAATATAATTCTTTTTAAGGCCCTTTACACACTGTTGTCCATGTATAGTAAAATATTTAAAAACTCTCCATATCTATTTTACAATAGTTATTTATCTATAGTATCAAAAAAAAAGTCTGTTATGTTAAGATGTTAAAGTTACCTTCTGTGCATCTGCTTTTTCTTTCCTTTTCCTGCTACACAGGCAGACTTAGACACATGTACACACACACAGGACCATATACCAAGTTAGGAGCTAATAAAGATGTCAGCCACTGCACTCCGTTATGAGCTGTGACACATAACACAAAGCACCCTGCCTACTCCTGAGATTACCATTTCCTGTAAGTGGTAGCTTTGCTTCTGTTTTTATTAGCTGATGCATCAACACCCTGTACCCCGGAAGAGATTCGATCAAGTCAATTAATTAGGCTATCCTTTTAGGCAGCAAGGAAGCAGGAGCACACAGGAGGTGTCTAGGGACACAATCCTAGCAACTTGTATTAGTCCCAAAGCCTAACTAGCATGCTTGTTTCTGGGGGTTGGCTGAGGCAAACAGGAATGTTGAGGTTCTCAGCTCCTTGCAGGGTGTCTGTACCAGGATTTGTTTAGGTAATGCAGTTCGAGTGGCAGGACATATGACTCCTGAGAGTGCTGCCAGCCAGTGCAGTTTGCAAGAGGTGGGAGAGAGAGAGAGGAGAGGCAAGGGCTGCCCATGAGCAAACCCAGCTGAGGGAAGAGTCATGGACCATTTTCCAGAGAAGCAGTAAAAACCACTCAGGAGACTTCTCCATCTGCCCAGCTATTACATAGTCAAAGACATGTCTGCATTTTCAGTAGATACTAGAAAGCTACTGCATTTGAGATTTATTTCTGCCTGGTAAAAATAGCTTTGTCTCTTTTGGTCTGACTGTGTTAGATGGCTTTTTTGCTTCTGTGATTCAGTAAGCTCCTTTCTTTGCTGGCATAATGTGCATATTGCTGACATTGTTCCAAAAAATAGATGGACCAGGGCCACCTTTGGGGAATTCTTTAAACAGAAGAGTCAAAAATGCTCATCTCACGCTGGGTGTTGAAGCACTGTTTTCTTCCTGAGGGTGCTGAAGGAGGACCTGGAACAGTCCCCATGAAGGTATTTACACAATGGACTATCACTGCTTTGAGTTGTCAGCCTGGTAGTTCACTAACCTTCACTCTTAAAATCCTTTGGTGTGTACAAGAGTTTGCATTGTAATGGGCCTGTAGTGTGCACTGCTCATGGGGAGGAGGTCAGAATCCTCTCAGCTTTACTGCAAGAGCATGGATGCAGTTTTATTTCCTTTAACAATTTCCCCCTCACAGCGGTGGGAGCAAAACTAGGATCCTGTTTGGTGGAAATGCTTTCTCCCCTGAAATCTAAATGCAGCAGAAAGAGTATGTGCTCTGTATGTGTTTAGAGTATGTGTTCTCTCTGCACCTCAGAAATATTTATTAGAGAATTTTTCCCCTTCTTTTTGCCTTCCAAAAGAGAAGTGCTCTAGACAGTGCGGAAACATAGGATGGGTTGGGGTACCATGAATTAGTCATATGGAAGGTACTTTGACATGACTTATGAAAAATACTTTCAGATTTTTTTCCTCTCCTCATTCTTTCCTTTATTGCTCAGGGAGGGAAGGGGAAGCAGCACAGCTGGGTCTGGATAACAAAAGAACAGTGTCCTGCCCCAGAGACTCCAACACTTTTGAAGCAGCCAGCCTGTACCCAGTGGACATGAGCCTCCTCTGCCCACAAGTTCTTTGAGAGCAGCAACAAAGTGAGGCAGGCCATTGGGGCTGCAGGAAGTGAAATAACGTTCCTATGGGGCTGCTGTGCACCCTGCTATGGTTCTTCCTGGGCTGCAGTTTGGGATCACTGCCTCTGCTGCAAGTGGTCTCACTGGATGCCTTGTCTTGTCCTCTATAAAATGAGAAGATGGGGTGGGATCTAGACCCTTTATTTACCTAGCAAATCTGCACACTACATAAGATCCATGGCTTGGTGTGGCCCTGGAGGACAACTGGTGAGCTTGACAGGGGGTGAGCTTGACAGGGGTGTAAGATATTTGAAGAGCAGACAAAAAGACCTGCTTATGTTCCCTGATTCTGCTGCCACCATGAGGTGTGGCTTAGATGTGTCCTTCTGAGGTCTGTATTTAGGAGACACCTGCCATGCAGGGGTGAGGCACAAGTGGCATATTATTTAAATTTAAATGGGATACTCTTTCTGGCAACACCTAATTCTGAAGGTGTTTTTTCAATGCTACCAATGCTAGAAATTCAACCGCATAATTTATGGGAAGAAATTATTTATTTCTGTGTTTGAAGAATGGCTCGGTGGCTTAAGCACAAAGCTGGATGGGAAATTAGGTAGCTCCTTTCCACTGCTCTGCCTTCCCCAGTTTGTGTGTGACCTGGTGGGACAGGATACTCTCCTAGGCACGATAAGGCATCCACGGCATTTGCTGGTGATGCATAACTAAAGATCTCTGAGACTATACATGAATGTAGCTTTTTCTTTTTTTTTATAGCATTTTAAAAACTAAAAAGTAGAACTTAGAAATTTACCCATCACTTTCAGTTTGTACTATCTGCAAGAAGTTATTCTGTGCTGCAGGCACTTGTCAGTTATGAAGAAGGATAGACCCACCATGTAAATAAAGTAAATCCATCTCATTTTACACGGATGGTCAAACAGCCATCTTATGATAACTCTCAATCACTGCCAAAGTGAATAAGCTTCCGACCATAGAAGAAAAGGAAAGTTTCTTTTCATTCTCTTTGGGTCTGCATTGCAGAAGTCTGAAAACAGCTTGCAAATATGCTGCATTGCTGTATACTGTAATCCACAGCTCTGTTTATACTGACATGTACCCTGTATCCTCTATGGTGCTGTAGCTCCTAACTACTGTGGAAGTATCAAAGTTTGACCACAGCCTTAGCCTTGACTTTACTGCCATTGTTGATTTCCATCACAGCTGCAGTGCAGATTTAAATAAAATAAAGCTATATGCTTTACAGTTCGTCCTGTCTTCAGTTTGTTCTTTATTGGTACTAGAAACTCCTTCAGTCTAAGGTAAAACAAAACAAAAGTAGCAAAATAAATAACTTGGGGGCATTTGGAGAGGAATGAAAGCTATTTTTTGGTCTAAACACCTTCATTGTTATGAAGCTTCAAGCGTACAGCTGTCTCAGACAGCAAATATTATAAACTATCAGAGCAGTACCTCTAGGGCAGTACCCTCTAGGGAGAGCCTGTGAAGAGCACAACAGCGGATTAAAATAGAGGTGCAATAAATATGCGTTTAGTTATTTATTGCAAAATAAATTATGTATTGATACAAGAAGTTACACTGTAATTTTCTGTTTGAAATGTTACAGAAGTAAATTGCTTTCTTTCTAAAGGGCAGCATGGAGCATCAGTCTTGTGTTTGTCATGACATTTAATTCATTAGCATGCAGGTGCACTCTGTGGGTTTCATGCAATCACTGTCTCCTTTCACTGTGTTTACAGATAATCCAGCAAGTTTGCAGGCCAAATGGTTCTCTGAATATGAGCCCACAAAGCAATGAATGAGACAGCACACTGTGCAGGGAGATTCCAGCACAGCTAGCCAGAAGGTGAGTATCAACAGTGGCATTAAAACAAAAAAATGGCTTTAAATTGTTTATAACTGACCATCATGATAATTAATTGTGAGTCATGTTGCAGTCAGTCATTATTCTTCCCTTTCCTTAAAATCAGCTCTCTTCTTTTTTAGCAATTAATCCACTGTTACTAGTGGTTAGAGTGATTCATCTGAGCTCCTGATTTACTAAACATAATGAATTATTCTCCTTCTAGGGGAACCAAACATGCATTCGGTGTGTGAAGTAGGAAATCTTTCACAGAGAACTGCAGACACAGCAGGGACCCTCCTGACTCCGCTTTGGGACTGAGCAGCAAATGAAATGCCATGGCGAGAGGAGGCCCTGGCTCTTGAAGCTCTGTGGAGCTGCTCTTTCCAGCACTGTAAGGGCTAGAAGAAGGGCTTGTAGCTTTGTTACTGAAAGAATCTGGATCTGGGCTCAGGTCTGGGACTACCATAGAGCTCCGGGGCAAATTACAATGATATCCCTGTGCTCCTGCTGTCTGTCAGCTGCATAGGTGTAATGTCCCTGTTTCATGCCTCTTCCAATCTAGTTGATTCTGTGATTCCATGAGTCTATGATTCATGTTCTTGTTGGGAGAGGTATTTTACCTAACTCTCCGTCCTGCAAGGACTTGGTGTCAAGCTATTAATCTGGGCTCTTCCTATATTTATAGAAGGAGGGGACACATTCATCTCAGATAAAAGAAGTGTCTCAGACAGCTGGGAAAATGGCTGCTCAATGTACATGTTTTTTCCTCTTACACTGAAGAGCGCCCAAGCAACAATCTCAGGCTCCAAGCTGTTTTTAAATCACTGAAATTAGGTGAGGCAATAATACCCACTGCATCTGCCTCTTTTGTTAGAATTGTCAGCCCTTAAGCTGGGGACTGTCTTCTGCCACTGTGGGCACTGCTATATGTCTAACATGACAAAGTCATCATTGCAGATGATGGAGTCCCTACATGCAGCTGTAATATGACTCTTAAGAGATGCTGACTGATGTTTGTACCAGATAATGTCACGTTAGTCCATAAAAACAGGGGGGTAATGGAAAACCTCTGGATGTTAACCTAGCACAGGTTATGCAGCAAGACACAAAATCATGCTTTGGCACCTTAACAAGCTGCTACATGTCTACTGAGCAGTTCTTAATATCCCTGTGCAAATCTCATTCTCATCATCTTATATACGCTCATGTGAAATGCATGTATACAGATGCCTCAGCCTGATGTACAGTAAATTGTCAAGCCACCATTACCATGTGTCTCAGCCCACAGACAGCTCCCACACTAGGTCTTTTTTTACTTGGGTTTCATGCTAGCACTGGGGATTTACCAAAAATCTGCTGTGCAGCTAGAAAGATTTTTGCTAAATATGCAACAAACATCAGTGGATATGGGAATGGATATAGGAAATGGAACAGAATGGCTATTAGGAAAAAGTTTAGCATCTGTTTGGTGAGTTTTCGTGCATGACTGGATAGGTAAAGGTTATCAGAAAAGTCAACACAAACGTGCTTGGAAAACATAACATCAGTTAAACCTCTTGACAGGTGTGTTACGAAGCAGCAGAAGATCATTCAAAGCTGACCAGCAAAATTCTGTTGCTCCTGAAGGTAGAAATGCCTTGTCATACTCCTGGGCTGCTTTATGAACCTGCTGGCCTGCTAAACTGAAAGCCATTGCTCTGCTCCCAGATGGCAGAAGTTGCATTTGGAAAGGCATGCAGTATTTTTCATCCTTGCAGTGTGCTACCAGTTTGGCACTCTCTGAAAGCAGATGAATGAACATTTTTTTTTAAAATTGGATTTTTATGCTTGTAAAAGATGCCAGCTTGAGAATAATGGAAACTCAAGTCCTTTGCTTACCTGTGGAATTTACACAGTATGGGCACTGGCAATGCTCACAGCACCCATATGGATATTTTCAACTCTCACTAGATGGAAGCCAGAACAACAGGTACCTCAGTGCCCATTTCCATTTTCCTCAGCATGGATATTCCAAAGGTGTTAATGATCTTGTCTCACAAGAAAATGCTAGGCACTCAAAAAAGAGGGCCAAGGAGCCTGTGACATGAAATCTTTGGAGCTTCCTGGCTGCCTGCTGGGCACCCTAGGGTCCTTTGTGCTTGGCATCCAGCATGGCTGTTCCAGGTACTCTGAACTGCATCAGGAGGTCGCAGCACTCTTCTCTTTCTTTATACTCCCATCTCCTGTTGCCAACCTCTTCCTTGTTCACAGACATAGCATTTTACAGCCCATCATCCTTGGCCCCCAAGCCAGGGTAGATCACACTCTACCCTGGGCTCACAGCCACAGGGCTCCAGCCTGTGTGGGTTTTGAGTTTTCAGATCACCTTTTGGGGCAAACATGGTAGTTAGGAGAAACATGCAGGCTGCGTCAGGTTGAGAGATTCAAACGTGCTGCACCTTGCACAAAAACAATGCACATCTGTCTGAAACAACAAAGCAGATAACATGTATGTGCAGTGGTGGATTCCTTCCATCTATTTCTGACCTTCACTCCCAACTGAGAAGTCTCCTTCCTCCGTATAATGCAGTATATTTCTTGTTTTAATATTTTGTTTTATATTTCTTCCTGTTTTAATGCACCCAGGGAGGTACTCCTGCCTTACCTGAACACCACAACCCTTTGTCAATGAGTATCTAACTAGGTCTGCCAAACTGTTAGAACATCACAGCAGATGATATGCTCCTCAGTGTCTCAAACAGCCAAGCTGAAAACCTGGCTTACTTGAGCTGTTCCTTTGCCCAGGGATGTTCCCTTTAAAGAGCTTCTGTTCCTTCTGCTCCTGTTCCTTCTATGCCACCTGAAAACTTTTCTTGTCCTCTTTCTTACTGCTCTTATCTGAGTGTGGAAGCAAAAAACCATGAAGAAGGCAATCACTCCCCACATTCACAGTGGGATTCATAAATGGCACCCAAATAGATTCTCCCAAACATCACAGCTGTACTTCAGGCTATTAAGCTCTCAGCAAAAAGATTTGTGTTCCTCCCATTACAATCCATTGACAGATGTAAAAGTTTTTAATTACGTGTTTAGAAATCTTTATAAACAGGTGGGATTACTGAGCAGAAACTCAGCACAGTGAAGGCCATAGGGTCTGCTCAGGAAGGAAAATTTTATAAAGAAACACTCACTGAAAGGAAGAGCAAAATAACCACTACCTCAAACAATGAATCAATGTGTTCTTGGGAGGTTAAGTCCCTGAATCAGTAAAGTCTTTAAGAATATCCCTAACTTTAAGTGACCCCACTGACTTCAGTTATATATGTATCAGTAGCTTCCTCAGTTAGGATTTTCTCTTATGAGCTAAAATAAATTCTTTTTAAAATCTATTTTTAGAGTCTGGAATTGTGGCCTCTATGCTGTTTGCAAACACAGTGCTGAGAAAAGTGTAAAATTTAAGTAGAGAAAGTAAGGGTGGGAGTAAGTTAGTAATACTACCATCATTTATGAGTGTGGGAAACTGAGGCCTAAAGGCCCAATGTTTTTTTATGGCCAAGCAGTATACGGCAAAGCCAGGAAACGGATCCCAGTCTTCAAGGTCCTGCTTTCTATATCTTAATCCTGTGGTGTATATTCTATGGGAATTCCAAGCTTTCTATCTCCTCCCTTAGACATGCTGACACTTGAATAAGTAGAAGGGACAGCAAAATGAGTTAGCTAATACTTCACCTACTGGGCATCAGGAAATATATCTTCTTCCTCCCCTAACATTTATTTAAAAACCTAAGTGTGGTATACTTGTGGATTATGTATTTTGCTCATTAATCTTCTAATTTCAGATATAAAGTGATTTTTTTGTTGTTGTTGTTTATTCATTTGGATAATTGTACCTGATACAGTGTTTCTAACCCAGTGCATTAACCAGTCCATTGCAGCTCATTTCATAGCATGGGAGATCATACGATTAGAAGCAGTCTGCCAAACATAAAGTAATTAAATATAAGTAGAGCAGTCATACTAAAGAGAAAGAAAACACTGGGTAAGTTTTCTGAAAAGAAAAAAGGCATAATTACTTCAGCTGAAGGGCAGCAATAGCACAGACACCAACAGAATAAAGGGATTTTATATGCTTATTGACTCAGCCATTCACAAAAAAGTCATTATCTTAGGAAATGCCACTTTACATGATAGTAATCAAGATACAGTACTGTATCTCTGAGATACAAAGCACCTTTTACTAAAAATCAAAAGCACTTTTCTGAATAGTTAAGAGAAGAACTTTATGGTTCTCAGATGATACAGCCACATATTTTTCTCTCCGTTTTTCTAATATTTATACCTGGGATTTTTTTTTACCCTTTTTATTGTAATGAAATGTTCTGGCAGTGTTTCTACTAGCTTTTGGCAAAGTAGCTGCAGAGATAGTAAGCAAAATTTTCATGCCTAGCTGAGGCACATCTGACCACCTCAGCTCTGAATAAGCTTGCAATGTGAAATGAATGAAAAATCTAAAAGTAAGGTTAACTTTAAGCCCTAATTCTCCCTTTTTCCATCCATCCTTACAGTTAGCAGAGTGTCTGTTGGGTTAATGGTAGGGAACCTCCATTTTAAGACTAAAAGGTTTACCAGCCTGTGGAAGAAGAAGCTGATGAATGCTCTGAGAGTGTCAAAATTTGTACCCCCTGTGGGTGAGGACCAAAACATTGGCTAGAGAAGCAGGGGGAGGCAGGATGTCTATAGGATAAACAGCCCCATGACTGTCTTTGAAAGTCACAGGTAGATGAGTTCTGCTTCCAAAATATAGATGTCACAGTAATGGCAAGATACCCTTGCTTGGTATGTAATGTATTAGCCTTATCAGTGCCCTACCTGTCCCCTCTCCCCTCCCCTTCTGTTTTTTTTTTTTTTTTCTTTGTATTTTTTATTTTTAATTTTTTTGGAACAGATGAATATTAGAATAATTTAACTGAGAATGAGTGATTTTCAGTCTGTGATTATAATGGCTGTCTCAGTATCCTTGACATCCTGGACACCACTAGGCTGGGGAATCTGTAAATGCCAACCAAATTCAGAACATTAACTTCAATTGAAGGATTAATATTCATTCATTCCTTGCTTATTGGTCTAATTGATATTAGTCTTTGTCCTAATGACTATAATCATCTCCATCTTAATTACATTAGGAAAAAGAAAACCCTCTGACAACTGAGGAAAACCCCCCTGCCATCTTCAAATGCAAAATGCTCATGTATCAGTCTACAACTGGAATGTAAATTGCAAGCATCAGACTGGCTGTTTCAGCATTAGTATGTCTGTGATGGATTTTAAATCTATTCCCGTATTTCACAAAAAGCCTCACATACACCAGTTTACCTAAGACTGTGGTGCATAAGAAAATAATGTTATCTTCTCTCTGTACTTTCCATTAGAAATCAGCTGCAAATATTTAAGGAGCTTTATTTGCTGATGTACATTTTTTCCCAGTTGTTATGTATGATATGGCAGTAAGAAAACACAAACTTCAAGCTCTTTGGGATAGCCAGTGTGATTAAACTTCTCAGCTGTGGCTGTACTGTATGTTATGTGAATGTAATTCTTGTAATTTTGGGTTTGGTGGTACTAATTAGCCTTTAGTATCATGTTTATTTTTTTCATCAAAAATGTCACTCTGTTCACAAGACTTTTTAAGGTGAAAAGGAGACAGGAATCAGGTTCTTTTTCTATATCAAATTTAACATCTGCTGTATCTACGGATAACAGGTTCTGAGGTGAACTGCTGAGTGTGTCACAGTTAGCCCAGCAGAATTAAGTGTGGAAAGTCAGTCTGAACACATGCTGTAATGGATTTGACCTCGAAGAGCACTACAAAGAGAAATTGCAGATAACCATCTGAGCTGACTTCAGAAGCTGGTAGCTCTGACTCCCTGGATACCAAGAGAAAAGAGAAGGACTAAATACATGGAGTGAACAATCAGAAATACAAGGTTTAATAAATGCTTAATATTTGAAGTGCTGAGAGCAGAAGAAAACACAGGAGTGCATTTCCCTATGTGATTCCAACCACATAAGGAAAGTAAAATTCCTTAAAGGACAGTTTTATTAAAGTAAGATATATTCAATAGAAGTGAGCTGTGAAAGTAATGTTGGAACAATAAAGACGTAGCTGGGAAGATCTTAAGCACCTTTCCATGGCAAACTATTACTCATTAAGACTACTAGGGTGAAAGGAGAAACTACTTGCACAGTGAACAACAGCTGCTTTCTCCCCAGCAAGACTAAGTTCAAGGCTCCAGTCTCAGTCTTAAGGGCAGCAGTGATAGATCCGAACGGACTCTGCTATGAATACCTCAAAGTGTCATCAAATGAATCATATGGGCTATTAGGACAGCAGTTCTTCGATCAGGTTTTTCTAGGGTGGAGCTGTGTACAATTTTGAACAGCCCAAATTCAGGGGCTGCATTTAAAATAAGTGTTCTTACTTGTTAGTTCCTGGCAGGTGAAGAGTAAATAGAGATGGTTTTAAGCCCCAAAGATGTAGGTATGCAGAAATAAAAGGTGAGATTGAAAGCACAACTGTCTGACTTATGCCAAAATGTACAAGGGCAAATATTTGGAACAGGTATTTTTCCACCAGTTTGACTTCCCTGAAGATATCTTGATACTGCAAAAATCACTGTGCTGTAGATCTTCTGGTCTAAAATGAGAGGATAAAATGGAAGACAAGCAAGAAAATGGAGGCTAAGGGAGTCAAAAATACTTCTGCTCTTCAGTCCCAGAAAATAGTGGGGCAGAAGTGGGAATAGAGCCCAGCTTATATTGTATCCACTTCTTGTTTGAAAGGATGGGCTTTCCACTTAGTTATTCTTCATATTACATCTATTAGCAAAAGTAGGAATTAGAAGGAGGTTTGAGGATCCTCTGGGACAGGGGACTTCTGTGAGCAAGTGTTACTTCTTTTGTGTCTTGTGCCTTTAAAAAGAGAGGCAGAGAAAGGAGAGAAAATGTGTGCACAAGCTCACTGCCATATCTGCTTTACAAAACCCCAAGCCAGAGTCAAAATAAGCTTTTAAAGAGAAAATAGACTGCAGTGTATTTAGTTTTGATTTATTAAAATAGTTTTCAGACTGCAGTCTTATTTGTCCTGTAAGAACTGCACTCTCTGGTAATGGAAGCATTGAATTTTCATGTGAAACATTTTAGAGAGCATATTTTTTTCCACCTACAAGAGTGTGACAAGAATTTGCTCCTGTATGATGATGTGCAAGTTATTATAGCTGCTCTGCTAAACATGTATTTATGATCACTGCTGGCATGGCTGCTGTGTATTTTGTTTATGTTGTTACAAGCCTAGTTGTGACACATTCTTTTGTTGTAGTCTCACACTGAGGCAGAATAAATCATACCTCCTACCTCTGCTCTGACTTTTCTGATATTGCCCCTTCGCTTTTATTTACCCTGGAGAAGGCAGTGCCGGTGTGATTCTCAGTCCCACACCAGGTTATGTTGAAAACCTCATGGAAAAGCAAAAATAGATGCCTTAATATAGATGTCAGAGAGACAAGCCCCAAAGCACAGTATAAGCAGCTACTGTCCTTCAATTGGAATAACCTGCTTTCATTAAATGCTAGTTTGGGAGCAGTCTAGGCATACTTAAAGCATGTAAGGAACAACATCATGAGTAATTTCAAAATGGGGAAAAGAAGATAAAAATAGAAACATAAGTTCCAAAATGAGCAAGATCTAGATCATACACTAGACAAAAAGGACTGAAGTCTTTCATTTTTGCTGCTCTTTCATATTAACATGGACAAAAGACATGGATACTCTTTCTCTGTGCCTTCATCATAGGCTCCTTTTTGTGCTACCTTTTTTTTTTACAAAAGAAAGCACTGTCAAATAATTGCAACATATTTTTAAAAGCTCAAGACTTGATATTTTTGAATTAGATTTTTTTTTTCACTTTCCAAATTAGTGTTTTTTATTCTTCCTTAATTAGCAGCATTCTAAGAATGTTTTTGATAGAATATCATCATCTGCATGTATATGAGTGCTTTTTACAGCCTTCTATTTGTGTGTCCATGCTACCACTGACATCAGTGATGCAAAACCAAACCCTAGTGTTTGATAGGGTATGGGTCTATGCAATGCCTATAGAAAAAAAAAAATGCAGCTTTTTTTTTTTTGTGAGTGGGATTTATGCAGATGTGTGTTTGCAAGACTGGGGTCTTAGTGTTTAATTTGCTTTTACATAAAAAAATGTTATGTGAAAGCAGTTCTAAGCTCAATGTATTTTGAATATTTTATTGACTTTCCCAATAGCTGATATTGCTGAGAATGAATCCAAAACAAGTATTACTGAATCCTGAGACAGAAATGATGGGAACTTCAGTGGGTATCATAGTAAAGCCAACATTTGCTGCTTGTTATCACAGGTGTTTTTAAGCTTTACTTTTAAAGTGGAAAATAAATTGCACTCATACATTATGTACCACTAGGCTGAGATTTTAGTTGATACTGAACTTTCGATGGCACATACGTACTGACACTTCAGAAAACAGCTGGTGGTGAGGCATTTTGTTTAATTATGCTTTGTAGTTTTGATTCTCCTGGAGTGTTTATTATCCTAAGGAACATAGCTGAAGATATAGGTCAGCAACCCCTTTATACGTTACAGTCTGACACACAGTTCCATGAAGTATTAGTTACCTAAATGGAAATTTTATTCATTACTTCTTTTGTGTCGCTATTCTGAGAATCACTTCTTTATAAGACTACAAGAATAAAAGACTAAGGTCAGCAAAATTTTGTTTGTTCAAATCTTTTTAGATAACTCCTTGCAGTATAATTAAAGGTTACTTTCCATGCCATGCAGCATGTCAGAATTCAGTAAAGAGAAACTAAGGGAAAGAAAGGAGCACAAGCAAACCACAGATCAGGAAAGCTGTTGAATGTTCTCAGATTTCTTCTGACACTTCACAGTGACAGAACACCCTATGCTAAATATGTTTGTGCTGATCTGCTGTGAAAATTAGTTGTTCAATAGTTCCCAGAGTTTCTCATCTCTTGCCTACAGTGTGCATACCTATACCTCTGACCACTGGGCTTTCTTGCAGAGCATGGATGGTTACCGAGTGGTTCAAAGACATTTAAAAGACTTTGCAAACTCTGTTTCCAAGGTGCAATTCTACTTTTGATTTCCTCATGACAGGAAATTGCTAGTTCATCATGACATTCTTGAGAGGAAAAGTTACCACACTCTGTGAATCAGCAAATGAGTGAAAAAATTCCTGAGACTACCAATAATTGCAGGGTCACAAAAATAAATAACTCTGCATAACATGTTTTATTTTGACAAATATGATTTAGTTGTAATTTGAAATAGCAACATTTGGCAATGTACTAATTCTTTTTCTTAGGTCATATGTTGGCTGGCTCACAGCTGGGCCCAAGGACTGGAGGTCAAAGACAAAGACGTTGAGATGGAACACAAGGTCATTTGATTTGCTATCCTTGATTTTGCCCAGCTGCTTTTTTGAAAAGTCTCGTTTTAACACTGTTGGTGCTCTCCAGTGATTATTTCATTTGGAAAGCACTTACAGCTTAACGCTAATTCCAAAACAATCTACATTTTACAGGAAACAGAATAAGATAAATGGAAATGCTATCACAGCATTCTGCATTTAGATCTCTGCTAACAGGAGCAGATGCTGAAGATTACTGTAAATTAATTGTTTGCTTATGCAATCCTTGTTTCTTGTATTCATAATCTAAAGAATGAATCTGTGTTCTGTATGTTGCAATTACACTTAGAACATAACAATATAGTAGAGTGTACTCATATAGTCATAAAGCTATCTTTAGCTTAGGGAAGTTTCCAAACCTTCAGATAGCTCCGAGCGTTAGCTGAACCTGCCTCTCTCCACATCTATTTAAGTTAAAGCTGAAATCTAGAAAAGCCTCTTGAAGGCATTCATGATTCTGAATACTGGCACGACTTGATTTTGATAATTCTTAGTTTAAAAAGCAAACAAAGTGTTTTCTGTGTAACCTAGGAATATAAATCTGTCAAGACATACCAATGAAGACTGAGCCATGGACAAAACAGTCTGAGCTAATGATGAAGCTGTCTGAAAGCACTGAGATAGCTTCAAACAGAGCTGCTACCTCATCCCTCTGCAAACTCCATTTTCCTGAAGATGCCCTATCTTATATTCCATACTCTGATATGCATAGAATTCTGAAATTTTGTGTTTCTGCATGATGCTTGTTAGATTTATCTCTAAATTGGAGAGACATCAGTTTGATAGATGGACCACTCGGTGGATAGAGAACTGGCTGGAAAGCTTCATGCAAAGAGTGGTGGTCAATGACTCAATGTCCAGCTGCAGATCAGTAATGAGTGGTGCCCCTCAGGGATCGGTGTTGGGACCGGTCTTGTTCAATATCTTTGTCGGTGACATGGACAGTGGGACTGAGTGTGCCCTCAGCAAGTTTGCCGATGACACCAAGCTGTGTGGTTCGCTTGATAAGTTGGAGGGAAGGAATGCCATCCAGAGGGACCTTGACATGCTTGTGAGGTGAGCAGATGCCAACCTGATGAAGTTTAACCATGACAAGGGCAAGGTCCTACACCTGGGTCAGAGCAATGCCAGGCACAGCTACAGGTTGGGCAGAGAAGTGATTCAGAGCAGCCCTGCGGAGAAGGACTTGGGGGTTGTGGTCAATGAGAAAATGAACATGAGCTGGCTTCAGTGTGCGCTCGCAGCCCAGAAAGCCAACCGTATCCTGGGCTGCATCAAAAGGAACGTGACCAGCAGGTCGAGGGAGGTGATCCTGCTCCTCTGCTCGGCTCTCATGAGACCTCACTTGGAGTATTATGTGCAGTTCTTGTGTCCTCAACATCAGAAGGACATGGAAGTGTTGGAAGAAGTCCAGAGGAGGGCCACGAGGATGATCAGGGGACTGGAGCACCTCCCATATGAAGATAGGCTGAGAAAGTTGGGTCTGTTGAGCCTGGAGAAGAGAAGGCTGCGTGGAGACCTCATAGCAGCTTTCCAATATCTCAAGGGGACCTATAGGGATGCTGGGGAGGGACTCTTCATTAGGGACTGTAGTGATACGGGTTAAGGGGTTTAATGGGTTCAAACTTAAACAGGGGAAGTTTAGATTGGATATGAGGAAGAAATTCTTTCCTGTGAGGGTGGTGAGGCACTGGAATGGGTTGCCCAGGGAAGTTGTGAATGCTCCATCACTGGTGGTGTTCAAGGCTGGGTTGGACAGAGCCTTGGTTGACAAGGTTTAGTGTGAGGTGTCCTTGCCCATGGCAGTGGAGTTGGAAACTGATGATCTTAAGGTCTTTTCCAACCTTAACTATTCTATGATTCTATGATTAAGCTTTGGTCTGAGCCTGAGTATACTGCTGATGAATCAGAGCTTCACTTTGCTGAAGCATCCGAAAAAAGAAAGTTGCTTTTTGAAGCTGCATTAAATTGACATCCAGCTCCCACTAAAGTAAAAATTCTGGGTAGCTCTCCATGGCTTTGCCATGCAAAAACTGGGTGGGAAGGCATTTTTTCTTTTGAAATGGATTGTAGAAAAGGAGCCAATTGGATTCACAGGTTGCTTGCCTGGGGCCTCAGCAGTCTGCTACTCAGGGTTGTTCACAGTCCTACATTTCTACCAGCTTCTGCAAGGCAAGCAAAACAGCACTTTTGCCTCCATGCAGCTCCTCTTTGTGTCTCTTGCTCGTTCCAAACAAATGAAAGCTGCACTTGTTTCATTGCAGATTTTTGGCGTGCAGACTAAGTACAAGGAGGGGGGATAACTAGACTTCAGGGTGGTACCTCCCTCTAGTATCATAAATCAAAGTTATTTAACACTGAACACAATAACAGGTCTGTGGACCCCCTATCTAAAAGCTCATACTATTTTTTCCTGTATTTTTTCCCTTCTGTTTCTTGGATGAACCTTTCTGCAAACAATGAAGATGACTTTTTCTCACCTAGCCCTTTGCCAATTTAAAAATATGAACAAAATATTTGATTATTTATCGTGTGTGTAAATCAAACTTCCTGGACTGCAACTGAACTCACTTGAACTGTAGCACAGTAGAGGGGTTTTCCTATCAATCAGCCACAGGGGGCCTGGACTCAGTGCAATGAAATCTGCTGAGGGTGGGTATCAGCATCTTCCCTAGCTGAAATCCCTATAGAGCTCTTCTAATGACTAAGATACTTTTCTTATCCGAAACCATCAAAAAATGCTTTCAGCTGTTTATACAGAAGTCAGCAGTGGCAGTCACATGTGAGTGGATACCGTCATTTTTGACTCATGTACCATTCCAGCAAAGCAATTCTTTGCACCCTGTCATCCTTATGACAAGAAGACACTAGCTCTGAGAAGAATGGGGTCATGATATGGGTGAGTATTGATTCCCAGACAATGCTGAATTACTAGAGGCATTTTGTGCAGCTCTTTAGGTTTCCCTCAAAGTTTAATTTATTTTTTTTTTCTTAAATAATTCTAATGATAACATATTTAATTTTGTGCTAGGGAAATTTACTTGGGTGAAGGACAGATCTTGGCATCTGGCCTGGAAACTAATGGCCTGATGCAATATTTGTAAGGACATTTTTTCTCTTTTCTCTGGAGAACAGTTGGACTGAACAGTACTTAATACCGAAAATAAATAATCATAGTACATGGTAACTTTCTGCCACCCCCTGTGTCTTCATATAAAACTGTTCAAAAGGGGCAAAATGCTTTTAACATTAGGGGTAGGCTTTTCATTCTTACCCTAGACAAATTTTATTGAAGTCGGTGAAGTTCTATTTACATACACTGAGTGAGTGTAGAAACTCTTCCCTTAGAATAAGTGAGTGTCATGTTTAAAGTCTCAGGCTCAAACATGGTTATTTAGAAACTAAGTCTATTATGTATATATAATCTAGCGTATTAGGGTGAGAATTTTGCCCTTTGTTGTCTTTCATCCAGGGAAAAAGAGGGATGGGAAATTGCTTGAAAAAATATGACATAAGAAGCAGAGAAAATGGGCTTAGTGAAGATGATGGTGTAAAATCTGGGTGGTATATCATTGATTCATGATGTGCTAAAATTAGATTTTAAAATTGTTTCTGTCATCTTATGAAAGCCCATAACACTTTCCGGCTATCTGAAAACTTTTATATCTTCAGTTTAAAAAAAGTTGGCTGTCTTCATCCTTGTTCTTCCAGACATTCCTGCATGCTAAGAAGTTCGTATGATTTTGACATATTTCATTTGGAAAAATAAATGTCCTTTTTCCTCACCTCACAGAATAGAGACTTCTAAGTCTGGGAGAAGGTACCAGGAACTACTGAAGTGTGTTACAAAGTGCATTGGTACTATATGAAGAAGTTGCTATCTGTTCAACTGGACTGATTTCTCCATCTGGTGCTGCCAATTAATTTGCCGAATTTAACCTTTTAAAATGTCATTCTTTGCCCCCTCTTAAGGATAACTAACTAATTCATTTTTCCCTCTCCTGACTTCTTAAAAGCTATTGCCCTTTCCATGGCTGTAGGAACTTCTCAGGATGATTGTGAAAGGAAAAAAATGTATTGCAAAAGCAGCTTCCTTCCTAGGAAGTGAATGATAATTTTACCCCACTTAAAGTCATTGTAAGGTAATTAATTTGTGCTTTTAATCACCTCAAAATATGAAAATGCAAAGCACTGAAAATAAAATTATTCAAATGCCCATTCAAAACTGGTTAATGTCTTTCCATGGCATGGCAGTTCTGTTGGTATCCTTTCTAGTTTAGAAAAACTGGACTATTATGTATTTCTTTCTAGTTTAGAAAAACATAATACATTATGCCGATCTTTAGACACTGTATTTTTCACTGTTATAAATCTTGTATTGTGTTAGGAGTGTACAGTTCTTTCTTCTTTCCAGAGACATTTCACTCTTAACTGTGCTGACCCTTAGTATTTAATTTAGAGAGCTATGAAAAATTACAGTACTAAACGCTTTACAAATAGGCTTTTGTTCTTCCTATCTGCCATAATGGAAAACGGTGTGATTAGTAATGATTTTTAACTGGCTTCTAAGAACGTGTCATGTATCAGTTTTGTCATGTGAATTACTTGTTATGGTAATAATAGCATATCAATTATTCCTTGGAAGGTTTCATTAGATCAATTATATAATTAATCTGTCTTGTTTCTTTACTTATGTTTTTCTCCAGTAATTGCAAACATATTGGTGTTACCATACGCAGTTAACACTTAATTTTTTTGGTCTACTTGCAGAGAATATTTTCTCAACAATGTTTATGAAGTATTTGTGCATTTTTTAAACAAAAACATAATCACTTTACTCAGCTCCTAAGTACAATTTTTTCTATTTTTTTTTCTTTTACATATTGTTGCTTTGTTTAAAAACACTAATTTGTCAATTACAGAGTTTTACTCTGGCACAGTAAAGCACATCTGAACCAAAGGTTCATAAGGAAAATTTTTTCATAAGGAAAATTTGAGAGCCATGGCAAGGTTCATGTGTTGACAGTTTTAGCTGCATTCTCTAGCCATCAGCTGTCAGGTTACTTTTCTGCCCCAATAGGGGCAATAGCCCATTCATTCTTGCTTGCAGTGTCCTAACTTGAAAGAAGTATGGAGATAGGTTCATTAATATAATTTATTGCCAATTAATAACAGAATAGGATAGTGAGAAACAAAAAACTAAACTAAAACTACTTTACCCCTTCCCCTCCCCTTCTTCCCGAATTGAAATTCACTCAGCTCTTTTACCTTCTTCCCCTAAGCAGCTCAGGTGGATGGGGAATGAGGATTGCAATCAGTCTGTAAGTCCCTTTATTCTCACACACTTCCCCTGTTCCAACATGGGGTCCCCTGCATGGAACTTCTTCCCATGAGCTGCAGCTCTTCAAGAACTGCTCTAGCATGGGCTGATTCTCTCACATTTTCTCACTCCTCTCTCACAGCTGTTGCACAGCATTTTTTACCCTTTCTTAGAAGTTTTCACAGAGGTGTCAGCAGTGCTCCTGATGGACTTTGCTTTGGCCAGTGGCATTTCCATTTTGGAACTGGCTAAAACTGACTCTTCCAACATGAGGGCAGTATCTGGTGTCTTCTCAAAAGAATCCATCCCTGCAGTCTCTCCACTACAAAAACCTTGCCAGGTAAACCCAATACACATACCAAATAAATATGTGAATGCCAATAGTTTACTTTGCTTTTTTCTTTTTTTTTTTTTTTTTTTTTTTTGTTCTGCATAGAAAAAGTATTGCCACCCACAGAAAGGATACATGATTGAAACCATCCTCATCACTTCTTCACTTTAAAAATACTTTTGAAACATCAACGGAACAAAAAGTGAGTAAATGTGTGGTTCTTGACAGTGCTGTACAAAAGCTGCTGCAAAATTTTTCTTTGCAGTTTGGAAAACTTCCTTTTGCCCCTCTATCTTCACAATGGTGGAGGTATTAAAGCGCAAAGTATGTTTGCCTACAGCCAGTGAACAAATTGGAAGCATCCACCTGAAATCTGAGAAAATTCTTTAGAAATTCACAGGCATCAGGAGAGTGTGGAATATTTTTCTGAGGTCAGGACAGCAGTTTGCTGCTCTAAGATATCACTGTAGGCCTACTCCAGAGGAGACTATATCTGACACCTCACTCTGAGTGAAAATTTAGGAATTGTGATGTGAACGCAAGTAAAAATTTCCCCATTACTATTTTCTTACCAATTAAAACCTGTCATTCCAGCCCTCAGGTAACACTAGCTGGCAAGCATAGGGCTAGTACCTGGAACCTCTTTGCCTCAGTAAGCAGCAGAGTAGCTCCGTACAGACCTGGCACTGAAATGGTAAGGAGTTTCACTTCTTTGCCAAGGTTTCCAAATATAGTCATTGAGAACTAAACATGGAACAAGAAGAAAAATCACAATTTAATATGTATCTTAACAGTCTACAGTAATCAAATGTGAAATTTTAGTCCTTTTCATACAAAGTTTTGCAGATTACTGTGCTGACAACTCTTAAACCTATTGCTTGCTTTAATCATATTTTCTGACAATATTTTTCTTCAATAACTAAAAGAATGTTCTGCCTTGGTTTTGCATTTGTTGATGATTTAATTTCCTCATACATTTGCTTGCTGTATGAGAGTTTATTAGGATCTGGAATAGTTTTCTTGTCAAAGATTATTCTAGTCAAGTATTGATGTGTAGAAATAGCTTCTCCAATTAAAAAAAAAAAGAAAATAAAAGATGTTTGTTGTCTTTTATAAAACAACTTTCAGCCTCTATTGTTTCAACTTAAGGGAGAACCAGATCTCATTCAGATGACAAATGAGTCTGATGTGTTACCTACTATCCACATGGAAAGGGATGCTAAGAAAAAGATTTAAAATTAAATGCTGCAGCTGCACACAAATAGTTTCTACTTTCGCCTTTGGAGATACTGGCTTAGGGGATTTGCAATAAGATTTGCAATCAGCTTTCCTCTTGAGACACCTTTGGCAGTAAACGTTAGCACTGCAGTGTTCGCTTGGATTCTTGACCTACTAAGTTAACCCCTTGAGAACCAAAAAAGCTGAAGATTCCGATCCCCAGTAATCTTAGGTTCAATTTTGATATATTATAATTTATCCTAGAATAATTACAACTGCCAAATGCATTAAAAAGCATTTTTTAGATCTTTTCATTGGTCATGAGCTATTAACAGATTTTTGTTGATCTTTGATGACTGCTTGAAAAGCAATGAGACACTGTTAATGGAAGCTCAAAAAAAGCCATGTTCTTGACCTCCCCAGACTTATTTATCACTAGCTGTTTAAAGCTGTAAAAATCCACATTTTACTTCTCACCTGATCTCATGCTAACCTAGTGGAGTTTGTTTTACCATCTTAGAATCATTGAATGGCTATGGTTGGAAAGAACCTGAAGGTCATCTAGTTTCAACCTCCCTGCTGTGGACAGGGACATCTCACACTAAACCTTGTCAACCAGGGCTCTGTCCAACCCAGCCTTGAACACCACCAGTGATGGAGCATTCACAACTTCCCTGGGCAACCCATTCCAGTGCCTCACCACCCTCACAGGAAAGAATTTCTTCCTCATATCCAATCTAAACTTCCCCTGTGTAAGTTTGAACCCATTACCCCTTGTCCTCTCACTACAGTCCCTAATGAAGAATCCCTCCCCAGCATCCCTATAGGTCCCCTTGAGATATTGGAAAGCTGCTATGAGGTCTCCATGCAGCCTTCTTTTCTCCAGGCTCAACAGACCCAACTTTCTCAGCCTGTCTTCATATGGGAGCTGCTCCAGTCCCCTGATCATCCTTGTGGCCCTCCTCTGGACTTCTTCCAACACTTCCATGTCCTTCTGATGTTGAGGACACCAGAACTGTGCATAATACTCCAAGTGAGGTCTCACAAGAGCAGAGTAGAGGGGTAGGATCACCTCCCTCGACCTGCTGGTCACGTTCCTTTTGATGCAGCCCAGGATACGGTTGGCTTTCTGGGCTGCGAGCGCACACTGCCAGCTCATGTTCATTTTCTCATTGACCACAACCTCCAAGTCCTTCTCCGCAGGGCTGCTCTGAATCTCTTCTCTGCCCAACCTGTAGCTGTGCCTGGCATTGCTCTGACCCAGGTGTAGGACCTTGCACTTGTCATGGTTAAACTTCATCAGGTTGTCATCAGCCCACCTCGCAAGCATGTCAAGGTCCCTCTGGATGTCTTTCCCTTCTGGAAAGTCTTGTATTGACAGAGGCTTGCCTTTAGAGTAGGTTTGGTTTAGTGAAATTCCTGTGTTGATGTTCTGTGCATTATAAAAATTGTTCTTTTGCATTCATCACAATTTATCTGTATTAAAAGCATAAAATCCTGTTATGTTAAAATAACGTCGATTAGATCTAACACCAGCCACTTAGAAACAAATGAGTTTCTAGCAAACCAACAAACATAAGCCAGCTGAAAGGTTTCTTAGCAGTAGACAAAATTAGGTTTTTTACAGAGTGGTTGTTTAGTTACTGTAGGCCTGAGGCCAGTTATGGTGGTTTTTAATACCTGGCTATACTTTGTATTGGTACTGGGGATTGGCTCTGGAAGTTGTAAAGCCTGAATTCTGTTGACTGCTTGAGAAGAGCATTGTCTCCTGCAGTGGCATGGCAAGACATTGCCAGAAACTCCTGGCTGCAGCTTTGCAGTTATGTCCTGCTGTGATGTTGGTCGGTAACTAAGAGGGCTCATACTCTGTGGAGTGGACAAAGATAGTCTGAAAATGCTTTATGGACAAGAAATACCAATGCAAATGGGGCTCTGCTCCACAGAATGGTCTTCAGAACAATTAAGTAGAAGGGGATAAGAGGCCACCTACCTTACATTGTGGAATATGGAAAGTTTATGAACCACTCATCAAATATGAAATCTGGGGAATACTTTATGAAGAATGCAAACAAGGGAAAAAAATTAGAAGTAATTTATAAATCAGGAAGTCTTAAAAAGTTTCTTACAGCATGAGGTGGCTGTAAAACTACTCTGTATGGAGCAGCTAAGGATTTCTAAGATACAGCAATAAAGCTGGCTTTCCTCCAATCCGCTCCTTCACATAAGGAGCATTTCAAAGGTACAAGAAGCAAAAAAGGTTTGCAGTCCATTTTAGTAGATCTGGGACAGGTTGTCTTGATAGCTGCCACGTACACAGCTGACACTTGGTAGCTGCTAGGTAATGTTAATTTTATTTTTTCACTCTATTTGGAATCATTTTGTCCATCTGCTAATTCCATGGGGTCAGAGTAGTGCGGTTTTTCAAACTAATACCCCAAACATGAGGATGTATCCCTTTTATTTTCAGATAGATAAATAATTAATTTTTTTTTGTACACAGGCCTTCCAAGGCATCTTGTTTGAAACTTTGTTGGCTTCTTAGTCCTGGGGATATGATGTTAATTTCTCATCAACTGCTGCAGCTTTTCTGCTTTGATCCCATCTTGGCACAAGGTTGTGTTAAGAAAGAAAAAAAGAGTGAAAGCAGTTACTTACCAGTAAATTTTGTTTGTAACAACAACTAAACTGCTTCTGTGCTATTAAATTTTCAAAGAAAGCTTGCATTGATTCTTATACTAAATAGACTATCCTTAAAAGATTTTTAGTATAGCCTTTGCCTTAGTATTATGTTTGAGTGAATTGAATTAACTCATGATTTTATTAGTGCTCTTGGATAAAGCAGAATATTGTAGCAAATCTTGCAGAGAGTGATATATTCAGGTCTTTAATGTACGTTTTAGTAACATCAGGGTGTTTTCCACTTCTGTTTTTAGTATTAACTCAGTTCTTTGGTGTATAGTTTCTGCTTCAAATCTTTCCATTTATCTTTCCAGTCCTTTCACATGCTGATCGCACTAATTCTAAGTGGTTCTTCTGGACATGTTGGTTATTCCCTTGGTAACACATTGTTTAATCCTTGACTAGTCTTGCTGTACTAAATCTAGGAGATTTTGGCGTCATGAATCTGAATGCTGGTGTAATCCCCAGACAGTTCCATTTATATTAGGAGTGTGCACATTGCTAATGTTGGCTCTTTCTATCGAGGCTGGGATAGTTTGCACATGTTACTCATTTGGCTTCACAAATAAGCTTTAACAGACTGGAAAATAATAGGGGACACTATTTGTGTGACTGATTTTTGGGGACATCACAGTGCTGAAACTAAACTAACTATGGGAGTCATGATCTAGTAGTGGAAGCTGAAAATTAGAAGTGGACAGATATGTTTTTTTGCCATGTTTATGTTATATCCTTAATGAAAAAAAAATTTGAAAGCTTAATTTAAGTTTTTTTCCTATTATTTCCCAAAAAAATGTTCTAGTAGAGAAGTATTTAAAAGGGAAAAGTGTGTATGTATAAAAGCTTGCAACATCCTTGCTGCAAGTTCTTCAGTGGCTTTTCAGAAAAGTTTTCTAATCTACAAACTGTAGTCAGTAATATGCTCCATCGCTGGCGGTGTTCAAGGCCGGGTTGGACATACCCTTGGATAGCATGGTTTAGTGGGAGGTGTCCCTGCTCATGGCAGGGGGGTTGTAACTAGATGATCTTCAGGCTCTTTCCAACCCTAACTATTCTATGATTCTATGATTCTATGTACATATTGCAATGCCATGGTTGTCTTATCTGAAGACCCAGTAAATCTTTATTCTTACTCTTTCCCTCATGTTATTGACTTTTCAGTCCCAGCTGCATCTAGTAAATTCTTAGTACTAAAGCAGCACAAAAACCATTTCATTTTTTAAAAAAATTATGTGGCTCTAATTTTTTAAATCCTAAATATTCCTGTAATTATTTTTCTGTCTGCAATTCATGGCAACAAGTTTCCATATAAAACATTATCAAAACCTATCCTGAGCTTTGCTCTTTATCTTGTTAACCAGTCTTGTTCAATAGCTGTCATTGTTACATAGAGATTGACATCAGAGTTAGATTGATCTCTGCACTTAAACAATTAACTAGCAGCTAGGTTCTTCCTTCGAAATGGAATATATCAGACCACCAAGTTAGTTCCAAGTGTTATTCAAAAAGTCATCAATTTATTCACCAAAACAATAACTTGACGCAAGAGTAATTTCTGCTAGCTGTCTTCTCTATAATGACTTACTAGACAAAACAAAATTTATTTGATTTAACAGCATTCTGAAGGCCAGATGTATTCTCCTGTCCTGTTATGAAAAACAATGCAATTACTCTTGAATGAGGATTCTCCACTTGGGAGGGCATGCTCGTAATGCCACCCTTCCTTTGAAATTCTATGACTGGCTGGAAGTTTTGAAAGGAAATGCATTTGGCAAGACACTCTCTAAGCCATTGTGCCCACTTTTTTGACCAGGCTTAAACAGACTTCTCATTTCAGGGCACTGAAGTGTTGGACCTCTGTCACTGTAGCAATTCCACAATCCTGAGATAACAAATAGGAGCTAAACTCTTTTTACAGTACAGGCCTACAGAAGTTCTACAAATTCAAATAGATACATCTATTTCTAGTATATCTAGCAGGACAGAAATCTCTCTGCATGCCCTTTGTAATTCCTTAAGGGAGCATACTTCCAGTATTGATGTAAAGAAGTGCTCACTAATGTCCATTGTACAATATATCTCTAAGTAGTGTGTAAGTAGATTATATAAATACTTGATTAAATAATGCTCATCCTTAATAATCACTGATTTGAAAACAGTCTGTAATATTCTCTTATCTCTTGAATTATAATTAAGACTTATTTTAAAATAATTGCCTGTAAACTCACTTATTGGTGTGTCAGGTCCTGCTGGTATGAATTTTAGATACTTCGGTACTACCATAGAATCATAGAATAGCTAGGCTTGGAAAGGACCTTAAGATCATCTAGTTCCAAACCCACTGCCATGGGCAGGGACATCTCCCACTCAACCATGTCAACCAAGGCTCTGTCCAACCCAGCCTTGAACACCACCAGTGATGGAGCATTCACAACTTCCCTGGGCAACCCATTCCAGTGCCTCACCACCCTCACAGGAAAGAATTTCTTCCTCATATCCAATCTGAACTTCCCCTGTGTAAGTTTGAACCCATTACCCCTTGTCCTCTCACCACAGTCCCTAATGAAGAGTCCCTCCCCAGCTTCCTTATAGGCCCCCTTCAGATACTAGAAAGCTGCTATGAGGTCTCCACGCAGCCTTCTCTTCTCCAGGCTCAACAGACCCAACTTTCTCAGCCTGTCTTCATATGGGAGGTGCTCCAGTCCCCTGATCATCCTCGTGGACCTCCTCTGGACTTGTTCCAAGAGTTTCATATCCTTTTAATATTGAGGACACCAGAACTGTGCATAATACTCCAAGTGAGGTCTCACGAAAGCAGAGTAGAGGGGCAGGATCACCTCCCTCAACCTGCTGGTCATGTTCCTTTTGATGCAGCCCAGGATATGGTTGGCCTTCTGGGCTGCGAGCGCACACTGAAGCCAGCTCATGTTCATTTTCTCATTGACCACAACCCCCAAGTCCTTCTCCGCAGGGCTGCTCTGAATCTCCTCTCTTCCCAGCCTGTAGCTGTGTCTGAGATTGCTCTGACCCAGGTGTAGGACCTTGCACTTGTCATGGTTAAACTTCATCAGGTTGTCATCAGCCCACCTCACAAGTGTGTCAAGGTCCCTCTGGATGTCATTCCTTTCATCCAGTCTGTCAATCGAACCGCACAGCTTGCTGTCATTGGCAAACTCACTGTGGGCGCACTCAATCCCACTGTCCATGTCACCAACAAAGATGTTGAGCAAGACCGGCCCAACACCAATCCCTGAGGGACACCACTCATTACTGGTCATTGAGCCATTGAGCACTACAATTTGCGTGCTGCCATCCAGCCAGTTCTTTATCTACCGAGCAGTCCACCTATCAAACTGTTGTCTCTCCAACTTAGAGACAAGGATGTCATGTGGGACAGTGTCAAACACTTTTCACAAGTCCAGGCAGATGACATCAACTGCTCTACCCTTGTCCATCAGTTCCATAGCCCAATCAGAGAAGGCCACCAGATGGGTCAGGCAGGATTTCCCCTTAGTGAAGCCATGCTGGCTGTCACCAAGCACCGTGTGGTTTTTCATGTGCCTCAGCATGCCTTCCAGGAGAATTCGCTCCAAGATTTTGGCAGGCACAGAGGTGAGGCTGACTGGTCAGTAGTTCCCTGGGACATCCATTTTCCCCTTCTGGAAAATGGGGGTTATATTTCCCTTTTTCCTGTCATCGGGAATGTCACTTGACTGCCATGACTTTTCAAATAGGACGGACAGTGGCTTAGCAACTTCATTTGCTAGCTTCTTCAGGACTCACAGATGGATTTCATCAGGTCCCATGGCCTTGTGTACATTCAGGTTCCTAAGATGGTCTCGAACCAGATCCTCTCCTGCAGTGGGCCCACGGTCTTCATTCTCACAGTCCCTGTGTCTGCCTTCCAAGTCTCGGCAAATGTCTTGGCAATGTATCTATAGAATCCCTTCCTGTTCTCCTTAACATCCCTAGCCAAGTTAAATTCTAAGTGGCTTTAGCTTTCCTAACCTGGTCCCTAGCTTCCCAGATAACATCCCCGTATTCTTCCCAGTTTGCCTGTCCTTGCTTCCACCTTTTATAAGCCTCTTTATTCCTTCGAATTTTCCTTGGCAGGTCCTTATCCATCCAAGGAGGTCTCCTGGCCCTCCTGCAGCACCTCCTTCTAGTAGAGATATATCACTCTTGAGCTTGCAGCAGGTGATCCCTGAATATCAACCAAGAATCTTGGGCCCCCCTGCCCTCTAGGGCTATATCCCATGGAATCTTACTGAGTGGGTTCCTGAAGAGGCCAAAAGGCTGCTTCCACACCTACGGTCTTTTCTGTGTAAATAAAAAATATACACATGTTTATCAGATGTAAGAATTCTAAATTTACGTAAAAATCATAGAAAAGCTTAGGTTGAAAAAACTTCTTGAGCTCATCTAATCTATCCTCAGTGTAAGAAAATATTGGTGCAAATATAGTTTCTTCTGCATATAGTATCTTCTGCATTGAGTAAGGAAAGTTGCTTTTTTCTCTAACAATGTAGTTTTTCCAAACTAACTAAGTTTTTCTATACTTCAGCAGCTGGTCAGAAGGTGTGAAAGTTTTGATATGCATATGAGTTTTGCGTAAATATTATTTGTGAGTTTTGCATGACTTCAGTTTCTATGAACAGACACACAGCCAGTTTGCTGCAGTGAAAATTCATCGAAAACATGTGTCAGTCTCAAATCCTAATGTTATGCATATGAATATTTGAACTGGAGGCAAGATACAGATCCCTTTGCAATAACACAGACAGACACTCACTGACTTCAGTAGACTTTCCTTTATTGCTTTCTGGCAGTATTAACTTACTTCTCCAGTCAGGGAAAATAAGTTTGGCTTTTCTTTTTCCTTTTATATTTTTTTATTTTTTTTATTTTTTTTTAACTGGCTAATCATAACTGTTTCAGAAATCTATAACATTTTTTAAAAGCATTTTTATATTTCATTGAACTTTGAATCGAAAGATGTATTCCCTCGCATACAAGATAACCAGTGTAGTAAGAATATTCTTAATACTTCGCCAAGAGGCCAGACTCACATTCGCAGCTACAATTTCTTTTAGAATTATTTCTGTATGCAGAGGCTTGAGGTCTGTTTTCTAGAGCCACAATGGTCTTTTCTTTATAATAGATATTGTAAAGGTTCTTAGACTTTTCCTTTTGCACTAATGTTTTTTAAATTGCTGATAATTTCCAGGAGTAAAGCTACTTTAATTTCCTTGCCTTTTTCTGATTCTTCTTCAAATATGCTCAGATAGTGTTATTGTACTGATTTTCACTGAAATTAAGAGTCTGAACTCTGACTGATACTGATGTCTTCAATGAGACATTGAGAAAAATAGCCCACTGTCAACTAGAAAGGAAGCAATCTGCTGTCCTCCAAAATGATGGCTTCAGTGAGTCATCTGGACTAATTATTATAGCTCTCCTTCCAGTACTGCTGCTTCCAGCAGCACAGAGGGACTTCTCTGCAGTATCTTCTCATGTGGACCAGATGATGGGGAAGAGTTCTTTCAGTCAGTAGCATTGTATGCTTATCAATTCTCTGCAAAAGTGAGAAATTAATTTCTTAAGCATTGCAGGAAAACAATGTTCAGTTTGGTTTAATTTTTTTTCATTACCTGCCAAATTAACCAATGATGATTTTCTAGGTTAGTTTTTATGCTGGGGTAGGGACAGATTAGGAGTGTATAAAACTATAAAAACAGCAATTAATTGTCATAATATAAAGAAGCTGTCACCAATGCTGACTGTTTTCCTTGCAGTACTTACTTTTTATGTTGTACAATATCTACTTCCCAGCTGTTGCCAGGTATAAAATTGCTATGTCCATCATTTTCCATGTGGGATTAAATGATATTCTTTTCAGGACTCATCATAGCATGGAATCACAGAATCATAGAATCAACTAGGTTGGGAAAGACCTATAAGATCATCAAGTCCAACCATTACTGCCAAGATCACCACTAAACCATATCACTGAAGGCCTCATCTGCATGGTTTTTGAATACTTCCAGGGATGGTGATTCCACCACTTCCCTGGGCAGCCTGTTCCAATACCTGATCACTCTCTCACTGAAGAAATTTTTCCTAATATCCAGTCTAAATGCCCCTGGCACAGCTTGAGGCTGTTACCTCTGGTCTTATCACTTGTTACTTGAGAGAAGAGACTGACCCTCGCCTCACTTCCACCTCCTTTCAGGTATTCGTAGAGAGTGATAAAGTGCCCCCTGAGCCTTCTCTTCTCCAGACTAAACAACCCCACTTCCCTCAGCCGTATGTAGAAATACAATGGAAAACTAGATAGTTATGAAATGAATATTCTCAGAACTGACTGGATATTTTTTTCTTTTTCCTGTCTTTCCATAACTGAGTAGAAAAAAGAATCCTGAAAAATTAATGTTGTTAGAAGTTTTCTACAAAAATCAGGAAATAGTTTGAGTTTCCAGTTAGTATATGACTGAATCTTTTTTTCATTAAAAACCTACTTTTTTTTCTTGATAAATAATTATAAAAAAATGTTTTACTCTCACCATTGCCAGCTGCCACACAGAGATTTGCATTCAGCTGCACTAATGTTAAAAGGATTTCTGGAGCAATTCCACCCACAAATGGAACATTAGGAAACACTTATGTCCAGAGGGGTGAAAGTTCATAATTGGGAACAGCTAAGGCAGGATGGGGATTTGATGGGTGCATTATTATGGTGTTTTAGGTATACCAGCATTTGTGGGCATCTTACATCATGCTAGCTGATTTGAATAGTTCAAAACTTTCTTAAGGCAAACGCTTCATGTTCGGAGTGGAAAGCTGCCCTTTTTACACCAAACAGCTTCCATATTCTTTCCTAAGTAGATGAGGAGAGAAAAAACTCTTCTCTCTTTCCAATGTGCACATTTATAAAGAATAATGCTTTCATTTGGATTGTAAATGGAGGAGAAATGGTTTTAAAAGCTTCCTGGGCTGGCTTGAACAGAAAAACAGACCTCTTCATTGATTACAAAGTGTTTAAATAAACTCTTGTGTTTTTTAATGCACTCATCTAATAGTTTACATTGTAAGAACAGAATCCTGAAAGCATATTTTACCTTGCTAAATCCCTCAGAATGGGATTTTTATAATGGTTTTTGCCCATTAAGTTTTATCTGATTCCACTATAAAAAACCCTAAAAACTGAGGTTTTCTACTCATCTACTCTACACATTTGTTTATTCAAATATTTTTAGTAAGTAGAAATGAAGTTTCAAAATCATAAAGAAAAGATTATCTGAAATTCTTCCTGAACTTTATTAAACTACATAAATCAACATTATTGGGTCTTTTGCATAAGGACCCTGGCTCCACAATCTGGAGCTGTTTACTTTTTTATCTTCCAAAAGCTGTAAGTCCTCATGCAGTTAGTAATTAAGCAAACGTATAGCACACAAACCTCTAAAAGGAAATAATATTCAAAACTTGGTGCTGTTGACCAGTCTTCTCCATGTGCTATTTGTGTTTTAGTCAGCTTGACTGGTGTTTCCAGTGATTCTGAGAGGAGATGGGGCTTCTATAGCCTAGATTTATTTACAGTTATTGTAACCAGTGCTTTCTATCTTATTTTAGAAAAATATGGTATATGGAAGTTCTGTAAATGTTCTAATTACAAAATATTTATCTACAAACCAAAGTCAAAACACATTAAGTTACTGTTTTGAAGGGCATAGCTCTTAAAATGTAATCTGACAGAGATGTGGACTGTGACTTTACAGAAGATTTTTTGCAAGCATTCAGTGGTAATGTGTAAAGACAGAATTATGGCAAAAGGGTCCTTTTCAGCCAGGCTTGAACACTGGGCTGAAGCCTTACAGGTTCTGAGCTAATCAGTTTAGGGATTTTGGGAGATCCTTTCTAGCTTGCATATCAAACCAAATCCCTCTGAAATTCAGGTTTCTCTATAGTTATTTGACAACCTGTAGGAAGAAGCGTGAAATATCTATAGTGTTACATGATGAGCCAGGCACCAAATTACTACCCTAGATATGACTGCTCTCTAATTTTTTGATTATTTTTGTTTCCCCTGTCTTTGAACCAGCAATACTGGCTTATGCTAGGTAGGGGCAAAGCCAACCATTGTCTGTCAAAGCCAGCTTCCATTCTCCCTACCTGTTACACGGACTGAAATTGCTCAGAGGCCATGCTGAGCAAAGGAGTAGTTTTCTTCTGATTCATGCTCCCCTTCCATTTTAGTGTCATAAAGGCAATCTTCTTCTCATATGACATTCAGTAAACTTTTGTCTAGCATTAGAAAACACAATTTTGTTTCCATTCTTAATGAATGCCTGGGAAACAGAAACAATGAAACTCAGTTTTTGTCATGGTAATTTTGGGAAGGTAGATTCACTACTGTTCTTGCAATATTTCAGACAGGGTAACCCTGAAACTTTCTTATAAAATGCAACAAGCTAGTCTCATCAATCAGAAAGTGCATAAGAGAAAGAGACCCTAGAGAAGACACATGGGACAAATCCCTGTGGGGCCTCTCTTTTGCTTAACTCCAAGTGAGCAAAAGGTGTTATTTCTTTGCATTAAGGGGACTTACCCAAAGACTGGACAGCTTCAGGTGTGCTGTAATTATGGGCATAAAGGAGTTGATGCAGCAAGCTGGACTCAAGCACATGAAGATGAGGTCAGATCATGCTCCTTGTGTCAAAAGCTGGTGACCATGGTGGGCTGTCTGCTGCCAAAGCCATTCCTATATGCTGGGAATTTTCAGTAAGCTGAGAATGCAGCCTGCCACATAGACTAGCTTTCAGACTTGTTTTTATTTGGCTGTATTCTGTGCTCAGTCTCCAGGACTAATAAAGCAGAAGCTGCTTAGATCTTTAGGCAGAATGGCATGTAGTTCTGATCATGACCAAAATCATTACAATGTTTTGGAAAATTTCATAAATTTAATGATTTTTGAAAGGGCTTAAATACTAAACCCTGCACCAGACCAGACTGTTACAAAAATATAATACCCTGCATCATTATAATGGCCAGACATGGGACATTTATTATTAGGTGACCCAGCATATGATAGTTTTCTACTTGTTATATCCAAGTATGATTTTTCACTTTTTTCTCTTCTCTCTTGTGCTGATTTGGACATAATTTCAAGTATTTCCAGCTGCAATTCATAACCCATGCACATAGAATATTATGTTTAATTTCAAACAATCAGTTTTTCTTTGGCTTTAGAGTGTTTGGATTAAATTTGAATTTAAGGTTCAACCTCAAACCCAGCCTTTTTTTCCTTCCTTGATTAGTTTAATCTCTGTTCTTGCTTCTATGTTTAATCTATGTTCTTGCTCAGGAGATTAATTCGGGTGTTTGCTCCTACTCAAGTGAAGGTTCAGGTCAGCCATTTTAGCTCTTCTTTCCTTACTCCCTTGAGTCTGCATTTATATTCAAAAGCTGTTTTAGGAAGAGAATTCTATGAAGCTTTTCTATCAGTCCAAGGGTAAATGAGCCTGAAAATAAATCCTTCAGCAGATATAGGAAGTTCTGTTATTGGGTTTGACTCCATACAAATGGCAGTGTCTTTTTTGCTATGCATTTATTTAATAATGCTTCTGCAGTGATAGTTTTCATTATCAAAATACAAAATTTTCTGACTTTTGAAGAGACTTCAGTTTTACAAATTCTAATAAAATGTTGTTCTGAATAAATGGAAGTAAACAGTTTTGTCTTTGCAATATAAAATATGGAGACATGCAGAAAATCCTGATCATGTTACTTGATTAAAGAATGTCATATATTCAGCTCTTTGACTTTCTGTATGTGTCACTGCATACTCATTTGATGTGTATTTTATTTATGATTCCTGCTTAGCTTCAGCAGTACCCACAGAGAAGTAGGTACTCAGAAAGGAGAGGAGGTTTTTGTGAAAATTTCTTACCAAATGAAATATTCTGTTGTCTAAGGGGAGATTGAGGCAGCTGGATTTCTTTAACACAGAAAAGAGAAGGCTGAGGTATAATCTAGTTTTTGCCTTCAACTACCTAAGAGGGATCAGAACACAGACCCAGGATCCTTTCCTGCAGCAAAAGTGTGAGAGGCAACAGTCACAAACTGCAGCCAGGGAAATTACAGGCAGATATTTGGAAGAAAAAAATATAAAATCACCATTTGGGTGCTCAAGCATTGGAACTGGTGCTTCGAGGAATTTTGGAACCTACATTCTTGGAGGTTGTCCTGGGTTCAGCAGTAGCAGTCATTTTTCTCCTCCTTAGTGGCTGATGCAGTGCTGTGGTTTTGACTTTCAGCCTGGGAACAATGCTGATAACACTGGTGTTTTAGTTGTTGCTAAGCAATGTTTACTCTGATCAAGGACTTTCTGAGTCTCATGCTCAACCAGGGAGGAGGGGAAGCCGGGAGGAAGCAGAGACAGGACACCTGACCCAAACTAGTCAAAGAGGTATTCTATACCACAGCACATCATGCCCAGGATGTAAGAACTGGGGGCAGTTATGCAAAAGGGCTAGATTACTGCTGGGGTCAGGCTGGGTATCGATTGGCGTGTGGTGAGCAGTTGTATTCTCTTCCCCTCGTTATTTCCCTTATCATTATTATTATTATTGGTGGTAGCAGTAGTGGTTTTGTGTTATACCTTACTGGTTTTGTGTTATACTGTTACTGGACTATTCTTATCTCAACCCGTGGGAATTACATTCTTTTGATTCTCCTCCCCTTCCCTCTGGGGGCGGGGGAAGGAAGAAGTGGGGGAGGGAGCAAGTGGCTGCATGGTTCTGGGTTGCCAGCTGGGCTTAAACCACGCCAGAGGTATTCAGTGTTTGACTAGCTGTTGTCATGAGGAACCTGTTTTAATAATGGTGTAGGTCCTATGGTTGGACTAGATGATGTTGGGACTGCTGTTAGGACTGCCACTCCTTTCCAACCCAAATTATTGTTCAAATCTGAAAGCACAAAGAGAGCAAGTAGGACAGAAACTTTGTGCACCTTATTGGAGTGCAGTCTTTCACCACAAAGTTATATTATGAAAGGACCAGATCTATTCTGGGCCATGGTTCCTTAAAGAACTGGTAGGATTTCCAGCACCTCTTCCTGCTATTGGAGGGAAACTTCTGTTTGAAAAAGTGCTAAATAAACCTGAAGGTCAGTCCCAGCTACAGAGTGAGTCAACTAAACTTAGATGGTAAGAATGTAGGTTTACTCATTTCAGTTAGGTGTCCAACCACCTGACACAGCCAGTTGACTCAGTTACCTGAAACTAAGTGTCCATCCACATCTAAGAACCCTTGTTGGTGTCTAGGTTCTTCTCCAGAAGTGTAGAGGTCACCTGTGGAACCTGTGGCACATCTGTCAACCTTGTTTTGAAGTAATATTAATATAAAATTATTACATAGCGAACAGTTAAAGTGTCTATATTTGCCATGCATTTGCTATATATTAGTCTAGGAAATGTTTTCATTGGTCCGTAGATGGTACGTCTCTACCCTGGAACACATGTGTACTTCTGACAAGATTGCTGAAGTGTACTCTGACTTCCACATGCTTTGGATTTAGCCCTTAGTCTGCATTAGTTCCATATGCTGGTGGGGTTTACCGCAGGAGGAGAGAATTATTGCACTCTCATCCACCCAGATGTCTTTCAGCTTGTTCCTGTTTAGATGAATCTGCAGCTTTGCTTCAGCTATAACAGACACGTGGGACAAAATCTAGACTTACTGGTGGTTTTCTTTCTCATTAAGATGAAAAATCAAAGCAAATGTTTTCTTCCTTGAATCACTGTATAAATTGCTTGGCATTCTACACATACAGACTGTCCTGTAGCATGTTATAGCTGAGTTATGTTTCTGAAAGTATAAGAACACGTATTCAAAAACCCCTAAGTTTTTCTACAAGTCTAAAAGCTTAGCTAAGAATGATGTGTACTAGGAGATGTTAGTGTTACGTCTCTAGGATCTTTGACTGCAGGGAAGTAGACTAGTCTTATTTCAAGTCGTCTAAAATGAAATATTAGCATTGATTACAAACTAGACTGAAGACTTTGTCCTTCCTTCCAGCTAAAAGAAAGTAGCAATATTACTAAAAGGCAGTATCTACTTAAGCAAGCCAACGAAATCAGAGAGTAAAATATTGCAGAATATATAAGAAAATGTTTTTATTTCATGATGTATTGAGAGCTTGGTATGACAATACATACATGCCAGTTCAAAGCAGATGGAAGAGTTTCCACCTACACCTTTTCATCTACTGGTCATCTCAGAAGGTGTACAAAGCATTCAGTCCACTATGTGCTAGGACAAACTTCTTTGTTGTAATCTGAGTTCAAAGATAATACCCACAAGAAAAGCCCCAAAATCAAACAGATTCAGAAATGTCTTTGAATCACCCTTAATTGTACAAAATTGGTGTGAACTCCTGTGAAATTTAAAGTGCTTCCTGCTTAGGGCAGTGACGCTGCAAGAAACATGTTTTGGTTTACAGTCACTTTTGCTCTTTGGGTCAGGGTGAGTACCAAGTGTGACCAAAGGAACAGTATGTGAAACTTTTTAGAAGTTTAGAAAGGATTCTTGTTTCATGACTGCACAAAGATACAAGCCTTTCTGCTTAACTGAGCTACACAACCTCCTGATGCTGGTCAGGTATTTTATAGAAGACTCATATTTCTGAGGCTAAAAGAGCTTCAGTATTTTCAGATAACACTGGCAGTAGCATCATCGAGTAACTCAGTGGTCTGTAGTAGTAGTTAAAGGATAATCCTTAATGAGTCACAAGATTTAAAAGACTTTACATAGCAAAATCTTAGTGAAAGGCTTGGCAATTTAAGTCAGTCAAGTCAGAGGAGACACTTCTTTTGCCTTCAAAAGGCTATAGAGCAGAGTCATGAAGAACGAAAGTAGGATTAAGATAATTAAGTGCAGATGTGTGACAATCCACGATCTGCTGTCATTCTTGCCACATACTGTTGTGTAGTTCATACCATGTATAGTCCCGTAGGAGGAAAGTAACAAGTAGTTTGGCCCTTGCTTCAGTGTGTGACATGCAATGAGGCAGAATATAGGGGGAAAACAATGAATTATATTCAGGCAGAAAGCCTATTAAGATTCACTGTCTTGAGAGAACAAATACTGAATATTTCCAGAAATTCTTATGGGAAAATCTTCTGCCTAGATACTTGCTTACTGCTTGCCACAGTTGAAATTGCAAGAACTATAATCTGTCACTTGGATGACTCTTTGAAACACCACAGTAGGGCTCTTCCCAGTGTTTCCTGCTTCCTAGAAACAGGCTCTTTCTTGCCTTTCTTCATAGCTTCATACACTTCTGGACATTGTTACACAATGACACAATTCCAATAGGAGGATGGTCACTGCTTTAGTCAAGTGTGTAGCTTGATGAAAACAATCTTCAAGGCATCAATATGAATAATAGAACCACTTTTTTGGCTAAGGTATCAATGAAAAGGTGGGCAAAATATGTTTTTATAGTGAAAAAATTGTAATTTGATATATGGGTTATTAGAATCATAGAATCATAGAATAGTTAGGGTTGGAAAGGACCTTAAGGTCATCTAGTTCCAAACCCACTGCCATGGGCAGGGACATCTCCCACTCAACCATGTCAACCAAGGCTCTGTCCAACCCAGCCTTGAACACCACCAGTGATGGAGCATTCACAACTTCCCTGGGCAACCCAGTTGTTGGTTGCAAAACCAGCGCCTCACCACCCTCACAGGAAAGAATTTCTTCCTCATATCCAATCTGAACTTCCCCTGTGTAAGTTTGAACCCATTAAACCCCTTGTCCTCTCACCACAGTCCCTAATGAAGAGTCCCTCCCCAGCTTCCTTATAGGCCCCCTTCAGATACTGGAAGGCTGCTATGAGGTCTCCACGCAGCCTTCTCTTCTCCAGGCTCAACAGACCCAACTTTCTCAGCCTATCTTCACATGGGAGCTGCTCCAGTCCCCTGATCATCCCTTGTGGCCCTCCTCTGGACTTGCTCCAAGAGTTTCATGTCCTTTTAATATTGAGGACACCAGAACTGTGCATAATATTCCAAGTGAGGTCTCACGAAAGAGGAGTAGAGGGGCAGGATCACCCCCTTCAACTTACTGGTCATGTTCCTTTTGATGCAGCCCAGGATACGGTTGGCCTTCTGGGCTGCGAGCGCACACTGAAGCCAGCTCATGTTCATTTTCTCATTGACCACAACCCCCAAGTCCTTCTCCGCAGGGCTGCTCTGAATCTCCTCCCTGCCCAACCTGTAGCTGTGTCTGAGATTGCTCTGACCCAGGTGTAGGATCTTGCACTTGTCATGGTTAAACTTCATCAGGTTGTCATCAGCCCACCTCACAAGTGTGTCAAGGTCCCTCTGGATGTCATTCCTTTCATCCAGTCTGTCAACCGAACCGCACAGCTTGCTGTCATTGGCAAAGATGCTGAGAGTGCACTCAATCCCACTGTCCATGTCACTGACAAAGATGTTGAACAAGACCGGCCCAACACCAATCCCTGAGGGACACCACTCGTTACTGGTCTCCTGCTGGACATTGAGCCATTGAGCACTACTCTTTGCGTGCTGCCATCCAGCCAGTTCTTTATCCACCAAGTGGTTCACCTATCAAACTGTTGTCTCTCCAACTTAGAGACAAGGATGTCATGTGGGACAGTGTCAAACACTTTTCACAAGTCCAGGCAGATGACATCAACTGCTCTACTCCTGTCCATCAGTTCCATAGCCCAATCAGAGAAGGCCACCAGATGGGTCAGGCAGGATTTCCCCTTAGTGAGGCCATGCTGGCTGTCACCAAGCACCGTGTGGTTTTTCATGTGCCTCAGCATGCCTTCCAGGAGAATCTGCTCCAAGATTTTGGCAGGCACAGAGGTGAGGCTGACTGGTCAGTAGTTCCCTGGGACATCCATTTTCCCCTTCTGGAAAATGGGGGTTATATTTCCCTTTTTCCTGTCATCGGGAATGTCACTTGACTGCCATGACTTTTCAAATAGGACGGACAGTGGCTTAGCAACTTCATTTGCTAGCTTCTTCAGGACTCACAGATGGATTTCATCAGGTCCCATGGCCTTGTGTACATTCAGGTTCCTAAGATGGTCTCGAACCAGATCCTCTCCTGCAGTGGGCCCACAGTCTTCATTCTCACAGCCCCTGCATCTGCCTTCCAAGACTTGGGTGGTGTGGTCAAAGCATTTTTCTGAGGCAAAGACCGAGGCAAACATATCATTAAGAACCTCAGCCTTCTCCAAATCCATAGTAGCCACTTCTCCCGATAGCTTCCGGAGAGGGCCCACATTGTCCCTAGTCTGTCTTTATTCGCTATACACCTATAGAATCCCTTCCTATTATCTTTCATGTCCTTTGTCAAGTTTAATTCTAAGTGGGCCTTCGCTTTCCTAATCTGATCCTACCTGGAAAACATCCCTGTATTCTTCCCAGATTGACTGTCCTTGCTTCCACCTTTTATAAGCCTCTGTTTTTCCTTCAAATTTTCCTTGGCTGGTTCTTATCCATCCAAGGAGGTCTCCTGGCCCTCCTGCAGCACTTCCTTCTAGTTGGGATGCATCGCTCCTGAGCTTGCAGCAGGTGATCCTTGAATATCAACCAAGAATCTTGGGCCCCCCTGCCCTCTAGGGCTATATCCCATGGAACCTCAATAAGCATGTTCCTGAAGAGGCCATAGTCTGCTGTCTTGAAGTCCAGGGCTGTGAGCTTGCTGCACACTCTTCTCACTGTCCTGAGGATCTCAATTTTGATCATCTCATGGTCACTGCAGCCAAGGCTGCCCTGGAGTATCACATTTCCAACCAGCCCTTCCCTGTTGGTGAGCACGATGTCAAGCATGGCACCTGTTCTTGTCGGCTTCTCTATTACTTGTAGAAGGAAGTTGTCTTCCACACAATTGAGGAACCTCCTGGATCGCTTGTGGTGGGCTGCACCATCCCTCCAATAGATATCAGGGTGGTTGAGGTCCCCCATGACAACAAGGGCCTGCGAGTGTGAGGCTGTTCCTATCTGACTACAGAGTGCTTCATCTACCAAGTCCTCTTGGTCAGGTGGTCTGTAACAGATCCCCACAGTAATGTCTCCCATTGCTGTTCTCCCTTTAACCCTGACCCACAAACACTCTGTCGACTGCTCACCTGTCCCCAGACAGAGTTCCATACTCTCCAGCCTATCCCTAACATAAATAGCAACTCCCCTTCCCTGCCTAACGGGCCTGTCTTTTCTAAAGAGCCTTATTATTGCATCTTACAAAAAGAATTTAAAAAATACTTTAATACACAGTTTTCTTAACAGCATTTTTACCTGAATCCACATATAACCTCCAAAAAGCAAGCAGGAAAACATCATATTTCAGACATTTTTTCATAAGAATATTGCACATTACCAAAATCTGCATCTCTCTTTTCTATGTAGTAACATACATGGCCTATTTCACCTATGAACAGCAAGAATACAATGAGATGAATATCTGTGGTGTGATAGCAAGTAATATTCCAGTTGCATTTTTTTTCTAAACTATTTCAGAATAACTTGCAAAATAGGCAGGTTTTATCATCATGAATTACCTTCAAGGTCTTTCACTCATTCTTGAAAGACAAGAAATAATATGTACGTGGTTTTTCTGGCCTCAAAGAAGTATTTAGGCAGTAAAAGTTAAGCTGAAAGTTGGTAATGGGAAAGTCTTTCTTGAAATAAAAAGTTTGCAAACCTTTGGTATCAAAATCGATGTGAGTTTTTTGGTATGGATTTGCACAATAAAGTTTTTCGTAACTATATGGAGACATCTTAACAATCAACTCACTGGTGTTATTTGGTCTGCTGTACTGAACTAACTCCAGGTATCTGCAATGTGAAAGTGTTTGGTATAGATTTGGTTTTTTCTTTCTCTTATTTATCATTAGTTAATAACTTACCATAATGTAAATTTACACACATTCAGACAAACAGGCCTTTTCTCCTTCTTTTCAAGGGACCACATGAAAGGGTAGCAGATAAATATTTTACTAACTCCTCTGAGGATGCTTCAGGGTAGGTTATGTTGCATTTTGTGCAGTATTCTGTCAAGGTGATTTCTATGGTAACCTCTGTTTGCATTCTTTCAAATGATGGTAAATTCTGACACATTCCATTAAATATTGATAGCAGTGTTTCATCTGCTGGAAGCCCACATGGGAATATTTAATTTTATCTACTGTCTGAGACTATTCTCTTGTAACATCAAAGCAGCAAGCTTTTCACAGTTTAAATGCTAATTAGATTTTTATAACCATTTTTATCGTTTTGCTCTACCTCTAGATTGCTCCAAATATGTTTATTTAAAATTCCAAAATGCTTCCATTAATATTCTTACTCAAAGATTAGCTTAGTAGCAAACCTCAAGAATGTACTTAAAGGCTTGTGAAACACCTACAGAATCATAATGCTACAAAATTTTTTGGTCAATGGCTAAGTGATTAGTAAGATCAGCCTTTAAGGAAAAATACAAGCCTAAAAGAGCAAATGTCATAATTAGTTTCAAAATTACTTTGGTTTCTGAAACATAAAACGGTATTGAAACTGTTTCTTTATTGGCCAGGGGGATGTGGGTAAAGAAAACCAACAAAAATAGTGTGTAGGTCTCACAGTTTTATCTTCTTGAGTGGCACATGAAATATTTCCAAAGAATATGATTTCTTTATTTAATAATAATAATAATAAAAATAATAATAATAATTATTATTATAAGTCCTCTGGAAATATATGCTTATATCACACTGCAGATTATGTGCTCATTTTATATAAAACACTGGTAGGAGTCTGGCTGGTGACAATTTTCTTATGAAGAAATTAGCAAACATGAATTTGTGGCAGATGCTAGGGCTCTGAACAGCTACTGTTTTATGTTTTACATCGCTGCTTACACATACTGTCATACTGGATATATTGAATAGTAAATACACTCTGGATTTAAAGCATCACAAAGTAAAGAGGACACCACTGATGTTCACTATCATGTAGCTGAACAAAGCGTCAGCGCCTGAACAAGTGGTAGTAACACAAGTTTAAATTGCAATGACATTTTCTTATTTGATCTGCTGGCCTGAGGGTGGAAATTCTGCACATTAATGTGGAACTCCTGACCTGTTTTGCACTTTTGGGTAGGTTCTGTGCAGCGATGTAATTACAAGAAGTACTTTCAGAAAAATTGGCGCTGATATCAAGATTTTCTGGGTTCCAGTTAGGGTTTGGAAGTTAGAAATCCTTGAAAATTGAAAATATTTGATACTAAGGTCAGCTTTATGAAGAAAAGCAACACTATACATGATTCTAAGCTGTAAAACTGCAGCTCTTTTGAACTGTTTACCTGCATATCCAATCCCAAGACCATCTCAATTACAGACATTCAGCTAGAGGGAATAAATCTGTTTGTGGGTCTCGTACAACACAATGGAATACAAAGATCATGTAATGTTATCTTTAACACCTACTGCATTATTGCCAAAAATTCTCATGGTCAAACTAAGCAGTTTAAGCCATGTTATGTGCCTTTTCTTTTTTTCCACCAAGTGCACCTCCCTAGAGAGATCAATTTGGAAACTGTTGAAAAATCAACAGATTGCAACCTTATATTTTGCATTTAAAAAATCCTTGGAGGTTCTGAAATTCTGTAGAAACTCTTTCTAGAGTCTTGAGGCTACTTTCAGTGCTCTTTTAATGAAAAATATTGCAGCTGTAGTTGCTATTTTTGTGATAGTGCATAACTACTCAGGGCAAGAATAGAATTAGTCTTACTGAATTTCAGGGTAGTGCAAACTCCTTACCACCTGGAGCATCAGGAACACTACTAGGATACTAGAAAGGGCAGAAATGCCTAGCAAGAAGAGGGTCAGCAGATGGTTGCTTGGTAATGGAGTTGACACAACCTAAATGCTGATTTAATTGCTCTTACAGGGCTATGGTTTTCATCAGTCACTTTTTCAACAGCCATACCAATGCCACAGGGTGGCTGCATAATATGCTTTCCTGTCAGATTAAAGGGAGTGTGGGGAAACGGGAGGAGAGGGAAAAGGAATGGATAACACTGAAAATAATGCAAATGGCCCTCCCACCCCCCTGTTCTGGGGGGAGAAACATAAGCCTAATGCCTGACCTAGTGGCTTATTGTTTCTGGCACAGTGATAACTATTCAGGTATCTACAGCACAGACAGAAAAAGAGTGCCTGGCTGTCTCTTTGATTCCAAGACATATTAGGGATAATATAGTAGAAAAGTGGGGCGGTAAAGGGGCTGGCATAGGGGAAGGGGAAGTGAAGTAGGGGTAGGAAAAGTGGGAAACTTGAAGATGGAGAGACACAATAAGACAAGAATGAAAAAACAAAATGTCAGTATAGATCTGGGCTGGAAAAGTGGATTAATGCAAAAGAAGTGGCATGTTTTCAGAGAGATCAAATTAAGTACTGTAAAGCACTACAGCAAGGTACAGAGTGAGATCTCATAAGCCCTGTGGTCTAGAGCTAGTCAAATGTTATGGCCACATGGTTTGGTAATCGTGGGAAAGGCAATGCAGAAAATGCTTTTGAATTATGTTCCCTTAATCTGTGAGAGTTATTGCTTTAGGAAGAACACCAAACTCGACGTAATTTCATTCTATACAGAGCTCAAGCAAATAACCTGTGCACTGCAGAACATAGAAGACCATAAAAGAGGGTACCCAAGCTCTGAGCAGAAGCCAACATGATCCAGCAGATCCAGAGCTGTGCTGAATGTTGTAGCCTGGAAGATGAAGGAACACAAGAGGGGTTTACTTGAGTCCACCTGGTTTTGGTGTGCTGACCCAGCGATGACCCATGTAACACTGAGCCAGAGATACCACATTTAATGTAAAAAGTTTAGAAGCCATATTTTTCTACATACAATTCTAGAGTTACTTAAACAATCAGTACTTCATTTACTTCTATAATAGTGTGTCCTTTTAATTTATAGAGTGTAACTCTACAGGGTGGGGACCATTTTTTTCCTCTAAGAACTAAGGAACATAACTGTGTCAATGTTCTAGGCAGCTACAAAACAGTGGGGCATTTGGGGCTGAATGGCTGCAAAAGTGGTGGAGCTCTGGCCCTCACAGTAAGTTTTCCAGTGTGGTAACAAGACAAACAAAACATAAGCCATGCTGGTAGTACAAAATACAGAATAGGGGTATGTACCAGACTGCAAGCTGGTGTTACAATTCCATCTGTTCTAAGGTTATCTTTCAAAGTCATGTAAGGACAGAATAATAACACATATTAGCTTCTTTCACAGAAGGAAAACCTGAATACGTGATCCAGAGCAAAGACGGAATATTCAGCCACAGTTCTGCATGAGAACAAGAGCATCAAGGTTTTCTGTTTAGACGTAGCCCAAGGTGACTCAAGATTTGGCACTGGAATCAAGCATATTTATGCATACATGCACCTGCATGCCTGTAATGAGTATGTTCCCCCAGCATACATACATCAGCATACAAATTACAGGTGTGTTTGCCAGTCTGGTCATGACACTTATCCTTTTGCACACACATGCTGTTTGATTCTCTTTCTCTGAAACACTGCAGTGTTTCCAAGGCCTGATCTAACATCATCTTTCTCACTGGTACCTATTTTTGTCACTTTGACGACCCTTTCCTGGGTCAACCTGCTGCATTGATTTTCCAGACCTTTCTTCAGTTATGTTGATACCACAACAAAGTCCCCACTTCATTCAATTCTATAGATGTTAAGTGCTGAGTGAATTTCACTACAGGGAGACATCCCCATGAAACTGATGTCTACAACATGCAATTAAGACAAATGTACATTGCCCTGGCTAGAGCCTAGCCAGGTTCCCCTGTAATGCCTAAAATGATTCTTGACATCTATGCTGGTGCAACTGAACCCTGTTCAAGCTATCTAGCTTGGAGAAGACCCTTCTGAAGTCCTTTCTAATGCCAAGAAATAGGCTATTCATTGGGCAAAACAGTTCACAAAATATGTGAATAGTGGGCTTTTCTACTTTCTTTTGGATAACTTGTCAGGGTAATGAGATTCCAAGGAGAGGTAATTAGACACAACTGAACAAAATCCTTCATACTGTGGGAATAAGGGGAGTTTATAAGACAATTGGCAAAAGGAGGTTGAGGACTGGTACCTGTGCTAAACATCAATGTATGTTCCTGTTGAGGTTAGTAAAAGTTGACCAGTTTATATATTTTTAATTTATATTATATGTTCTTTTTATGTATAATTTGTATATTTATAATTTTAATGAGTGATAGCTGATTAATTTCTTTAGCATCGACAGAGTGCAGAGAGATGAAGAACCAGTTCAGTCTTCCAAACACTTTGAAGGGCCAGACCCTCTGCTGGGATGAGGAAGAAGAATAGAAAGTGAAGAAAAGGAGAGAAAATGCAGCAGGAGGTGGGGAAGTATCTTCCTAAAGCACAACTAACACCAACAGAATAAACATTTTTGCCTTTAACAGGAGATCTGCACTGGAGGCAGCCATTTATTCATGCCCCTCTGTTGTCCCAGAAGTAAAATCAAATGTTTGTACAGCTCTGATCCAGCTGAGGGGCTTAAAGCCTCATGTAGGGAAGATAATGAATTTCTTTGTTTCTCTCTCCCTCAACCCCCAATTGATTATAGCTTGTACTTAGAAGGCAAAATTAACAGCCCTGCTCCCCAGCAGCAGCTCCTGTAACTAACAAGGAGGAGCAAGAGCTGTGTAACACCAATTTACTACTTCTTTGTACAGATCTCACTGATGAGGGGAATGTTAGCTCCTATGAGGATGGGCACCCTAAGCTATAAAGGGAAATTTCATACATGCCTCTGAAGAGCTGACAGACTGAATTACAGCTAGTAAATGCTCCACTATCACTGAGTGTACAAAGAGAAACTCTGTGGTATTTTATTGACCCTTTAAGCAATCCATTCCCTACAGGTTCTTTTCATTACCACTGAAATATTGTAACGTCTTCAGGTTTCCTGTCTACTATCTTCAAGAAACTTCAGTGTTTCCATATTTCCTTTCCTTTCCTTTCCTTTCCTTTCCTTTCCTTTCCTTTCCTTTCCTTTCCTTTCCTTTCCTTTCCTTTCCTTTCCTTTCCTTTCCTTTCCTTTCCTCCCTTTCCCTTTCCCTTTCCCTTTCCCTTTCCCTTTCCCTTTCCCTTTCCCTTTCCCTTTCCCTTTCCCTTTCCCTTTCCCTTTCCCTTTCCCTTTCCCTTTCCCTTTCCCTTTCCCTTTCCCTTTCCCTTTCCCCTTCCCTTTCCCCTTCCCTTTCCCCTTCCCTTCTGTTGTTCCTGTTTTGGGGACTGAATACCTTGGATCTCAGGAGGTGATACGGTCTACCAGGGAGCAAAAACCTCTAGCAGGACACCATAGCACACTCCATATCAGGAAATTAGCTGATGCGGAGACCTGGGGACAGGCATAATTCAACTTTTACATGGAATGTAGTCTTTTATATAGCTTAGTTGGCCCAGGCCATCTAGCAGTTTCTGGGGCACAGCTCAGAAAATAAGCTTTACAAAAAAGAAACCATTACCCTGTTTTGAAGAGTCTTTTCTATGTATAGCAGTGACGGTGTTAGCTGGCCTCAGGGTCTGTGAGAAAGCCATAACATACCTAGCTGACCTAGCCTGAGATTTCAGTAATCCTGACATTGGCTTGCCTTTTGGTTTTGGTCATGTTCATTATCCCACTTGCCTGAGAAACCACATCTCTGGTATTCTGATCCTATTTCATGTCCAGAAGTGTTCAAAGTCAGTGTATTTCTCATTCACTGGGAGTATGTAGTTATGTGTTTCAACTACATTACTGAAAATAACATATTTAAAAAAATAAAATAAAAACCAAAACAAACACCAGTGTTTCCCAGGAGCAAATTTTCCAGGTGTTGTTATATCCAGTTCCCATGTGTTTCTGGACTGCATGGCCTGGCTGTCAAGAGCTCAAATGAGTACTTCCCTTCCATTCCTCCTTCTTGCAATGAAGTCTTCATCCTACATTGCACATTTGTAATATCTTTTACTGAGCATGACAGCATCTTTGTCCAATGGCAACCAGTAGATCACTTAATACATGAACTCTTCTATATTCTAGACTATATAATCTAGTCCCCACTATTCAAAAGCACAGCTGTACAACTGAAAGACAGCACATGTAAAGTCATATTTAGAGAAGAGAGGATATTAATTTCTGACAGGTATCTTGTGGCACAAATCAGTTCAGAAAGAAATTCTGCTATGTATTTTTGAAATTAGCATGATTTGCATGCTTCTGTAATAGAACATTGTGCACTTGGCTGTAACTGCAAATTATTTCTGCAATGCAGCAGGGCAGCGTGTTAATTCTGTACAGTTAGTTAAATTCTGGGAAGGAAATCAAATTCTGCAAATGTTATGGGGGACTTTCTCCCACAAACACTGAAAATCAGAGCTCCATCAGCAATAGTGTCATTTAGGGATGCTATCATCTTCCTGTCAAGTTCCCTGCTTAGACTGCCTTTTCTTCCGGCGAACCTCAAAGATGACCTGTTATCTGTTTCTTACTTTATGACACTTATGGAACCTGAATAGAAAATCAAAAGCAAGAAAGGTGTTATTTTCAAGGCACTGCAGTTTTTCAACATTTCTCTTGTTTTTCTTCTGCAAACAACAAAGTGCCAGAATGCATCATTTGCTAGACAGTAAAATAATGAAGAACAGACATCTCATCTGCATTTTGATGAAGACCAAACAAGTGGGACATCGATGTAAAATGGGTACTAAATTTTCCACTCTTTTCTCTCCCACCACATACATTCCTTATTATTGTAGGGTTGGGTTTTTTTTTTTCATTTCCCCTCCCTGCATGCCTGATATTTGTTTTACAAATAGTTCACTATTTGGAAGCCTGAGTTTCTGTAATTTCTTTCTACTTCAGTGGAAAAGCTTCTGAGCTATCTTTCTTGAGACAGAATATTGTAGTTGATAGTGAAGAAATGATGCGGCTGTTCATATCTTAATAGGGCCTGGAACTTCCCTGTGGCTGACGCTTAACTGAACCATAACTACAAGCTCTGTATACTATTTTACTGTGGCCTTACCCTATGACATATGCTTTGCACTACTAGCATGAGTGTCCCAAGTCACCAACCACCACTTCTGCTCTTTAGCTTTGCATCTGGAGTGTTACTTTAAACAGTTCCCACTAGTGTTGAATCCTTGTCATTGGCCCTTCTCTGGCCCACTTCTGTACAAAATGTTTCCCTATTCATAGCAACATATTAAAAGACATCCAGAGGCAAAAATCAGTCTTGCAGTGCTTAAAATTGAAAAAAAAATCCTCTGCAGAATATTATATAAATTCAATTCCCCCTTTTTTTTTTTTTTGGCAACAATTCCTTTTGGTGCATGCTTCAGAGAGTCTGGGCCAGGAAATGGAATAAGCTGCTGCAGCCATGGCAGGTATATTTGGTGCAATAGAGTAGCATGACAGGGCTTTATTACAGTAAGTAATACAATTCCAGAAACAACCTATGCGGAACATATTGCTTCTCCTGCACATGTCAGGAAATGGACTTTGATCGATGTTGTTGCAACACAAAACCACATACTAAAATTTTTAATTATGCTGACAATGTAAAAGTGTAGATGGTGCTCACTGGCAGTGTTCATTGCCTTTATAATTAACAAATGGACAGTGCAGATTAGTTCTGCATGCTCTTCATGTTTAACAAATCTTTCTAGCTGCTGCCATCAGCATATATATAAGAAATAAGCCATGAGAGGGGGCCTGGTTATCATCACCTCTGGAGTGTTAAAAGGCATTCTCTAGGGGCGTGATTATCTCATGATAACCACACCACCTGGAGTAACCATACTGCTGCTATGAAAATTCATTAATGTAAGAGAAAAACTTGTACATTTGTGCTAGAGGATGAAGTTAGGAGTTCAGAATGCTAAACAGCGTTATCAGAATCTCTAGCTTTCATCTCTTCAAACCCATATGAGAATACTCACTAGGCTATTGTAATGCTTTGTCAATTTTTTAAAATAAAACACCACTTCAGCAATATTTTTGCAGCAGCCTGTATGATAGTCACAAATTAAAAAGAGAAGACACAGCCATCAGAGGACAGAAAGTGAGTTAGTCACATATCTCAAAATGCCTTCTCAAAGGGAGTATCTCAGTTGGCAGAAGCCATTCTAACGCATAGTTTTTCAGAATAAAAAGCACAAGAAAATCACATATCAAATTAAATAGCAGTGTCTATAATTTTAAATTTTAAATGGGCTAATTTCTGCTCAGCAATGCATTTAGAGTATATTTAATTTGAATTTATCAGAAAAGTACAGAATGAAGTACATGGAATATGATAATTCATTGTCTGCTGTTCTCTATAATGTAGCATACTGTTATCTCATACACTAATGATGTTAATGGATTCTCATGATCTTCTTGACCTCTTCAACAATGGATGGATGTGTATGTGCTTTTGCTGTCCTCCAGGTTTTATGCCTCACTCTCATCTTCCTTACTAATTTTTTGTCTTTGCTTCTGCTTCATTTCCTCTTCAGTAGGAGGGCATACTTTATTTAAAGAGTTTCAGTTCTACATTTGTAAGGATAATTTTTTGGGTTTATAAATCAATATATTTTGAAGCAACTGCTCAACTACTAATGTTGTGACTATTCACCCCCAAGAGTATTTGTTGCTCTTTCATAGGGGCTTATCCATTTAACAAAATTTGGCTGTCCTGTTACCCAGAGACAATAGGAGACATACAAAAAGCTTTTTTGGTACTGTTTTTTTACTTACTCTTCTCTTTGTTGTCTGTGCTTAGCATCTGTAACATGTGGTGGATGTAACGATGGACTTTCCTCAGGCTGTGTAGATGGTGGTGGGAACCATGTAGACAGTCAAGAGAATGCAGCCCAGAGAGTGCTAAGTGGCTACAAAGCACAGAATGGTTACATTTACAGCCCTCCTCTGCTCACCATATGTTCATTGTGGTTACTCAGCACACAAGCAGCTGAGGAGACTTCATCTTTGGAGGCAGGGAGAGTTTGAAGACCATTTGCTTGTGCAGTTCTCATCATGCTTGGATTCCAGCTTTAATGCAAAAAGAACAGAAGGTAATTTAGGTTTGTTTTTGATGAGTCTATGAGGCACTGTGAAATGTTAACTTCCCTGTTTAGATTCAAAGTATATGAGCTCTCTGTGCGCAAGATGTGAAAGTATTTAGGAGATGTTACCTGCTCTTGCTAGACAACAGCTTATGGCGCAACTGAAATTTCCTTTGAACTTGATCATCCAGGAGATTGAATTATTTGTTTGGCTGTGGTGGTTCCGACAACTTCCTTTCTGTGCTGCAAAGAACGTCTAAACCAGAAAGCTCTTCTGTTAAGGCCACTGTGACTTACATTTTATAAATGGAACTGTGGTTTTATCAATGCTGATGAAATTACATAGTATGAAGCACTTTATCACATTCTGTGAGCGCAGAAGACCACAGTACAGAAGGGAGTCAAAAAGGAAAATATACCTTGTGTAACGCATTTGGTTCCCTAGGTGGTTGTAGGGAAAGAATTGTGAAGACACATTTTCGCAGATTTCAGGTTCTACAGAAGTTGCTGGGATGTTCTCTGTGGCTGTTAACAGCTAATGAAAATGAGAGTAACTGTACAATTGTTCTGGCTTGCACTCAAGAGCATGCCAGTCACTTATACCATTTGGCGTATACAAGTCAAACTTCAGAGAATCATAGAATCAACTAGGTTTGAAAAGACCTTATGGCTAGATTTGGTTCACCATTCTAGCTTAGGGTGTTAAAAGTAACTGAAAAACACACCACCAGCATAATTCATCTGGGAATTTACATTACTGTAGATGATAGAATTTAGGAACATCAGCAACTACTTGTCTCTTGCTGACACCACTAGTTTCCTGATTAGAAATCTAATCAAAAGTAAATGATGTTCGAGATCTTCATGCAACTTTACTATTGTAAAAACGATCGTAAAAAGGGGTGAACTAACCACATGAGAGCTCCTGTAAGACTGGTACCAACAGGGGTTAAATGAGCCTGCAGTACTCTATAGGGGCCAGGAATCAAGAGGAACGTGCCCATCTGTTTGGTTTCTGAAGACTGTTGTAGAGCAGCTGTGCCTTATCACTGATGTCCAAAGGAATAGTTTCTTATAAATTCTGGAAGTTAATCTGCAGGAGACTTGGCTTTTCTGCTCCTTTCCTGGATGTTTATAGATAAGATATTTCAGTCTGCCATGGAATCAATTAATATTGGTCCTTGTTTTCTATAATTTCCAGGTTTTGATTGCACAAGTGTCCTGGGTTCAGTAGTAGCAGTCATTTTTCTCCTTCTTAGTAGCTGGCGCAGTGCTGTGGTTTTGACTTTCAGTCTGGGAACAATGCTGATAGCACCGATGTTTTTTAGTTGTTGTTACTAAGTAATGTTTACTCCGACCAAGGACTTTCTGAGTCTCATGCTCAGCCAGGGATGAGGGGAAGCCGGGAGGAAGCAGAGACAGGACACCTGACCCAAACCAGCCAAAGGGGTATTCCATACCGTAACACGTCATGCCCACTATATAAACTGGGGGCAGTAACCAGGAAGGGTTAGATCACTGCTGGGGTCAGGCTGGGTATCGGTTGGCATGTGGTGAGCAATTGTATTCTCTTCCCTCGTTCTTTCCCTTGTCATTATTGTTATTGTTGGTAGCAGTAGTGATTTGTGTTATACCTTAGTTACTGGACTGTTCCTATCTCAACCCGTGGGAGTGTCATGGGTTCAGCAGTAGCAGTCATTTTTCTCCTTCTTGGTAGCTGGTGCAGCACTGTGTTTTCGATTTTGGGCCTGGGAACAAGCGCTGATAACACCAGTGTTTTCAGTTACTGCTTGGTAATGTTTTGGTCTGGCCAAGGACTTTCTGAGCCTCATGCTATGCCAGGGAGGAGGGGAAGCCGGGAGGAAGCAGAGACAGGACACCTGACACAAACTGACCAAAGAGGTTATTCCATACCACAGCACATCATGTGCAGGATGTGAAACCAGAGGGCAGAGACCCAGAAGGGTGTGGTGGTGGACTGGGGGTGCACGGCATGGTCAGGTTTTTGGTACTGGGGGTTCGCTGCTGGGGGGTGCACTGGCTGGGTGAGGCTTGGTGAGCAGTTGTATTCTCTTTCTTTGTATTTCTCTTGTATTATTATTGATGGTAGCAGTAGTGATTTGTGTTATACCTTAGTTACTAAACTGTTCTTATCTCAACCTGTGGGAGTTGCATTCTTTTGATTCTCCTCCCCATCCCCCCGGGACTGGAGGAAGATAGAGGGGAGTGAGTGAGTAAAACTGCGTGGGTGGGGGACTTAAACCGCGACAGGGAGTTACATTCTTTCAATCCTCTTCCCCATCCCTCCGGGAATGGGGGGGAGGGAGGGGGAGAGTGAGAGAGTGGCTGCGTGGTTCTGAGTTACTGCTGGGCTTAAACCACTACAGTTTTTTTTAGATGCCCAACGTGGGGCACGAAGGGTTGAGATCTGACCAGAGTGCGTCTAATCGTATTTGTGGTAAGCATTCATTGCTTTGGATTAATAGTCACTCATCACAATGCTGATTTAATGGCTCTCAAAGTTGTTGCTCTTGATCTCGCAGTCTCAGCATGTTGTACCTTACGGCCGGTATTTGCTGTGTTAGTGTTTATTGGCTGGGGGCCTTGGGCTAAGGTTCTTGTCTCATTGTACTTTGTGGTAATGACTTGTAATACAATAGGATTATTGATCATGAAACTGATCTGGCTTGTGTTCCTAGTGTGGTCACTGCCTCTATACTTTAGGGGGTATATAACAGAAGTGTTTATCAATTACACATCTTTTTTCCCCTTGTTGGGTGGTCAACCCATGAAGGAGACATTCCCTTACATTCTCAGCTCCCCCTCCCTCCTGATCATTTACAGTATCATTTGAGAGTTCTGACAGTTTTGAATGGCCTTCAGGTACCCTGGAGACCTGCTTGCTGATTGTGATGGGGATCACCATGTTGGCACACATACAGAGTGTGTTTTACCGATGACCATTTTGTCTGATCTCAAGAGTTAAGCAGAGTTGGGTTTGGGTCTTGTCTAGGGTTAGATGATGATATAGGAGGACCAAGAGATTTTCCCCAGGGCTGGACATTCACGAGTTCCAGGGTGTGTGGGATAGTATGGGCAAGTATCTAGGCCAGTGGGCCCCTCCAGTGCTTTGGAGCCTCACCACTGAACAAGTGCAAAATGCAGAAAAATTAATAAAACACTTAGATGAGGTGTGTTGTTATCCTGATCAAACCAGAGAGGGACAAACCTTGGCAATGCGTTGGGGCTTGGCCTATGCTTACAGAGCCCTGTTCAACACTATCCAGCACCTTCAAAGGGAAAACGATGTCTCTGGATCTGACAGCAAAGTAACAGACAACACAGCTACTCAAACTTCAAATACAGCAGCTACACCAACCCCAGTGACAAGTACAGCAGCTAGGCAAACTCCGACAGTAACAGACAGCACAGCTGCTGGTGGTACTAAACCCCCAAGCACAGCATCTGCACCAACCCTGACAACAGATACTGCAGCCACTCCAGCCACAGTGATACCGGTGCACAGTGTACCCTGATGCCATCAAGCTATCAAGGGGTGGAACCTATTTCTATTTCTGGAGTGACAGGAGGATCCCAAGAGTTGACTGTACTGGAGGCTGAAATTAGCCTGACTGGGAGGGAATGGCAGAAACACCCCATTGTGACTGGTTCAGAGGCTTCATGCATCCTCGGCATAAACTACCTCAGGGGAGGGTACTTCAAAGACCCAAAAGGGTACTGATGGACTTTTGGTATTGCTGCTTTGGAGACAGAGGAAATTGAGCAGCTGTCCACCTTGTGTGGTCTCTCAGAGGATCCTTCTGCTGTGGGGTTGCTGAAGGTAGAAGAACAACAAGCGTCAATCACAATCACAACAGTGCACCAGTGTCAATATCGCACCAACTGAGACTCCCTGATTCCCATCCACAGGCTGATCCGAAGAGTTGGAGAGCCAAGGAGTGATAAGCAGGACCCACTCACCCTTTAGTAGACTAGCGTGACCTGAATGAAGTTGCACCACCATTGAGTGTTGCAATACTGGACATGCTAGAACTTCAGTATGAACTGGAGTCAAAGGCAGCCAAGTGATACTGCCACAACTGGTATTGCCAACACATTTTTTTCAATTCCTTTGGCAGCAGAGTTCAAGCCACTGGAGGGGTGTCCAGTACACTTGGAACCAACTGCCCCAGGGGTGGAAACACAGCCCTACCATCTGCCATGGACTGATCCAGACTGCACTGGAACAGGGGCAAGCTCCAGAACACCTGCAATACACTGGTGACATTATCGTGTGGGGTGATACAATGGAAGAAGTCTTTGAGAAAGGGAAGAAAATAATCCAAATCCTGCTGAAAGATGGTTTTGCCATAAAACGGAGTAAAGTCAAGGGACCTGCACAGGAGATTCAATTTTGGGGAATAAAATGGCAAGATGGACGCCGCCAGATCCCCACAGATGTGATCAACAAGATAACAGCAATGTTGCCACCAACTAATAAGAAAGAAACACAAGCTTTCTTGGGTGCTGTGGGGTTCTGGAGGATGCACATCCCGAATTACAGTTTGATTGTAAGCCCTCTTTATTATGTTACCCAGAAGAAGAATGATTTTAAATGGGGCTCTGAGCAACAACAAGTCTTTGAGCAAATTAAATGTGAGATAGTTCGTGCAGTAGCCCTTGGACCAGTATGGACTGGGCCAGATGTTAAAAATGTACTGTACACCGCAGCTGGGGAGAACGGTCCTACCTGGAGCCTCTGGCAGAAAGCTCCAGGGGAGACTCGAGGTCGACCCCTCGGCTTTTGGAGTCGGGGATACAAAGGATCTGAGGCCAGCTATACCCCAACTGAAAACGAGATATTGGCAGCCTATGAAGGAGTTTGAGCTGCTTCGGAAGTGACTGGCACTGAAGCACAGCTCCTCCTGGCAGCCCTGTTGCCCGTGCTGGGCTGGATGTTCAAAAGCAGGGTCTCCTCTACACATCATGCAACTGATGCTACATGGAGCAAGTGGGCCGCACTAATTACACAACGAGCTCGAATAGGAAATCCCAGTCGTCCGGGAGTTCTAGAAGTCATCATGGACTGGCCAGAGGGCAAAGATTTTGGAATGTTACCAGAGGAGGAAGGAGTGATGCGTGCTGAAGAGGCCCCACCATATAATGAACTGTCAGAAAGTGAAAAGCAGTATGCCTTATTTACTGATAGGTCCTGTCGCATTGTGGGAAAGCACCATAGATGGAAGGCAGCAGTATGGAGTCCTCAACGACAAGTTGCAGAAACTGCTCAAGGGGAGGGTGAATCGAGTCAGTTTGCCGAGGTGAAAGCCGTCCAGCTGGCCTTGGACATTGCTGAATAAGAAAAGTGGCCAGTACTTTATCTCTATATTGACTCCTGGATGGTGGCAAATGCCCTGTGAGGGTGGTTGCAGCAATGGAAGCAGAGCAACTGGCAACACAGAGGTAAACCCATCTGGGCTGCTGCACTGTGGCAAGATATTGCTGCCCGAGTGCAAAACCTGGTGGTCAAGGTACTGCCACGTAGATGCTCATGTACCTAAGAGTCGGGCCACTGAGGAACACCAGAACAACCAACAAGTGGATAAAGCTGCTAAGATTGAAGTGGCTCAGATGGACTTAGATTGGCAACATAAGGGTGAATTATTTTTGGCCCAGTGGGTCCATGACACTTCAGGTCATCAGGGCAGAGATGCAACATACAGATGGTCTCGTGATCGAGGGATGGACTTAACAATGGACACTACTGCCCAGGTTATTCATGAGTGTGAAACATGTGCTACAATTAAGCAAGCCAAACGGTTAAAGCCTCTTTGGCATGGAGGACGATGGCTGAAGTACAAATATGGGGAGGCCTGGCAGATTGATTATACCACACTCTCACCAACCCGCCAAGGCAAGCGCCATGTGCTTACCATGGTGGAAGCAACCACCGGATGGTTGGAAACATACGCTGTGCCCCACGCCACTGCCCAAAACACTATCCTGGGCCTTGAGAAACAGATTTTGTGGCGACACAGCACCCCAGAGAGAACTGAGTCCGACAATGGGACTCATTTCTGGAACAGCCTTATAGACATTAGGGCCAAAAGCATGGCATTGAGTGGGTATATCACATCCCTTACCATGCACTAGCCTCTAGGGAAAGTCAAACAGTACAATGGGCTATTAAAAACTACTCTGAGAGCAATGGGTGGTGGGACTTTCAAACATTGGGATACACATTTACCAAAAGACATCTGATTGGTCAACACCAAAAGATCTTCCAGCAGGGCTGGTCCAGCCCAGTCAGAATTTCTACGTGCTGTGGTGGGAGACAAAGTTCCTGTGGTGCACATAAAGAATTTGCTGGGGAAGACAGTCTGGGTTATTCCTGCTTCAGGTAGAGGCAAACCCACTTGTGGGATTGCTTTTGCTCAGGGACCCAGATATACTTGGTGAGTAATGCGGGAAGATGGGAAAGTCCAATGTGTACTTCAAGGGAATTTGATTTTAGGGGAAAACAGCCAATGAACTCAATTATATGCTGTTGCCCACTATGTAGCACTTTTATAGCCCACCAACTAGATGTCTTCAGGTCACCAGTGACTGGCCCTGACCTCCCTCTGATCATCATTCCAGCAAAGAATGAACTTCAATGAAACCAGACGAGCTCAGCAGTGACCAGACAAGTTTTGTGGTGTCATTAGCAGGGAACAATCCAACACTGCACACAGCCTCTCCTGCTCTGAAAGACTGTTACAAAAGATAAAGCCCAACGTCATGGACGGGATGAACTCAGCAGCTTTATAGGGATTGGTCCATGCACTAAGGAATGATATCCCTTTCTTTATGTGTGTGTGGACGTATATATATATGTATATATATGTGTGTGGATGTATATATATATATATATGAGAAAAGAGTGATAGTATATTTTTCAGTGTGGGATCTGAGCATGACATGAATGGTATGGAATAAGGGGTGGATATGGTCCTGGGTTCAGCAGTAGCAGTCATTTTTCTCCTTCTTAGTAGCTGGTGCAGTGCTGTGGTTTTGACTTTCAGCCTGGGAACAATGCTGATAGCACCGATGTTTTCTAGTTGTTGTTGCTAAGTAATGTTTACTCTGACCAAGGACTTTCTGAGTCTCATGCTCTGCCAGGGAGGAGGGGAAGCCGGGAGGAAGCAGAGACAGGGACACCTGACCCAAACTAGCCAAAGGGGTATTCCATACCAGGAATATACTTGGCAGTAACCAGGAAGGGTTAGATCACTGCTGGGGTCAGGCTGGGTATCGGTTGGCGTGTGGTGAGCAGTTTTACTCTCTTCCCTTGTTATTTCACTTGTCATTATTATTATTAGTGGTAGCAGTAGTGGTTTGTGCTATACCTTAGTTACGAGACTGTTCTTATCTCAACCTGTGGGAGTTACATTCATTCAATTCTCCTCTCCATCCCTCTGGGGGCAAGGGAAGGAAAAAAGGGGGGAGTGAACCAGCAGCTGTGTGGTTCTGAGTTACCGGATGAGCTTAAACCGCATCAACAAGGAACTCAGCAGGTTGGAAATATGACATTAATTGATGCCTAAGACATAGTGCAGGGCTAGTACCCAGTAACCAAATGTGATAAATTACTAGTGCCAGCCAGTCATCATGGGTGTGCTGTTTCATGATGTTACTCTTTCACTGAGATTTTTGTGTCCAAGATGGTCTAGACCTGCAGATTGTGCTGCCTCTAAATGTCACTGCATAGACAGCAGAAGTTGGATAATTCACTGCATGACATATTTGTCCTTCCCAGATTTCTAGCCTGACTGGTGCTATTAATTTGTGACTGTATTTTTTACTTTTAAGAAGTGTTCAAACCCAGACTTGCCAGTGTGAAATGCCATTTTGTTAAGAATCTGCCACTTACAGCTTTCACATGTTAGATTATATGGTACATGAGTTCTGCCAGATGAGTTTTTCTTCGCTATGTACTGCAGCTCATGGTGGGCTTCACAGATCTTGAACAGCTCTGCTTTTCAGGGATGTTAGTGCATTTTCTCAGTGGCTGAATTTTATTAGTTTCCAAAGATAACAGTCCATGAGGCCGCATACTCAGGCGTTTATGTGCAGGAAGGGTGTCAGAAGGAATAAAATTGAAATACCCTGCTCTGTGCCAGATTACGCCCTTCAGAATACATACACCTGCTTGATATGATACTTACTGCAATAGTGAAACTCTGGGCAGACAGAAGTGTTTCCCTGACACAGAAACTGCCGATCTTGGGTTCATTCAAACACTATGAACCTCAGTGTCCTTTTCTGTACAAAGAAAATAATAGTATTCAACCCCAAAAGGTTTTCAGATAAATAATTTTAAAGAAAATTGCCAATGAGGTTACTCTAATGGAAAGTCTGAATTTCTTTGTTATGCCCGAACACAGACTATTTAGAGACTGGAGGAGCCCTTTCAGACTGCATATGCTGCTTAGATCTGTTTCTGGATCAGCCCAAAGCCAAAATATCATCATGGTATGGTTCTTGAGACTGAACGCTGTGAATAAACCAGTAGGATAGAAGCCATTTAAAGCGTACTAGAGCATTGCTGCATATTCTTGAGCACCATCTGCTGGTACTTTCTCATTTAGCCAGTATTTACATTATTGGAGGCATCTTTACTTATAGAATGTTCCTGAAAGAAACAGGAGCTGAAGTTATCAAGAAAATAAAGTCCGTAGATGTTTCTTTGTCATGCTTGGAAAGTGGCCAAATAGAAAAGGTCTGGAAAAGGCTTTGGAAGAGACTACCAAGTTGGTACATGAAAACGGAGACTTACGTAAAGCCCTAAATGCAGCACAGAGATCCGTGCTGAGGCAAGTAATACCTGGAATAAAGATTTTAGCATTGCCAAAGGATGGAGCTCTTTTTGTTCTGGGTCAGATGAGATATCAGCCAGTTCTCTAGCCAAAATGGTCCCAGGCCAAAAAATGGGATGGTAAGGGGTTTCGTAATGAGTAACTCAGCAGTGGAGGTGCCAGATTTCTTTAAGACCCTCCAGAAAAAACTTTCAGAAAAAGCTGTGAGTATGAGGGCAGGAGAGAGGAAGGAAGAAATAAGATGTTAGTACTGATCTATCTTAGCTCTTTAGGGCACGGATGCTCAATACCTATATGTGTCCCTTTCAAGGGCTAGAAATCCAGTAGAGTCTCCAAAATGTATCTGAAGAGATTACTTATATTGTAGCCAATAATAAAACATGTAAACCTACCAGAATTAACTTTAGAGCACCTAGGCCGGGTTCAGGCTCCAAAACCCTTCCAATCATTTGGCTGTTTGACCTTACCAGATTTGGTGCTAACTAGTTTCTTTGTAGCCTGTCAGTGACTGTGGTGCAGTCTTATTTCACAAACTTGGTAGTCCTATATCCAACACCTTCTTACACAGCATCTCATCAGGAGGTCATGTCACAGCAACATCACTCCACCCTGTTCTGGGAAGCCTCCCCCAGCTGCTTTCCATGCTTTGCATAGTGGGGGGTATGCATGGGAAGGATTTTATTCTTCCAGTGGTGAGGATTCATATGAGCTCTGATGCTCCATGTGATGAGACTCAAAAATTGATTTGGGCTTATTTGTTTGCTTGGCTGAAAAACTAAGCTGCCAATGGATAGGCAGGGAAGCCCAGACAAGGGTTATATCTGTATTTCAGAAAACTAAACCACTGATATATGTGTGTGGGTTTTTTTCACTATTTTTAGCACCTTTAATATCTCCAAATGTTATGAATGTTATTCCGAGTCCTGTGGTGAAGTAAGGACTCATGAGTGGCACCTGCTGTATTTTGTACTGAGGATTTACAGAGATGAAAAGAAAGCAAAGTAGAAAACACAACACAGCGAATACTGTGTCCCACAGAAGCCATTACTTTTGCTGAGGCTCCCTAGAGATCAATAAGGTGGCAGATGTTGCTTTGCCCTGGTGTTTTTTTACACAGATGCAAAATGAAAATGTGAGAATTTTCAAAGTTACTAAAGACTGCAAGATATGAAGCAATCATAGCTTAAAAATACTTTTTCAGATGTTTCTGGAAAGTTAATTTCTGGTATGATACATGTACACAAGGAAAAATATTACATAATCACAATGCAAATACCAAAACATTAAAAACTACTTTATGATGTATGATTCTTTTTGAATCTTTTCTATGATTCTTTTTGATGCAGCTCCTTATTTCAAAATCAAGGGTGTCTACCACTTCTCAGGAGTCCAATGCTTTTTCCAAAAGCATTATGAGTTCTGGCATTCTATACCATTGGATATTCAAATAGCAATATAACTATCCAACTTCATTTAAAAAGAATACTTATTGAAATAAAAAAATAACCAGATGTATATACCATATTTTTATTTCTCCAGATATGGCATATGTAAGTTTAGATGCCCCTAACAAAATGCATATTTCTGCTTTTATATCAACCTCATGCAGCTAGACCTTGTAATACATTTTCCATTGATAGGGAGAATAGAATAATGCATCAAATCTAAGCTTTTTAACTTCCTGTAACTTCAGCATAAAATGTTTAAAAAAAACTGTAATAAGTACATTCAGAATAGTGTATTGTCTATCAGAAACAAAATTATAACTGGAATTTAGCCTAATTTCCTGCCTAAATTCTCCATATTTTTTGTATCAGTTGTTTTACTTTCAACTGTAACACATCACTGTGAGGAACTGTGGCAGTCCAGCTGGTGATTAAGTTTAAACTAAATCTTTAATTTGAATTAAAATCCTTCACATAGCTCTTGGGGTTTTGTACCCTTTACAGTGAGTAATCTTTTCCTTTGTTCTAAGAGGAAAGAATACTTATAGATAACTATTTCTGTGTATATGAGGAAGTGTAGAAGGGCACAGGCAGCATCAGTATTGTTTATAATCCTTATCACTGGTAAGTAAGGGATATTAAGCTCTGATGCCTTTAGCCTTGAGAGAAACCTGCCTTCAAAAAACCAATTTATTATATCTTGTCCTGGGAGATTTATGCAGAATTATTAATGTAATAAAATAAAAAAAGAAAGTAGATTAATGGTCCTGTTTCTCCTGAACTTCTTAGTTGTATCATTCACTTACTGTCTTTACTCATTTTTGCCTAACCAATGTAGAATTGCAGAGTACAATTTTATTGCTGCTGAAGGAGCATCAACAGATTGTTACAAATGCATTTTTTTCTATGAAGAAAAGAAAGACTTTGCTAAATGGTATTGATGGATGATAAGTGCTGAAGTAGATATCATTAACCACTGTGTGTGCAGTATGAAGTTTGCATTAAAGACTTAAGAAACTGCAGTAAGTTAATGAACTTGAAGCCAAACTAAACAAACAAAAAACAGAGGTAAGAGAGTAATCAGATTTCCATTAAAAGGTTCCAATTAGTGAGGCTGTGAGACAAAACTAATATAAACCAACCTAGAGATGTGGTTTCCTGCAAATGCCAAAGTGAGGACTGTGCCATGTTATTTCCTCTTAAGCAGGTAAACTGGAGGTTAAGCTAGACTTAGGTGGACCAGGCCCTATGCTGACAGAAGGCCAGTGGGTCATAAGAATTAGACTTTTTCATAGGTGAACCAACAAGTCCAGAATCTACTTTTTCTTCTTATCTGAAGAGCATGGCTTAAACCTTCTGTCAACTTCAAAGACATTTTGCCAACATAGGTTAGCTTCTCTGGTGCCATTTAAAGTAAGGCAGTAAAAGCTTTTCCTGATGTGAGAATCCTCAGGCTTATCAGTCTTTCAGTATCCACTCATTTGAGAGAAGCTGTAGAAAAGTTGAACATTTCCTCACCAGTTTAAATGCTCTCTCTGTTATTGCAAACAATAGACAGCTAAAGAAAATTAAATAACCTAATGCTAGAGAGGAAAAAAAAAAAAGAAAAAGACATTAAAACCTAGGAAACTGTGGCAACTCATACTGCTGAGTATTGCCAACACTACAAAACATGTCTTAAAGCAGTTAAAAGTTATAGCATGTAACTCAAGACTGCTGTGGCCTGATTGAAAATGACTGGAATTATTGAGAAGCCTTATGGTGTGTGCCTGAGTTATGGGAGGCAAAGACCAGACTGAAGTTCAGGCTTACATCGTTTAAACTTGTCATGCTTCTTTCTGCTCATACAGCTGACTATTCCCCACAACTGTGTCAAAACAACATTCATACTGCAAAAAGAAGACAGCCTTTAAGCCAGGTATCATATACTAGTTATGTACACCTTACCCAGCAGTCAGTCCTATGTCTCCCAGGGTTGCAAGTGGTGCCTCATGCACCATGTACTTGTGGGGTTTTTGGTTGATTAGTTTTCAGATCAAAGTGAGACAAATACATGAGGGCAGCTGCGTCTTCACCCCATGGAAGTGAGCATGCCTGCTGCATTCATTAACTAATGGCAAATCCACAGCAGGTGATTTTTTGGCACACCTGTGAAAAAAGTGCCAGTCTTAGCAGTGTTATAGGATGTGTGTATGCCAGCAGAGTAGGTCGGAACAAGAACTGGTTTATTTAAGTCCTTCATAACCTCTATACTAAATACTGAAGAGCAGCACTGTGTGGAACCAATGAAGGATGGCTACTGTGGGCTGCAAGGTGGATCCTGGCTCCTGGAGAAGGGAGTAGAGCTCCCAGACCCTGTGATGATGGGGCTCCCAAGAGGCTTGCAAGCTGAGAAAGAGCATCACAGAAACTCAAGTAAGCCTGATTAGTGAGATAAAACTAGCAATGGGGAAGAGAAAGCCAACTGACCACATCCATGTTGCCTAAAACCTATTGCCTCTCTGAGTCCTTCTTGGTCCTTCCTGATCCTTCCTGATCCCTGTCTCCTAGTCCTAAAGCTATTGCTCAACCACGTCTCCCCTGTCTCCCGCCACAGTGCTAACTCCATCCCCATTGCAAAATCAAATTTTTCTGCCCTCCTTTCTCCACACACTGTGAAAAGGAACAAAATTTGTCCCTAGTCTTAAAGTATATTTCAGCTATGCTTATTCTGCTGAAGGCTGTTGAGTTGGCTCTGGATAAAAAAAGAAGAAAGTCCTGGTGACCTCATAGCTAAACACAAATGCAGTTTTAAGCATGGTATGTGATTAATACAGCTTGGGCAGAAGGAGACTGGGCTGGCAGTGAACGTTATGGTTTTTAAGATAAGAAGGTTCTTGTGGCAGCAGCCCATCTCTGTGTCCTGACCTGTCAGATAAGGGTCTTGCAACTGAAGCTCAGCTTGAACCGAATGGCAAATTTTCATCCCAAAAGACACTGCTGAGAACAGAACAGTGCTTATTATCTCTGTCCCTTTCCCCAGATAATATATTCTGAATTCCAGTTAAAGCAAGTTGCAAGAATCTTTGATCTGCTCCAGAAAATAGAAGGTCTGTTGGTGAGGAAAACTACGTGTTCTAGCTCCTCTGTCCCAGTGTGGCATGCAGGGTAATACTCCGCTTCTGCTCTCCCACAGCCCTGCTGCGTACTGGTACTTTGTGGGGTTCTGCTCACTTTTTGGTAAGGTAATGACAAGGCACAGTGCCCCCTCAGGTGCAGGAAGGCAGTTTTCCATTCTTATTGTCTTGGTTGGATGCTTCAGCTTAAAATTCATTGTGGGATCATGAGGGAGCATATTTTTCATAGCACAATTTGTGGCATTATTTGCCTCTGAATTTAACAGGCCTTGAAAGCCATCAGTGTCTTTTAGGCTACAAATGGGATGTTACTGGTAGATTTATTTCCTTGGATTCCTTCTGCAGAAATCCCCCTTCCACCTCCAACAGTAACTTATGAAGCAAGAGGGAAGTGAACTGCTTTTATGCAGCTCCTGGTTTAATGTTAGTGCAAAGCCATCCTAGCAAAGAGGCATTATTGTGGAAATCTAGGATTTAGTGGGTCATTGGAAGGCAAGGTAAGCATCAGAAAATGCTACACTTTGGCATCACAAAAGTAGCCTCAATCTGTGATGCTTAATCTTGTGTGCAGTGATTCATGGGTAGTCCATAAAAGAAAAGCAGACCTGCCACAGTGAAGTAAGTTCAAGGTTGCTGCAAAAAAAGGAAGAATAATCTTGGTGGAAGAGAGAAAAGGAATGAGCTTGTATCAAGAAAAATTCAGGCTGGATTTTAGAAAAACCTTTCTGATGGTAGAAATGGTGAAGCACTGCAGTAGATTTTCAGGGGACAACGTGGATCTGCAGAAATGGAAATCTTTAAGAACTGATGAAAAAAAAAAATCTGTGAGATAGGACATCACTGAATCCAATCTCTCCGCGGCACAGGAAAAGCTAGAGGACCCCCTGAATTTATTTTAGACCTTCTTTATCTACAACTGTAGATTTTATTGCATGGCTCTTAACACTTTACACTTTGCTTGTAGTACCACATTCTAGAAACAAGGACTGTACCTCTCACTCAGCAAGTCTCTAACAACTGCGATTGTGAAGATAAATTCCAAATTGTGGCCAATCTAAAAGAAATAAAATAAATCCAAACTGAGAGATTGAGATTTTAAGCTAGGCCTGTGGTTTGTGAATACTTTGTACTGTGGAAACTGAAGAGGTCCAAAATATTGGGTAGAGAACTTCTCACTGGTGAGCATCACCTACTGTCATGAAGCTTGCATTCCAGTAAGAATGCAAATTAAATTTTGCTAGAGGCTGAGATTTTTAAGGCTTTCTACTTCTGGAAAAACATGAAAGTTATTTTCTGTGTATGTTTATTTATCCCTTTTTACCAGGAAAATACTTTTACAGTCATAACAGCAGAGTTTTAAAGAGTTTAATATAATTGAAATGCTGTAGGCAGGAGAAAAAGAAAACCCTGTTTTGGAGGTGGAGTTCCCAAAGGAAACTGAGTTCTGGCTCCATCTACATTATCTTGCTAGAATTCTGCTTTTCAGATCATGAGAAACAGAAGTTTTGAAGCTGAAAACAGAATCAGATGATGAAAATAATTCTAGTCACTAAAGCAAGATACAGAAGCAGGAGAATAGGAAAGTGGTCCTAGGTGAAGTTAATAAATCCATGTCTGACCGACAGATACATTGGGGTGTACAAATTATATACTTCTATCTGGGGAGAATATTTGAGCAAGATTAAGGTTTTAATGTGATTGTCTTCTTGTGACAATTAGAAGGAACTGCATTATTTGTTACAGTGAGAGGGCACTGAGCTAAGGTCACTGAGCGTTCAGTCTTCCACACTGCATTTGAATCACCTTTGGTAGCAAATTGCATGCTCTTCTTTAAACAAGAAAATAGAGGCAAATCACAACAGCTGAGGGAAAATGGAGGCTTGCACAGGTTTTCCTGACTTCAGATGAGCACTGAATGTCATGCTAAGGGAAAGAATGGCTGAAAGAAAGAAATAAAAAGAAAGCATCCTATTTGCATTTGTTTGTGTATTTTAAAATACATTTCCTTTATTCTTAGGTTATTGCTGAGGTACATGGATCTCTATGTCATAAAAATATAACGTAGGGAATTCAACCCCTCCTTCCTTCCCCTGCATCCTCCATTTCAGCGATTAAAGGAGTTTGGATACTTTGATGTTTTAAATTCTAATTCCTTTGTTGTGATTTTTATGGTGGCTTTGAAGGTTACTTTGCTGCTTTTTTTGTATTTTCATTGCTAATAGTTTTATCAGAACATGCTTCTATTACGGATAAGGCACTTAAAGGAAATACATTATTTAAATGTGAAATGGAAAGAGAGAAAATGTAAGAGTACAGTGTATTTTTCTTTGTCATTCAGAGACATAATAGAACAACTCAGAAGACATAAAAAAGAAATTAATATGGGAAACCACGTACTATTCTGGCTTATCTGCTAGCCAGGTCCATATGTGGTCCTTCCACCTTTAAATAACACCAGCTTTGTTTTCAGAGTACAAACAAATAAGTAGCTTATATCTGTTTACCCTGAAGGGGGAAAAAAAACAAGACACCAATTGAAAAAAATGGCAGAACAAACCTTCTGCTTCTGACAGTGGAAAAGGGTCTTTGATTCTAACTGCCTCCATACATTTACGCTATGCCAACTATTCTCAACCCAATTCATTTTATTATAATAATAATTGTTCTTTATTGCAGTAACATCTAAGAGTCCCAAATAGGGTTCAAGACCCTATTATTCTAGGCACCATCCATGTGCATAATAAAACCATCTCTGCTGTAAAGAGCTTACTATCTTGACATATGACAAGGCACAACAGTAAAAGAGAACAATTGCGGGGGAGGGGTGGAGGGGAAGCTATCAAGAAAGTCAATACACTGGATGTGCTAAGTTGCAGTGTCTGAACACTAACTGATTAGCTATTGTCAAGGGCTTTGTATAATCTGTAGAAATAGCTTTTCATTGTGCCTTCTATATCACTTAGTTTTCAGGTTTTAAAGCACAAATGTGTTTGTTACACCTCTCCAATAAACTGCTAGGGGGAATTAGGGGAAGGAAAGCTGAAAGATGAAAATTATATAGGATCTCTAAGGATAAGACTAGAGACTAGGTGAGTTTGGCTCCAACTATGCCTAATACCTGTACCCAAGTACATATGGGGAAATTTCACTACTTTATTCTTAAAAGAATCTAAAGGAAAATGGAAACACTTTTGTGGTTGATACTTTTACCATACAACTACTGCAAATCTAAGAAAACAATGCATGCAGGCAGTTTTTGAGTAAATTCTCTTGTATTTTTTTTTTCCCTTGTGTGTTTTTAAATAGCATAGTAATTTGGATGAATAGTAAACAGGAGTTGAATTAGTTTCTTTGACTGAAATGCAGATGTCTCAATTTTCTCTTTCTGTTCTTAAAGTACACAAGCATAACATCCCTTCCCAGGATAGGGTTTATATATTCTCTATAAATTCTCTATAGTACACATGGGTACTAGAGTCCTGTAAATTTTCTGCGAGTCAATTATTATGTGAGCATATCAATGGGAATGAATGACTACAGAATATGTGAAAATAGGAATAAAGACAGTTGCACTTTTTTGTCTCAGCAAAGCCTTAAGAGAAACTGTGTGGGTGTTGGCAGTTTCCCAGTTTAAATTACTAAGAGTGATGCTTTGGAAGTATTATTATTGACTCTTTGGAGACAAGAAGAAGCTGTGGAAAAGAATGTTTGGCAAACCAATGCCAGAAAAAAATAGTTCTGGCATTTAACAGTATTTCGCCAAGGTATGTATGCAGAATCAGTATAAGTCCTGACTGGGCCATGAGGAGCTGTGTTCACTGGATCAGTTTTTCAATGCCTTGCAGGTTACTCATGTCTATCATGGTTCAGAAGGTTCCCTAAATTTTGCTGTAATTTTCTTTTTTGCCCAGACAACACTACCCATTCATTACTGGCATGCTCATTTTGTTGTCAGGCCCCTGTGAGTGACGATATCAAGAGTATTCATGTAACGTAGCTGTACAGGGATGGCTGGGGGTACACAACATGTATCATCAAAGTTATCTCAGGTGCCTAATACTGAACTGTGATGAGTATCTGTTGACTATGGGGTGGGAATGCAAGACTAGGGGCTAAGACTGTGGTTGCCTCTTGGGAAGCAGGATGCTCCTGTGTGTTGACTTGAACATGAAAATATGAAGATGCTAAAGTGCCTGCTGAAATGCCTGAGGAGATGGTGTGGCTCCCGGGAGAGCTTGGCTGTGGTGGCAGCTGTGAGCCAGGCTCATGGGTCCAGTTTTTAATGGCCAGCCACTGGCTAAGCCACTTTCAGGAGAGCACTGGGTGAATTTAGGCAGTCTCCTAACTAGACTGAAGATGGACTTCTCCAGAGGGACATTCAGAATATTTTGAAAGCATCACTCCATTTGCAGAGCCTTTCTGAAAAAGATTTAGCTGCAAAACTGAACTCTCTCTGGGGTTCAGAAAATTCCATCTCTCTGGCTTAACATGCTTAAAAGCATTAAATATATGAAGCTTAACTTCTGCTCTTTTCCTATAGTTTCCTCCTAGCTAGCTCAGGTGGTGCCTTCTTTGACTTGAAGGCTTCAATGTATTGTTAGAGTTTTTATTTACAGATGACCTGGGGAATCTGGAGAACTAAATACAGTGAGCGCTACATTAGACAATGGCTTGTCTGAGAGGTAGGCACTCCAGTGATATGTCTAGCCATCTATATATTTTTTTTTCAGGTTTATCTTTTTAAACACAACTGTTTTGTTTACGAATTTCAAATTGGTGTTTTTCTATGTATAAAATATGTATACACACTCACATGAATACAGACGTGTACAAGTGATATGTATACATGCAAACACACACATGCTTTTTCCCTTAAATCCCGTGAGAAAAGCAAATATCCTTTTCCTGCTAGCTGAATTGCATTCTGCAGTCTGCCACTGTTTTACAGGGTGAATTTTAAGAATTAAGCAGAAAAAAAAATAAAACCTCTAGGAAAAAAAGCAAGCCCTCGATCTAGTCAGTGTCAATTAAAAGGGAGCTTCTGATGCAAATGCCACATCAGCACCAATTTTGTCACTTAAGAACTTTAAGATCAGAAGCAATTACCTTCAATAGCACCTTGTTTTTATGTGTCTACCCTTCATAGCCTTGGCTAGTAACTCGGCCTACACCATAATTTACACTGACATCTAATTTCAGTGGATCTGCAAGCAATCTAACTGAAGATGGAGATACTGAGAGTGAGTAGTCTTCCTTTATCACTGCAGACATAAAGATTCATTAGTTTTTGCCAATTCAGAAAGTGAGTCTTACAGGAATGAAGTTTTTTTTTGTGTGCATATGTGTCTGTTTTGCATATCTCATTACTTGAATTATTTCCTGGTTTAGGCAAATGATTGCTGCCTTTAACTAGATGATTAAACACTCTAACAGCTCACAAAGAGAAAAAAAAAACCCAAAGCCAAGTACTTCTAACATTGAGTGGATTTACCATTTTCAAGTGTCTCTGCAAAATGAGAGCAAAAGAAAAAGAATGCATTCATCGATAATCATATTCTTTGAAGTATGATAGAGACCTGGTAATTTTATATTGCGTATGAAAGTCACAGTATTAGACTAAGATTATTTTAAGAAACACTTTCATCATTTTCTAACTGACAGAAAGGGCAAGTTTGCCAGCCACGCAGCTTGACGTTTTTTCGTGAAACAGTGAAAGAACCCCACAATGATGTGATTAATGATTTGCATCCATTTTCTCTGATCCCCAAACTTGAATATAGAGAACAGAGCCGATCTCTGTGCTATTATCTTGCCTTCTATTCAGACCAGGCTAATACCAGCACAACTTCTTTTGTGATGCTTGTTTCACAAGCCAAGGAATTTGCATATCACAGAGAATAAGGTTATGTAACCCAGTTGTTGATTTTGATGTCACAAAGAACTGCCAGGGTTGTTTTTGTCGCAAATAGTATGGTTTTAAATGGATGTTATAAAAATGTGTATTCTTGCTTGTTATTTTACATTATGCAAAACTGCTTAATGTTCTAAATACATAATTAATAAGAGAAATGTCTGCAAGCTGTATGTCACCATGTTGCTTTACAATTACTGTTGTGCAGATTGTAAAACAAGACCATTGTAACAAAAGACAACTCTCGCTTCTCTATTTGAAAATGCAGTTGCCCTAGCAGCAATCTTTCCCAGACTGTTTTGAGATTGCTGTAGGTCACCTCTATGCAAACTCTTGCAGAACACTTGCAAACGCCATAAACCAAAAGTTTAGGTGACTTTAGCTGTTGTTTCATGTTCTTAATGTCCACCAGAGAAAGTGACCTGTTTCAAACTGGATCAAGAGACAGAGAGCCTGAACATTAAAGGACACTCAAGTCTAACAATTGTTGCATAAGGACTATGATTCTCAGGGCAATTTACTTGCTCAGCACCTGACTTGCCACTTTTTCCACTCACACATAAAATGATCACCAAAGGGGAGAAAGATAAATAAGAACTTCCTGCAAAGAGTGAGAAGAAACATGGGAGGCAAGAAGAAGTTATTACTGATGCCCACTGTAGAAGTATTGGCTGCAGGTACTTAAAATATAAACCAAACTGATGAAAGGATAAAAAAGGACAGTTCTACCTACTTTAGTTTCTTGACATTTTTCCATGATAGGAATGAAGGTTTTCTGAGGCATAACCTAAGGTACAGAAGTTATAGCAAACAAATTGTAATGGTTTAACCCCAGGCAGCAACAAAACCCACACAGCCACTCACTCACTCCTCCCCACAGCCAGCAAGATGGAAGAAACAGAAGAGTAAAAATCAGAAAACTCGTGGGCTGAGATACAGTTTAATAGGTAATGCAAAATACATGCATGCAAACAAAGCAAAACAGGGAATTCATTCGCCACTTCCCATTAGCAGGTAGGCATTCAGCCATCTCCAGGAAAGCAGGGTTCAGTCACATGTAACAATTACTTAGGAAGACAGACGCCATCACTCAAAATGTCCCCTCTTCCTTCTTCTTCCCCCAGATTTATAAGCTGATCATGATGCCACATGGTCTGGGGTATCCCTCTGGTCAGTTGGGGTCACCTGTCCTGCCTATGTCCCCTCCAACTCCTTATGCACACCCAGCCTACTTGCTGGTGCGGTGGGATAAGAGACAGAAAAGGTGTCTACACTGTGTAAGTGCTGTTCAGCAATAACATAAACACACCTGCATTATCAACACTGTTTTCATCACAAATCTGAAACATAGCCCCATATCAGCTACTATAAAGAAAATGAGCTCTATCCCAGTGTCGTGGTTTAAGCCCCCCACCCACACAGTTTTACTCACTCCCTCCCTCCCCCTCTTTCTTCCCCCAGTCCCGGGAAGATGGGGAGGAGAATCAAAACAATGCAACTCCCACAGGTTGAGATAAGAACAGTTTAGTAACTAAGGTATAACACAAATCACTACTGCTACCACCAGTAATAATACAAGAGAAATACAAAGAAAGAGAATACAACTGCTCACCAAGCCCGACTTAGCCAGTGGACCCCCCAGCAGTGAACCCCCCAATCCCAAAAACCTGACCATGCCGTGCACCCCCAGTCCACCATCACCACCCTTCTGGGTCTCTGCCCTCTGGTTTCACATCCTGGACATGACGTGCTGTGGTATGGAATAACCTCTTTGGTCAGTTTGTGTCAGGTGTCCTGTCTCTGCTTCCTCCCAGCTTCCCCTCCTCCCTGGCATAGCATGAGGCTCAGATAGTCCTTGGCCAGAAAAAACATTACCAAGCAGTAACTGAAAACACTGGTGTTATCAACACAGTTCCCAGGCACGAAATTAAAAACACAGTGCTGCACCAGCTACCAAGAAGGAGAAAAATGACTGCTACTGCTGAACCCATGACACCCAGCCAAAACCAGCACATGAGTAAATACCAATGGAGATGAATATACAAAATCTGGGACCAAAAATCTTTGATTTTCAGGATGTCTTTTGATGCTCTAGACATTATCCTGTCTGTAAGGCAAATATCTGTAAGGAAAACCTAAGTGGTATCAATCCTGTCTGTATCTTTCCTATGTACAGGATGAAGAATTCTTTTTGCATTCTTGGCTGGGAACTCAGTCAGAACCATGTGATGTACTCGCAGGGATGACTTCTACCTGGGAAGTAGGCAAAACACATCCCTCCCCCTGCCCTGCTCTTCCACAGTCCCCTCCTCATAGAGATGTGCCATATGGTCTCACGTGTCTCATCAGACTTCACTACCCAGGAGCAAATGCTCTTGTCTGTCTTTAGTGTAAGTTTTTTCTGGGTAAAAGGCACCTGTCTCAGGACTGAGGATATCAAGGCAGAACAGAGCATAACAACTACTTCACCTTCCTTGATTGATTTTTTTTTTTACTCAGTTATAGAAATGAAAGTTGTGATTGCTCTGAAGGATAGCAAGGTCTTTACATCATTCTTTGGTGGACAGTCAGCCTTTCCCTTTGCTTGTTAGCTCTCCACTGACTTCTAATAACCTTTCTGAGACACCAATTTATTCCATTAGAACAGGAACTTTCCACACAAGATTTTCACAGTGCTTGGGTTACCAGCTACAGTTAGTTTTATGCTACTGGCTTCAGAGAATATTGGCATAGAGGAAAAGTCCTTGAACCTTCCAGACAACCAGACTTTGTCTACTAACTCCCAGAAATTCTTCCTGTTCAAGCTTTTGAAATGGGAAACTTTCAATTACAAATGTCTTTTTTTTTGTGTATATTTTTAACCTCATTTAAGGCAACTGTAACAACTTCCTTTGATAATATGTTGTATGATTAGCTTTTCACTGCCAACCCAAAGATGACCTAACATTTTTGACTCCAGAGCTTGTTACTGGAGAAATTTATCAATTACAATATGCAGAAACGTATGGACCTTTTTGTTTCTTGACACAATTCCAGATATCTTTTATTCTCTATAGTAATAAAATTAAGCCTCCACCAGAAAGCAAATATGATTCAGGGGTTTTAGAGAAATCTGCCCTGATACCAGTCTTTCCTTAAAATAGTTTCAATATAAACCACATCTGCTTTATGTGTCATTACTTTTTCTTTTTTTTTTTAGTCTCTGTCACACTGCTTATATACAGTGCAACTACACTGTCTTTATGTTTATTTATGGTTTTCTGAAGAAAGTCACTATATACTTCCCATCAGGACTGCTGATTTTTTTTATGGCTATTATAGCATTGTAATGTCATGTACTAGTAGCACCTTTTTCTCTGCTTTGTTGTCCAGGCTTTTTGCATTAATCTCAGAACTTTTAAATTGTTTTTCTCAGAAGTAATCCAATTTCTTATGTCAATTAAGTGCAGTAACTTTCATTAGCTTTATTGACTTCTACTCTCATTTATTTTCATATCATATTTCTTTTTTTATTGTTTTTGTCTCCTGGAGGGTGTGTGTGTGTATTTTTTTATTTATCTTCCTACCTTTCATTCTTTCTTAATCATAATTGCAGTCTCATTTAACTGACTTTCCTTTTCTCTGTGTACTGAAAACCAATGTGAATTCTCTCCTAACAACATTCGTTATTTCATGTTGTCTCATAAAACCCATTTACACTGATTATACCATCTTAGTACTGCAAGGATTTAACAGAAGTCAGTCTGACAAGAAGGTGCAGAGGACCCCTTTTCTGTGGCAAAGTCCCTGGTGGACCTCTAAGGCTCAGACTCTTCAGAGACCTTTTTATTTATGCTGTATGCCCAAAATCCTCTGGCAAGTTTCCAATTCCTAAGCTGGTCTGTGAATGTTTCTGAAAGATCTTTCCAACTTCTTACGCATCTTTAGCATATTTTGATGCAATAGGCAGCAATTTGGTTTTAATAATCATCAGATGTGCAAAATGTCTTTCTTGTCAATTCCCCACAGTTCCCCCTAAAGCCAAGAAATGTTAAGATAGAATAAAGTAAACATTTATAAAATCCAAATAGTAACAGCTCAGTCACTATGTTTAGAGAAAGAAGTACATACATAATGGAAAATCTGTATGTTAGATCATGTCCAAAAGGTGTCTTTCTTTCTTTGACCAAACAAGACATCAAGATGGTTAGATGGACTTATTACACAAAATCTTTCTCTAACATTATCACTTTCACTGAAGAGAGTCCTTGTTTGGGAATACATATTACCTTATGTGTCATCAATTCTCTCCAAGTTTCTCTTCAGATTCAGACCTTCAGAATGCAGATTCATATCTGAAAAATTCCTGTGGACTCTCACTTGACTTAAATCCGTGTCTGAATAAACTGCTGAAAAAGGCTTAACTGGACTAACTAATTTTAAGAAAGACTGATGCCTTTTGTGTATAATTTTTAAAGGCACTGATTATCTAGGTGTTACAGTGACTATTCCTGTTCATAAATAGCCACCAATAAATAAATCTTTGGAAAAATGTTTCTTTTCCCCAGCTGGGTGTGAAGCAACAAGCAAGTCATCATCATCATCAAGTACCCAATTTTTCTATATAACACAAGTCCTAATCCTCCTTACTCTTTCTGCTTAATCCTGCCCTTTGCTAGAAGGTGAAGATTTGTTTAAAAGTTACTTCGGAGCTCACTCTTTCCATATCCACCTCAAAATTAGTATCACTGAATAATTTTCTTTGGAAGGGATTTCTAGAGTTCATTAATCCTGTTCAAAGCAAGTGTGAACTAAGTGTGGAAATCTCCAAGGATGGAGACCCTGAAATTTCTCTAGTTATTTGTTCCAGTGCTTAATCACGCTCACCATGAACATAATTTTCCTTTGGTCCCGGGAAATTTCCTTTGCTACACCTTGTAACAATTCTCTCATGCTTTTGCTTGTCAGGGCTGAAGAGTCAGGCTCTGTCTTCTCCATAGCTCACTTTTAGGTAGTTGAAGGCAGCAATCTGTTCTCCCCTTAGCCTTCTTTTTTACAGACCAAAAGAAAAAATAATTCTTTTGGTCTCTGTATGTCACTTGCTGCAGTCTCCTAACCATCCTAGTCATCAATTGCTACTGGAAGCATCCAAAGCTGTTTTGGATGGAGCTTCAAAAGGGCAAACCAAAAGGAAATAACTCCTCATGCCTACTGGCTACATTTTTAATCTCCAGTATGTTATTTAGTTCACTGCCAAAAGGGTGCATTGCTGTCTCGTACTCAACTTGCTGTCCACTGTGCCCTTATCTCAGAGCTGATTTTAACCAGTCACCTCCGGCCTTGCTGTTACCTGGGGTTGATGTCATCCCAGGTGCAGGATTCTGCCTTTGCCTTTGCTTTCTTTCATCTTCATTCCACCTTCATGGGTCAGATGTTTTTCCATTTGTCAAGGTCCCTGCTCCCCCTCCATTGTATAAACCACTCCCATCTGTTTGGTGGTGGTCATGAACTAGATGAACATATCCAAAAGTGTTTAATTATGTCAGTGTTTATACTAAGCTCTAAGGAGATCCACTTGTAACTGGATGCCTGTTAAACTCTGAAGTGCTGAACTTTAAGTGCAGTGATCCAGTCCATTTTTCCCTGTCCTTGAAATTTGACCATCTGTCTGTACCCCTTCAGTGTGCCTACAAGACTGCTATGGGAGACTGCATCAAATGCCTTGCTAAAGTCAAGGTAAATGACATACACTGCTTTCTATTGGTCTGCAGACCCAGCCATTTCATCATGGAAGGCAATCAAGATTAATTAAGATAATTAAAGATAATTATGGATAAAGGATAATTATTGATTTTTTCCTACCTTCCGTCAACTTCAGAACCACATTTTACAATGTTACACTGGTGGTTAATTTTTATATTCCAGTTTCTCAATCTACACTGGTGAAGATTTATTAATTCCCCTTCATTATTAGTCCCTAGTTGTATAGATTTGACTCTTCTCATGAATCTCAGGTTCTCTCTTCTCTATTTCATCACCTCTTCTCCCTTGCAAACTTTGTCTATCTTTTTAAAATGTTGGTTGCTTATTTCATTAGTTACATTGCAGCTTCTGCTTTACTTGTTTCATTATACTTCAGACCTTCAAAGCTCTTTATATAGAAATACATTCATAACCTGATTGTATTTACCTTTGAGTAGATTACTGGCACAAATGTTATTATATGTGAATTTGGCATATCTATTATATATTTAAAGAATAGACTTTGATTTACACAGACTGGGAACATGCTTCATATAGCTTATTTATATATAGGATAACACATTTAAATTTGGTGCACATATTTCATGTGCAAATGATGGAACTGAATACTTAAGCTGAAATGCTGTATAGTTTTGTAGTAGGGGGGAAATGCATATCTACATTTGCAGTTTCATTTGGTGGATGCTCTACTTATATGCATATACTGTAAATGCGGATTTTAAAAGAAAATAGTAACCTGCTGTATATCTTGGAGTCTTGTCAAGCTTTGATTTGCTCCTAGGTAATTGTCTTATACTGCAAACCTGAAGGATCATTTATAAAGCTTTTAGATGGTGTTCAACGCAGTATTTAGGTGTAAAAGGGATTATAGTAGTGAATGAATCTTGTCAAAAAACTAGCAGAAGAAAATCTGTTTGGTGTTCAGTTAAAAGCACAATGACTTTGTCATTTATCTTGACTCAGAATTTTGGCTGTAACTTCTGGCTCACACAGTTCCAAAACGAATAAGGATACATGCTTCCCCTCTTCTCTATTTCTTATCCAGAATGAAGCAATTATGTTTTAGAGGAAACCATTTAAAGAACAACCAATTTCACTGCAAGCATCTAGACCTCCAGCAGTTCTGCATGACTCTTGCTGCAATGACATCTGTAAATGTGTATAGTTGCTGCAGTGTACCTCCTAGTGTTTCCTATAATTCTGTGGCAGAAACCATATTACTTACTGCCTGCTGCGTTCAATACTGTATTTCAGCAGTTACTGCCTTAATGGATGTATTATGCTCACCAAAACAGTATGCCTGGGAATCTAGGTAGACACTTCTCTCTGTGTGTATATAAATGCAAACTGCTCAGACTTCCATGTTTTTACCTACGCAAGAATACATAATTGAGAGAAGTGGGAAGATTTTTACAGTTGTATAAATATATTTCTCCAGAGACAAACATGTCATGTCACCGGACATTCTGCTTGTCCAGTGTATTACTTTTGAAATAGATATCTTCTTTTCTCCTGACAGAATTATTCTAGCAAAATTAGCTTTTCCCTCACAGAAGTGGATCATGATAAATGGATAGAAAGTGCTGCATTTAACTGCTGGCTTACCTTTCAAGTTGCTTGATACTTCCATTGAGCATTCTTATCTTTAGAGCTGACAGCAACTGAAAAGTGGGTGGCAAACATCCTACTGTGGATAACTAGCATCCTATTCTTTCTCCTTAAGATGATATGTACCTGTTCCAACTGTTTATGTCTGTACTGGGAGGAAGGCATTCCAGCTCATAGCGTCATTGTGTATCTGTCAGAACTGTTGCATTACAGCTTACTTCTAAATGATTCATATGCAGAGACAGAACTGAAGTCCAGTAATCATAGAATCATAGAATTATAGAGTAGTTAGGGCTGGAAAGGACCTTAAGATCATCTAGTTCCAACCCCACTGCCATGGACAGGGACGCCTCACACAAAACCATGACACCCAAGGCCCTATCCAACCCAGCCATGAACACTGCCAGCGATGGAGCATACACAACTTCCCTGCTGTCATGGTTTAAGCCCAGTCAACCAATGAAGTTTTCTCACTCACTCACTCACTCACTCACTCACTCACTCACTCACTCCCCTCTCTTTCTTCCCCCGCTCCCAAGGGAATGGGGAGGAGAATCAAAAGAATGCAACTCCCACAGGTTGAGATAAGAACAGTTTAGTAACTAAGGTATAATACAAATCACTACTGCTACCACCAGTAATAATAATGACAGGAGAAGTACAAAGAAAGAGAATACAACTGCTCACCAAGCTCGACCTAGCCAGTGCACCCCCCAGAAGTGAACCCCCCAAAGCACCACCACTACACCCTTCCGGGTATCTACTCTCCATTTTCACATCCTAGACATGATGTGCTATGGTATGGAATAACCTCTTTGGTCAGTTTGGGTACAGGTGTCCTGTCTCTGCTTCCTCCTGGCTTCCCCTCCTCCCCGGCATAGCATGAGACTCAGAAAGTCCTTGGCCAGACCAAAACATTACCAAGCAGTAACTGAAAACACTGGTGTTATCAGCGCTGCTCCCAGGCCCAAAATCAAAAACACAGCGCTGCACCAGCTACTAAGAAGGAGAAAAATGACTGCTACTGCTGAACCCATGACACCCAGGCAACCCATTCCAGGGCCTCACCATCCCTTACAGCAAACAATTTCTTCCTTATATCCAGTCTAAACTTACCCTGTTTATGTTTTAACCCATTACCCCTTGTCCTATCACTACAGTCCCTAATTAAGAGTCCCTCCCCAGCATCCTACAGGCCCCCTTCAGATATTGGAAGGCTGCTGGGAGGTCTCCACGCAGCCTTCTCTTCTCCCGACTCAACAGACCCAACTTTCTCAGCCTATCTTCAGTACGGGAGGTGCTCCAGTCCCCTGATCATCCTCGTGGCCCTCCTTTGGACTTGTTCCAACAGTTCCATGTCCTTTTTCTGTTGAGGACACCAGAACTGCACACTAATACCCCAAGTGAGGTCTCACGAGAGCAGAGTAGAGGGGCAGGATCACCTCCCTTGACCTGCTGGTCACGCTCCTTTTGACAGAGCCCAGGACATGGTTGGCTTTCTGTGCTGCAAGGGCACGCTGCTCGCTCACGTTCATTTTTTCATTGACCAGCACCCCCAAGTCCTTCTCCATAGGGCTGCTATGAATATCCTCCCTGCCCAGCCTGTAGCTGTGTCTGAGCATTGCTCCGACCCAGGCTAGGACCTTGCACTTTGCTTGGTTCAACTTCATCATGTTGTCATCAGCCCACTTCACAAGCATGTCAAGGTCCCCTCTGGATGGCATTCCTTTCCTCTAGCGTATCAACTGAACCACAGAGCTTGGTGTCATTGGCAAAGATGCTGAGGGCGCATGCAATCCCACTGTCCATGTCACCAACAAAGAGGTTGAACAAGACTGGTCCCAAGCACCGATCCCTGAGGGACACCACTCGTTACTGGTCTCCAGCTGGACATGAAGCCATTGACCACAACTCTTTATGTGAGGCCATCCAGCCACGTCTTTGTCCACCTGAGTGGTCCACCTATCAACTTGATGTCTCTCCAATGTAGAGACAAGGATGTTACGTGGGACAGTGTTGAACGCTTTGCACAAGTCCAGGTAGATGACATCAACTGCTCTACCCCTGTCCATTAGCTCCATAGCCCCATCAGAGAATGCCACCAGATAGGTCAGGCAGGATTTCCCCTTAGTGAGGCCATGCTGGCTGTCACCAAGCACTGTGTGGTTTTTCATGTGTCTCAGCATGCCTTCCAGGAGAATCTGCTCCAAGATTTTGCAGGCACAGAGGTGAGGCTGACTGGTCTGGAATTCCCTGGGTCTTCCATTTTCCCCTTCCTGAAAATGGGGCTTATATTTCCCTTTTTCCAGTCATTGGGAACTTCACCTGACTGCCATAATTTTTCAAATGCAATGGCCAGTGGCTTAGCAACTTCTTTTGCCAGCTCCTTTAGGACCCACACATGGATTTCATCAGGTCCCATGGACTTGTATACGTTCAGGTTCCTAAGGTGGTCGATTGGTTCTCAAGATACTGCTGAGGACTGAGGTAAAGAAGTCATTAAGAACCTCAGCCTTCTCCAAATCCAGGGTAACCACTTCTCCCGATAGCTTCCAGAGGGGGCCCACGTTGTTCCTCAGCCTGTCTTTTATTTGCAATGTACCTATAGAATCCCTTCCTGTTCTCCTTAACATCCCATGCCAAGTTTAATTCTAAGTGGGCCTTCCCTTTCCTAATCCTGGTCCCTGGCTTCCTGGACAACCTCCCTGTATTCTTCCCAGATTTGCCTGTCCTTGCTTCCACCTTTTATAAGGCTCTTTATTGTTTCAAATTTTTCCTCAGCAGCTCCTTATCCATCTAAGGAGGTCTCCTGGCCATCCTGCTGCACTTCCTTCTAGTTGGGATGCAACACTCCTGAGCCTGTTGTAGGTGATCCCTTGAATATCAACCAAGAGTCTTGGGCCCCCCTGCCCTCTAGGGCTATATCCCATGGAATCTTACTGAGCAGGTTCCTGAAGAGGCCAAAGTCTGCTCTCTTGAAGTCCAGGGCAGTGAGCTTGCTGCACACTCTTCTCACTGTCCTGAGGATCTTGAATTCAACCATCTCATGGTCACTACAGCCAAGGCTTCCCTGGAGTATCACATTTCCAACCAGCTCACCATCCCTGTTGGTGAGCACGAGGTCAAGCAGTGGCACCTGTTCTTGTCGGCTCCTCTATTACTTGTAGAAGGAAGTTATCCTCCACACAGCCAGGGAACTTCCTGGATTGCTTTTGCCAGGCCGTGCCAACCCTCCAGCCCTCCAACAGATATCAGGGTGGTTGAAGTCCTCCATGGGAACAAGGGCCTGTGAGCATGAGGCTGTTCCTATCTGTCTATAGAGCACTTCATCCACTGAGTCCTCTTGATCAGGCGATCTGTAACAGATCCCCACAATAATGTCTCCCATCAGTTGTTCTCCCTTTAACCCTGACCCACAAACTCTCAGTCGACTGCTCTCCTGTCTTCAGACAGAGTTCCATACTCTCCAGACTATCCCTAACATAAATAGCAGCTGCCCCTCCCCGCCTGCCAAGCCTGTCTTTCCTAAAGAGCCTGTAACCTTCCTTTCCAACACACCAGTCATAGGAGCAATCCCACCATGTTTCTGTGATGCCTATTCTATCATACCCCCGTAGACGTGCACACATCTCTAATTCCTTGTTTGTTCCCCATACTACATGCGTTTGTATAAAGGCATCTGAGCAGAGCTCCAATTGAAGCTGGCTCATTGGCTGGAGCAGCTGGAATATCTCTACTTGCTCCGAACATTAACTATAGGTGCTGGACAGTGATTGAGTGTGTTGGGATGGAATGATGCCCCCTCCCCAAACACATGTAGTTTAAAGCATCCTTGATCAGTCTGGCAAGCCTCCTACCAAATCCACTCTTCCCTTTCTTTGTCAGACTAGCTCCACCAGCCCCCAGTAAACCTGGCCTACTAAATTGAATCCCATATTCAAGGTACCCAAATCCCTGACTATGGCACCACTGTTCTAAGCAGTTTATTAACCTGGTGAATCCTTCTAGCCTTTTTAAGGTCCCGCCCTGTATCTTGGAGAATTGACAAAAAGACAAACAATTTTTTTTCCCAGAAGGACTCTTTTGTCTTAAAATTGAACTCTTACACCCCTAACTAATGTAATTCCATTCTCTCTCCTCATTTTCCACTTTCTGTACTTTTTGACCAACGAAAGACTGAATGATGAATTTTGTGTGTGTTTTTTTGTTGTTGTTTTTTTAGTTTTTGTTTGTTGTTTTTTTTGTAGGTTTTTTGGTTTTTTTTTTTTTTTTTTTTTTATTGGTTGGTTTTGGTTTTGGTTTTTGTGTTTCTTTAAGAGAAAAATTCACCTGGGACTGAGTTAGTCAGAGCTAGCCTGAACAGGAATGTCAGTCAGAGCAGAATCATTTTGTCAAAGCTCTGAGCATCTCAAAACAGGGTTGTATACTGGGAAATACGGAGCAGCTTTTGCAATAGGTTATGCTCCCAGAACTGCTTATAGTGTATCTAGTTAAAACCAGGATGGAAAAAGAATTTTTTAAAAAAGCAAGCCCATCAAACTTCGATAGCATCTGTCTTGAGCAATAGTTAACATCAAATGCACCATGACCATTTTTCTTGTCACTATTACGTGACAGTGTTTTTTCTCCAGGTAAATCATTTCAGATTTATTTAAAAGGGGGAAAATGGGTAGTTGTCCATAAAAGAAACAAAATTTTGGTTACTTATAAAAGGTGAGAATACCAATCTGAAGGAAGTTCAAGTGCCCCCTGAAGTCTCAGCCAGCGCTGCAACAAACACGTATTAAAAGCCTTTCTGGGAAAAGGACAAGGAAATGGAAGTGTGCCCTCAACAGGAAGAAGTGAAGCAGATTCTGATTCAGCTGGGGCTTTTTATCTGTGTTAGACTATGAGCTTAATGGCAGTGAAATGATAATTAGTAGGTCATCAGGCTGAAGTTGAAATCTATGAATGCCCAAAAGGAATAGTCTAAGTATTCGTCTTGTATTGGATAAGTAGGTCAAGATAAATCCGTTCTGACTACTATGCTAGATGTATTTGAAAGAGAGAGAGGTAAGGACAAAAATGTGTGTGTATGGCTATCCTCACACTAGCTGAATCTGTTTTTTTATGTGTTGGCATAAACTACAAATTTAACCAAAAGTAGAAAAAAGGAGTGTCAGAAGAAAACAATGTAAGAAGTGGCGAAACTGTAGGGGAATACATGAATAAAAATGTGCTATTGATGCAATCAGATACAAGGAAAGTATTTTTGTTTTGTTTTGTTTGGTTTTTTGTGGAGTGGGATCCTGGATAGGACCACCAAGGCCTTGTTTTCTTGCTGGAGAGACAGAAGTTAGGAGTAATTTAGAATTTTGTCAAATTTAGACATAAAACTCAGGTCAGGTAAGAAAACAGAAGACAATATGTAGGTTCCTTTTGGACTGTAGCTTTAGTGAATAACTTGACAAAAAATATTAAATATAAAGGCATCCCAGCCTGAATTTCACAAATCACTTGAAAATAATGCCTCTAAAACCTTGCCAAATAAACAGCCACTTGCAAGCAACTGGGAAGACTTGTGTTTTCAAAATGCAAGCTAAGATTTGTCCAGTAATGGCAGAGCTCATGCTGAGAACTTTGATCTTGCATTCTGATTTAAGCTCATTTCTGCTTCAAAGACACTGTAGTGCTGTGATAGATGGCTGCAGTCTGCTTGATTGGACTGTTGGATTGCTGCTTGATTTCCCAACACTAAAGAGCTAAACATAAAACATACTGTCATCATTGCTGGGAATGCTTTTATTGACACTGGGAAATATTTATTTATGCTAGTTATGTTACAGTTGAAGTATGACAGCAAGGGTTATCTTTTATTCACCTTTAGAATTGTATGATACTGGAAACCTGGAGGATGAGCAACAGAGGAGTCTTTATGTGGGTTTGTTAATTTCAGACAGTCTTCCTAAACAAGAGAAAGAACTTCACATACAGCAACTTCGGCTTTTATACTTCTACAAAGTGAAGAGTTAAAAAATGCTGGTTCTCTTATGTTGTGAGCAAATAGGTATTACCTGAATACTTTGCAATCTTGTGGGCTTTTCTAGTTAATAGGATTTATGCTTCCTTCTTTGTAAGATTCATGCTCCGCTTATGCTGAAAGATACCGTATTTCAGTACTGTGAAACCTAGGATGATGTCTTACTATAGCAATGAATCTATGCAGATGTCTGTGAGAGGAGAATCATAAAGAAGAGGTGGCTAATTCATTTTGAAACCTTTCTATAATTTTACATATCAGCCTGAATCTGTACTTGTTTAACAGTAGCATTTGCTTTTACCATTTCACATATGTGCTTCATTCCATAGGCATTTAAGGTGATTTACACGATGGCAGCTGCATGAGCAGAGTTTTGAATCTCAGGCTCCCTGCGGCTTTTTCAATGCTTGTTTGCTTTTTATAGCTCTCTCTTTCTTACAACAGGTAAGTGGTGACACCAAAAAAAGGCAAAACAAAGCCTTGTCTGAATGTACTTAGCGTGAGGTATAAAATGTATTCAGGGACACATTCTTTCTACCTCTATAATCCACAACAAGAAAAGGCAAATTATAAATGACAGTACTCCAGGAGACAGAATGCTTGTAAGATTAGTACATGTAGGACTGCTGGTTGACTTCATCACTCCCTGAATGTTGTTATAAGAAGTCTGAGCAAATGCCAGAGTTTTATTTATTAAAAATTCTTAGGATCATGATGTTGGTGTTGGAAAGACTTTTCTGTTGAATGCACTTTAAAGATTCAAATACTGTAGCAGTACACTTTTCAAGCAAGCTTAAAATAACACTGTAGTCTAAAAAGGTACTTCTCCATAGCATTGCTCTTGAGAATTAGGCTTAATTTTCCAAGATAAAAAAGTCACAAATGTTGGTGCATCATTATCTGAAGTGCTTAGCACACTTAGTTTTTATGTGGAAGAATAGTGTCAAAGAGCCAATTTGGGTTGGATGAAACCACACCAGTAATAAATATGGATTGTTTGCAGTTAAAATTGGTTTTAAATTGTCTACTTCAGTTTGGATTTTTCTTTTATATGAAAATGTTGCCTGTTTTAAGGAACAAATGTGTTGTAGTATATAGCTAATGAAAATGCAGAAAAGAAAGAAATCAAATAAAATTTCTCTTATGGGTTACTACCTAGATATTACATGTAAATTTTTTTTTCTTTTTTCTATAAAATAATGGTGGTTTGTTTGTTTATTTATGGTGGTCTTATGTTTTTTTTTTGTTGTTTGTTTGTTTTGGTTTTTTTTTTGTTTTTGTTTTATTTTGGGGTTTTTTACTTTCTTTTTTTTTTAAAAATAAATAATATTCGATTACTAGAATCTTCTAACCTGTTCATCTGATGTGATATTTCAGTGATGCTAATTCATCTTGGAATGATCATCTTCTCAAGGGCTTGAAGTTAATGAACATATTTTTATCTTGGAAACTGGAAAATACTGAGAACCACCAAAACAAATGACTTGGATTTTATAAATACATAATATTCAAAAATATAGTTAGGCAAGTTTTAATCCTTATTTTCTGAGTTCAAAATCCATGGTCCTCTGGATTTTTGCAAGATGAAAAATGAGATCCTAAACTTTGGTTGTGCTATGTGCAGACCTAATCTTAACTACGAGTAGCTTAAAAGAAAACCAAGCCAGAGATCATTTGCACCACAAAAGAACAAGCCACTTCTATTGTTACCACCAGCTGTCATCCTAAATAGGTTGATTTTTTTAGACTCTGTGAGTAAATGTATGTCTTTAGGCCCTCTCACTTGTAGCTCTAGTTTTATTTCTTTCTGCAACAAGTCTGTACTCTGAAGTAACACCCCTCCCAAGATCTAGCCATAACAGAATGAAACTCTCCCTTCATTTTACATTATCCTCCAGTGCTAATGTAATCTTCAGCTGCTGCCTTTCCAAACTGTACTTGCAATACCAAACCTAGCCCAGGGATTTCTTTGCGTGTCACAAAACTGATAAACATAACCCACAGATTTGCTTTTCTCTTCAGCACAATCTCTCAATCTAAACTGACAGGGCTTTTGTCATCCAGTAGACTGTGTAGTTCTGTAGTTTATGCTTTCTCTGACCAAACTCTTACTCACGACTTAACTATCCATAAACATTGGTCTAGAGAACCAAGCTCCCTGAATAAGAGAAAATAAGACTTTTATTCTTTTGGAGCCAGCCTTCCTCCTTCTGATGGTAGGCATGACAGGAGAAGACCTCATAACAGAGTTGTTAAATTCCCTGTACTCCAAAATCCTTATTATAAATTTAAATAGAAGCCCTTCTATGGACTAGGTTAAAATATGAACTGTTTCTCTTCTTTCTTCCTCACCTAGAGCCCTTTTGAATGCATAAACCTGATGTTTCTATTTCAGCTTCCCACAGCCCAATGTTTGAGCCATAATCATATCCAGCAGAAGAAAACTGAAAAGGCCTTTTTTTTTGTTTTCCCCAAAACCTTCATTCTAGACTGGTACCATTTGCAGGACCAAATACTGAAACTAGCTTATCAAGATCTGTTTTTTGTATCAAGAATTCCAGCTCATGAAGGAATAAACATCCATCCACGAGGTCATAAGCTTTACAGGATTTCAAATGAATCTAACTCCTTGGTTTGTCCATTCCTTGACCTTAGCCATAACTATGACTCTATTCCTAGGTTCTCAAATAGAACAGAGAGATGTACAGGGGAAACAAACAGTCAAACAAACTTACAAACAGTGGAACAAAATGTCTCGGTGAGTTCTGAGAGATAAACATGATTTTACATTTTCATGGCTTCAGGCCCTGCTCCCAGGACAGTTAACATGAACCACGGCCCTACTTATATGCTAATAGCTTTTACATGCTTACAAGAACAGAGCAAAATACCAACAAAAAAATCTTCCAACTTGTAGACCCAAGCTTTCTTCTGTGTCAGCTCCCTGAATCTTACTGCCATTTGGTGTTCTGCAAACCTCAGCAGAGTCAGCAGCCTGTGTTTGTGCTTCACTGTGGCAAGCCCATGTACGAAGAAAAGCAAAACATATGCTGCTTGTTGATTTATGATTCAGGTATTGGAAGATGTCTTAGTAAAATCCCCACACCATTCTTTGCTCGCAGAAACTTAAACAGAACTCTGATAATAAAGCACAATGTGGTTCATCTCTACCTATTGCATCAAAAGAAAATAGAAATTATTTCTCAAAATAGGTGGCTGAGCCTTTCAGGATCAACCAGAAAGACTGGGTTTTCATCTTAAAACGAAACAATCTTAAGGACAGTTAGGAAGTATACAAATTTATGGGAGTGGAGGGCTATTTTCTGGCACTGATTTTTATCATAAGTCAGTGAACACCCTTTCACTCTGTTTTCTACCCTACTAGTACTAGGGTTTAAAAATATTCCCACTACCCGAGCTACAAAAAATGGAGCAATTCTTTATGTCTGGCATAGTGTCTCATCCTAGGCCACAGAAGTCTTGTAAACCGTGCACTTACAACAATAGACTGCATCTGAGAATTACAGGACACTAGGGAAATAGGTGTTCTTGGTTACCATGACTGTCTTCCCAACCAGAACCATAACTCTATGCCTGCCAATGCATAGGGAGTTTCTTGTTAGACTAAAAAAAATTATCAACCATTCTCTGGAATGGCTATCAGGAATTCTGCCAGGAACCCACAGTTAATCTCTTTCACAGTTTTCCTGTGCTCAAAAGCATACTGCATAACCTCCAAACCATTTTAAGACAAAATATAAATTAAACTGCCTCTGGTTTTTAGCTCAAGCAGGAACCATGATAAAGCAAATTTCTCAGACACTATTGTAAGGTGATGCTAATTCATGATACGGTCACTGCTCAGCTTAGCCTTTTTCCAGAGGTTTCTGTCAGTCATAATTATAGAGGGAAGAACAGGAAAAGAATATTGTCACACAGGCTTTGGTAAGCATAAATCAAACTTCAGATCCAAACCTAAGCTTAAAAAAAACCTAGAGGCTCCAAAGTGAACTTCAGTAAAAACATGATGTATTCTTTCCCCTTGACTCAGGGATGCAGGTTTTCAGGATGCTATGGAGAAGTGGTGCTTCTCTATAATCCTGATGTTATCCATGCACCAACAGCCATATTCCTTTTCCCAGTATTCCATCTGCAATTGTAAGCTTAACCTGTTAGGCTGCACTTAAGAATGGAGATACTGTGCTCTTGGGTGATGAGTTAAACAGGAATTAATCTTTCCATGTAGCACTAGATCATATTTTATTTTCCTGAGCTTTTAAAGGTCCAGTAATAAAGTAGGCACTTCGTTCCTTCTCCTTTCTAAACCTACCCCGGCTGTAAATTTAGCTATCTTGGGAAAATCACTCACCATGACTCATCCTTTACTAGTTTAGGTTTACTAGTCATACAGAGACCCTGTACAAAGAAGAGAATGAAATAGGAGCTACCTTCTTGCTCTGGCATCTGTTATAATTTTACATCACTGCCAAGATTGTGGGGGGAAAAAATCCCCGAAGTCACTAGCTTCTTCCTGAATCATTCTTTATCACTTCTGAGGAAGTCTTGCAGAATCAGCAAGTTCCTGTTCTCTCTGACCCTGAGCCCTTAAACCAGGGTTTGACAGTAAAAGAGACCTCAAACTAAACTACCTTTCTCTGCCTTGATTGAGGGGCTTTAGTCAGCAGTAATTGTAGCTCCTATCATGTTGTTCTGCTTAAGCAAAACCCTAAGGTTCCAACACTTGCTCTACAATTGTAATTTCTGGAATTAACTGTTCTAATATTTAATGTAAGGAAGTTTTGAAAGATTCAGTAATAAATCAGTGTCTTTCTCTAATTCCAACCCAGTACTCACCCTGCTTTTAACCATAGGAACAATTTTCCCTTCCAGAATCATCACTCACGAATGACTGATTAACTCTGTGGGATTCAGTACTTCTCAAGACCTTCTCTTAATTTAGGCTGAATGAAAGATTCCTAGTCAGGTGTTACAACACAAAAAAAAATCATTCTTTGTTTATAAAAGCAGCATTGTATAACAGTTCTTGCAGGATACAACAGGAAAAATAAACTCATGTCTCCATCATCTGGTAGCTGCAGCACTGGTTTCTAAAACCAGTGCTATGAATCTTAATATAAGGATTAAAATTAATGCACTAATATAAGGATTAACATTAGTGAAGTGACTCTCTTCTGCCATGAGAATTCATTCTAACCAGAATAAGTAGCTTTGGTAGAGGAGAGGCTTTGGCTGCTGTATTCCACAACCTCACGGTCTTAGGAGGCAGAGAACCATCTCCAGGCAGGGGAAAAACTATTCCCTTCTTTCATACTCAACTTTATGCAAAGCAAATGCCACAGAAGAGAGGAATATCTTATTTTTCTAACAATTACAGTATAGCTCTGGCTCAAGCGTAGGCTTAGCAACGGCAGACATTTTAGTCTAGTTTTCAGATTATAGTGGAGAAGCCATTCAGATTTCAGTCAGAAAACTCTCCTGGCACTAAGCTTTTTTTTTTTATCATAGCAAATTCTTTGGTGTGGAACAGTAGATAACTATGCAATAATGCATTCACAGCCCTGAGCGCACCACATGTCCTGACCAGCCTCAAGTAGGACTCTCATCCTCATCTCCATGCATAGGAGTCCCTTTTCAGCATAAGTTATAGTTTTCTCCTTCTGAAACTGGTCCTTGTACAGCCTGATGGAGTTCTGCAAGGAGCTCTCCGGTTTCAGCTGATCCTCTGCCTGATCTCCTTCTGCACTCTCAATTTACAGCAATCTAGTGAGAAAAGCAAAACAGAAAAGTTATTATCTTTCAGCATTTGTCTTGTTCGGGTCAATGTAGTTGTGCAATGTAGTACTAACTGTGTAGAATCTACTTTCCATAATGGTGTGTTTAACCAAAATGCTAACTTCAGTAGCTAGTAATAATAGCTAATAAAAGTTTTGCAAAATTCATCTATGTGTGACCCAAGTCCTAGTTTTGAAAAAAAGCAGCAGTATGACCTTGTCTCACTTTTATTGGGGAAAAAAAACAACCCAAGTTTGAGAGAGTGTCAGTTCTGCAAGGTAAGAAAATCAAAAGCCAAGTCAGGAATGAAATCACTTGAGTTAATAATAGCAGTAGATCAGGAGGAAAATACTCGCCTGAAGGAAAGATATAAAATTCTGAGAGAAAATAGAGAGAGAAGGAGAATGGCAATTTAGCAAGTTCAAGGATCATTCTGCTTTAGGCAGTAACTAAGCCTGATACTTCCCAGCTGGCTGATGACTGCTGGTCAGCAGAGGGCCATGGGGTGCCTGCAGCAGGACAGTGACCAGTACTGTTAGCTCTAGTTATTTTCCATGTGTAGAAGGTAATTGTCTCATACTCCTTAGTTTTGTGTAATCCTGCTTTGCAATTCCACTTCTTTTTTTTTTTCCACAGTTAAAGCTGTCCAGATTGAAGTAGTCTTCTAAAGAAAGAATTGTAAGTCTTCTAAATAGTAAGCAAAAGCTTAAGAAAAACCCATACTGGAATACATGGTGAACTATTTCTCATTACAGTACCAGGACCACTTTTCTGTTAGAAGGTCTTGCAAGAACCCAAATTATAGACTGTCTATAAAATCTTATGCTAATGAAAGCTTGCAGTTTACCTGACAAATGTAGTGATCCTTCCTGGAATTATAACAAAATAAAAATCATTCTTTCTTTCTGGTATTTAACACTTATCTCTCTCAGGGATGTTGCATGGGCTAAGTAAGAAGCAAGGTTCTTCAGCCCCTGATTTCCTAACCCTATTCCTAATAGCAGTTCTTTGTTGATCTTTAAGACATTGCATGATCCAGCATTAAGAATTTAAATTCTAAAACTACTGATGGAGAGTGATTCCCTCCCATAAGGCTCACAGATATGCCACAGGATTGTGGGTCTCTGGTATGCCAGCCAGAAAATGATATCATCGGGCTTCTGAAATTCACTAGGTTCCTGTGTTCATTTATCTAACCTCCAACTTTGCTGCCTTTAGTCTTCATCTAGACTGCAACCTAGCCTGTGTTTAACTTCAGCTGAGAATTAAAGCCTTTCTCCACCACAGTATGACAGCAAATTAGCCTCCTGGATTTCTCAAAAGCTCTTCGATATATGGAAATAGTCAGCACTATGGAAAGCGATTGCTGACTCAGCAGAGCAGAAATACTGACTTTTACTGACAAAAGTGGGCAAATTTAAAGTTAGGCTGTAAATTCCACCCCAACTGTTGGCCTCCTATTGGTGACAGTAAAAAGAAAGAATACCTGATTAGTTTTTTAGAATTTCCTGCCTTTTGAATTATTTTTATGTTTCTTTCGTAGATCTTTTGGATTTACCACATCAGTGACATGAGAGCCCTGCTGCATCAGCCGAACCTAGAAAATTCAAACTTGTAAAGTCTTCCTCCTCTACGTATACATTATCTACCCTTGCGTTAGGCTATTCATGATATAACTGCACATGTTGGTCTAGTATGGAGTTATCCTGATATTTTACTGTGATTTCAAGAAATTAAAAAATCTATAAAAAAAAATTATTCTTTATACAGAGTATAGCTGAGTCTGATTTTTTAAAGAGTTCCTGACACTAACAAAAGTAATTTCCAAGTTATAAAACAGAGCTCAGAACAACCAGTATAAAGAAGGAAATTCAATGGCACTTTGTGCAAAGTGACAATAGACTGCCATTGCAATTCCAACACTTTCCCTTGGCTGTGGATATTATTACATTGCTTAAGCTATATTATTTGAGAAAGAATTTGGAATAGGAAAAATCCAGGATGGAAAATGTGACTATTTTGACCATCAGGCTCTTGGAGGTTTACAAGGACACAACCACACAATAAGGTGCTTGCTATGCTATTTCATATGTGTTCACTTTGTTGATATGGCTATTTATTTCCAGTTCAGAAATATTTGAGCAACTACATTATTCTTTCTACAACTGTTAGGGCCATAACAGCTTTTTAGCATATAAATAAGTATTCCAATCTAAAAAAATGTAGTTGTTTGTAAATAAGCATACTTCTAATTTTTTTGTAATTCTTTAAGGATAAATTTAAATCTTCGCAACTAAGGAGGATTCAGCAAGTATTACCATTTGGCCTGAATGACTTGTTACTCGCCATAAACAGTAAATAGCACAGTAACAGAACATTTAATGAACACCTTGAATAATGTAGTTGTTACAGACTATTGAGAAACATGTAGCAATAATTCAAAATGACTGACACAATAATTATCTTCTTAGAATCATTTAATAGAATCATAGAATCATAGAATAGTTAGGGTTAGAAAGGACCTTAAGATCATCTAGTTCCGACCCCGCTGACATGGGCAAGGGACACCTCACACTAAACCACGGCAACCAAGGCTCTGTCCAACCAGGCCTTGAACACCACCAGCGATGGAGCATACACAACTTCCCTGGGCAACCCATTCCAGTGCCTCACCACCCTTACAGTAAAGAATTCCTTCCTCATATCCAATCTAAACTTCCCCTGCTTAAGTTTGAACCTGTTACCCCTTGTATTATCACTACAGTCCCTAATTAAGAGTCCCTCCCCATCTTCCTTATAGGCCCCGTTCAGATACTGGAAGGCTGCTATGAGGTCTCCACGCAGCTTTCTCTTCTCCCGACTCAACAGACCCAACTTTCTCAGCCTATCTTCATATGGGAGGTGCTCCAGTCCCCTGATCATCCTCGTGGCCCTCCTTTGGACTTGTTCCAACAGTTCCATGTCCTTTTTCTGTTGAGGACACCAGAACTGCACACAATACCCCAAGTGAGGTCTCACGAGAGCAGAGTAGAGGGGCAGGATCACCTCCTTTGACCTGCTGGTCACGCTTCTTTTAATGCAGCCCAGGATATGGTTGGCTTTCTGTGCTGCAAGGGCACGCTGCTCGCTCACGTTCATTTTTTCATTGACCAGCACCCCCAAGTCCTTCTCCATAGGGCTGCTATGAATCTCCTCCCTGCCCAGCCTGTAGCTGTGTCCTGAGCATTGCTCCGACCCAGGCTGTAGGACCTTGCACTTTGCTTGGTTCAACTTCATCAGGTTGGTATCAGCCCATCTCATAAGTGTGTTAAGGTCCCTCTGGATGACATTCCTTCCTTCCAGTGTATCAACCAAACCACAGAGCTTGGTGTCATCGGCAAACTTGCTGAGGGCGCATGCAATCCCACTGTCCATGTCACCAACAAAGAGGTTGAACAAGACTGGTCCCAACACCGATCCCTGAGGGACACCACTCGTTACTGGTCTCCAACTGGACATGGAGCCATTGACCACAACTCTTTGTGTGAGGCCATCCAGCCACTTCTTTATCCACTGAGTAGTACATCTATCAAATTGATGTCTCTCCAGTTTAGAGAAAAGGATGTCATACAGGACAGCTTTGTACAAGTCCAGGCAGATGACATCAGCTGCTCTGCCCCTATCCATTAGTTCCATAGCCCCACCAGAGAAGGGCACCAGATAGTCAGACAGAATTTTCCGTTAATGAAGCCATGCTGGCTGTCACCAAGCACTGTGTGGTTTTTCATGTGTCCTCAGCATGCCTTCCAGGAGAATCTGCTCCAAGATTTTGGCAGGCACAGAGGTGAGACTGACAGGTCTGGAATTCCCTGGGTCTTCCATTTTCCCCTTCCTGAAAATGGGGGTTATATTTCCCTTTTTCCAGTCATTGGGAACTTCACCTGACTGCCATAATTTCTCAAATACTATGGACAGTGTCTCAGCAGCTTCATTTACCAGCTCCTTCAGGACCCGTGGATGGATTTCATCAAGTCCCATGGACTTGTGTACACTCAGGTTCTTAAGATGGTCTCGAACCAGATCCTCTCCTAGAGTGGACCCAGGGTCTTCATTCTCACTGTCCCTGCATCTGCCTTCCAAGACTTGGGTCGTGTGGTCCAAGCATTTGCCAGTGAAGACCGAGGCAAACATATCATTAAGAACCTCAGCCTTCTCCAAATCCAGGGTAGCTACTTCTCCCAATAACTTCCAGAGGGGGCCCACGTTGTCCTCAGTCTGTCTTTTATTTGCTATGTACCTGTAGAATCCCTTCCTGTTCTCCTTAACATCCCATGCCAAGTTTAATTCTAAGTGGGCCTTCCCTTTCCTAACCTGGTCCCTGGCTTCCTGGACAACCTCCCTGTATTCTTCCCAGTTTGCCCGTCCTTGCTTCCACCTTTTATAAGGCTCTTTATTATTTCGAATTTTCCTCAGCAGCTCCTTATCCATCTAAGGAGGTCTCCTGGCCATCCTGCTGCACTTCCTTCTAGTTGGGATGCAACACTCCTGAGCCTGTTGTAGGTGACCCTTGAATATCAACCAAGAGTCTTGGGCCCCCCTGCCCTCTAGGGCTATATCCCATGGAATCTTACTGAGCATGTTCCTGAAGAGGCCAAAGTCTGCTCTCTTGAAGTCCAGGGCAGTGAGCTTGCTGCACGCTCTTCTCACTGTCCTGAGGATCTCGAATTCAACCATCTCATGGTCACTGCAGCCAAGGCTTCCCTGGAGTATCACATTTCCAACCAGCTCACCAGCCCTGTTGGTGAGCACGAGGTCAAGCATGGCACCTGTTCTTGTCGGCTCCTCTATTACTTGTAGAAGGAAGTTGTCCTCCACACAGTCAAGAAACCTCCTGTATTGCTTGTGCCGGGCTGTACCATCCCTCCAACAGATATCAGGAATGGTTGAATTCCCTGTTATAGTTTAAGCCCTGGTAACTCAGAACCACACAACCACTCACTTCACTCTCCCTACCACCCTCCCCCAGTTCCAGGAGGAATGGGAAGGAGAATCAAAAGGATGTAACTCCTTGGGTTTAGATAAGAATAGTCCAGTAATGTCATGGGTTCAGCAGTAGCAGTCATTTTTCTCCTTCTTGGTAGCTAGTGCAGCGCTGTGCTTTTGATTTTGGGCCTGGGAGCAGCGCTGATAACACCAGTGTTTTCAGTTACTGCTTGATAATGTTTTGGTCTGACCAAGGACTTTCTGAGTCTCATGCTATGCCAGGGAGTAGGGAAGCCGGGAGGCAGCAGAGACAGGACACCAGACCCAAACTGACCAAAGAGGTTATTCCATGCCACAGCACGTCATGCCCAGGATGTAAAAACGGAGGGCAAAGACCCAGAAGGGTGCAGCTTGCTTGCTGGTGGGGGGTGCGCTGCGGGGGTTCGCTGCGTGGTTGGGCTTGATATCGGGTGGTGAGCAGTTGTATTCTCTTTCCTTGTATTTCTCTTGTATTATTACTGGTGGTAGCAGTAGTGATTTGTGTTATACCTTAGTTAGTAAACTGTTCTTATCTCAACCTGTGGGAGTTGCATTCTTTTGATTCTCCTCCCCATCCCCCCACGGCTGGGGGAAGAAAGAGGGGGAGTGAGTGAGAGAGCGACTGTGTGAGTTATTGAGGGGCTGAAACCAGTACAAGTAACTAAGGTATAATGCAAACCACTGCTGCTACCACCAGTAGTGATAATGATAAGGCAAATAACAAGGGAAGAGAACACAACTACTCACTACCTGCCAACCGATACCCAGCCCAACCCCAGCAGTGATCTAACCCTTCCGGGTAACTGCCCCCAATTTATATAGTGGGCATGACGTGCTGTGGTAATGGAATACCCCTTTGGCTAGTTTGGGTCAAGTGTCCTGTCTCTACTTCCTCCCGGCTTCCCCTCCTCCCTGGCAGAGCATGAGACTCAGAAAGTCCTTGGTCAGACTAAATATTACTGAGCAGCAACTAAAACCATCGGTGTTATCAGCGCTGTTCCCAGGCCAAAAGTCAAAACCACAGCACTGCACCAGCTACTAAGTAGCAGCAAAATGTCTGCTACCTCTGAACCCAGGACAGTCCCCTATAAGGACAGGGGCCTGCAAGCAGGAGGCTGTTCCTGTCTGTCTATAGAGCACTTCATCCACAATCTATTGTTCCTCAACAATAGATTGAAAGTTTGTTTAGGGCAAAAACTATCTTCTTGTTCTCTGCTAATATGATATCTAGTGCAATGACATGTGCATGCTTATGGCTCTGAGGTGCTTTTACATTAAAAATGATAATCATAATACTCTTCCAATAGCTGTAATCAATTTAATAAAACATTCTCAATTCAAAGTCTGATTTAGAGATGTCATTATTGCATACACTGTGAAAAGTCTATTGAGGCAATATAAAATGACAATGTCTCAGAAAACCCCTAAGCATTTAATTAAATTTTATTGGCTTCTCATTCTTGATAATGATTTCTAAGGCAAAAAATAACTAAAAAAAGAGCGTCATATCCCCCAAAAGAAACACACTAGTGAATTCTCTGTATAAGCAAAAGTTTTTTCGAAAGAGTTAATAGAAACAGATGTGGGGAAGGGAGAGTCCCTTTCTACTGAAATAGGGCAGGCTTCTGGGAATATCTCTGGTTAAGACAATTGGTTCTATAGTAAGCGTACTAATTCTATAATGATTTTCCTACACGATGAAAGGTACACATTACAATATTCATGAATATTGACGAATGATGGGAAATTCAGTAATTAAATTAAAAAAATTAAAAAATTAAAACATTAAAACAAAAAATAAAACAAAACAAAAAATTAAAACATTAGCTGGAAAAAAATATTCCTTGAAAAGCAAACAGGAATAAATACACATTACTATATACATAAATGAATGCATACTTATATATGTATGAAATGAGTACATATATACATGAGATATTTATATTCATTCATTCTTATAAACTCCAGTTATAAATGACTGGAACTAATTTGCAATTAATCTTTTTTTTTTTTTAATTTTACAGAACTGCTCCAAAACATAAGTTACCGTAGATTCAAAGAAAGGTTTGCATTAAAGGGACTTTAAAAGATCTTCTAGTGCAACCTTCCTGACATGGGCAGGGACATTTTTTATTAGATCATGTTGCTCAAAGCCTCATTCAGTCTGACATTGAACACTTCCACTGATGGGGCATCCACAACCTCTCTGGGCAACCTGTTCCAGTGTCTCACACTCCAATTATATAAAACTACTTCTCAATTTCCAGTTTAAAACTTTCAATTTAAACGCATTGCCCCTTGTCCTGTTACTAGAAACCTTGGTAGAAAACTTTTCCTCTCTCTTTCTTAAAAGACCCCTTTATATATTGGAAGGCCCCAAAAGATGTCCCCAGAGCTTTCTTTTCTCCAGGCTGAGCAACCCCAATTCTCTCAATCTTTCAAAACAGGAGAGGTTTACCAGTGTCTGAACACTTATGGACATCCTCTTGACCTGCTATAACAGTTTCATGTCTTTCTTTTCCAGTCACTGGGGAATTTCCCTGACTGCCAATACTTTTCAAAATGGAGCTTACCAATATCCTATCTGATCAACCCTATTGGAGTGGCAGCCTTGAGATGATGTTTAGGGTGGCAGTTGAGCCTGGCCACACTCTGGATCTTCCCATTTTACTGTCCTTCCATCCATGAATGTTGGATGAGGGGTGTTAGAGGATGTATCCTTGCCTGTCCTTTTTTAGTATCTCTTCACAGAATATCTGAGGTTGGAAGGGATGTCTGTAAATCATCTGGTCCAAAATCACTGCTGAAGCAGTGCCAACTAGAACCACTTGCCTAGGACCATGTTCAGACAAGAACAGAAGCTCCGTATCCTCCCGGGGTAACCCGTGCCAGTGCTTGGTCACCCTCACAATAAGAAAGTAGTTTGCTATGGCCGGATGGACCCTCCTGTGTTTCTGTTTGTGCTCATTGCCTCTCGTCCTGTCACTGGGTACCACTGGAAAGAGCCCGGCTCCTTCTTTTCACCATCCATTCAGGTATGCATATACAGTATATACAGCTTTATCTAGGCTAAACAGACCAACCTCTCCCAGCCTTTCCTCATAGGAGAGATGTTCCAGTCCCTTGATTGTCTACGGATAGTATCTTCATCGTCTTCATTCCTCAGATCCTTCTTTGCCAAGCTGCTTTCCAGCCAACTGAGCAAACTCTTCAAGAATATATGGTCAGATTCTAAGCACTACAAAGTACACCTATAAGACATAAGACCTATAATATCTCTAGGAGCTCACTGGTACTGCTGCCACAACCTGAGTATATAAAAAGAAATAGCTTTCTAAATTTTAAAAATTATTCCATCTCATAGAAAGGATAATGCAGTTGAAATGGTAATAATTTTACCTGTGGCTCTGAAATGAAGGTAATCTCAATCTGTGTCTACCCACTTATCCACAGCTGGCAAAAATAAAATGGCAGTGTAGAATGGTGGCATTTAATCACAGACTTATCTTATTAACATTATGCTCTATTTCAGTTCTTAACTCTTCACTACTGTAGGTTAATAGCAAATGTAGTGAGAAATGACTCTTATCTGTTGTGGTCAGCCAGATGGTTGAGTAGTTTTTCCTGGATGTGGTCTTGTCATGGAAACTAGTTATTTTATTCCAGAAATGTAAATCAGTTTCTATGGGTAGTGAATATCCACAGGGTAAGAATCTGCAGGCTCTTATTTAGTGTGCGAGCACTTACCCACCTTACTAAACTCACTGGAAGCATGTGGAAGATAGACTGCATGAGGAAGGGCTTTCATTGCAAAAGGAGAAATCTGTTAATGAACAGAAAACATGAGTTTGTTCTTTCATTCAATATGGATAGCAATTCAAGAATCTTGCTTTTCTTAGCCAGTGTAGGCAATTTACACAGGAAAAGTAAGGGAAAAAAAAAAAGAAAAAAAAAAAGAAAAATCACTGATCAAATATTAGAGCATACTTAACAACCTAAGAAGTAGAATTATTTAAACAATGGCTAAGAAAGGAAAGACAATGCTTCACTACAGGGAAATATTTACTGATCCAGAAAACCACTTACGGAACTTTTTTTCTCACGTGAAAGGAACAACAAATAATTAACTTTCCAGTTTTAACTCAGCTGGTTGCCTTCATGAAGTTTAACATTTTGCAAAAACAGAATGAAATAAACTAAACCAGGATAAAACATGGAAAAGGGGAAACTTCTTTGGAGGTCTGATCCATATTTCAAAACATTACTTGTAAGTAAGACACAGCATGCAGTGCAAATTGAAATAGTGCAGGTAATCCCACCTTTTCTTATTATTTGACCTCTGCTTATAAAAGTAAAGTGCACAAATACCTTAAGATTCACCTCTGAGTCATTTTCCAGAGCTATCATGCAAACAATAATTTCTGCTTATTGTGGTTTATATTTGCAATATTTGCAGGCTGAAGAACATCAGGCTGAGTCATCTGTTTAAGAGGATCACCCTCTTAAGGTGATGGATTGTAACATTTTGCAGAGTACAAAAGGTATTTGAGTGAAGTCAATTAGGAAAGTAGAAGGGCTTAGGGGAGAAGAGGGGAGCAATCTGTAAACTACTGTGGCATCTTTTTTTGGCTAGGCTTTCCAAAACAGATTAGTAGGCCATCTAGTCTTAGAAATTAAGGGATAATGGGAAGCAGTTTCTTTGAAAATTGTGGCCTTTGTATCTATAAAAAGATTGAAGGTCTGTTATTGCAGAGGGAGGAATGCAATTTTCAGAACAATGTAGGTTGTAGAAAAACACTTTCTTTAGAAATGTGAGATGTTTTAAACACTATTAAAAACATGAGTTTATTGAATGTAGAGTTATTCATTACAATAGTTGCTGTACTTGCAAGTTAAAAACACTACTTCTTTCCTTGTTAAAATGTATTTAGAGAACAACTCCTTATAACAAGTTACTTCTCTTTGATTAGGTCGATGCTGGTTTCTTCAGTTTCCTGTCCAAAATAGTATGCTAATTGCTTAAGCAGTTCTAGTTTTCCTCAGCTGTTTTATAATTAATTGAGGCGATATAGCTGTGATAACTAAACCAAAATTGTTGCTTGAAAATTTAAGTTGTTAGAAATGTCCTTAAGGATATTCTTAGCATGTTTCTAATTAGACAAAAAAAAAAAAGACAACATGTTACATACTGCTACTATCATCTTGAATTTTAGAGGCATTGATTCACACCAGCTCATTCTCCAAGTTTTGACTTTGAAAAGCACTGTCTTGGCCCTGTTTTTTCCGTAAAACTTCAAATAAAGGTTTAATGTTACGAAGTAGTTGCAGAAAACCCTAGGAAATCTAGCTGACTAACAAAAAAGCAAGAAAAAAGCCACAGAGGCTAGTCAGTGCTGATTATTAAGCACCATCTTGTATTTTTAAAACCTTAATGAAGACACAAAATAGAATGGAACTCTGCTGTCCAAATAACAAGTAGTCCAGGAAGGAGCCATATCACAGATGAACAGAGTAAAGGAAAGCATCAATCTTGCAACTTAACAGTCTTTAAACTTAATTTCATTCTAAGGACTAAATGCATCCTTTATTAAAAAAAAATAAAAAATTAAAGTATGAACGAATGTGTGACCAACACCTGTTTGTATATGAGAAGCTTACATGATTCTTTGCTGCAAGACATGTGAAATACAGGAAAAAATAGCCTCTTAATTCTTCAGAAGATTTCTATAGTTATGGATAATTTTAAACACAGGAATAGTCTGTACTAGTAACATTACAGACATACTTGGAGTTTTTGAGTGGGGCATGCACTGGAGAAAGTGTTCCTTGTTTTTATTTTCTTATTAAAATTTTGATTTTGAAATGTGCTAAAAAACCCAAGCCCCGGTTCTGAGTACACTTGATCCTGGCACAATAGAATTGTTAGTGCTTTTTGCAGTGGTTAGTGGCAAACTGAAAGTCACAGTGCCTGTATGAAGAAAAAGGAATTCTGAACAAAAAGCCTTGCTATATTTATCAGTAACAATAGCTTCATTGAAAATTTCCTATGCCAACTCTGCTATGGCTCTAAAGATTAAGTATAATGTTAAATAATTAGGTGTAAGAACAATAAGCATCCCATGCATAAGAATTTTTGGGATTGGAAATTGAAGTTTTGTGAATAAAATTTGGGTACATTTTCTGCTGCTCTAGGTCCACTTTTATTTAATAAATATGTATCACAAGAGAATTAGGCCCAGATTTTTTCCATTACCTATTTCGACATTTAGTCCTTAGTAATTTTAATTCTTCAATAGTAAAACATTCATCCGTATTATTATCGTTACCACTGTTACTACAACTGCTACTATCATTATTATTTCTTTTTGAGACCTTATTCTTTTTCTTAGCATATATATATACATTTAACTTGAAACCCATTCTAATAAATAATTATAGATAAAATTATTTCATGTAGTTACGAGTGACAGAGTACAAAAGCCAAATATTTTAAAGTAGCTACTTAGTAAATTTTTCAAGACTTCAGTACAAAACCATCAGAGTTCATTATTTATTTATTTATTTATTTTTGCAATTCCTATACCATTCAACCTGAAAAATAACCATATTCTCTGACTTCTCCGGATAAAGTTTCTGCATTTAAAATCCAAAGCAGTTCCTATGTGCAAAATCATCAGTCTTTGCATAGGATGAACTTCCACTGGTATCAATTGAAGCTTGTTCTATACACAGACTGCAGGATTTAATCTCCTGTACTAAATATTCATTAATAGAAACATTTTTTTCCCTTAACATTACCCATTCATGTGAGAGAAAGAGTGAAGAGATAATATAAAATATAATTTTCTCCTTGAAGTCATAGAAGCAGCCAAAGAACCTAGGCACTGTATTTTTGTGTAAGTCAGTATTCAAACAAAATCAATATAAAATTATGTATCAGATAAAATTTTGTCTACAAAACAGCTAGTGGATTTTTATGTTAGTTTTGTAATGACATATAACTGTATATGTTTGTAAGAAGACACAGTTGTTCAAAAATACCTCAGAACAGTAGAAAACAATCCTCTACTGCCTTCTTCTCTGATATTTTTTTACTGTAATAGTATGACTTGCTATAATATTCTTTTAAAGTAAGTCGCATTTGTGCAACAGTTTCTGTACTGCTTTGGCTTCATGAAACATATCACTATTGTCCTGTCAGCCTATTTCCATGACTCCCTCCCACTCCCAGAAGCCCAAAGGAAATGCAGCTGAGGAGAAATTATTGTCAGGTGGATGTACAGCTGGATCTGCCCTTGGCCAATTCTGTTCTGTTTTTTTTTTGCTAATGATTTGGATAGTGGAAAAGATGGCACACTATGTATTATGTCTGCTGTCAAAGAGGATTACCACCTCACTCAAAGGCTGGTTCAGATTTCAATTAACCCTTGACAAAAGACAAGTAGAAAGGGTTATGCTTCATCAAGAATAAATCAAATGCACAAATGAGGAATGACTGGCTAAGTAAATATATGGAAGCAAAGGGTCTCTCACATACTATGTGTTAGTCAGTGTCATGGACTCATGTCCAAAGTGATACCTTTGTCTCAAGCCTTCTTCCTCATTTACTGAATAAAGACTCTCTCAAACTGTGATGATTATTCAGTCTGCAGAATTACTTCATTTAGCTGAAAGAAACATGGGAGATAATGCTGAAATTAAGGCAATGCATCAGAGGGGTAATAAGGTGAGCTGTTGCGCTTGTCTGTGTCTGTCATCAAGCTGTAACTGTGCTTTTCACTTGAATGAACTTATATTTTGCCTGCAATTTTTTTTCTTAGCACTAAAAATTACTTCAGGATAAATACTGGTGAATATAGGCTGTATCTACCGTAGTGCATCCGATGTACCCTAGATCTTTCCTAGCCACTGAGGTCTACACTTGTTCATCCAAACTTCATTTTTCCAGAGCTGGGTAGCTCCAATTAAATTAGGGCGGGGTGCCTGACCTATGCCAAACCATGCCCTGGAACTGCATGGGAGAATGGCAGGTAGTATGGCACCAAATTCTTTCTGGGACCATGCCAGGGAGCTGGCATGTGGGTGTAATGGTACTGGCAATTGTATCCAAGTATTGAGCAGTATTCCTAAGTATTGCTTCATATAGGAGTACCCTGCTCCTAATAAGTTCAGGTTCTCATGCCTCAGGGTGTAGAAAACATAATTAAGGTTTGCTAAGTACTCTCAGAAGTTTCAGGAGTCCTTAGGAATCTACAGAATACAACTCTTTTAGATTGAAGGGCTGATAATCCAAACATCCAAGTGAATGGGAAATAGTCATTTTTAAGATGTTAGACAGATCCTATAAAAAAGCATCCTAAAAATGAAATGAAGATCTGAGAATGGGCATCACCTTGGAGCTGTTACAGTTAACTTTAAGTTGATAGTGAAAAATATATAAACTGGTAATTTTGATATATATATAAAACTAGGAATATTGTGTAAGAAACCATGAGTAACTTGGTGAAAGTTAGTAAGGCCTTAGAAAGAACACTTTTTCCACTGCTTGGTTAATGGTCTTAAAATAAGGTGTGAAAAAAATGCATCAGAGTCCAGGAGAGAGCCCAAGGACAGTACAGGGATTTAAAAGATATGGTCTGTGAGAAAAGCTTGAAATAAGAGTATTTGTTCAGTCTTGGGAAGAGGAGGCTGAGTCATGACATGATCTTGTGTTTAAAGGCTGATATAAAAAGACAGCAAACAATTGCTCTCTGTGCTGAGCATCAACAATATGGAATTAACTCCATTTGTATCAAGGAGTATTTAAACTGAATACTAGGAAACCTTTGCTATTAGGATAGTAAATGCTTAAAACAGTTTATCCATAAAAAGAAAATCTTCTCACTGAATGGCTTTAGGAATTGTAAGCAAGCACCTGTCTCAGTTTTCCTTTGATCTGGCTTCACTTGATGCAGCTGATTCATGTCTTGGGCTCCCTTTCGGTCACTTGTATGTCTATGGCAAAAATTATGGTAAAAATCATAAAAATATGATTCAATGGTAAAAATCTTGCATTCATTCCCATTCAGAAGTATGGGAATGGGAGTAGGGTACTTTTAGTCTCTCTGCCTCCCTTGTGCTGCTGTATGAAAAACCATTGTAGCATTAGTGGCTTTCACATTATAAAAGGACATTTATTCCCTGCAAATTGCAACTGATTCAGAGAAGCCCAACTGCAATCATGGGACAGTATGTAGTAGCAAGGGCAGTGCTTGAATCCCCTGATAAATTCAGCTGAACTGCAGTTTAAATACTGAGAATATTGTTGGCAGTGTGTTGCTGCTAATTCAGAAGGTATAAAACTTTTTGCAGCCTGACATTGCACAAGGTAAATTTCAGACTAAAATACTTACTGGAAAGGATCTGTTGCTTGAGGTATAGTTGGATCCTAGGGTCTGTAAATATAGTGGATGGTGTATGCTACTTTGTTTCACCTGAAGAAAGTTAGTCTCACTGTGACCAATAGGACCTGCCATTTATTTTTGAATTATGTCATGCTGCTCAGTTTTATGCCTTCAGGTATCCAATATTAACAGATAAATATTTAATTTAATAGGAACTACTGCCTGATTTTTGCTTTTGTGGATGCGCAGAAAGGGGATGACATGCAGTGTTAGGTTTTCAGACACACCAGGGCTCTATTCATTGAGGTGCTACATTCATACAAAGAATTGTTCTCCCAAACTTTTGCAGAACTTCAGCAAACGTCGCTGGTATTTGTAGGCCTGTAACAAAATAGCAGTCTAGGATTCTCAAAAGTTTCTAGCAAAAGAAGTTACAGTCTTCATAATTAGACTGTGTCATTCTGGCTAACAAGTTTCTCTTAGTAGACCTTTATATTTTGAAAGGCAAGAAAATGGTTTTACTTTGACCTTATCAAAAGTGAGCTCTGCCACAGGTTGCTGTACTGATCTTCTGCACTGCCTTGCACTGCAGCAAAAGAAACCTCTAGAGTTTGGTTTGTTTGTTTGTTTGTTTGTTTGTTTTAATTTTTATTCAGATGGACTTCCACTCTAATAGCAGGTTAATTGGGTGAGGCACAGTTCATTCTGAGATAACTTACTTATCCTCACTTTAAAGGGTTTGAGGAGACTCAAAAGTCTGACATTTTTCATGAAGTTCACCAAATCTTTACTATCCATATGAAAGCACTGCATATCGATTATAGAAAAAGTTAAAAGAGAAAAATTGAAACTGAAGAGCTGTAAATACTGTAAATACATAGGCAAGATCACTGATCTCATTTACTGTTCTGGTGCTTTCATGAATCAGTACATCATTTAGGCAGAAATCTCCAATTTAATATTGTCTCATCAGGTTGTTCCAAGCCAGATAGCATCATTAAAACACAGTGGCCTTTATCTGGCCTGATGATTAAATTTTTCAATCACCTCAACCAATTTTGTGCCCTTGGACATGTTGTGAACTTATAAAACACATGTTAAGGAGGTAGCTTTGCCATCTCCAGTGTTACACTCCTACTGTGGTGTACAGAAAAGAGAAAGAAGCATGGACCACTGTCAAGGGATGGAGTGAATAGTTGGACCCTGGATAGCTGGAGAATGACTTTGCTGTGGCTGACTCTTCTTTAAAATGACCTTTGGAGCAGGAGTAATCTCTGTTCAACCTCAGCTAAAAGCAACATTTCCTGATGGGGGAACCTGCTCCCTTGGTCTTAATATGAGCCAATAACTTACTGTATAAACTGGTTCCTCAGAGTCTTGAACCAAAACAGAAAATAACAATAAATAATCTGGTCAACTGTAATTAGTTACTTCTTCCATATTGGTCCCAGTTATGACACATTTGCACATAGATTTTGTATTTCAGATACCGAAACCGAAATAATTTGGGTCTCATAAATATGGTAATCTAAGCATGGCTGGCCTTGCAAGAATCTGCTCCCCCAAAGGCCGTAATATTCCCCTCCACTATCTGTGAAGTTCTGCCTTTTTTCACATAATCCACCCTGAAACATCTGCCAAAACCAGATATCCCTCTTGGCACTATCTGTAACTTTCATCAGATTCTTACATTGCTCTCTGACATGTCCAGCAATTTCTCATGTCCAGTAGTTTTTCACATCTTGCTCAGCTAGCTTCACCTTTGGGCAGGGCCTTGCCAATTGCTTATTTTTTTGCCTGCCAGTTTAACATGGACATATTGAATATGTTACATCTCCTGTGTAGTCAGTTTGCTTCTTTTCTTTCTATGGACATCAAGAAGTAAATGGATGGGAACAGAAGGAAAAGGAATGGCATATGTATATATCTACAGGGAACTCGGTTTTCAACTCCAGAAAATGGAGTAAGAAAATTGTGCTCTCTGCTATAATCTTGGAGTTCTTCCTCTGAGCCACATGAAAGACTCTTAGTAGAGTCTAACAGGATGTTTTTACATCCCAGTATTTTTAATAAAGTTATCTAGTTTCAAATATAAATATCATACATTGCTGTTATATTAAAATGTCTGCTCTTCAGTAGGGTGCTCAAAGTTCAATGGGAAGGTGTTGGTAAATCTTGCTACATTTTACAGGGTTTAGCAGAAGGAAAAAAAAAAGAAAAAGAAAAAGAAAAAAGGCACATAGAAGAAGGAGGTCTTGTTATTATCTAACAGAACCTAACTAAGGCCTGTCAATGTAATTGGTAGTAAAACTTTGTTATAAGCTTTTATGTTTATTACAGAATTTTAAAATCTCATCATTTCAGTATGTGAAGCCAAATTGGAAATTAAACTCACTATTGGAATAGTGAGTTACCTGACTTCTTCAGTACAAAAGACAATTTTTTAAGGAACTTGTTCTGTGGTAAGTCTTTATGAAATGTGTTAAGAACACCCTGACCTTATACATTTAATTTGTTCACAGAATCCCTTTTCCAGCACAAGGGAGAACAATGACACAGTACAGGTGGCTTGATCTATGCAGGAATACACTGTAGAGAAGCCAGTTTACATCTGAGACTGCATAATGGGTCATATAATTCTTTTTCCAAAATCAGTACTTTTTCAAGCTACAAGTAAAATGAAGGCAAGACTCAGAATACACAATAATAACATTTTCTATTGGCACAAAGCATTGTCTTCTCAAAGCCTACATGCTTTTTCAGTAATGGGTTAAATTATCTAAAGTGATCTGAAGATGCTGCTTTTCCTATGAACTCTGTGTCTTTTATACTTTAGACCATTCTGCGTCTGGTGGTAGAAAATAGAAATCACTATGTACACTACCTTCCAATTCCTTTCCAAGGCTGGTACTTGTATTGTTACTCAGTTTTAATAACATTATGGTAGATTAATACAGGATTTCATAGAAATAAAAAGAAAAAATTAAAAAAAAAAACCTCAAACCCTGAGATTATTTGTAATTTGGTATAATTAAAATGCAGCTGATTACAAAAAAAATCCTTCATTTTAAAATTTCTTTAGTCTCAATGTTATGTCCTATTTCCTTTTCCACTGCTTAAACCAGAAGATCTTCAGGTCGAGTGCATTTCCATTTTTATTTTTTCCACTGTCACACAGAGAGTACAATTACAAATTATAATAAAATATAACATTGCAAAAAAATGTGCAAAAATTTGTGAAATACAGCAGTGTTATGTTACCCACAAATTAAAGCTTCTCTACCTGCAGAGAACTTTGTAGAACTGGACAGATATTTGTTGAAGATTATAAAGATTTTACCATAGCAATTTAACAGTTTTATTCTATGGCCAGTCTGATGACCCATTAAAATATAATCACAACATGTCAGCTCACAAGCAAAAAAAAAAGACTAAAAATCTATATAAGAAGATGTTTTGGTTGTATCCTTTTGAGGATTTCCCAGTTTCTTCCTGAGATTCTCTGTCAAATTATTCTTATTAATAGGCTGAGACTATGAGTTTTCATGGTGTAACCATTGATCCTACATTGAGAGACTTGCTTGCATCCTGGCTTTCTATTTTCTTGAATTTGACATGCAAGATTCAATTTATGAAGTACTGTAGTATAACACTGCAGGAATAAAAAAGTGGATAACATGGATGCACATTGCCTTCATTGTTTTAGAATAACACAGGGACATGTGGAAGGTGGTGGGAGGTCTGCGTCAAGGCTGACTGACTTAGTCCATACAGTCCACAGTCCCATTCCTACAGTCCACTCATAGCAACCAGAAGGCACATGGAGAAGCTCATGTGTCTGCTGTTCACACAGAGTTTCAGTTATTCTTCAGACTAAAGCACTTTGCATCTATCTCCTAGGCTTTGTAAAAACCTATGTAACCCTAAGAAGAAGTAGTAGAAGAATCTCTTACCCTTGAAAATATATATCCAAAGTATACTCAAGTTCTGAAAATATTCACTATGTACCATGTTCATTTCTGGTATGAAGTAACACAATTTATTCCACATTTGCCCATTTCAGATTGATGAATTTCTTTAAAAAACTTACTTATCTTCAAGTTAACTGTTGGTCTATACGTATACTTGTAAATTTATTAAACAAAATAGAACTGGAAAAATGCCTTTCCTCTTTTGAACAATCATATTTATATTGGCCTTAAAACATGATCCTACAAGTCAAGGAGAAAAAAGATTTTACACTTTTTTTTTTTGTACATGAAAAATACAAAGTAATTATAATGTATATTATAGTTGTTTCTTACTTAAAAAATTCTAAAATTAAGAAGAAAAACCCCACCATTTTTCCTAGAGTTTTTTGGAAACTACCATACACTCTCCTGTAGGGTCATGGATGCCAGGAGAACATGGAGCATGTGGTGACAATGCTCACCATATCAGGGCATGGTGGTTAAGAAGTGTCCTGGTGGACTTGTCTTTAGGAGAGGGCACTGGATGGGGAAGCCTTCCTTAGGTGGCAGGTGCTGATGGCGGCTGAAGCACATTATGGACAAAGGCAAAGAAAGTAAGGTTTGCTAGAGAAGAGAAGGCTCGGGTAGGACCTGGTTGCTACAGGTTGCTACAGATCTACAACCGTATAACCAGAGAATATGGAAGACAAAGCCAGACTGTCATTGAAAGTGCCCAAGGACAGGCTAAGCAGTAATGTCACAAGTTAGAATATGTGAAATCTTGATCAGATATTAAGCAACTTATGTATTTGTTTTTTACTAGGAAGGTGGTCAAAGACTGGACCAGTCTGCCCGGAGCGGTTGCTTTACTCTGTGATTTTGTGACTGCCAGGAGCATCAGATATATTCTTTTTCAGAACTATTCACACATATATTGAACATGTCAGTGAATGTAACTACTTTATGAGCATCAGATATATTCTTTTTCAGAACTATTCACACATTTATTGAACATGTCAGTGAATGTAACTACTGTATGAGCTTGTGTGAGTTTAAATTTTTGTAAAATCAATCTTTAAATGCATATACATATATACATACATGAAAAGATGAAAAAAATTAATATTTTTAATGAAATAGCGTTGTAAAAGACATCTGGAAAATCCCAACAGCTTGGGTAAATGTTTTACTGGGCTTATAGGGGAATAAAGAAAATCTTTGTAAGCTTAAACATCATTGCTTCTTATACAAAGGCAGAGTTTCAAATAGAATCTCTGAGAAGGTCATGAGCTTTATTGCAAGTGGGCTGAAAGGATGACTGAAGTTTTTCAGGCAGTATTTCTAGTACTTAATGAGCTTCATGAAGGGTCAGTAGAGAATTCCCTCAAGAATTTTCTAAATGAAATTTGCATGGATCTGTCATGCAGAAAGTGGCTGGCAGGTTGTTACTTGTCTGGTTTCTGCCGCCTGAATCTGGACTGGTAGCATGCGCTGTGGAATTGAGCCTGGCAGGGGACTGCACTGTTCAGTCCTTGTTCTTTAGAGAAGAAGGTAAGTGGAGGTCAACTGGTGCTAATTTTGCTTTCTGCTTCCTACCCATTTGTGCAGGCTGAGACACTGGGGCTGAAGGCATTGAATGCTTACATGGAACAGGGAGGAATTGTCTTCCCCAAGGTGCAAGACCAACCTTTCCTCCCAGACACAGATGGTTTTGGGGAGTTATGTAGAGTGTTGCATTGATCCTTACAGTTTAACAAGTCATGCTCATGGTTCATTCTTTGGCAAACTATTTTATTTTAAACCTTTGAACATCACAGGCCATTTTACTTGTATCCCTTTTTAGTTTTGTTTACTTCATGTTATTCTACTGCTGATTTTGATTTATGCTGTTCACCTAGTAGAGATTATTTCATATGCAGTTACTCTTCAAGGAGCTCCAGTAGTAAGTATAAGTTGCAGCCTATGACAGGAATTGTCTGGGACTTAAGAAATTGTTTTGTGTCTGAAAATGGTACCTAATATGGTACCATAGGAGACTTCTGACTCAGGAGAATTCTGTATCAGAGTTGTCAAGTGGTTATATTAGATTTATTTCTCAAATGTTATCTTTCTGTGAATTAACTGAATTGATTCTGTATTCAAGTTATTCAATGACATTTTAAGTTTAGCAAAACATATTCATAAATTGTTCTAAGTATGCTCTAAAGGAAAGTAAGCACCTGCTAGCTGCTGCAAAGTGGACCCACTTTTCATCTTCTTCATGCGTACATATTTGCTCTCCTTTAATGTTTAGCCTCTCTTTAAGTCCACAGGTCCAAAATGTTTCATTTATGTTTCAGAGGACTCATTTCTCAGAAACTTTTGAGGTAACTGGGGTAGGTAAAGTGTAGTATTCAAAACGTAGCCTTACTGCTACAGACATCTTTATGTTGTAGTTTATATTATCCAACTATAATGATACTTGTACACATTTAATTGCAGGACTATTGACTTTCCTTTTGTTATCTAGCTCTGACAGGGTCCTGAGGGCACTAATAGGCTTTAACAGCCCTGCCCAGCCTCACATGGGACTTCCCACTCCTGGCCCTAGCCCCAAGTTTTTTCCTGAGCTGTGCTGCAGGTGTGCCAATTTCCAGCCCCATCTCCTGCTGCTCCTGGGTGGACCTGGGACCTGCTTCACCACCTCACTGTGTTCAGGACCCTGCAGCTAACCTCCACCAATCAGGGTCACAATATGGCTTCTCTTCCAAGATTCTGCTCACAGCAGAAACCTGTGAACAAACTGCTGACTATCTGATCCAGCAGTGTTTAACTGGTACAGTTCTGGCATCTGTGTAACCTGTCCCTGATCTATACAGTTCTTTTAACAAGTGCTATGTCCAGTCTCTGGAAAAAAAATGAAATCAAGCTGTAGATTTTCTTGCTTTAACTGCTCTTGAGTATATTGCTGGTTTACAAAGGCCTTTTGGTGCATATAGGTGTAAAAGACATGTAGAAAAATAGGTTTTCCTTTGAAAAACCCTCTTACTTATTTTGAAGGTAGGGCTTCTATATTAAAGAGTTGTAGGAAATTAAAGGACTTTGTTCAGGAGCTCATGTATGTGCGGCCAAGCCTTCCGCTATTAAAAATCTTTCTAATTTTGTCATTTTCTATCTATCAGCTCATTTTTCTTTGTGTTCAGACAACTCTAAATAATAGAGAGAATGATGTTGAACTTTTTGTAAAGATTTTGTCCTTATTAGAAATAGAAGCAACTTTGCTTCCTGGTATTAGGATTTGTTTGCTACATGTAGTAGCATTGCATCTATGAGCTACATGAAAGAAAAAGACATGTTTCTGACAATACAGGAAAAAAAGCAAAAAAAGCAACTAACCTATGCTGGATTTTATCAATACCTGTATTAAAATATTGTAGCAGACACATTGGATTTTCTATTGATTTTATTATAAATTGCTACCTCCTAATTTCCTCCAGGAAATCTTCCACCCAGAAGAATAATCTGTCTCAGGATGCTCTGTAACAGAAAGTTCCAAGGCATCTCAAGACTGAAGAACAACAGCAATTGGACAATCAAATAGCACTGTGACGAGCAAAATCTGCTCTGCTATGAAGCCTGGTAAACCTCAGGGAAGGTTTGCAGGACAAATTAAAGCACTCCATATGCAGAAAATTCAGCTTACAGTGTCTTTGGGTACCCATTGCAGTGCTTTCTCCAGGGGTATTGCAGGGAGATTGAAGGGCTGTTCAGCTGCACTTTGGATTACATTAATACCATGCTTAAGTACACTGGTGGGGAGAGAAAGACATGCACCTTTTCTTCTTTGTCCCCCTCTTCTTCCTCTGGTCCACCAGAGGTTATTTGATCAGTGGACAGTACACTGGCTAGGTTGTTGGGGTGTGACTAACAACAGAAAAACTTTTCAAGGGCGTGGCTAGTAAATATTGTACATAAGAATTAAGAGTATTACTGATTTAAATTCATAAGATAATCATCTTCATACGAGGTAGGTGTGTTTGGGTAAGGAGCTAAGATAATTTGAGAAATCCTTTGCCACATTACTTAATAAATGGCCTGCTATTGCAGTAATTTATGAAATTTATACTGCCTATTGTGCTCTTTCTGTGGCACTTTTTCCTTTAATTTTTTCAGATTTTCATACTGGCATGTTTGGTTTAAGGTAATCATGAGGATTGCGGCATGAATAGAGGTTTTGGGAATCATTCTCAGCTTATCACTGGTTGTATTACAGGAAGATCTAAGTGATGTGAATGACCTTTCTCGAGGTCTCTGCCTTAATTTTGTGGTTTTGCTGCAAAAACCACAATAAATGCAATTTTTTTTAGTAACGAGTACTCACTTTTCTTTGATATAGAATCATAGAATCATAGAATAGTTATGGTTGAAAAGGACCTTAAGATCATCAGGTTCCAACACCACTGCCATGGGCAGGGACACCTCCCACTAAACCACGGCAACCAAGGTTCTGTCCAACCAGGCCTTGAACACCACCAGCGATGGAGCATTCACAACTTCCCTGGGCAACCCATTCCAGGGCCTCACCACCCTCACAGTAAAGAACTTCTTCTTTATATCCAATCTAAACTTCCCCTGTTTAAGTTTGAACCGTTACCCCTTGTCCTCTCACTACAGTCCCTAATGAAGAGTCACCTCCCCAGCATCCCTATAGGCCCCCTTCAGACACAAGAAGTCTGCTATGAGGTCTCCACGCAGCCTTCTCTTCTCCAGGCTCAACAGACCCAACTTTCTCAGCCTGTCTTCATATGGGAGCTGCTCCAGTCCCCTGATCATCCTCGTGGCCCTCCTTTGGACTTGTTCCAACAGTTCCATGTCCTTTTTATGTTGAGGACACCAGAACTGCACACAATACTCCAAGTGAGGTCTCACAAGAGCAGAGTAGAGGGGCAGGATTACCTCCCTTGACCTGCTGGTCATACTCCTTTTGATGCAGCCCAGGATATGGTTGGCTTTCTGTGCTGCAAGCACACACTGATTGCTTATTTTAATTTTCTCATCGACCAAAACCCCTAAGTCCTTCTCCACAGGGCTGCTCTGAATCTCTTCTCTGCCCAGTCTGTAGCTGTGCTTCGATTGCTCCACACAGCTTGGTGTCATCAGCAAACTTGCTGAGGGCGCACGCAATCCCACTGTCCATGTTACCGACAAAGATGTTGAACAAGAGAGATCCCAACACCGATCCCTGAGGGACACCACTTGTTACTGGTCTCCAACTAGACATGGAGCCATTGACCACAACTCTTTGTGTGAGGCCATCCAGCCAGTTTCTTTATACACCAAGTGGTCCACCTATCAACTTGATGTCTCTCCAACTTAGAGACAAGGATGTTACGTGGGACAGTGTTGAACGCTTTGCACAAGTCCAAGTAGATGACATCAACTGCTCTACCCCTGTCCATCAGTTCCATAGCCCCATCAGAGAAGGCCACCAGATGGGTCAGGCAGGATTTCCCCTTACTGAGACCATGCTGACTGTCACCAACCACCTTGTTCTTTTTCATGTGCCTCAGCATGCCTTCCAGGAGAATCTGCTCCAAGATTTTGGCAGGCACAGAGGTGAGACTGACTGGTCTGTAGTTCCCTGGATCATCCACTTTCCCCTTCTTGAAAATGGGGGTTATATTGCCCTCTTTCCAGTCATTAGGAACCTCACCTGACTGCCATGATTTTTCAAATACATGTGTATTTGAGTACTGGGAATCAGTAAATGCAAGATGCAATAATTAAATCCATATCATCATGCAAAAGAATGCATGTACGGATGTAAAGAGTTCAGAATAGTGCATATTATCTGCTTATGCATATAGTGGTTGTGTAACTTCTAGTCTAAAATATGAACAATGTGATTTCTACTGCTATTACTGGTGCTTTCTCAATGTAAAGATTTATCTGTTTTGAGGAACAGGAGGGGCACTTGAAGATATTTAATTTTATAATTATAATTCTTCAATAATATAAATTATATTTATCGTTTAAAGAAAAAGATACTTTGTTCATAAAAATGAACACTGGCTCAGACGTAGGGATTCTTATAATTTTAACAGAGTAAAACTTAGAAGTTGATAGAAATGTGAAATAAATAGTATGATGAACTGAATAATACTCCTCTAAGGAAAATGATAACCTTATAAATAATGTTTTCCAGTTTGGTGTACCATTGAAATAGTTTTTCCTAATAGAAGCTTTTAACCATTATTGAAAAAGTTCCTACTAGAAATTGAAAGCAAAATGGAAATTTTTGCATAAGACTTTTTTCCTCTCTCCTTTTAACTTCAATTCACTCTAATTTATTGGGCAGAGACAAGGAAAAATTTACCTGCCTGGTCATGCAGACACACACAAAAACATCTATCTAAAGTCAGTGGAAACAATCTAAAAGCTTCAGCAGCATTTCTCTTGAAACAGCCGTTGCTCCACTCTGCTGCTTTTTTTTTCTTGTCAAACTGATGAAGCAAAGAATTGCTTTTTGCCAATTGGCTGTACAGAAATAAACTATCAATATATATTTGTGTAGTATTTTAATGTATGATTGGAAAATCCTGGTATTAATTAAGAGACAGACTCCCCTGAGCATCGTAAGTAAGCTTCAGTGTTAGGAATCACATAGAAATATGAGAAGGAATACAAACATAAAATTTCCCCTTCCTTTCATTGTCCTGTGAATGCATAAAGCCTTCCTATGATAAGAAGGAATCTCTTTATATTTTAAAGCTGGAAAAAAAACCAACAAAGCCAACAAGTTAAAAGAGGGAGAAGCAGTGTGTTGTATGGTACTTACTTGTTGCTCCTTACTCAAGGTAACCTTCTTGTTTCAGATAAATATTTGCTTGTACTCATTTGCTAATGGTATAAAGGAAAGCATATGCTGTTTGCCCATTAATTGATAGTTTTAGACCAAAAGCTTTTGCCTGTTAACCACATTCCTACCCTTCCAAGTCACCATCCCTCATGATGTGCAGGTACCATTCATACCCATGAGAATTTCAGTGTTAAAAAGCCAGTGAAAAATAAGGAGACAGATGTACTTCTATAGAGAAGGTGGCTTTACTTATGTTTGGAACCTGGGAACAACCGGTGGTGCAACTGAGAAATTTTGCGAGGTGATGATTGTAGGAAAATTCTTATACATTTATGGGAACTTCAGACTTATTTCAAATAGCAAGTCATAAAGAAGCTTAAAGACCTTTTCCCAAATTGCAAGGACTCATCTCAAAGGGCTCTTCTTTATTCCGTAAGAATTTAGTGTGAGGTGTCCCTGCCCATGGCAGCGGGGTTGGAACTTGATGATCTTAAGGTCCTTTCCAACCCTAACTCTTCTATGGTTCTAAGAGGGAAACAGTCGTTGTGCAAATAGCTGTGTGTTGCACTCTAAGGTAACACTGATAAAGCAGAAAATTGCAGAGATCTACTAAGTAGATTTTCATGCCTGCCTTCATAGGCTGCCAGTAGAGATGATGTTCCTCTTTCTAGAGAGCTCTTAAAAGAGAATTAAAAAAAAAAATCTTAGATATTTGTATCAAAAGGAAATTATTGATTATGTTCTTGAGTTCTTGGATCACGACCTTTTTGGCTGATGTCAAACGTGGCAAAAAAGTTAGGTAAGTTAAATAAAATTAAACTAAATTAAATTAAATTAAATTTCTAATTATTCAGACAACTTAATGCTTGGGGTAAACAGTTTGAATTCTAAATAATGCATTGCTGTGCCTCACTGTGCAGCATACATAAATTTCATAAAATTTAATTTGTGACATTTTATGCTCTGCTTCTTCCAATTTCTTCTCTCCTTTTCCCACTTCTAGTAAAGATCACATGGGTTGAGACTTTTTTGTTTTGTTTGGGTTTGGTTTTTTTTGAAAGGAATACACCATTTTTCTTATGCATTAAAAATACCTGCTGTCCTTTCTGTATAAATTGATGTGCTGTGGCGTTTTGGAGCAGTCTGGAAAATATAAAGGACAAATAAGGTCAACAGAAAACATCATACATTATGAAAAATTAATCATTACTGTGTCTCCTTGCTTATCTATTATGCCAAATCTTGTATGACCCAAGGAACTCAGGAAAATCTCAATGTGTTAGAAATTTTGTAAAAAGACCAAGTGTATGATCCTTTTCTGTATTTTGATGACAATTCATATAAAATACCTACAGAACTGCAAATTTGGAAGTGGTCATTAGATCTATGAGTCTAATATTAGGGACTTCTATTACTAGAGCTAGTTTATTTGTAGAGATTAATGAGAATTAGTAGAATAAACAAGTGTGCTGCAGTGCACACCTTAATACCTGTAATACCTATTCTTAGTTTTCTCAAAGCTTCTATTTTCATTGGAAAATAGAGATTCTCCTTACCCATCTAATGGCACTCGTGCTGTTTGTGCTTAAATATTCCCAAGAATATACAGTCTCTCCAGGAACAGATGTCCAGGCTGTGTCTGTGCACTGTTTATATGAGTAATTTCTTTGTGGCCCCAGGAGCCTAAGGGAGAAGCTGAGGAATTAGGGACACCCGACATGCATGTGACTGACTGTCCCAACCTGTTTTGTTGCTTTTGCCTTCATCGGGAGCCTCTGCCATGCACAACTTTCCAGTGCATGCTGCAAGTTTACAGAGCAGCAGGAAGAAAGAAGACACGTTACCTGGGACAAATGCAGTAGAAGGCAGCTCAGGATTTTTAAGGTGCTGGTGAGTGGGGTAAGTGAGGACTAACACGTGTTCTAAAGAAGTGATGATGATGATAATGATGATGATGATGAAGCACACAAACTTGAATAAATAAAGACAGAATGAGGTGATGTTGGAGGCCAAAACATACCTAGCACGGTTACTCTTGCAGGTAGGCAGTTGTGGAGTACTGCTTTTGTGAGTACAGGCTGCTTAGCTGAAACACTGCTAACCTTTATGAGGCCTTGAAAAATGAGTTACTTGTTTTAAATTTCTATAAAATTCCCCAGAATTGTCTGTTTCCTCTGGGAAGCAAGGAGTCTCTAAATTAGATCTCAGAGCCATGCCAAGAAATGTTTTTAAATGTTGGAAAGTAGACCAGATATTTCTTTAAAACCTTTTCTGCTTGTTTAACTCCCGGTTCACCCAATTTAGCTACAGAAGAGATTAAAATCTTTTAATTTGCACCTGACACATGCAGAAAGTATGGTTTAATAATATCAATTAGCATGAATTGATTTAGGGCTTCAGTTATATATTGTTGGTTTGGTTTTTTTTAACTGGTAGTTTATATTGACATAAAAAGCTCTGTAAATCTCCTCTCTAAATTATCCAACTGCCATACGCTGAGAAAAATAACATTTATGCAAGCTGTTTTCTCAGGAAAGATTAAAGGCATGTCAAAGGACAATAAGCAACAAAAAAATTGTTCAGGACCACAGATCTTATTTCTTTTTTTGTCTCATAAGTGCCCATGTTATACTTGATTCTTTCTGGATGTAATGTGTTGCTAGTGTATGTACACAAAAAAAATTAAAGTAAGTATAGAAAAAAATTGGATTGTTATGTGAAACAAACTTACTAATCATTAACTAGCAATGCTGAAGTTAGAAAGTGTTAAAGCTTCTGTCAGAATCAGACTCATTGCCAGCTCTCATGGTTTTAATGCAGCAAGTGTCTGTACTTGAAGGACTGCCATAAGTTCAGTGATTACAATAGAATCTCAACATTTATTTAAAAAATTGCAAATTTAAGTGTCTGATAAATAAGCAAAGAAGCGTGGAAAGATTTAATATAAGCTTGTATGAAGTTAAAGCATCTCATGATCTTTATTACATTCTCGTTATTTCTGAATATTAGAGAGTCAAACATTCTCATCTGGAGAAGGAAAGCTTTTGTTTGTCATGACAGGACTTCAGTGTCCTTTCTGTGCCAAATTTGATTTTTTGTTGTTTGGTCTTTTTGCTGTCACAGTCATTGTCATCTCTTAGTCTTAGCCCACAGTTAACTACAAAAAAGTCAGATTAGTATGTATTTCTCAGATACAGAACTCATTTCCCCTGTTAACTACTTAGTATTAGACAGACTAATATTTTTATTGACTGGCCAGTATAGTTCATAATGTGAGTACATGGGAGGCATGTGTCTTCTTTTTTTCCACTGCAATTCAGTAATCATTTCTTTTTAAACAGTGGAAAAATTAAATCTTTGTATTCATCACATGATTTTTTCTATTTAATAAGTGTATATGAAAAGAAGGAATTAGAATGGGTAATGTGAAACACGTTGGTAACTCTAGTAGTAGGCAAACAGTACTTTTTTTACCTTGTCACTGTCTCCATTGCTTCAGAGCTGTTCTGAAACTGGAGTCCCTCAGAACATTGTGCATAACAATTTTGTGAAGGTGATGCCTTAACATTTTCTGTGAATTTACTCAATATTCTCAAACCAAACAAAAGCAAGCTCTTGTGTTATTTTATACTCACAAAAACAAGGATAAGTTTAGGCTGACTTAATTTGCCATGTGTAATACTTCACAGACAAGATGCTCCACCAAGCTGTAGCGTTTGTAGAGCCCTGCTCAGACTAAGGCTATCCTTCTTTACAATCAAAACTATACTGTGGAAAACTAAACTGTAGAAAACACAATGTGCTCTGTTTCAGAGAGGTGCTCTCTATCTATTCAGGCTCTGATTCAGCAGCCCAATTAAGTTGGATGTGAGGTGTGAGGGTCATAATACAGTGGTTTGGGAAGTCAAAGTGCTTCCCTTGTTTCTAGTCTGCTACATCAACTTTGGATAACCAGGCCTTTCACTGTCCCTCAAGAGCCTGTGTCACCTCTTGTATGTCTCATATTTTCATGTTATGAGGAGCCATCTGTACACTTCATACTAGCAGGAAGAATCATATGCTATTGGATATATAAGTTTCAAAATTGCAGTGGCTAATATACTGAGTTGTTATTTCACTAAGAAGTATTCCTTTTCAGAAAGACTAAAGGAATTGTTTTTCACTGAAATCAATCTAGTGCTGAAAAGTCCAAAGAGATTTCCCAGGATGCGTAAGTAGAATAGGTGTACCATAGTTAGCATGATTTAAATATATTTGTTTGTAAGTATTAGAGTACAGTACACCAATATATCAATATGTCGTGGTTTAAGCCTCTAAAACTCATTAAGTTTTCTCACTCACTCTCCTCTCTTTCTTCCCCCAGTCCCGGGGGGATGGGGAGGAGAATCGAAAGAATTCAACTCCCACAGGGTGAGATAAGAACAGCTTAGTAACTAAAGTATAACACAAATCACTACCACTACCACCAGTAATAATACAAGAGAAATACAAGGAAAGAGAATACAACTGCTCACCAAGCCTGACCCAGCCAGTGCACCACCCAGCAGCAAAACCCCCCCGTACACCACCACACCCTTCTGGGCCTCTGCTCTTTGTTTTCACATCCTGGGCATGACGTGCTGTGGTATGGAATAACCTCTTTGGTCAGTTTGGATCAGGTGTCCTGTCTCTGCTTCCTCCCGGCTTTCCCTCCTGGCTTCCCCTCCTCTCTGGCATAGCATGAGACTCAGAAAGTCCTTGGTCAGACCAAAGCAGTACCAAGCAGTAACTGAAAACACTGGTGTTATCAGGGCTGTTCCCAGGCCCAAAATCAAACACACAGCGCTGCACCAGCTACCAAGAAGGAGAAAAATGACTGCTGCTGCTGAACCCAGGACACAATGCAATAACAGTAAAGTAAAAATCCTGAGTGGAATTATGGTTTCATATTTTAATGCAGTGCTATTATTTTGTTAGTGATTATTTTTATTATCAGTATGCCTACATACTCCTCTGTTTATGACAGGAAAATTAGGCATAAACAGAAAGACATAAACAGAAAGACACTTGATCCCCAAAGACTTTACAGTGTAAAGTCAGCCCTGTGCGCTCAGAATCCTCAGCCATGGAAGCTGAGATCCCTGAGACACCCTGTCAGATTGCTCCAGTGATCTCCTCTCAGAATAACGGTGGGAAAATTGTGTTTTTCTAAACTGTATGTGAACTGTTATATGAATGTTTCTCAAAGGTAGCAGAGTCTCATTACTGTTTGCCTCTGAAGACCACTGGGGTATACAGGAATCTACTTAGGTAGGCTGCTCACAAGAAGTGCTGGGCAGCCATCAGCTCGTGTGTTGACATGGTTATAGTCTGGAAGGTAGGAAGCTGGGATGCCCTAATGAGGGTTGACCAACAGTAATGCAGTCCCTCTTTAATGGTGGTGGCCTTATCGTTAGTGGACGCTGCAGTGACTTTGAAAAGTCTCATTTGAATGGTTATGTTATTGCAAGAGAGAGATTTTATGCAGTCCAAAGGCCAGTTATTTAGGTGTCTAGGTAGAGATTTAAATCTATATTTTGGTAGGTAGCTTGAATATTTTACCTTTAGATTTCCAGAAATGGAAAGAACCAGAATTACGTATGGACTGCGTAAATGTGAGCTACTGATTTTTGTGCCCGACAGTGTGTGGGAAGATAGACTTCAATAAATTTAATTTGGTTTTATGACTCAAAAATACTGGAAAAAGTGTTTTCTATCTTCTAAAAATATTAATTATCATCCATATTCAATAAAGGTCCTTTATGCAGTGTTGGAAGATGAAGATATTTTTTTCCTTCAGACTCTGTAATCCTAACAGGTCTTAATTTTTTGTGCCTCAGTTAGCCCATCTTCTTAAGTTGGTGCAATGCAGAGCAAAATCGATACAACAATAGATTTGATAGGAGCTGGGAGCCTTCTCAGCATTTACCATACACTCAGTACATGTAGCTGGTCTCCAAAATATATGTAATTGTTCCACTGAGCTTGATCAAGGTGTAAAGGTGAGAGGAGAATTCTGCCCACTGAACATTTTAAAAAGAGATGCAGATGGGTTCAGTAAAACAAGAGGCTGTGAATCTAAATATGAAATTAAATATAGATGAAAGAGCCTTACCTCAGACAGTTTTAATATTAATATTTTTCATTGTGGATGAAAAAGACCAAAATTTTGTAGTTGTGACATTTTACACTGTTACAAAACAAGCAGATTTCTTAGGGATATTTCTAAACTTGGTGAAAAAAAATCTATTTTGCAAATAGTGGTATGATTTTAGACTCAGTTTAACAAATCAGCTTGACTTGTTAATTTCCCTTACTTGTCTACATTTGGGGGTTTAAAAATAATAAGAAATAACTTTAATGGGTTTAAAAGTAGATGTCTGCTGCACAGCACTCCGATTCTGCAATAACTATTGAGTAGACTTGCCTGTTTTCAGTGGTTATGTAAAACTTCTTCAGAATAAAACATTCTATACAGATGGAGATTGTGAATTATCTCTGTCCTAGATAGCAAACCCACGATTTCTAATGGAATTGGATAGCATTAATAATATATAACTTTTCCACCATCTGCTGAAGAAGTCTTGTGGGAAACTTTTTAATGGAAAACAAGTTCAGATTTGTAAAACTTGACTCAAGCTCTGATGTTCTGGGTGTTTTAAAATGTCTTAAAATGGGCAATAGATGCATCAGAGAATGTTCTCACCAGTGATTGCTGGTTGAAGGTAGAGATGGAAAACATAGTCACAGACAATACAGAACAGCCCCAAAAAACTGATATGGGAAAGTGAGCTGTCCTTGTTTGCATACGCTGCTACTGAAAAAAAAAAAGTTAAAGAATAGGAGTCTTTGAAATGCACTGCTGAAATTCCACATCTAGTAATGTTTAAAATCGTAACTGTACTGGATTACACTAAAACTCTGCTGAGTCTAGTGCCTCCCATGAGAGAGAAGCTGGTACCACAAGTGTAGGAAAAAGGCTCCTGAAGAGAGTATTTATTGAAGTTTCCCTTAGAAAGCCTTTTCAACCCCCATCAATCTGTTGTATACGTAGTGTTTTGGTTAATAAAAACTGATGGATCTTTCTTCTGCCAAATGATGAAATTATCTGTAGATAGATAATTTTCTCAGGGTCCAGTATGTTACAGACTAAAATTGTTTATTGACTGGCTGATACCTTGCTGTTCTATGTATATTTTTTCTTTCTAACTTAGCTATCATTTATCAGTTAACTGTATTTCTAATAAGGAATTATTATTTTAATTTCTTCTCTGTAACTTCCTATGTGGAATAATAGCATTCGCTGCTATGTAAACATGTAAGAATTATGCAAATAATTTTAAATTATATACTTTCAAATTAAATCTGTTGGCCTTTTTTCTTATCCTACGCTTCCTCTTCTCCTCATATAAATTCATGTATGCACATGGATACATTCACATCAGTTTCTTTATCTAGCTTCAGAGACCAATATATTTTATCACCTGGAAATTTAGGCAATAAAATGCTGGAGAATTAGTTACATCAGACAGACAAGAATGTGCCCACTTATAAATGCCCCAAGTCTTCTTTCTGCAAAAGGAAAATAATACATATGCATGGCTTGAACTCTGTGTACAGGAGCAGTGTCCTCAGAGTTCATTTGCATGGTTGGGGGAACCACTGTATGCCGGCATGCTGACCATCAGATGAATGCTGCCAGGGATTTGCAGGCTTGCTGAATCAGAGCAGCACATTGTCTGTCTAATGTCTCCCTAACTCCAGTGATGATGGGTATTGACAGCAAGGAAGCTGCCTGGTTTTGTTGCTAACTTATTATCTGATTTATAGGTCTTTTCTGTGCATGTCACTTTTTTGCATCATGTATTACCACTGCTGATGCTGTCTTTCCTCTGCTCACAACAGTGTTCCTGTGTCCCAGCAGATTTGTGTGTTCGTGGCAATGAAAGAGACAGAAGTGACGGCTCTTCTCCTAGGATACAGCTCATAAATTATCCCTTACAACCAAAGCACCAGACAAAACAGTTTTTTCACATGGTCACAGGTGAGCAATGTCCAAAGGAATTTTCCTTTTCAGAGGCTCATTAATGCATCTGTTTACTGATCCAGGGTGTGCAAACTGCAAAAAAAGCATAATTTGCAGGTGCAAATACATTCACCAAAGTCCTCTGGAGACCAGCTTGATTCTGATGTCAGATAAACCAAAGGACTTAACAATATGGTTTCAAATGTTCCTTCTTATTGAAGTATTACATTACTTTGAATGCAAAATTTTATCTCCAGCAGGGAAAAAGTACAAAATGAAAGATGAGAGAGAAATGGAGGCAGAAATTACTGTAATTAATACAACCAACTGTGACTAAAGCTGTTACTAATATGGTCAGCTCAGACCATTTAACATATTTATACCAAAAGTTGTCTTAAATATTTATAATTATATAATAAAAGGACTTCCTGTATAAAATTGTATCACACAGAATTAAAGGTGGCTACATTCCATGTAGGAAAATAAAAGCAATGTTAAGAGGGGAACAAACTTGGGATATTATTTCTACCAAATTTCTGAAGCGCAAAAAGCAAAATAAAAAAAATCTCTCATGGGGCCTCCATGTATTTAATGTTTTTTTCTTTTTTCCTTTTTTTTTTTTTTTAAGAAAAAAGCTAAGCTATCTTGTTAAAAGATTCAAAGACTATATTCTGAAGAAAATAAGTTTGAAGAATCTGCATACTTCTTTCATACATGCAGGGAGGAAAAGTTGAACCCCTGCTGAAAGGGCTGGAGTCAAACTGAAACGCGTTAATTTCTTGTGCTGCCAACTTCCAAGATATTTAACTTCTGTATATCTGAAACCACAGGGAAGAGTCACCATAGTAAGTAATAACAGGAAATCAGAGTGTCCAAAAGGACGCTGGTTGGACTCTGACAGATAGCCATTGTATTAGACGGTTCTTATGAAAGTCTTTGAGGAGTTGGTACTTGCCAAGCAAAAAAGGCATTTTTTGTTGTTATGGGGCTTTTTCCCTGGAAAATTCTAATAAATATTTCTTTTGTTTTGCTTATTCTAACAACACTCAATGCTATTGCATGTTAAAAAAAAACCAAAAAACCAAAAAAAAACAAACCTGAGAGCTAAGCATAAGGCATCTGCATTGACTTAAAGGCCTCTTTCTCCATATGTCACCAAGCACACTCTGTCAGCTAGGGTCTCCTTGTCTGCAGCTTTCTCCATTCTTTTGCTATTGCCTTCGGCTCAGGCCCTGAAATCTTCCTTCAGCTCTCCAATACCCTTATGAGGAATAAGATTTGTCAGAGACTGTGAACAACTGTATTACTTAATTTTCATCCTATTATCCTAATTTCACAATTGGTGCATAGCAGTAGGCTATGTAACTCCTCATGCTGCTTGTTCTCATGCATTTCTCAAAGTAAAAGCTGTGGGTATGTCTGCACTGCTCTATGTCTGCAGAAAAGTCTCACCAGTGAATAAATCTAGAACTGGGCACTGGATTGGCCACGTGGCTTTATTGTCTGCTGATGTTCTGGTTTTAACACCCCTGTAAAAGACATTTTATTTTATTCAAGATATCATTGTATAAATTTAGAACGTTAGATTTTTTTTTTGTTTTGCAAGTGGATGTTATGAGTAACGCTTTTGCTTATTTTGGAAGCTTCTTCTAGAAAATCAGTGGAATGGCCTTACATTACATAAAAAAATATGAAATAAAACCAAGTGAATAATATTTGTTATACTTTAGAAAACTAAACAAAAAAAAAAAAAGCTGTTAAAAAAATTTTGCCTCACTTAAAATCAAATTTCAAGACTTTTAAAACTTCTGAAGTGGCTGAATTGGTTTTAATCTCTATTACGGACTTTTGGTGGAGGAAAGAATATTAGACTCCCTTGAGTCCATTTATAAGGAATTAATTGCACAAGGAGAGGGAGAATGCCTCTGAACGCTTACAGACTGCTCATCCAGATCTCTTGGTGCCTGCCCCTGGGAGCAAATTTTGCCCTTGCTGAGGATTGTATAAATACACTGTGAAAGTAATTAATGTAGGTGAAGAGTAGCATTCAGTCCCTGAGACACTGAATTGGGAAGATCTTGATGCTGGGTTTTTTTTTTTGTGTGTGTGTCATGCAAAGCCAATTTTAAATCAACATGTTTTTCAACAAAAAGAGGAAGGCTGAGTTCCTTTCTGTTACATGTAGATTAGCTCTCAGCTTGGTGTCAATATACATATCAGCTAGACAAAGCTTGGGAAGCCATCTTTTAAAGGTCTATGTAGGTTGACAGCTTGCTTGTCCTTTTTTTTTTGCCATTTCTGTGGCTTTTGGTACCTTTCTTATTGACTTATTTAACCTTTATTCACTGGGTTTTATTTGTCCTGATCAATGGTAAGCACACAACTTTCTGTTCTGAACTCTCTGTAAACTATAGCACAGTTTTGTTCCCTTGATTGAGTTGCTTTATTATAGCTATTTCTATTTTCACTCTTAAAGGTTAGGTTTCTTAATTCACTCCTGAATAGCTGTAGAGGGCAGATGATACCAATATTGTCAAGATCCCGTTGATATTCCAACTGAAGCTGCTGGAAGGAAAGCCATCTGGTTTCTCACCGTATTTTATTTTTTAATTTTCTGATTATTTTGACAGCTTAGAAGTTCTACCTGAACTTGTGCAAAGTGCATGACACTGTCCCACATGATATCATTGTCTCTAAATTGGAGAAACAGAAATTTGATGGACAGACCACTGTGTGGATAAAGAATTGCCTGGATGTCTGCATGCAAAGAGTTGTGGTCAATGGCTCAATCTTCAGCTGGAAACTGTTAAAGAGTGGTGTACCTCAAGCCTCAGAGTTGGGACTGATCCTGTTCAACACCTTTATCGGCAACATGGACAGTGGGATTGAGCGCATCCCCAGGAAGTTTGCTGATGACACTAAGCTGTGTGGTTCAGTTGATACACTGGAGGGAAGGGATGCCATCCAGAGGGACCTTGACACACTTCTGAGGTGGCTGATGCCAACCTGATGAAGTGTAACTATGCTAAGTGCAAGGTCCTACACCTGGGTCAGAGCAATCAAAGCACAGCTACAGGTTGGGCAGAGAAGAGATTCAGAGCAGCCCTGCAGAGAAGGACTTGGGGGTCGTGGTCGACAACAAACTTAACATGAGCGAGCAGTGTGTGCTTGTAGCCCAGAAAGCCAACTGTATCCTGAGCTGCATCAAAAAGAGCGTGATCAGCAGGTCAAGGGAGATGATCCTGCCCCTCTACTCTGCTCTTGTGAGACCTCACTTGGAGTATTGTGTGCAGTTCTGGTTGTCCTCAACATAAAAAGGACATGGAACTGTTGAAACAAGTCCAGAGGAGGGCCACGAGGATGATCAGGGGACTGGAGCACCTCCTGTATGAAGATAGGCTGAGAAAATTGGGTCTGTTGAGTCGGGAGAAGAGAAGGCTGTGTGGAGACCTCATAGCAGCCTTCCAGTATCTGAAGGGGGCCTGTAAGGATGCTGGGGAGGGACTCTTCATTAGGCACTGTAGCAGTAAGACAAGGGTTAATGGATTCAAGCTGAAACAGTGAAAGTTCAGGTTAGATATAAGGGAGAAATTCTTTACTCTAAGGGTAGTGAGGCACTGGAATGGGCTGCCCAAAGAAGTGTAAATGCTCCATCTCTCCCAGTGTTTAAGGCCAGGCTGGACAGAGCCTTGGGGGACGTAGTCTAGGGGGAGGGGTCCCTGCCCATAGCATTGGAGCTGGAACTAGATGATCTAAAGGTCCTTTCTAACACAAACAATTTCAGAATTCTATGATTCTGTGCCTTTTATAGTGATGAAGGTTAAATCATCCTTGCCTTTTCATGCACACCTCTTTTTGTGTAAGTCCCAGCCAATATGGCACTGTCAGAAAATGTTAGATATAGCTTTTTATGTTGTCTGATATGGTTTCTCAAATGCAAGCTGGAAATAGCAGCTCAAAAGTCTGTGTCCCAAGCTGAGTTTACCACATTGTGTTAGCACTTATCTTCGTTACGGTTATTTCTGCCAAAAGTTTTCTGCTTTTCAGACAGTTCCAGTTTTCCTGGAGGGAAAGATCTGTTGGGCATTAGCTGTGGAGGTAAATAACTGGACATGAAGAATGCGAGAGGACAGAATTAGCAATGGATTATATTTATATTCATATTCATATCTATAGTTATATACAGATAAATTCTGAAATATTAGTTTAGGTATGGGTAGCCATGTTTTGTATTCTATTTTTTTTTTCTATTTTTAGTGTGTATTTCAGATTGCAAACTTTAAAAAATGACAGCATTTCCCAGGATAAAGAACGATGATACCCTGAGTGTCTGCACCATAGAAAGAGATACTGTAGAGGTCCTTGACAGTTGGAGCTGCACACCATTCACAGCTCTTCACTGCCTAACAGTGGCTTTGGGGTTTGATGTATGCTGTGCTCACCAAAGACCATGCACAGGCAGACCTATATCAATTTTCTCTGTCCCTGATGTGCGAGACATAGCCCTAGTATTTACAGTGATGTTTACTTACTTGTCAGGTTCTTCCAGGTGGACCAAAAAATCAGAACTTCATGCATTCATTCATTATAATAACAGGCTGATCTGATTAAAATGGTATGTTGGCTTCCTTACAAAAGAGGAAATAAATCTTATTTTTTTTGTCTGAAGCAGGATATGAAAGTAATGAAATGGCTCTATCAGGCTTGAGAGCTTTGGAGACCAGAAAGGATTTTCCACTGTCAAGTTAGTAGGGAAGTTTTCTGTTGTTGCTTTGTAGTATGATAAGATCTACGTTGCAGAATTATTTGGCAATTTATTTAACCACACACATGGGAAACAGCAGTTTCAAGGGCTGAGTCCAAGCTGTGCTTTATCTTATGCCTCATTACGTGATGATTCTCTTGGTTCCTTCTGCTCCTTTTTTTCCTGTTCTTCTTTGAGAACTTGTAAAGAATGAGTGGATCAAATCTGAGTTCACCTCAAAATCTCTGTGGACCATGAACATTACACTGAGGCCAGTATATAGTACAACAGAAAAGATCTTAAAACCACAGTTTAAACTCACGTATGTCTTTAAGTTATACTAAATCATCTGATACAGTTGTCCTACTTTGGGATAAAGCCAACGCAGTCAATGTAAAGATGTGTTAGCCTAAAAAATACAGAAATGTAACAATATTTCCTCTCCCTGCAATTTATTATTAAAAAAACCCCCAAACTTTAACCAGAAAAAATTGACAAAATATTCTGGGACCTTGATAGTGCTAGTTTTACTACTTCAGGATTTTTATAAAAGTATAATTTCCTACAGCATGTAACAAGCTGAAGGCACAAGAAAGCTCTCCTTACCACTGACATCTTTACAATAATTCACTTTTGAAGGAACTGAACAATCAAACCCACCATGATACGCTGTAGAAATGCATAGGCCTGCCTAAATGAGAGCTGCTGATTACAGATCCAGAACTTCTAGTAGCTATACATATAATACAATTTTAATGTGTAACTTTTTTGCAGAAAAAATAAAATTACAGTGAAGCATGCAGATACTTGTGTAGTACAAATGCTGTGATCAAATTCGAGTTGTATGAAAAAAAGTATTTTTAATTTAAAATTACCAAAAAGGTAAAATTAAAATTCTGTAAACATGTAAATATTAGTGAATATTACTATATATTAATCTTCGAGTGTTTATGTATGTATGCATGCATGTATGAATATACATTTTTTCTTTCTCTTTATCTCACTGATTTGTTTTTACATCTATGTAACAGGTGTATCTCTAAATGTTCTAATAGCAACATGACCACAGATACCTATGTCATGTCCAGAGTTCCTATCTGTAATGGGCAACTGACATTAGTTAAATTTACTACCTCCAAATTAAGGTAATATTGTCCTTTCTGACACCGTAGCATTAATGTTCTCATCTAAGGCATATACTACCAAACCAAGTATCTTTGAACTGGAGAGGAAATAAGTAAATCAAAAAAACAAGCAGACTGGGGTGCTACATCTTGGAAAGCAGTGTTGAGGCCCACTATAGTGGGCAAGAGACAATTTGTGCATGTGCTATGCAGCAAAGAGCTAGCAGATCCTTTGGTGTATAGGCAGGGGGGCAACAAATGGGAACAAGGAAAGTGATTTTAATCTTTACTTATGACAGTAGTGAGCCTGGTACAGAAGTATCATGCTCATGGCAGGGGGGTTGGAACTAGATGATCTTAAGGTCCATTCCAACCCAAACCATTCTATGATTCTATGATTCTATGCTCTGGTATCAACAATTTTTAAAAGGATGTTGGAATGGTGGTACAGAAAAAAACAATCAAATGTCCATTGAAGACTGCACAATCTCTGAGAGATAATTTGATTATACTGTATAAATATTTTCAGAGAAAAAATTCAGAAAACTAAACCAATGAGTGGGAGCTGCAGATGACAACTTAAAACTAAAATAAGGCAGAATATTCTTAAAAGTGAGATTGATTAACCACTGGAGCACAGGAAGTGCTTCAGTCAGCACTGTATTTCAGTCTTCAAATCCCAGCTGGATGCCCTTTCTGAAAGCTGAACGCAGGTTTTGAGACTCAGAAAGAAGTAACTGGCAAAATCTGAATGACATGTTAAACAGAGTCTGCCAGAACAACCACAGAATTTTCTCCCTTTTACTCCTCAACTCTATAACATGAGGTCATGTATTTCACTGAGAACTTCCTTCAGATGGGTTGATTTCTGGGCCACATCTATCAAAGTCCACCTCACATCATACAGGGAGCTCAGAAATATTCCACTTGCATTCTCCCCTGAAAATGACATCATGTTTCTCTTTAGTTAATCTTGTTGATAGCAGAATACCTTTTGTACTGTGAGAAGTTAGTGATGCTAAATGTATATAAACAGACTGAAAGATTTAAGTGTCTAGATGTGAAAAGTGGTTGTTCAAAGTCAGTGTATGTCAGCATAGGCTAACCCTAAAGAAAACCTGTTGGACTCTGGTAGAATCAGTAAAACTCTGCTTCCATAAGTGAAAAATCCTCTGCTTAAAGTTATTTCTGGTATTTGTAATTTGTGTTGCACCTTATAACATCTACTTTAAGACCCCCATTATGGTCTAGGCAGCACAGTCCTACTTACTACACAAACACAAAGAAAAGTTTATATAGCAATGTTTTATATAAAACCTTGGTGCACCACACCATATCGGACTGAAATAGACAACCAATTTAATGGTAGAGGACAAGTTAGCACCCATTAGCTGATCATTGTGAACTGTCTGCACATCATCCTGCTGAGGGCTAAGTTAATCCGTTATATGCCTTTTGCTGTGGGATGAGCATGTATATGGGCAGTTGGCACTGACCAGTTGATGCATAGTGACTTGCTTCTCTGTAAGTGATGTGTCTTGAGTATCTCAATTCTGTATCTCTCCTGCCAGCTCAACATACCTAAGAGAGTTACTTAACTCAGGAAATAAACATTTATGAATGTCCAAGAGAAACGATAAGATGAAACAGTTGATCATAGCAAAAAAAAAAAATCTATGCTTTTTCTTCTCACCTATTCTTCATAAATAAGAGCTGCAGTTGAAAAGAAAACCTTTCTTTTACTAGCTGATGGCAGACATTGAACAGAGATCACAGCTCATGAGAATTTTTTCAACTCTTCTATTTTCATTAGAAAAGGAAAGTACTAAATGCTTATTTTTGGACTGCTTTTCCCTTAGAAATATGAAAAAATATTTGGCAACTTTACTGAGCTGCTGATACAGCATGCCTTGGGGAAAAGGAAGCTGCCGTCCATGTTTGACTGAACTACAATGCTTAAAAAATAATGACAGCATATACAGTTATGGCTGAAAGTGACATCACCTTGGAGTTATTAGCAGAGGTTAGCAAAATAATGTTACTAGCACCTTGTAAGACAAAATGGACAATGAGCATTTTTTTCTAGCTTAATCTTCAAAAAGACCTTTCTGAGCATATGAAGCACTTCCAGTACTTTTACCATCTAGTTTTCTGCTAAACTGTGAAAAGTGAGTCAGATAGTGTAACTGCATCCAGAGCGTATAGGTCAACAGCTGCATGTCCAGGTAAAGATTAGTGGTGAGGGGTGTCCCTCAGAGGTATGTACTGGGACCAGTACTGTTTAATATCTTCATCAATGACAGAGACAGAATGGAGTGAACCCTCAGCAAGTTGGCAGATGATATTAAGCTGAATGGTGCAGTTGTCATGCCTGAGGGACGGATGTCATTCAGACGGACTTCGACAAGCTGCTGAAGTGGGCTCATGTGTACCTCATGAGGTTCAACAAGGTCAAGCACATGGTCCTGCACCTGAGTTGAGTCAACCCCTGGTATGTACTCAGGCTGGGAGATGAAATTATTAAGTGCAGCCCTGCTGAGAAGGACTTGGGCATACTGGTGGATTAAAAACTGGACATGGGCCGACGATGTGTGCTCATAGCCCAGAAGGCCAATTTTATTTTGGGCTGCATAAGTGTGGCCACTACATCAAGGCAGGTGATTCTGCCCCTCAATTTTTTAGTAAGGCCTGTTGCAATGGGACAAAACATAATGGTTTTAAACTAAAAGAGAGCAAATTTAGATAAGGTATAAGAAAGAAATTTTTCACTACTAGAATGGTAAAACACTGGAACAAGTTCTCTAGATAGGTGATAGATGCCCCATCCCTGGAAACATTCAAGGTAAGGTTGGATGGGGTTCTGAGCAACCTGATCTAGTTGAAGATGTCTCTGCTCATTGCAGGAGGGGGTGGACTAGATGACCTTTAAAGGTCTCTTCCAACCCAAACTATTCTATGATTCTATGATTCTGTCATGAATTCATGCTGCAAGTCTCCTGTAAGGTGGAAAGGAGAAAAAAATGGAAAAAAAATCCAATATCAAGTTAATGGATTGTATACTTTTTTTAAACTGAATGTATTCCAGCTTAATTTCTTTTATAGGTAATTTCTAAAATCCTGTTTTGTGGTTTATTTCTCATTCTTGGTTCTCTTCTTTTTATGCTCACAGGCTTGTTTTCAAGTTCAGGTCTATTGCTACTCTCTTTTTTAAGGTATTGTGCTATCATTTTATTAAATAATTTACCACGCACTTCATAGAATCATAGAATCCCGGAATGGTTTGGGTTGGAAAGGACCTCAAGGTCATCTTGTTCCAGCTCCAATGCTATGCGCAGGAACACCTCACCCTAGACCATGTCCCCAAAGGCACTGTCCAACCTGGCCTTAGACACTGGCAAGGATGGAGCATTTACAACTTTTTTGGGCAGCCTGTTCCAGTGTCTCACAGTAAAGAGCTTCTTCCTTATATCTAACCTGAACTTCCCCTGTTTTAGCTTGAGCCCATTAGCCCTTCTCCTATTGCTACATTCCCTGATGAAGAGTCCTTCTCCGGCGATCTTGTAGGCCATAAAAATTAACTGGAAATGACATTGACTATGCTATAACAAGTCAGTTTACAGATGTATTTTCTAAGTACCAAGATTTGTAATTTAACTTTAAAGCCCTACTTGACATGAATAAGAGGTACAAGCAGTTTGTTCCCCACTTTGCTGTTTGTAAGTGGATGGATATTTCCATAAGCCCTTTTAAGGAAAAGCTGCAGTATATGGTACTGCAGGACTGGATAATACCCTACAGGTATGTAAAAAAAAGATAGGAGGAAAATACTCCTGTCTTTTATCATTAGGTAGCTATGGCAAGGTGGAAATGGAATTTGGGTTATTTATGTTGTTATAGACCTCTTCCCTTACAAGCCCACATTTTGTTACCTGTTGTCACACATGCGAAATGATTCAGCGATATCAATACACACTGGCCCAAAAAGCAGAGTGATTTGTTGGACTAAATGGGGTCTTTTGGGTTCCATTTCACTTCCTGAAGAGGCTAAAAATACTGTGACTTGAAAGGTGAAAATTAGCTCTATAGATGCACTTGTAAGTATTCCCAGTATTCCACAAATTGGGGAGTGGGGTTAGGAAGAGAAAAGGCAAGAATGGCTTCTGTGCTTTCCTTATTGTAATGTCTCTTTGCTTGAGACCCAAAGGAAGCCAACACTGGGGAGGAAAAAAAAAAAAAAAGGCATTAATAGCATTTAAATGGACTCAGCTACACAGTAAGGAGTCAACCTACTGCTCTCAGCAAACTCACAAATCACAAAAGCTGGTCCATTTAATTTACATAATTCCATAATTTTTTAATACATTTTCAAAATGAGAAGCAAGTGGAATTTTTGGTCCTTAAAAATGCTAAACTGAAATTAATATTCAAGAATATGTGCAACAGTTCTTAAACCTTCTTAGGAGCTGTTGCCATTTCATGGTCAATGCCAGATTTGTTCTGTTAATAATTTTAAAGCCAATTATCAACCTGAGACTTATCTGGTTTATTATACCCTCTCTAAAATGAAAATGAGTTGCATTGGCTTGTGTCAGATATGGTCCCAAGGAACGGAATGGCTGAAGGTAATTTATCCCATCCATCCCATCCCACCCTCCATCTGCTTACTTTGAACACTTGGGAACTTTCAGTTTCATGTTTCCCTTGACCAGGGACCATTAAGTTCATGAAAGTATTTTAATACTCACAAATAGATGCCAAAATGAGAAGTTCAAACTAATTTTATGATACAAGCCTGGATTTGGATTTAGATTTTGAGGAAGACAAAGACATAAATCTAATTCTCTTTCGTTCTATTCTTCAGTTGCTTTTTGTTTCAGCTTAGCTGTCCTGTGTCTTACTCATAGATTTACATTATAGATTTAGGTTACTTTCAGAGTTTTACATCTGGAAATAAAATTTTACTATAAAGCAGTAGCAGTCGCAGGAAAGCTTATTTAAATGTCACAACATAAAAGCTGCATATATTATTTTAGGTTCAGAGACAAAATGAAGGCTGGTGCTGTGAATATGTTACAGTAAGAGACCAAACTAAGGAGTTACAGCTTCTTCTGGTGTTATATAAAAACAACAAAATAGAAAACTGAGCATAGGATTTTCATTTCAATTTCCAAGAAGCTTTTTCATTTCAATATATATATGGAGAATGCAGGGTATTCCTTGTTTCTGTCTGACTGCAGGCTAAGCTAAATAGTTAAGGGCATTGTAAGAATTTAGAGATTGGAGTATTTATTTCTTCATTAAGTCCTGTAACACATTTATTAAACTAATGTGCAGACACCACTGAGGAATATGCTCCATACCTTTCCGTGTTCTTATTGAGACTTTTTATACTATATATACCTGCTCATCATATTCAAGTTGATGTGAAGAGAGATTCACCTTAATAGATGAACAGCTGAATCTCCAAGATATCACACTGGAAATGGAAAAATTCTTCTTGAAAGTAGTCAATTTCTCTAAAACCTGTGATGTTAATATTGTGATTTATTGATGATGATTTCTTTTTATATCCTAAGCAATACTTATTTTGTACATTCTAAGTGACTTAATAAATATGTTTACAAAGACTTTTGTAGATAGACATGAAAGAGTATCATACTAAGGGAAAAGCACCGAGACAAATGGTGTGGGATATACATTCTGTTTTCAATGTTCCTCAACTGATGTGCTTACAGAAGGGATTTTCTTCAAAGGTTTTATCACAGCCATAGCCATAAGCATATACACTCAATGCACAGCTGTTTGGTGTGATCTAAGAAAGGAGTTTATATTGTGGAGTGAAATGTATTAAATGATTCCCCCAGGTTTATGGCTTTCTTTGATCCCACATTTAAAGAAAACAAACCAAAACAGTTCCCTCTGTAGTTGACTTCACATTTTAGTAGTTATAGTGATTAAAAAAACCCTGATCATGCTAATCTCACCCTGCCTCACTTATAGATGCGTTACCCTAAAAACCAAGATTACCATGAAATAATGTGACTGTTTTCTGCTTCACACTCACAGGGTAAATAAAGAAAAAAACCTACTTGCTCCACTTCCCAAATAAGGGCAGTTAAGATCTTAATGCAAGGAAAGATGTTACAAAGTCATAAATAGATCTGTCATTTTAAAATCAGGTGAAGGTGGCGCTGGTACAACAGTGCAATTCAATAATTAAATTATAAACAGATGGCATTCAACAGCACATAAAATCCTGTATGTCAATCGTTTAGGGAAGGGAATCAATTAAACCTCTTAGTAAAAGTGTAAGACAGAATATTAAAGTTTTACAGGTATCTTATAGAGGCTGTATCCCTCTCTCAGGTTTCATTTTTGCATCAAAATTTGAAAGGAGGGAGTTGAAAGAGGAATTAAAGAAGTTTCACTGTGAACTCTGGGTGTGTATAGAGAAATTAATGATCCTAAGTAGTCTGTGAACTGTGCTTGCTGCCACAGTGGTATCTAACAGATTTTTCTTTTTTTTTTTTTTTTTTTTTCAAATAACAACAAATAATTTATATTTGAAAAGGGTTTAGTTTGACTGTTTAATTGAGCCTAATCGTAGCAATTAAAACCTCCTAGATATTACTAATAAGCCAGAAAACTAAACTCAGTGGTAGTTCCTGGTTTCACTTGTATATAAAGAAACTTTTCATTTTGCATTTCAGGCCTTCACCTATGATCATAATGAACAAGAAGAGAAAAACAAGTAAGGTAAACTATTTTTAAACCTTAAGAAAGACTATGTTTGAAATAAAAATAGAAATGTCTACCAGCTTTTACTGTTGGGAGATTGGTGCATTCATTGTTTCTTTAATTAAGCTGCAGTTCCATTGTACTGTCGATGTTGCCCACAGAAAGTACAAGGTTTGCTGAAACCATTAACCACTCCTGAAATGTAAGAATAATAGACACTCTTAAGAAGTTACTAGTGCTCATGTAATTCTTAATTTGGACCTAAACGTCACTCATTCTCCCCAGTTTTTCCTTCCCCTGCTTTCAACAGTCATACAAGGAGTATTTTGCACATAATTGTTGTTAGGCATAATAAGTACAAAATGCCTGGCAGAGTAATAATCATGTCGTTACAAAGAACGTTAATAGCAGCTGTATCAATAACCCTCCAGCATATTTAATTGAAATAATATCCAGGACTGTAATACTGCTAGTGTCTGAAAATGGCATGGTTGACCAGCATGGAAGGTGGTAGAAGCCATCTTTTATTTGATGAGCAGTCTTAGTCCTTAATGTCTGGCTTAGAGATCAACTCTCCCCTTGTACAGGACCACATGGGCCAAGCTCAAATTCTGTGTTTTACTACAAGAGGAAAGTGGATCAGGGACAGCATACTCTTAGTTTCAGAGAACTTATTCTCCTCAACTTCTTTTGCATTACAAAATCCATCTACTTTTAACTGCAGTGGGTATAACAGAAAGATTTATCAGCCACAGAGAAAACTGCAAAGGACCTTTGATTTGTGTACATATATTTCCCCCACCTACAATGTATGTTAAAAGAACTACCATTCTGCACTGATTTTAGCTGGGATAGAGTTAGTTTTCTTCATAGTAGCTGGTATGGTGCTATGTTTTGAATTTGTGCTGAAAATAGTCTCATAACACAGGGATGTTTTAGTTACTGCTGAGAAGTGCTTACATACAGCCAAGGCCATTTCTGCTTTTCACATCACCCCACCACCGAGCACGTTTGGGATAGGCAAGAGGTTGTGATGGGACACAGCCAGGACAGCCGACCTCATCTGACCAAAGGGATAGCCCAGATGATATACCATGAGGGTCTGCAATAAAAGCTGGGGGAAAGTAATAGGAAGAGGGATGATCAGAGTTACAGCGTTTGTCTTCCCAAATAACCTGTATGTGTGATGGAGCCCTGGGTGCGATGGTAAAGAGCCCCTTTTTGTGTTTGTCTCAAAACAGCTCAAAAGATACAAGAAACTGACAGCTCCTTACCTCTTGTAAACAGGGGTTGGGGACAGAGCAGGGATAGCGCTCCGAGAAGCTGGGAGATGTTTTATCTTTATTGTCTGTCCTGAGGCCATGAAGTTCAACCAAGCACCCACAAACGGTGACACAGACACTGCAGCACCCATTAGGGCATTCATCTGATAGCCCTGCTAATAAGTCTCACCTGTGGGAGGATTCCAAGAGACCCCTGACCCTATGAAAAGGCAGCCGGCCAGCATATATGTGGTGTGTGAGTTTTCCACTCTGGGCTTCAGTAGGTTTACTCTCAGTAAGGGCTGCAGAGATGATATTTGAAAGAATTCCCATCCATTGATCGAGGAGACCAATGAGGTGGGGAGCCTGTTTCTCTGTTATCTTCTTTCTTTCCTTTCTCCTTCTACTTTGGCTCTTTTAAAAGAAGAGGAACTTGCTAAGACTTCTGTTTCTCTTGATACAGCTTTAGGGGAGTTCGATAAGTTTTATTTTTTTTTCCTCTTCACTTTTAAGCCTTTAGAGGACCTGTGGTTTCTCCTGCGAGCCATGCAGTGTGGTAAAAGACCTGCTGAGTGGGGTGAGACAGATGGCTACTAACTGCTGGGGGGTAGTGAATGAATTCTATATCTTGCCTCACTTGTGTGTGTGACTTTTCCCCTACCTATTAAACCAGCTTTATCTCAACCCACAAGTTTTCTCACTGCTAACTTCCTGATTCTCTCCCTCACCTTGCTAGGGGGAATGAGTAAGCTGCTGTGTGGAGCTTAGCTGCCTACAAAGCTATGCCCACAAAGCTATGCCCACAACCTATTTATGCCTTGAGAAAACACACATACAGCTTTTTCTGCTTCATGTATAGTGGTCCTTTTTCTCTTGTGCCTTTGTAGCACGCTTCCTTTGCGTGCAGTACAGCTGTGCCCGATGCTGCTGGGGGAGCTGTTTTTCACACTATCCAGTCTTCCATCTGTCGGCAAGGCAGCGTGCTGCATCGACTGTCAGCTTCATGCTACAGTAGCCAGCAGCCTCCCACTGGCCTTCCATTCTTTGCTAATATTTTTTGACACCTTCCAGACTTGCAGGCTAGCCAGGAAGAAAAATAGATAAGGATAAATTGCTGTGTTAAAGCACATCCTTGAGAACAAGGAAACAAGTAAATGGCTGGCCCTTTAAGTTATGGATTATTTTTTGTTCATCTGTTTAAACAGGAGAAATCAGCATGGTAAATGCCGCTCTGCGCTGAAACTGTTCTTTTTAATAAATATTCTGGGAACAGTTTTTACATTTTGCAAGCTTGAAGTCCCCTGGTTATAAATCATCAATGTTCCATATGGCACAGGCATGTTTTAAATTGTGTACCCACTGGAAAAAACAGTATATTGTTTTTCTGAATGCTTTTCCCCTTGCACTCTAAATTTATAAAACATCTTTTCACCTTCTTAAGCTTTTTATTTTCCACATTTTTTTCTGTCTGCGGTGAAGGGGTGGGGGGAGAATCAACAAATACCCTGTCTGTCCTTTCTTATAACTGTACCTCTTAAGCTAATAGAAGTGATGGAAGGCTTATGCTATATTAAAGGTTCAGCTAGGTTTTTAGATCACATGCTGTTGAATGCCTTTCCTTAAAACAAGTGCAAAGAGCATCTGATCACCTACCTAAAAATAGTACCTTTTAAAAGAATGTATGAGATGCGGAACTTACACTGGAGAGTGTGGGAAGCAGCTGGGGCTGTGCTGGTCTGCATTAGGCCACAGTAGATGCTATCAGTAGTAACCTGGGTGATTTGATCTCATCCCAGATGATTAGGCACTTATGACAGTCACAATCTCTACTAGGTTTAAGCTCCCCTTCAGCAAATGACTTTCAGGAGGCCCTACAATAGAAAGCCTTTGAATTATACTTATATAAAAAATAGAGGTAACAGTTTGTGTTAGTTATTTTAACAGGTTTACGTTTAATAAAATGCTCAGAATGCAGATTAATTCTCAATATAGCTGTAATTTTTCTGTCCCTTGAAAAGGCTGATATGCCTCACTGAAGTACCATGCAACTATTATGACATTTCTTGTACAGAGTACATTGCTTTATCATACATGTTCTTTTCAGCTTCGCCTGTTGTATGAGAACTCTGCTTGCTTGGTGCACTAGCTACAGGAGCTCTTAATTTAGAGTTTTATTCTTGTTCTCATGTGCAACATATCCCACTTCTGGATTTGGCACAGAGGCTCATCTTAATGTTTTTATCTCTTATTTCATGGTTTTGAATCATATAGAAGAATATATGCTATTTTGATGGTTAATATCAAGAACATAAACCAAATATATCCTATTACGCTGGTCAGATTACTGAGAGAGGGGAGGATTGTCAGCTTGATGCAAGTCATATTAGAGTACTCTACAGTAAACATAGCCATCAAAAGCATACTGACATCCAGCTTCAGATTACTTTGCTGAGTGTGCCTTAGAATGATGACAGGTGCCTTTCATCTTTCCCCCATTTATTTCCCAGTCTGAGCAAGTGAATTTGAACCTACTTAGCTCCTAGCAACTTCCTAAAATCAGTAGCAAATTGCAATTTGCATGAGTGGTCTCACTAAACCTAACAGTGCTATCACTGCCACTGCAAATGAGTGGGAGCCTTGTAGCCCAGTCTGAAGTTGAAAAGGGGAGTTAGATGTGATACTGGAAAAGCATATGTCCTGAAACAATGAGGTGAATAATTTGCTACTTCATTCAATGAATTAAAAAGGAATAAATACTGTTTTCCTTGACTCCACCTTTTACTTGTTTGCCAAGGTGTAAGATCTCTTAAAGTTCACGAATGCTAATGAAGTATTTCTCCAGGAAAACAAGCAATCCCCATCTCCATGTCCAAATGTTAGAAACTTGAATAGTGGAAAAAATCCTCACAATTCCACAGGAAAATTGGGAGGACAGACTCAAGTTTCAGTGGGAAAATGCTGATTAATGGATTTGTCTGTAGTATCTGTTAGATTGAGATGGCAATGGTCACATAAAAGGCACACTTATTGTGAAAATGAACATGGTAGTAACAGAAAGTGGTGTCTGAAACAAAGAACCTGTAAGCTCAGGAGGAAATCTTCATGTTGGGTCTGGCTGAGATGAGGTTAATATTCCCCATAGCAACCCTTGTATTGCTTTGCTTTGTATTGGTGTTAACTACCAGCATTTTGGCTACTGTTAATCAGTGCTTGCTCAGCATCAGGCTGTCTCTCCAACTTTTTCCTCTCACCAGTAGGCTGGGGGTGAGAAAGTTCTTTGCAGGGAGCATAGCCAGGGCAGCTGAGCCAAACTGACCAAAAGGATATTCTATATATTCCATTCTATACTATATGATGTCTGCTGAGCAATAAAAATGAAGAGAATGAGGGGAAGGGCTGGGGGGGAGGGAATTTGTTGTTATGATGTTTGTTTTCTGGAGCAACTGGTATATGTACTGAAGCCCTGCTTCCAGGGAAGTGACTGGACATTGCCTGCTGATGGACGTAGACAATCTTTTGTTTGTTTTCCTTTTTCTTCCAAGTGCGGCCTTGCTTTTGCTTTATTAAACTGCCTTTGTATTAACCCACGAGTGTTTTCCATCTTATTTTCTCCTTTGCATTGTCCTGTTGATAAGACGGGTGTTAAAAGCAGCTTGGTGGGTACCTGATGTCCAGCCAGGGTCAACTCCCCACATTATTGTAAGGAAAAACTACCACAGATTAACATGGAGTGGAAGTTAACCCAGGTAGAAGGAAAGAATTCATAGTCTGTGGAAAGAAGAGTAAAGCCAGAGAGAGAGAACACTTATGTCTTGTAAATAGAAAGAAATCTACAATGAAATTAGAACACATGAAAAGGTGTACACTTCAACAAGGAGGGAAAAGAGCAACAATATAAAGATTAATATTCTCTAGATCTATTTATTTCTAGATATATATATTACAGATATATATAAGATCTTATTTTGGCAATTATGCATTGAAAATGAAAGTCTCTTATTTCTAGGCTACCACAAGATTATTTTAAGATTGCCATTTTACTTCTTAGTATGTGCACTCCTGGTAATTGTGCTGCAAACCCCTTCTTTGTAAACAAACCTTAATTATTGTAGTTTTTGAAAGAACTCTGGTCATATATGTACCTGGAAAGGATCTTCTCTCTTAAAGACGCTAAACCGAGAATTATATATTTGGAAATAACAGCTGAACAGTGAAACAATACTGCACATGTTTCTACTTGTATTTATACCACTGCGGTCATTTGTGCTCTGTCTTGAGTATTTTGCATGCTCAGCTTCCACTATAGCTAGTGAAGGTACACCAATGGCTAGGCAGCCCCATGCTTAGACTATTTTACCTGCATTCTTGCTCAGCAAATGCCAGACTATGTCTATAGCTTTACTTCCTAAACATGGGTTTAATTTTTTCAGTTCTTGATGTTACTGGGATTCCTGACTATATGACACCTCTTATCTAGCACCTCAGAGCCCAATGGCAGCAGGATGTTGAATTAACTAGCATAGGGTGCTCTCTGAGCTACGTGCTTTGAAGAAGGCAAGTAGAAATTGCTCATATACTGATTCCCTTATGTGATTCAGATTTAGTTTTGTTTGAGATAAAGTAGGTGCTTATTTGCTCTTAAGGATGACCAGAATGTTAAGGTGACTTGAAATAAGATTTCTTCAATTTTCTTGAATATAAAGAATAGGAAATAATAATGCTGTGTAGCTACTGTACTGAAAGAGTTTGTCTTCATTTAGGATTTAAAACATACTTTTGAAGACTTTGAGTAAAGTTGTATGCAATGACTGAATTTTCCACAATAGATGTTTCTTTACTTATGTTCCTTTTAGCAGTTCTTGTTCCCTATTTTGGTGAAAGATTGAATTACAGCTGGGGTAAATGAAAGAGGAGGATTGTCTTGCTGGTGTAGAGAACACATGGAGATTTGTGCACCTGGAATTTTGATTCAAAGTGAAATGATCTATTTGGGATCTGTTACTTTTCATTGCATCAGAGAGCTTTACCTTGCTAGAAATGACATAGTAATGCTATTGTACTCTCAGTTATAGCTAACATCTGTATTGGTAATGTAGAGGAGGAAGACTCTTTGACTGCTAGCTTACATCCTTCCCTGAAATATGCTGAAATATTTTATGTAATTAGACCATCTAATCTGGCCAGAATTACTTAAGATTAACTGGCATTGATTTACAAATAGCAAGAGAAATCATACTTATGGTATGGCTTCATGCTTGTGTGATATAGCCTTTCTTATGAACTGGAAATAGGTTTGTCTTTTGTTAAACAGTTTCTCTTGTGGATAGAAAACTACTCTCTACAGAACGTCATCGCAGCTGTGAGTCTATCTGCAGTTGGATAGAATTCTGCTCTTCCAGATAAATAGTGAGGCCTGAATAGCCCTTTTGTGTTTGGAAAAACCTTCTGGGTGGAATATGGAACAGATTTTGAACAGGGAAGCAAAGTATTTCAGGCCAGATGGTTAATCTGATGGAGCTGTATTCTGACAGAAGGAAAGAGTAGTATTGTGTAGTTTAGCAGTTATATCAGGTAGAGAAGAAAGCCCTTTTGGTAAGTTAATGGAGGTCCACGATTGTGTTAGACTCTAGGGTAAAGTGACAGCTCCTAATAATATGTAATGGGAAATTGCTAATGTAGTATGATAAAAAGTTTTCATACTGTTTTACTGTTTCATCATTTCTTGAGTGGAAATGGCTGGGTCTTTTGTTCTTGCAAGCAATTCCATACTAATTGAGGGTTGTGTTTGTATGTGCATACATGTTACCTGGATTTCAATGATTTAATCTGTTTTTGTAATTTTTTTATAAGATGTGTCTCATCTCTATGAAATCCTGCAGTGGGGTTTCCTTTTAAATTGTAAAGCTGGATAGGGCTGATTCATTCCACAGAAAAGATCAAAACTGAGATTGCTATCTGCTATTATAGCATGTCTAACTCGTCACAGAATGTGATCATTTATAGTACTGGACTGGGATCAGCAACTCATTAAAGAAGAGCAAAACCCAGTATAAAGGCTGGTATAGGGTGTCAGCTGAAAGAGCTAAGAAAGCCACATCATCTAGGGCAAAGCAGCAGTGAAAGGCAGCAACAGATCACTCCTGCTGAGATTCACATTTCCTACTATCTGGGCCTCTCAGAATGGCTGATACAATTCCTGATAGGGCACCTGTGGTTTCTGAGAGTCAGTGTCTTCTGGTCTGTATAAAGGTTATTTTTTGACCTCTTTGATGTCTAAGAAACAGTCTGGCATGCTGCCCTCAATAGATTGCCAACTTTCTCATCAGAGAGTGGGTCTTGAGAGATCAAGACCTTGTTATAGGCTGTTGTTCTATCAGTACAAAAAATGAATGTAAATCTGAAACTAAAATGCATGGATAACAGGTTTCATTACAGCATCATAAAAGAGTCTTGATGAGAAAGGTTTACAGATTATATTTGGAAAATCTCTGTGTTGAGAACCCAAGGAAGAGATTTATTTAAACTATATTTAGGCAGTTTATGGACGTTCTGTTTAATCTCTTCATCTTTAAATGTGATCTATGATCATGAAGGCAGAAGTCATGTGAGAACACTTCATGACATACTATGGTAGCACTCATTAAAAATTAATTTCAGTGTCTCCTTTCAGTGTCTTACATCTAAGCAGTCTTTTGTAGTCTTTGTAGTCTTTTGACGTGTTGAATATGATGTGAATTGTTGGAGTAAGAATTAGGTAAGAAATGGAGATGGGAGGGACAGAAGTTTGTTAAAGTGTAGACACAACTTGGAGGGGAAAAAAAAAGGTAAAGAAATCTGGAAATTCAAACATAATATTTTTCAAAACCACCTGTCCTGGTCCAGCTGTAACAGTTATTTCTTTTTCCTTCCCAGTAGCTGGCACAGTGCTGTGTTTCGGCTTTAGCCTGAGAACAGTGCTGATCACACCCCAATGTGCTAGTTGTTGATAAGCAGCACTTACCCCGATCAAGGACTTTTCAGTCTCATGCTCTGCCAGTGAGGAGGGGCACAACAAACTGAAAGAAAGCAGAGAAACAGGATACCTGACCCAAACTAGCCAAAGGGATATCCCATACCACAGCATGTAATGCCCAGTATATAAACTGGGGGGAGTTACCTGAAAGGGCAGATTGCTGCTCAGGTTGGGCTGGGCATCAGTTGGTGTGTGGTGAACAATTGTGTTGTGCATCCCTTGTGTGGTTTTGTGGTTATTTTTTTACTTTTTTTTTTCTTTTTTTTTGAGTGGAGGGTGTTGGGGGTTCATCCTTTTTAGTTTTATATTCTCTCCCCTTGTTATTTCCATGATTATTGTTGCTGTTTAGTAGTTTTTATACTTTAGTTATTGGACTGGTTTTTATCTCTACCTGCGGGGTTTACATTCTTTTGATTCTTCTCCCCATCCTGCCCCAGGGAGGGCAAGGAGAGGCTGAGCGAATGGCTATATGGTTCTGAGTTACCAGCTGGGCTTAAACCATGACACCATCTCAAACTTGATACTGTGAATGTTTACTTGCTAACTGAAATAGGGACAGGTGAATAAATGTTAGCTTTTCTTTCAGATCATATTTCAAAATTATTGAAGAATTTAATTGAAATAAGCAGCCTTTTTATTTTCCATATCTGATAGACACATAGATTACACATTCATATGGCTATTTGCAGAATCATAAGATAACTTGGGTGTGAAGGACCTCATGAGATCTGGAGTCCAACTTCTGGATTTGGGATTGGAACAGATTTATCCATCTGGGTCCTGAAGAACTCCAGTGATAGAGAATGTATAACCTTTCTGGGCACAACTTGCTATACTGCCTACTAAATGCAAAAAATGTTTTTCCTTGTATTCAGCAAGAACCTCTCATTTTCAACATATGGCTGTTGTTACTTGTCTGCCCACCACCCATCATTGTGGAGATCTTGGTGTATTTTCATTGAAATTTTCCTGATGAGCTCCTCATAGGTGCTGGGGGACTGCAATTAGGTCTCCCTAAAACCAGCTCTCCAGACTCAGGAAGCCAAATTCCCTCAGCCTCTGTTCATAGGGCAAGTGCTCCAGCCCCGCCCCTGTCTTGGCAGCCCTCTTCTGAACTCATTCCATTTTATTAATGTCTGTCTGGCATCAGGGAGACCAAAACTGGATGCAGTATTTAGATGTGCTCTCATGTGTGCTGAGAACAGGTGGATAACTCCTTCCCTCATGCTGCTAATACAGTCCTGGATATTGTCTTTCCTTGCCACCCAGGTGTACTTCTTGCTTGTGCTCAGCTCACTGTCTGCCGCCATGCCTGGGGCATTTCAGCAGATCTGCTCCCCAGCCAAACAGGCAACCCCCAGCCTGTACTGCTTCCTGGTGTTCTTCCTTGGCAGGTGCAGGACTTGGTATTTGGCCTTGTTGAATTTTGACGGATTCCTGTTGGCCCATTCCTCCAGCCTGTCTAGATTACTCTGAATGCCCACCTTCAGACATATAGGCTGCTTCCTCAGATTTAGCATCTTCTGCTACCTTGGTGAGACCAGGGTTCGTTGCCTGCTCCAGATCACTGATAAAGTTATTAAACAACATCCATCTGGTTGTCCGTGCATTCAGACTGTGATATCCTAGCATGATTGTGACTACTGCATGAAGTCTGTAGCAAGACTGTCATGCTACCGACAAGGTAAATGACATCTCTCCTTATTTACACGTGCTCCATGTGGTTGCAAGGGTACATGGGTTTTTCACCAGTCAAACTTCCTGGAGTGATCATTTACAGAATTTTTTCACTGTTAACAAAAAGTTACGTGGAGACCAAATCAGAATTATTGAACTGTTAAAATTATGTGCAACCTGCTGTCATGGGTTCAGCAGCAGCAGTCATTTTTCTCCTTCTTGGTAGCTGGTGCAGCACTGTGCGTTTGATTTTTGGGCCTGGGAACAGCGCTGATAACACCAGTGTTTTCAGTTACTGCTTGGTATTGTTTTGGTCTGACCAAGGACTTTCTGAGTCTCATGCTATGCCAGGGAGGAGGGGAAGACAGGAGGAAGCAGAGACAGAACACCTGACCCAAACTGACCAAAGAGGTTATTCCATACCACAGCACGTCATGCCCAGGATGTGAAAATGGAGAGCAGAGGCCCAGAAGGGTGTGGTGGTGTACGGGGGGGTTCGCTGCTGGGGGGTGCACTGGCTGGGTCGGGCTTGGTGAGCGGTTGTATCCTCTTCCCTTGTATTTCCCTGGTCATTATTATTATTGGTGGTAGCAGCAGTGATTTGTATTATACCTCAGTTACTGGACTGTTCTTATCTCAACCCATCGGAGTTACATTCTTTCGATTCTTCTCCCCATTTCCACACACACCCCCCCCCCATCGGAGTGGAGGGGAAGAAAGAGGGAGAAGTGAGTTAACAGGCTGTGTGAGATTTACAGCTTAAACCACGGCACCTGCTCAAAATTCTTCAGCTGTGGGTCATAACAAACACTTTCACTGGGAAGATCCAATAAGAACCAAATACAGAAGAATATATACATAATGTAGTCCACATACTGGTTTTATGACCTTTCTTCCATAAATGTTTTGTATCTTACAGTGGACTAGTTGCAATAAAATTTTTTATTCAAATGTGAAAGAGATGAGAACTTAGGTGTCTTAATTTCTGGCATTTGTTTAGGGCTCATCTGTAGTACAACAGGATGAACTGTAGGTGTATGCAAAGCAGTTACTCAGGTGAAGTGGTTACTCTAAGAACTGCAGGCATTTTTTGATGCTTGAGCCATTGTAGAAACTGTAGTGAAAAGGGTATCCTCAGAAATTCTTAGGATTTTGCAAGATGCTTTTATTTGCTCAAATGCGCTCAATCAGTTCATTATTTCCTTCTAGTGGTGCAGGTTTCGGAGTAGTTCCTCTGAAACATGCAATTGTACCTATGGAACTTTCTTATTAAGGTTGCTTTGCTATAGTTTTAACATATTTGTGGTTTTAAAACAGTAGCATCAGACTGGCATCTTTTATAGAACATAATAATTATATTACTAATGGCTTATAGTTGAGTCAGTATTGCTTCTGGAAGCTATTATGCAAAGTCCATAACCTTGCAGCATCATTTTCGAAGAGGAAAAAAATGTGACATATCTACTGTAATTATCAGTAAAAATGTTATCAGTGCTGCTTTGTTTACCAGATATAAGGTTTTAGAACTATGGGAGCCTTTGGGAACTGCAGATATTTGTGTGTTCGAAAAGATTCTTATCTTGGGTAAGCAGTTAATTTATTATTATAAGTCAATTTATTAAACACTTCAGACAGCTCATTAAACAACTGTTAAAGTAGAAGGATGAATGTTACCAGCAGCAAAATTTTAATAAATACTATTTACAGAAAGGATTTTACACAATTAGCTTTTCCTCTTCTGGGCAAGGGTTTGTATTTTCTCATGTGCATTTCTCATGTTACATCCTTTCAAACACAGGGCATAAATAGTACTTAAATCACAAATAGCCACAGAACATTGAGTTTCATGCATTCATATGACTGGCTTCTCACTGAGCTTTCATATTGAGGTTTTTGACATTAACTGGATCAACTGTAACATCACAGTGACTATATTTCTGCTGCCAAAACACAGCTTTAAAGCTGTTTAAAAATGTAGGAAGCTCCTAGCATCCTTGCAGAAACCTTGCCTATATTTATTTATACCTAGACAGGAGAAGCAGAAGCATTTGCCAGACACTGACAAATGCAGACGCAGGATTTGTCACACAGATTTGTAATGAAAGTTTATTATCTAGTACTGCCTGGGTAAAAGAAAGATGAGAGAAAACAAAAGGAAATGACAGTGGCTTTTGAAAAAAAATATTCTTTCCCTAATACTCTAATACTTCTTTGATCCCAGCTAGCAGACTGGTTCATAGCAGCTGAGCTGTGGCTACTATATCCAGATGATAATGGAATTTTTATGTGTTAGATGAGAGGGAATCTGATCTTTGAGAAGATCCTATAGCTGAAATTTAACTTGTAACTGCAGCTATAAAAGGCTGGACCATTTTGAGTAAGGAAATTTTGTGCTTTGGTATATGAGAACATGTCTAGCAAAATTCCTGGTTAGGTTTTTATTCTACTATAACTCCGGTCATTACTATTTTTTACAGGTTTGATCCTTTTCTGGAACCTACTGTTTATTAGAACTAGCAATAACTTGCAGTTGGAGGCTCTATAGTTTAGTTGCTGTCAGATAAAAAGGTTTTTTCTGTTACCAGATGGGTGTTTCAGCCTTTCATTTTTATACAAGCCCCTTGTATTCTTCTTGAAAAAAGAATGAAAAAAGGGTGCTTAGCAAAACCCCATCTAATTTTTCTGAACTATTTATTCCATTTGCTTTCATTCTGTCATTTTTCTGCTTGTCATTTCTAGGAAAAAATTGTCCCCTTTTTTCTTTAATTCCTAGTCTCAAATTCTGTTTCTGTTTACACAACCTCTCTGTTTATTGATGTTTTCTTGAGTCATGATGACCAGAAAAATTAATATGGTAATTGCCTTTTACTTTCATTATTAAAAACCCCAAGTGCTATGTACTGTCATGAATAAATAAGCTGACTGGGGAGACTGATTGCATGATTACAAATATGCCATGGATAGTAGATCTGAATATAATGCATAGTATAATCTGAGATTATAGGAAAAGCCAACAGTCTTGCCTTGTTTTTACTAAGCTCATCCATCAGTGATCAGTTTTTCTTAATATCCACATGCACCAGTTTTTGATCATGTAAAAACACTAGGATTTTGAAGTGTCCATGCCTTTAAGACTTGTGAGATGCTGGTATCAATGTTGATACCAAAATGTGGTATCATCAGAAGGAAGCTATTTATTTTTATTTTTTCAAATTTTCAATAAGACCCATTTGTACAGTTAATACTCTCGAAGCACCTGAAAGCAGGTGGTGCTCCAGATGTATGATGTATATACCACCAGTCTTCTATGTGTGTTTCACATGAGAGGAACTCTAAAGGATTAGGTCAGTGCGGGAAATTAAAAGTGTATATTGTGCATATTGATTTGTAGCATGGAAGCCCATTATTTACCTAGTTAAATTCTTTTATTTCAGAAGATATTGAAGTAAGAATACATTCTTTCTGTTGATAGTATTGTCCATGCCAGTTTCAGTTACATTCCTTAGTCTATTTTGGTTAATCCATGTTAGCCTAGTTTTGCTATGATAGTGTAGTTACTTAAAAATTCGCAATAAAAAGGGATGCAATACACAGGAAAGTCTTATTAATCTGTTGTCCATTAAAATAAGTGGTGTAGAGTTGAAGTATTTAAAATTTTACAGCAGTAACACCTGGCTAAGCACTGAAACACAAGGTTTATTAAAATTATAATATATATGCACATCTATATACTGATAAAAATAGCTTTTTCATAACATGATGCAAAAATTTCCTGATTAGTCATATGTACAATTTTATGTAGTAACAAAGAATGTATTAGCTACAGTTTTCCTGCATGTCTTTTCTTGCTGGGGTAAAAATTGCCTGAATCTCTTTCAGAGCTCATTATATTGATATGAATAACAGTTTTTTCATGGTTAGAGTATCAAAGCCTTTGGGGAGGTGGGGGTGGGCTCATCTTTCTTTACATAAGCATGCAGATAAAATATCTGCAACTTATAAAACATTTTATATGTGTCATTGTAAAACTTCAGTTAACTGCTTTAAACCTAAATGTGTAAATCCCCAATCCTATTAGGTAAACCAAGAGTGTTCTTATGGCCAAACTGCAAACATTATATGACTGCGCGACTACTGATGTGAGGGAAAGGAGCATAATAAGGCTTTAATAATGAGAATGTATATGTTTCTACTTTAGCCAGAACTTGTAATGCAGAATATTTTTTGAAAGTTTTTGTGAATTGAATATTTTGATGGGGAATGAAAGAAGACCATCAGACCATGCTACTCACGTTAAAAAGTTCATTTAATGCAAATTTCAGCTTTGGAGGTAGCGTTATAATCATGGGTTAGCAGAGTCCTATTTTTTATTTGTATTGGAATATTGATAGGTAATCCAAGAAAAGTTTGATTTATGAGAGTGAAATGAATTTTAACATGAGTTTGTAGTCATCTGAAAGACAGTGAAATTCACTGCAAACAGAAATCCTAGGAAACATTTGCAATGCTAAATGACTTGGGAAAGGAGTAACATAGCATAGCACAACATAACTGCCTTAGAAAACTGTTTTAAATAATCATTAGGATGAAAATAAGCAATCTCATTGAATTTGTACTAAATCAGGACATAGGTGGAGAGATTCAATGATGTATTATCTAATACCAAAAAATAAATGCTCTTAGATGTTGGACAGAGTATTATAAGCTGCCTGTCCACTATCGCCCATAATGATAAAGTATGAGAGTCTTTAAATTTCAGCCTTGTGGAAGCAACCATTGATCTAATACTTGTGATGACAGTGGTATTATCACTGTGTGTACCAGATGGTGGCATGTTCAGCGTTTGGAGCAAGGTCAGGAGTATTGGAAGTAAAAATGCTGGGTCAGCAATAATAGTTGAAGTATTTTTTCTCCTTTTTACAGCTTCATTAGGTTTAAATCTGCAGTAATCCCAACACATAATGGTCCTTTTTTCATTCATACGTAATTTATAATTTTGCCTTAAGTATTTTAACTGTATTTAAGAATATTTTGTAGAAAGAAAAAAATTAGAGGAATTTATAGATTAGATTTAATATTTTACTTTCATATTTTGGCAAATATTTTCCAAAAAGGTAATTATTTCAAGTAATTTTGTTCTGACTTGCAGTAAAAAAATTATTTTGGCACTGCATGACATACTTTCCTACATAATTACTGCATTATGAAATATTAATTATTCAACATCTTCATATCTCAATTTTGTTTTGAGAAAAAATAATGTCAACAGTGTAGGCTGAGAGCACATTTTTTTGAATGTTCAAGTTATAAACATGCTATGATTTTGTCAGGGCTACTGGCATTTTAAACACTGTGGACCATTTTAGGCACTGCATGACTATTACTATTATGGTGAATTACTGTATTTCATCAGTCTTTAATTACTTTGATGACATAGTGTTCATAATAAAATTAACGCTTGAAAAAAAAACCCTACAAACTGTTGCAATGATTTATCCTGCTTAGCTCAGGAAGTGATTAATATCACATGCATAGGATGTTGCCTCTGGGAAGCATTTGACAGTATACAGATCCACAGTGAATTGAGTAACTTTCACCTTGTCAAGTCAAGAAGATTAACTATTCTCAGTTTGATTAGTTAAACTCTGTGATGCTGCAGCCCGGGTCTAGAAACATACTTAGACTGGGCCACAGGGAAGGAATGTTGCACAGTAAATTCAGTGAAAATTTATTTTTCTTCCTTGAAAATTACCTGGTTTTATTATATTACCTTCTGAAATATTTTTCTGTCCTTTTAATATCTTCAAAAAACTTGGTTTTCATTTGCTTATGATGCATTTTTGTTTTGTTACTGATAAATTAGCTATTACAAAAGCTCTATGTTTAGATTTGTTCTTAATAAAAAAAGTGTTCTTTATTCAGTGCAGTTACCATCCTCAGCAATGCCAATGGAATATACAGAACAGTTATAACAGGATGACACCTACATCTGATTTTGTCTGGCATCTTTATAATGATGTGCCACTTGTCACATCTGTTTGATAAAGCAGACTTACATGTGTATCAATAATGTGAATGAAAAGACTTCAGTTTTAGAAATAATTTGTCTTCACAGCCAGACTTTCTTCACTATATGGACCTTGTAGTACAGATTTTACCTGCAGTAGAAATTAAATGAGAGTAAAAGTAGTACACAAGGTTTTGTGCTGAACACAATATTTCAGAAGCTTTGAAGTTCTTTGTTTTTGTCATCCAACCTGTTTGCTCTAAATGTAACTCAGATTTTCGAAATTGATTTTTGGCTCTGGGCAGTCATGTTTTTAGAGGTAGAGAAGGTAGTAATTTTGGAAGATGCAGAATTGCACTCCATGTGAATGTCATTTATAGGTACTTTAGTTTTACAGATCTACTCATTTCATTGTTCCAGAATACTTGAAATATCTTGTGAGAATTAGGCATAAAACTTGGAGGGAAGGAGAGTGTGGATAACTGTTACAGACACAATTAGAAGCTTCTATTTTCCTGCATCCCTGTATGACAGTATCCTTGTGATGGTCCAATGATCCACCTGACACATAAGCACCAGTTCTCCATCCTGTCATACATAAGATTATTTTTATTCTTCTGTATTACGTATTTTTTTCTTTTAATGAGCTGACATATTTATAAAGTGAAATAGCCTTCTCGATAAACTATCAGCCAGAGAAGTTAAATGTGAGTGCCTAGCCAAGTCCATTCCCTTAAGCCTCTTATCTTGCCAAAAACAACACAGCCCAAATATAAAAGCATTCTGATCTGCTTTTCAGGATGCTTTTACAACCTTCAGTATTTCATGCTAACTTCAGAATATCTCTTACATTATCACTGAGGTAAAAGCCCCTGTTCAGGGTTTGCAAGACAGAACATTTCAGTTCCTTTTAGTCATCCTGTCATGGAGCTGAATTCATGAACCCAAGTTAAATGCCAGGGCTGTCCATACATGATGTAAGTGGAGCTGAGTGCCTAAGAATGAAACCAGTAGTTTCCTAGCATGTGTTAACTGGTCACTGGAAAATGCTGAAATGCTAAGGCATGGCCTTATTCTAGTCATGCAAACATTTAGGAGCACATCTGATGATCAGAAAGACTCACAGCTGCCCAACCTGTCCTACAGCTCAGTGTCAAAACCAGGTCAGCTATTTCTTTCAAAAAGAATGCAAAACAGGGAGGAAGGACACATTTATTAGAAAAGAATCAGCCAACTGATACATTACCCAGGAACAAGACCAACCAGAGAACTGTAGGTTCAAATACCTACGTATCCCCTGTATAGGAATGAGGGATTGAACCAAGTAATTTCTCTCTGCTTTCCTTTCCCAGGAAGTTAAATTGCATGTCTGGATTGTCATTTTTGACCTCACCCCACTGAATGGTGAGGACAATGACTTCAAGAACAGGCTAAAAATAGATCTGTTACAAGTAGAAAAGAAACATTATTCTTTCTGGATATTTCAGATGGTCATCTAAGCTGTAGATTCTTATATAATTAGAGAAAAAGATGGAAGTGAGAAAGTAGCCTAGGTTACATTTGATGCAGTAAAATGATTCTTGAACTGAATGTTTGTGTTCCCTACCAAGATTTGTAGTATGCTACTGAATCCTGGACTCTGATTTTATAATCTCCTTCTAACAGCTGCCACTCGGTCTTTCAAATCACACTCATCTTTGATGTCAGGCTATTGTTCCATTAAGGTGCAGCTCACTGCTTCTTTCAACTCAATCTCTTGCAGATCGAATAAAGCTCAGCAATGCAGATATGTCAAAAATATCCTTACCTCATTGGCATTCCTAGTGGAAGTCTACTTTTGAAATAATTTCTCAGCTAAGTTCAGATATGTTCTGCAAACCATGAAACATTGAGAAGTGCTTAGCGCACACCAATAAAAGACAGCCAACAGGTATCGTAATAACAGTTAACCGCAGGGGTTTTGTGCAGTAGAATTTAGATGTGCATAAAAATCAGATTTCATATGCATGCTACTCTTGTTAAATACCACTTCTTTATAAAAAATAATATCAGACTGCATTTCTAGTGAGTATCAGTGAATAGAATAATAACTGACTAAGCCAGCTAGTAAAGTTTTGGTACTACAAGCAAATGTCTGTTGCAGGACTTTAAGCGCTGCAGCCTATTATGAGATTTATCCTTGGTGGTAAATATTTTCATTGGCAGCTTGAGGATGTTAAAAAGTCCTCACCTTGATATAACATCATATGCATATTTGAGGTGCCAGCAGGTTTTTTTAATGTGCTTTTATGAAGCAAGATTTAGATGAGAGGTACTTAACAGCCTCTAACTCATATAAAAACATCTGATCTTAGCAGGCCAGGAAGCAGGCAAACACTTGGGAACTCTGCTACTGAATGGCATTGAAACAGTGCTCTGTCTATGCAAGGAAATATTCATGGCATGTTTACATATTTAAAATGACATGCTGAATATTGAGAGTAAGTATGTAAAAGCCACATAGGAAGTGGCAACCAGAATATATACCGGATACGATTTTGCTCTTTCATTGATGGAGGAAGGGTAGGTTTGTCAGATAAAAGGCTTATGGCATCTAATCTTGTTATAAAGTCAGTGTCAATTGAATACAGATGTCATATAACCACCAAATTGTTGAGGTTGGAAGGGACCTCTGGAGGTTATTTAGTCCCTGCCCACTGGCAACCAGTGCTTGGTCACCATCACAGTAAAAAGTGCTTTCTGACATTCAGATGGAGAACGGTCAGAGATATGCTGTATTTTCTGTCCCAGGCTGTTCCTCTGCACAAGCCATGATGGTGCTGGAAGTCTCAGCTGAATCCTTACCCTCCTTGACCGCAATATGCAAGTTTTCATAACCTTTATGGTCACAAGATTGCCCTTTCTCTTTGGGACTGAAATACATTTATATTCATTCCTTAAAAATTCAAGACAACAGGAAGAAAATAGATTGTGAACTACAGAAGCTGGAGAAAGATTAAATGTTTTTTTTTGAGTCTATCTTCTTGATAGTACGGGGTTATTAACAAGAGTATATTCTTTAGTATTTAGTCCTGCTTAATCTGTTGTTGCAACCAGCATGAGGATTTTTGTCATTAATGGTGGGAGAGTAGTCAAAAATTGGCCCTTTATGACTGGTAGAAATCATCTTCTTGAGACTATCTAGGATTTTAAAAGAACCAAAGCAGTTACCTATAAGGCCATGTTTTGGTGTGGTTTTTTTTTTTTGGTTTTTTTTTTTTTTTTTTTTTTTTAGTAACTGAATACTTTCCACACTGCTCCTGATTTATATGCTTATCTTGCTGTTAGCTCCTTTTGGTTCATCAGAATTACTGGTCAGCAAAAGCACACTCTGATAAACCACTGGCAACAACTGATGACGTGCTTGCTCTGTAAAATGTATCTTTGAGTTTCCCTCTATATACACTTTTGGAAGGATGAAATCACACCCTTCTCTAGGAAGAAATTCAAGGAGACTTGGTGTTTTCATTTCATTCGTTTATTGTTTAAAATTAGCTTGAGATGATAGATATTTTGTGTTGGACAATTTTGCCTGCAATTTTTTTCTAAGTTGGAGGAGCATGTTGAAGTACAGCACATTTTTTAGAAGCATAGCCAATCTTAAATTTAAGATTTCTAATGACAGAGAAATCAGTTTGGTAGAGTGTTTCAGTAGTAAATTACTTCCATTTCTGAAACTATATACAATGTTTTTTGACATTTGAATTTGTACAAATGATTCTACTCAGTGGGTCTGCTCTTTTGTTTCTCCAGACCTTGACCATTAGGTCTTTTCAGAACATATGGAGTTCCTCAGGTAGGTATTGGAGCTGGAGCTGCTTAATGTCTTTGTCAGTGGCATGGACAGTGTGATTGAGCGTGCTCTCAACTTGCTGATGACACCAAGCTGTTTGGGGCAGTTTACACACTGGAGGGAAGAGATGCCACAGAGGACCTTGACAGGTTTGATAGGTGTACCAGTTCAAACTTCATGAAGTTCAACAAAGCCCAAGTTCAAGGTCCTATATGTGGGTTGAGACAACCCCAAGCACAAACGTCGGCTGGGCAGAGAATGGTCTGAAAGCAGCCCCAAGGAGAAGGACTTGAGGGTTTTTGTTGATGAGAAACTCAATAGGAGCCAGCAGTGTGCTCTTGCAGCCCAGAAAGCCGACCGTATCCTGGGTTGCATCAAAAGGAGTATGATCAGCAGGTCAACAGAAGAGATTCTCCCCCTCTGCTCCATTCTTGTGAGACCCAGCCTGGAGTACTGAGTTCAGCTTTGGGGCCCTCAACATAAGAAGGATGTAGACATGTTGAAGCAAGTTGAGAGGAGGGCCAAAAAGATGATCAGAGGGCTGGAGCACCTCTCATATAAAGACAGGTTGAGGTAGTTGGGTTGTTCAGCCTTGTCATGGTTTAAGCCCAGCTGCTCTCTCACTCCCCTCTTCTTCCTCCCCCTGCTCCCAGAGGGGTGGGGAGGAGAATCAAAAGAATGTAACTCCTATGGGTTGAGATAAGAACAGTCCAGTAAATAAGGTATAACACAAACCACTACTGCTACCACCAATAATAATAATAATAATGATAAAGGAAATAAAGAGGGAAGAGAATACAGCAACTCACCACACACCAACTGACACCCAGCCCAACCCGAGCAGTGATCTAGCTCTTCCGCATAACTGCCCCCAGTTCTTACATCCTGGGCATGATGTGCTGTGGTATGGAATACCTCTTTGGCTAGTTTGGGTCAGGTGTCCTGTTTCTGCTTCCTCCCAGCTTCCCCTCCTCCCTGGCTGAGCATGAGACTCAGAAAGTCCTTGGTCAGAGTAAACATTACTTAGCAACAACTAAAAACACCAGTGTTATCAGCACTGTTCCTAGGCTGAAAGTCAAAACCACAGCACTGCACCAGCCACTAAGGAGGAGAAAAATGACTGCTACTGCTGAACCCAGGACAGGCCTGGAGAAGTCTCCAGGGGTGTTATAGCAGCCATTAAGGGGGCTTACAAGAAATTTAGAGAGGAACTTTTTGCAATGGAATGTAATGACAGAACAAGGAGTAATGGCTTTAAACTGAAATAGGTAGATTTAGATTAGATATAGGAAGGATTTGCTCAGTTTCTCCTCTTTTTTATATAATAAACATCTTGAGTTTGACATTTTATGGGTCATTTCAGTAGGACCTCTGTAATTGTTGAGATTTCAAATAGCTGCAGTAGGGCAGAGAAGTATCCAAAAAGCATATTTGGCCATAGTGTTGAACTGTAATGGATAGCAGAAAATTAAGCATTATCAGTATGATGAAGGCTGTAAGTAGAGATTTGAATAAACTCAGATAATTTCCTGGGGGGAAAAAAAACCCCAAACACACAAAGGAAAATTTAGAATACTTCCTATACTTAAGAACTCCTCAGATCTGTCTTATTTTTCAGTATGCAAACATTACAAGGGGAACTAACCTTTCCACAAAAGTAATGTCTACATTAAATCCATTCAGAACAATTAGGAGTTGTGAAGAACAGAACCCACTGTGGGTCTTCCTGAATCCAGCAGAATTCTCTGACAACCACAGTGCTTTTCTGCTGCAGTGAATTCCATGGTGTTTTGGGGCCCCTACCCTTATGATGAGAAAAAAGGAGACCTGAGAGACTGCACCAAACTTTTTTTTCTTTTTTAATTACTTCTCTGACTTTGTACATGGCTCTGGACAACTCCTAACTCTTTAAAATCTAATGGAACTAATTTTTATCAATGGCTCTTTTCCTCCTGTAAATCAGTTCTGTAATACTGTAGTTCCAGGGCAGAAGTTACAAAAATCAAATCCTCTAAAAGTATTGCTAGCAAATTATTTCACTGGAATAGAGTACAATGTCTTTTTTTCCACCTAAAGAAACCTATTGCCTTTTCTAAGAATCTAAAAATTCCCTGAAAGAAGATAAAGTTTGTTTGTTTGGCTGTTTTTTGTGGGTTTTTTGTGCCTTTTTTTTTTTTTTATTCAGGTCTCTGATTATTTTATAGTTACCTAAGCATTTTAATTATGTAAATCACCTTAAAAAAACACGTTAAAGTAAGGCCAAGATGTATGAGAAATAACAGCTCATAATACCTATACACATAATGGATATAAAAGGGTGATGACAAAAGATGATTTATAGAATATAAATACATTTCTGATAATTTTGATGTTATAGTATATATAATTGTACAATTATCTAGTATATACAAATATATTTTTCTCTTTTTCACGTTTCCACTTTGTGTGTTTACTAGCTTCTTTTCATCTAAGTATTTTAATACAAATTCAACTTTCTAAAGTGTTCTAATAATTGCAAATAGACATGTGATTGGGTGTGCATGTACTGAGGGCCATACATTGAAGGATGCCCTTGAGACTTTATTGACGCTTTCACTGAAGAATGAAAAGATTAATTGTGATGTCAGTAAGGTCATCACTGAATGTGGATGAAAAATGACCAGAATAAAGTTTGGTGCTCAGCCTGTTTTTCCCTTTTTTTTTTTTTTTTTCTTTTCTTTTTAGAAATTCAGAACTTTCATTACTATAATTCAGTTAGAACCTAATCAGAGCTTTTAAGATATTCATTAAAAGCAAATGTGATGTACAAATAAAGACATATTGCAGTTAATGGACCACAACTAATGGATTTACCAGGAGTTCAGCTTTCTGTTTTTGTCCATTGGAGACAAGAGAGTTTTCTACACAGATTCTATGACTTCAGGCCATGAAGTATGAAGAAGCAGATCTTTAAAATCAGATATGGTTAGATCAATATTTGACTGACAAAAGAAACACACTGGGTGCATTATTAATTGGGAGAATAATCTGGTGTTGGAAATTCCTGATTACGAAATCAGGTTTATCAGCTCACATGGACAGGTCCCTCATTCTTTGTCATGTTCCTTGTCTGGGCTATAGAATTTTGTTAATTAGTAAGACCTTGCTTATAACCTATAATAAGTGCAAGGAGAGCAAAGTTCTTGGTCTTTTTTTTTTCCAGGTTAAACTGTGGGCTGCTGGGTAAGTCTGTAACATAAGATAAATGCAATTAAACTGTTTAGCCAGAATGTTTCAGACAGCCGTTCTAATGCAAAATTGGCAAAAAGTCTTGAGGAAGGACAGGGAGGCAAGAAAAGACAGGTGCGGAGGGGTATACTGTTTCCCTTCAAAATAGTAGTGGTCAGGTTGGCATGGACTCTTGCCCTTGTGCTGCCATTTTCACAGGCCTTTCTCGTCTATCTTAATGTGGCTCACCTCAGAACTGGCTTGTGCCTTTTCTGATACACTTTCACTTACAATAGCAAATATTGACCTTTTATGTCAATGGCTACATTCCAAGTAATTTCAACAGGCAAAGAATTTCTTTCCTGTATTTATATGTAAAAATATATATTTACCTAAATAGAATATGTATTTATGTAAAATGGCTAGAATGAAGTTTGGTGCTCAGCCTGTTTGTCTCATTGTTTTTTTAGAAAGTCAGCACTTTCATTACTATGATTTAGTTAGAACCTAATCAGAACTCTTAAGGTATTCATTAAAGGCAAATGTACAAACATAAATGTAATATATATAAAATATATATTTCATATATAAATAACATTTGTATAAAAATATAAGAATTATATGTATAAATAATAAGAATAAATAGAATAAATATAAACTATAAAGAAAATTTTCTGGTTGCAATTTAAAGATTAAGTGATAGGAAGTTATATTTTTTTGTGAAGAAAATTTATCAACTACTAATTTACCTTAAAATATTTTTTTTTCAAATAACTGTGCCTTATTTTAGAAGGTTTCCTCCTAATTCTAGTCATTGTACTGTGTGTTCCTTCTACAGCTTGAAATGTTGTTTTTGCCTAAGTTTGGATTTCTGTCACTGCTTTGATTTCTTTTAAAAATTAATTTATTGAGCTACTTAAATTGCTTATTTTTTGAACCCACTCCCATTTATCAATATCCCATATTTACGGTAAATAAATAAGAAGTAGGCAGAGTGGAATCTGTCTTGTAATATTGGGTATCTTTGGGTTGAAAGCTGATGTAGTTGCTTGAAGTTCGAGAAGGTTAGTAAAACATTATTTCTTTCCTTCTAAGGAGATCGTATGAGTAGCCTTGAACAAATCTACCTTTATGTGGAGAAGTAAGAACTGTAAAATCCACAACAAGACAAAGCATCTTTTATCATATAAACCCACAGCAAAATCTTAGTCTGTTATCTTTTCCCCTCCAATATTAATACAACATTTACAATGTAGCCCAGGCATAAGAAATGATGAAATATATCTCTATTACATTTGGCTAAACATAGTGCCAGAATCTGATATAAAAAAATTATGTTTCTTTGAAAATAAGCTTTTGGATTGCTTTTCTAAAATCTGGTGACTGCTTGGAACATGGGATATCTGCACTCTACACCATTTTAATCAGGCATAGAGCCTAAACATGAATGAAAAGTGAATTACTTGAACATGTATTACAAACAGGAAAACAATTGTAAACAGGTCCTCTGAGAGATATGATAATCTTTTAAGTATCCAAGTACAGTATATACATATTCACCATAATTAGAAACTTTACTAAGCACCAATGTTTAGTTGCTTCGTTTACATAGAATCATAGAATTATAGAATAGTTAGGGTTGGAAAGGACCTTAAGATCATATAGTTCCAACCCCACTGTCATGGCCAGGGACACCTCATACTAAACCATGCCAACCAAGGCTATGTCCAACCCTGCCTTGAACACCACCAGCGATGGAGCATTCACAACTTCCCTGGGCAGCCCAGTTCCAGTGCCTCACCAGCCTCATAGTACAGAATTTCTTCCTCATATCCAATCTAAACTTCCCCTGTTTAAGTTTAAACCCATTAACCCCTTGTACCCGTATCACTACAGTCCCTAATGAAGAGTCCCTCCTCAGCATCCCTATAGGTCCCCTTCAGATTACTGGAAGGCTGCTATGAGGTCTCCATGCAGCCTTCTCTTCTCCAGGACTCAACAGCCCCAACTTTCTCAGCCTATCTTCATACAGGAGGTGCTCCAGTCCCCTGATCATCCTCATGGCCCTCCTCTGGACTTGTTCTAACAGTTTCATGTCTTTTTTATGTAGAGGTTACCAGAACTGCACACAATACTCCAAGTGAGGTCTCACAAGAGCAGAGTAGAGGGGCAGGATCATCCTCCCTCGACCTGCTGATCACTGCTCCTTTTGATGCAGCTCAGGATACAGCTGGCTTTCTGGGCATGTGTAACAGTGATCTGCCCCTAAGTTATGCAGCACTTCAGTATGTATTATTTCAAAATGTCATGAAAATATGCCAGAGAATGTTTTGTTTTGAATAATCATTATTATTAAGATGGTAAAGATGCATTTATTAAGACTTTTAATGGCAATGACAGGTAACATAAACTAGCCTCTGAAAAAATGAAATGTATAGCAGCAATATATTATAGTATGTTATTAGAAGCAAATAAACAATTAAGAAACATAGATATTACAATACTTATTAATACATGTCATATGGCCCCTGAAAAAGAGATTATTCTGAAAATTAAAAAAATATTTCTATGAATGTTTGTTTTAAATTATGTATGTCAATTCAACTTTGAAAAATGCAAGATCTAGTTATCTCATATATTTACCTTACATATTCATTAAATATCAGTCTTTCTTAAACACCAGCCTTATTCCTTGAAAGACCTTATTGTAAAAGTCTGAAAGTATATGACATCTGCAAATAAAAAACACTATGAATAATCTAATAGCACATCTATTATTTAGTATTTTAGAAGACCCTCAGATATTAGGAGCAGGTAACAATGATGGTTTGCAACAAAGATTAAACTTCTTAAAGTATTATTAGACTTTTTGAGGTCGTTTTATAGGTAGTTAATGCAGAAGCCTTCCTTTACAAATATTCCCTTTCTCCTCCCCCCATGCTTGCCTGATGCGGCACCTTTCTTTTGTGTACTGATATACAAAAAGATTGGTTAGTCTTCATCAATGAACATTTTTTACTCAGTAGGGTTTTAATGAATGGACCTGGAAATATGCTTGTCATTGTGCATACCAGAGTGGCCTTCTGTAAAGTCCTGGTTCAACAAAGGCCTGTACTTAATTTGAAGCAGCCTGACTATGCTGTGAAATACACAATGAACCATATGCTTTGCTTAACTTTGAAGATGCTTCTCCAAGTCTTTTCTGCTAGAGAATGGTCTAATGACTAAATGTAAAATAGTAAGGTCAGTTGTTTAAAAAAAAAACCAGTCTAACATATATTTCTAACACATAGTATTATAACAGTCAGTGCCAACATCCAGAATCACTTTTCCTTTAGTGACCAGTGCAGAGATGGTCAATTTTACCTTCCATACCTGTACCAGAGGCCAGGTGGAAGCTGATATTGCTGTCCAAAGAAGCAATTTGGCCCTTCTGTCTCTTACAACTGTTTTTTTTTTTTAGCAAAAATGTCTGAATACCAAATGCTGGTTACCTTCTGCATTACCTCTGACATCAGCTTTTGGTGTCTGTCATTTTCTTGTTACAAAGCTGTATAAAACCCTGAAAGTTTATTCCTTAATATTCTCATATGTAGAAGCATATAATAATCTGTATGCACATTTCTGTGTTTTATTGGTTTTGGAGACACGTTTTTTCCTTTTTTTTTCTTCCTCCTTCCTTGTCTGCTGTTTTAACTATAAGTTCTGATGCTCAAAAATAGAAAGGTCAGGGAAATGTCTTATTTAGGCAAGTATTTCATACCATTTAGCAGCTTTTCAGGGAATTAAAAATGTGAAGGAAACTTTATTTTTGTTGGAGTTTCCAGTGTGGAAATTCATACCCGTCTGGTCTGAATGTCCTTTCAGCTACTTTTTTGCCTTTTCATTTTACGAATGTCCACACAATTTTTTTTTTGTCTTTGTGGTGCTGCATTGCTATATAGGTATAATTAATCATAAAAATGCTTAAGGGACGACGAGTATCTGAACTCTTTCCTGCTCAAATGCTGGAAAAAGTATATGCAATCTATTAGGCAATGCAAATCCTATTTTAGAAGAAGAAATTGAAAAGCCAGTGCTTTCCAAAACAAACAGGCGCTTTGGATGGCTGTTTTTCATTATGAAGTCATCAATTTTGCCATTTTGCCATGTGTACTTCACTTGTATTCAGCTTTAGCATTTTATATTATACAAACACTTCTATTTACATTATTACTGAGAAGAGATTTGTCTAACATCTCTCAGATTTCAAGTGGCTTGTTTTAAATCCAAAATTTAATTACAAATTAGGTCGGTATGTGCTGAGTCTTTCTCAGGCCTGTCAAGTAAATGGAAAACCTTCCATGATAATTATTATTTAGAAAAGGCCTACTAAACACTAAAGTTAAAATCTTAATAATCCTTGAAATCAATTTAACTTACTTCTTTTTTCACTTAAGTCACTGATTTCTTATGCTGCATATTTGTTTTATAACCAATTTTTAGTTATTTTATTATGAAATGACAATTATCATTTGTCATTTGGTAGGTTCTGTTTCAACTGTACAATTAAACAGCCCCAGTGCGTGGCAAGCTTGAAATAACTAACCTTTAGTTCCAAACCTGATATTATGAGTAAATTTTTTTATGAAGCAGATGCTCTTCCCGTGTGAAAGCATCATGGAGAAGGCTCTTACAGATATGTATGTGGGCCAGTGAATCTACATAATTATGTCTAAGCCCCCAAGGCCCTTTTTCTGACACAACAAAGCTGCATATGAAGTACTCTTCTACATGCATGAGGTAAAAAGACTGCACAGAGCCCTCATGTCTCTATTACTCTGTTCCAGAACGAAGGAACCACTAGGCTGCAGCTGGCAGATTTTTTCTTTCTTCTGGGTGGTAGACGTTAAGAAGAACGGGTGAGAAGTCAACCCTGAGTTGAGATTGTATCCATGCAAACCACTGGCTTCAAGGGAGAGGGATATCTGCTGTCTGAACTTGGGAGGAAGAAATGTCTCAGATTAATTTTAAACTTAGAGCTTTAAGGCTAGTTTGTTCAGAATTGAGTTCATTTGCCCTCTTGAAAGAGATCTGGGGGTTTGGTAGCAAGTTAAATATGAGTCAACAGTGTGCCCTGGCAGCCACAAGGGCCGCCTGTGTCCTGGAGTGCATTAAACACAGCATCACTAGCTGGTCAAGGGAGGTGATTGTCTCACTCTACACTGCACTGGTGCTTCTCCACCTCGAGTACAGTCTGCAGTCTTGGGTGCCTCAATATAAGAAGGACATCAAACTATTAGAGTGTGTTCAGAGAAGATCGAACAATATGGTGAAATGTCTTGAGGGCAAGACTTATGAGGAATGGTCTAGGTAATTTGGCTTGTTCTTCTTGGAGAAGGCTGAGATGTGCTCTCTCTACAGTCCACTTCCTCAAGTGGGGCAGCTGAGGGGAAGGTACTGATCTCCTCTCCATGGTGATCAGTGATATGACACAGGGAAATGGAATGAAGCTGTATAAGGGAAAGTTCAGACTGGACATTAAGAAAACATTCTTCACTGAGAGGCCGGTAGGTCACTGAAATAAACTCTTCAGGGAGCCTGTGGTCCTTGGTTGTCATGGTACCAAGCATATCAGAAGTCAAGGATCATCTGCATGGTGTTCTTAGTCATACAGTTTAGTGTTAGGTACTACTGTGAGAATCAGGGAGTTGGACTTGATCCTCATGGGTCTTTTCCAACTTGAGATATCCTATGATTTTTTGATTCTGACAAGTTATGGTGCTTTGTTGGTGATGGTTGGTGGCTGAACTATGGGTGTAGATACTCCTTGGTAAAGGACATTCAGAAAAGACAAGACAATTAAGATTACCACACTTCTGTTTTTAGTACCACCTGGTTTAACGTCACTAATAATGTATAACTGTAAAAGAGGGCAAGGCTGGCTGGATTGGGTGAAGAGTGTTAGATACTGATGACCTGAACAGGCTATATGGAGATTCAATGTGACCAAACCATATATGGTAGAGGTTGCTCTATTTGACTCATAGAGTCAAATCTTATTAATAACCTAATCATTTGGAGATACAGGTTTGCATATGGTGAATCTCACTTCTTTACATGCAGAACTCATCTTTGTGTTTTCTGCTATAGAAGATTGGCCCTACAGGTCTTAAGTGTCGTTTTTTTCTCTCATCTTTCATACTTACCAGGGATTATTGTCATGCACAAGAGCAACGAAAAAGAATCTTGCCATTGCAGCATGAAATTACATTTTTCAAAAATAAATTGTATATGCATAATTTGCGAAAGGAACTGAGAATGAGAATTGCCTGAAGTGTGAATAAAAATTCTTGTACTTTAATCAACATAGTCACTGAAATTTTATTAAGCTTTGGTTGCTACATGTCGCATTAGGCTCCAGGGAAAAAGCATACGTGAGCTTGTCACTTCTGTTTGTCCAGGAACCCAAGTTTGTTTTTTTGTGTTGTTTTTGTCTTTTTTTTTTTCTTCATGTCAAGACTGTATATATCCTTACATTATTCTGATTTTTTTTTTTCCCAAACCTTCCTTTTAAATCATAATAAAAAAAAACATTTAGTGCCTACCATTGTTTCACACTGAATAACAGGAAAATACTAATGGCTAAATCTCAGAAAGTCTACATTAGGAGGCCTTTTGAAATCTAAACCTCTGCACTTTCATTCCAGCCAGAGATGATGAAAAAAAATTGCTTCTCTTAATAATCTGAAGGAAAAAAAAGACAGGTAGGAGTTTTTCAGAACATAAATAACAGAGCACTTTTACAGTGATTAAAAATACTTTGCCTATAGAGGATTTTCAGCTGGCAAAAGCATAAGGCCAGACTTGGACTCGTACATTTAACTAGGCAGAATTCGTAAAAAGTTATTTAAGAAAATGCTTGTAATAATGAAGTCTGGGAGAGAAAAAAGAACGGAAAAAGATCCATCTTGAAATCTATTTTGAAAGACATCCTGAGCTGAAGGACACTGTCTCTAGAAAATATAAATCCAGAAAACTGGGAGAGGGGGGAGGGGAAAGTCCCACAGAATGAATTTCAGTGAGTTGTTTTTTATACTAAATCTAGAATCTCACCCAGTTCTTAACTTTTCATACATGAAGAACTTATTTTGTTATTATTTTTAAAGTATTTATATGATGCTTAGTAATCTATGGTGGGATACTATCTTAGAATATTTGAACATTAAACCTATTTAAAATACTGATGGCTTTTGTTCAGAATTTCAAAGGTACATTTTGTGTTTTAAAATTTGCTTGATTTTGTAAGGATTGTATTTAGGCTGCGGTTTATTTTGTAGTAACTTCCTCTTTTCAGACTTTTTTTTTTTCTTTTTTTTTTTTTTCTCCATCTTAAACAGAAAATATGCAGTTACTTTGTTGCTAGAGCTTTCTGGGAGATGATGTATGGCTTCAGTAATTATGATCTTTCTGACTGGTGGAATTAACAAGAGGAAAGTTAAAATTAAATGAGATAAAAAAATATCAAGGGGAAACAACTGCATGTGATTAACAATTATTCTTTCTAGGATTATAGAAAATAGTAATTACAAAAAAAAAAAAAAAGAAAAGAAAAGAAAAATAAGCTTCACTGATTTGTAACAGTGAATGATCTTATCCAGAGTTTCTAAAGTGATAGTTTAACATACGACAACTAAGGTTTTGGTAAAATGTTAAACCAAAAGCTGTGTACCTTTTTTTTTCTACAGCTGTGGTTAGCATGCACATGTTGAAAGCTGGTCAGATGTATTTTGGGTTAGTTAGTAATTTTCCTGTAAATCATAGAAGCATAGAAGAGTTACGGTTGGAAAGAACCTTAAGATCATAAAGTTCCAACCCCCCTGCTGTGGGCAGGGACACCTCACACTAAACAATGTCACCCAAGGCTCTGTCCAGCCTGGCCTTGAACACTGCCAGGGATGGAGCATTCACAGTTTCCTTGAGCAACCCAGTCCAGTGCCTCACCAAATTTACTGAAGATATTAAAGTCTGCCAAGAAATAAAGCCTTGTGTTCCTGATGAACCTTGTGTTGCTATTCCAGGCCTTGTTGCTCCTTGGTCCCTTTTCCAAGTCAATCCTTTGCAAGCAAATGAGTGAAATCAAAATCGGGTAAACCACAAGAAGTATGACTCACCCACTGATATCAACTAGATGGACTCCTCTTCTTCTGTGATTCCTGCTTATGTTTCCTGGCACAGATATTTTTCTCTTTTCACCTGAGTTGTCAGGAACGGAAGCCAGATTCAAAGGTTTCTTCAGATAAAGTCACCTGAAAGTGCCCACTGCATTGATAATAGTATGCTCATTTATCATCCTTGTAATGTAAGAAGTTATCTTCTAAAGGAGAGGTGGACAAAAGTTTTCATTTAAAAGTACCTTTAGTAGTATCTATTTTGAATGTATCAGTTTAAAATCCCACACATCAGTATTTTCATGAGTAAAGCATTGGTTTACATAGTTCTGATGGCTTTCTTTTTTAAATCAACTGATTCTTAGTATCACTGGGATGAACAATAGTCTAAGAAAAGTCTGGCTATAACAGGTGCAGCATCGTGTCTTAATGCAATTTTAGCCTTGATTCATAATACAGTTGATTCCATAGAGAATCAAATGAAACTTTAATAAAAGTGTCCAGCATTAGGCAAGCATTAGTGGTGTGAATTATATTGATCTTTGATTTTTAATCTGTCTGAACCTATGACTGACAAATCATCTGGCTATTTGTAGGGAATATCTTAGAAACTTTAGAAGACTTATTCAGTCATTAGATCCACATATGAACACATTTAATAGGAATTTTCTGTTACTAATCTCAGCTCAGCAGCCTTGATCCTTTCCTTGTTGCCACCATAATTTATGTGTAATCATAATCTGACAACTTTAGTCAAATACTGAACTCTGTCCTCTAATGAAGTTTAATACCTTCTGCTCTGTACACTCAATGACATTTGTCACTTGAACAATAGATGTATATGACCCTCTTTAATTGCCCTCCAATGTGTGCAAGGAGTTGCTCCAGTACAACCAGGTTCCCACCATTATATTTCAGTGTTGGTTTGTAGCTGTTGACTTGCAGATAGGGTGCTGTTGCTTTTTTCAAATTGAGTTAATTTTCCAAAGAATTTATCTCAATGGGTTTTCTTCTGTTGTTTTCTGATGATATGCTACAAACAGTAAGTGAAAAATGAGCATATACAAATTGCCATGCTTTTTCAACTGTACAAAGCCCATATCTCCTGGGCTGCATCAAGAGAAGCGTGAGCAGCAGGTCGAGGGAGGTGATCCTGCCCCTCTACTCTGCTCTCGTGAGACCTCACTTGGAGTATTGTGTGCAGTTCTGGTGTACCTCAACATAAAAAGGACATGGAACTGTTGGAACAAGTCCAGAGGAGGGCCACGAGGACGGTCAGGGGACTGGAGCACCTCCTGTATGAAGATAGGCTGAGAAAGTTGGGTCTGTTGAGCCTGGAGAAGAGAAGGCTGCATGGAGACCTCATAGCAGCCTTCCAGTAACTGAAGGGGGCCTATAGGGATTCTGGGAAGGGAATCTTTATTAGGAACTGTGATGATAGGACAAGGGGTAATGGGTTCAAACGTAAACAGGGGAAGTTTAGATTGGATATGAGGAAGAAATTCTTTACTATAAGGGTGGTGAGGCACTGGAATGGGCTGGCCAGGGAAGTTGTGAATGCTCCATCGCTGGTGGTGTTCAAGGCAGGGTTGGACATAGCCTTGGTTGGCATGGTTTAGTGTGAGGTGTCCCTGCCCATGGCAGTGGGGTTGGAACTAGATGATCTTAAGGTCCTTTCCAACCTTAACTATTCTATGATTCTATGATCTCTAGGAAGTGCAGCTGTGTCCTGAGACATACAGCGAGATATTTCTGACTACCAGACGGGCTTTATGTATCCTTTGCCAGTTCTCACCTCTTCTGTTGTGGCAGGTTAGCCTTGGCTAGCAGCCAAAGCCCATCCAGCTGCTCACTTACTCATTCGCTGTCTTCAGTGGGAAAGGGGAAGCAAATTGGATGAAAAATCTCATGGGCTTTCCTCCCCTCCTCTGCCCAGCTGAACTCAGACTCCTTCCCCACCAGCCCAAGTGGCACAGGGAGGATGGGACAGGTTAGTATCAGTCCACAGCAGTGTCTTGCTGCTGCTGCTTCCTTCTCACATGTTTACCCTACTCCAGTATGGACTCTCCATGAGCTGCAGTGTGAATACCTGCTCCAGCTCCTGCTGTACCTTCTTTTCCTTTTATGACCTTGCTGTTACTTCTCACAATTTTTGTTTCCATCTCTTCCCTCTGTGAAATTTTTTTGCCTTTTCCTAAATACGCTTTCCCAGAGGTGCCAGCATCTTGGCTGTGGGACTTAGCTATGCCCTGCAGTGTGTCAGTTGTAGCACAGAGGCCACTCTGCCAACAGCCTTGGCACATGCAACAAATAGAACTGTCAGCGACAAAATAGCAATGATTGTAACAGTTCTTTAAAGGTTTAACTGTAAAGGGAGTACTGACACCTGGGATGTGTAGTGATTCCTGAACAAGTGTGGTCAGTGCTGCCCTGTTAATGCAGTCTAAGGATAACTCTTACTTCTGGTAGCTTGTGCAGTGGAGGGTGGCTGACTGCCTCTGCTTCCAGGGTGTCTCCTATAGTAAATGACCTTCACAGTCAGACCCTTGCACCCCATTGGTTCTAAATAACAGCAGCTTCTGCTCTAGCTGAACAAAATTCATCTAATACTTTTTGAGACTATTGGGTCATCTGCTTTGCTGGTTAAGTCTTTTAAGGATCGGAAGTTTCTAGAAACAAGATCTGATTGGGAAGTTTCCCTTTATGTCATGTTTCTGTGTGCTTTCCCTAAGCAGCTGTTGCTGACCAAGCTTTGGAGACAAGATGCTGGGTTTGGGGTACCTTTGGTTGGAATGCTAAGATATACTTCTTATGATTTTTTTTTTACCTGTCTGACATTTCTTATATGTATTCAAAGGGAAAAGAGTAATGTAGTTCTCTGATAAATAGCTTGTGAAATACCGGGAGATTTCTGAAGCATTCAGATCTTTATGTAACAGTACCCTGAGTAAATATTTTTTTCTATGGAAGATTGGAGGTAAAGCTAAACGGCATTGCTAAGCCTGAGGGAGCTGTTAAAAAAAATGTATAAAAGAACTACTGGCAATGCTGGAGTGCCCAAGTAGATTACACATAGCATAGTGAATTTTTAAACAGTGCTAAAGTATTTTCCATGTGTCACTAAGCCTACACATGGTATTTCAGTCAAATTGGTGGAGGGGTATGGTAGTACTACGCAGGAACAGCTTGGGGAAATCTGGCCCACCCCAGGATGCAGTATGCTTCTCCCATGTTAAGCTAAACATCCTGCTTGCCCAAGCCTGTATCCTACTTCTCAGGTTCCATTTGCTATAACTCAGAGCTGCAGGCGGTCTGTGCTTGGAAGGGAATGTGAACAGTGAAGTGTGTTGGATATTAGATAAAAAATTCTTCATCAAAAGAGTTGTCAAGCACTGGAAGAGGTGACTCAACCACTTCCCTGTGTTGCCATTCCTGGAAGTACTTTAAAGACATGTAAATATGCACTTAGGCACATGGTTTAATGGTGGGCTTGGAAGCACTAGGTTAACAGTTGAACTTGGTGGGCTTAAAAGACTTTTCCAGTCTAAACAATACTATGATTCTGTGATTCGAAGTCTAATAGAGAACATGGTACACTTGAGATAGGATGGGAATAGAGCAGTTTAGCATGTGTCAATAGCTGTTACAGGTAGTTTATGTCATTTTAGCATTTGTTAACAGATTACTGCTAAACAGTAATCTGATGATCAACAAAGAAGTATAACATTAGTGGGGCAGAGAGGACTTGATTGGCCTAAAGTAAAGCATACTTTACACCTTCTTTATGTTTAAGATATATATTTACATTATTTATATACTTTTTGTTATTAATTTTTTTTATTATTAAAATACCTGCAAAAAACAAGAAACCACTGAAATAGTAATTACAGTTTTCTGCCCATGAACCTGTGTTCAGGCAGAGATCCTACTCTTTCTAAAAGATTGGTCACTGAACATAGCTAAATTAAGTAAGATCTCTGCCTTTAAAAGCCTTTCTTAATTTTTACATTATTTTTTATTTCACTCTGTCCCTACATTTTAATCACTTGCATGATTTTCATAGCATAGTAGCACACGAATTAACGATCTATCTATATTCATTTACTCTTTGTGTTCATTATATTTCATGATTGATGTCTTCAGTAATTTTTTAAAGTCTAGTGTCTTTAGAGATATTTTCTTAAACTTTTAGGATTTTACTGCTACTATGCAGACGTCAGAGATGCCCTGTTGATTAGATCAAATATGGAATAGATCCTTGTCATGGGTTCAGCAGTAGCAGTCGGTTTTCTACTTCTTGGTAGCTGGTGTAGCACTGTGGTTTTGATTTTGGGCCTGGGAACTGTGCTGATAACACCAGTGCTTTCAGTTACTGCTGGGTAATGTTTTGGTCTGACCAAGGACTTTCTGAGCCTCATGCTTTGCCAGGGAGGAGGGGAAGCCAGGAGGAAGCAGAAACAGGACACCTGAGACAAACTGACCAAAGAGGTTATTCCATACCACAGCATGTCATGTCCAGGATGTAAAACCAGAAGGCAGAGACCTGGAAGGGTGGGGGTGCACTGCGGGGGGTGCACTGCGTGGTAGGGCTGGTATCGGGTGGTGAGCAGTTGTATTCTCTTTCCTTGTATTTCTCTTGTATTATTACTGGTGGTAGCAGTAGTGATTTGTGTTATACCATAGTTACTAAACTGTTCTTATCTCAACCTGTGGGAGTTGCATTGTTTTGATTCTCCTCCCCATCCCCCCGGGAGTGGTGGAAGAGAGAGAGGGGAGTGAGTGAGCAAGCGAGAAAACTTCATGGCTGAGAGGCTTAAACCATAACAATCCTATAAGTATGTTTTTAAATACATATACACACTAAAGTATATTAATATGTAGGAGAAAAAAGAGATAATGAATAAGAGAGAGATTGAAAGAAAGGGGATCCTGCACAAGAAGTATGATTCATGGCTGAAAACCAAATGGCAATTAAATCTGCCAACCAGAGGTTTCCCTAATACTAGCTTGTGATGACTGTTCTGAAGATTATATTTTTTAACAGTTGTCAGCAGTTTTTAATTGCATTATTAGATTATTATTTAATTGCGTTATTTAATTATCTTATTAAATTTTCTTAAATATTAAAAACTGAAAATGAATATTGTTGAAAAACAGCTAGCATACAAGAACTTAGTAAGAACGATTTTAGTATTGCTCATATATTTGGGGTGATCATTTAATGCAACATAATTTTTGCAAATTCCAATTTTCTATATTAATTAAAAGTTAAATATAGAGCAATAGAGTGCTTTCAGTATGTATGGAATAAGTTTGTACTGATCATGTAGAAGTGCCTCCCAGTTGACTAATTCTTTCAGAGAAATTGAGTAGGAAGTTTTGACCATATCGCCAGTTGCAAATTCTCCTAGACATGTGCATATCCTTCACAAAACTGGGAACCAGCTTGCAGTCTATTTGAAATCTACCCACATATATTTCCTACAATTCATTTTCTTGCTTGCAAAGCAAAAATCTCATCAGTCTTTCTGCCAGAAGAATAAGGAGATATCAGGGCCTTTCATCATCTTCCTGAAATATCTAAAATGAGAGACCAATTGTCCAAAGTTGGTGTGAGCCTTGGGGGAGTGAAGAGTGATAAACATCTGGAGCAGATGATTTATGCCCTTTTATACTTGTCCTTGCTTTTGTCTCAGTCCCACACTTAAGGCAAATAAAGTCAATATGAGCTAAAGAAATCATCTACCCGCTCATGAGAGGAGGGAAGCTATCTTCTCCTGTCTCTCAGGTCTCTGTATTTGGAGCATCAGATGGATTGTAACAGGAGCCAGCCACATTGCTGCCATATTTACTGACATTTCCTGTATCCCAAGGATATTATCCTTTACTGAATTCATCACTTTGCTGCTTTGCATTTTGAAATACTCAAGTATAGTGATTCATTAGATATTTTGGTAATTTTGCATCATGCTTACAGGCTCTGATGAGTTAGGGGCAAAAGTAAAACTAAAGAAGTGGGGTACCAGGAAGCAATAAATAGATCACTGGCAGGGCTAAATCTCTTATCTGTAAAGGCACCCTCAGCCAGCTCCTGGCTTAAATCAACTAATTGTAAACAAAATATTTATCAAGTTTCATTTACTTTGTATTTCAACTGATTTGTCGATTTAATTTGTCTATTAATGCCAGTCTGAATGTGCGGCTGTTACGCTGTCGTTTCAGGGTCATGTCTCACAGCTTTGTGTGGACTATTGTAGAAGGCACTTTAATCTAAAAGGCTGGACTCAAGGCACTGAAGCACATAATTGCATGTGTCTGTTGATAGCAAATGTCCAGATTGCAAGCACAGTATCATCCAGAACTGTTGCAGAAACATTCATCAGTGTTTACCTTATATAAGTAAATTGGAATTCAAACTTAAGTTCTGGCACAAGAGAGAGTTTTGCCAGTTAACTGTCTTAAGAAGCTGGAAGATCTTTGCTTCTCCCCTTGCATTTAAAAAAAAAAGGGGGGGAAAAAAAGAAAAGAAAAAAAAAAAGGTACTAAAGGACTCCGAAGACTGGAAAGAATTACTGCGTTGTGAAGGAAGGCACTATTCCGTGTTTCTCTGCAAACTTTTATGTGCCTGACGTCTCTGTCTTCAGTTGTGTAGAGGAAGTCAGAAATAAATTACATCAGTAATGTTTCATAGGCATGAAAACGAGAACAGAACACTATTTTGTTTTTTAAACTGTGTTTTCTCTTTTTAGCTTAAGGTCAGCAGGTACTCACTTCATCTGCACATCAGGTGTGTCATTAACCACAGTTATAGTTGAAATAAGCAATGGCCAGTCTCTTTATACAATCAAGTGTGACATCCATTCAAAGAAGTACTTGATTCTGTCATTATTGATTTTATATAGTATCCTGTCGTTTCCCTTCAAGAACACTACTACAATCACAATGTCAGATTTCAGAAATAATATATCCACTTAGCATACTTGCTGCTGACTTTGCCAATGTCTGATTAAAATGTCTGCTGAGTTTTGCTTTTAGTAATGAGTTCTGACTGCAGTATCTTGCCAGAAGGTACACCAAATGAACATGAAAATGGTTGGCCAGCTTATCAGGTGCTGCACGAATCTTGCTGATCTTGGTGTTGAAATCTCTGGGACAATAAGTGAAATCAAATATTCTCCATCTCATCTGTTAAACAGGAAAAAAAAAAAAAGACTATAAAATACTGTAACTTTCATCCAACAGTCAAGTATGTCTTTTTTGGTTTGGAATTAAATATAAATCCCTTTTTTGTACCATAGGCATTTCAAATTACATTTGTGAACACTTAATTGCTTCCTTCTCCTTATTACTAGGAGCTGCATTTTGTATCTTTTTATTTTAGTGAATTATGTCTTATGTCAAGGAGGCAACTGTTTGCAGGAGATAAAGTGCAGAGGCACAAAGTTTCAGGTCACTGAAACTCTTGCGCGCAAAACACTTCTTTTTCTGTCCTTCTCTTTTTAGACACTTCTTATATATTTTAAAGCAGGCAAGGTATGCAAACAAAAATGAAAACGAGCAAGCAAACAGACAAACAAAATCCTGAAACATAGTTCTGATAAATACAGCTGAAGAGCCTAGTAAGTCAAAATGTGATTTCAAAGAAAATTGAGCTCTGCATTTTAAGAAGCTACTTATTTTCCTAGGGCAAATAGAAGTTGTGTACTGCAACATTTACAAGAAGTTCTGTTGGGGTTATTTTAGTCTATGAATGATCACTCTTTCTTTAAATTTATTTTCTTTCAGTATGAGTTATAAGAAATGTATTTTGTGATTATTTTATTACTGGCATAGTCATGCACTTCTCTGAAGTGTCAAATGGTCTTTCAGTTAGTCATAAGAATAAGCTCAAAGCTAAAAAGCAGAACATATATTTCTAGGCACAAACAATTTGTTTGTGTGCAAGAATCTCTAGTTTTAGCTGTGAAATTGAGGAACAGGGGTATTAGTTTCCATGTATTGGAGTGCAACAAATCGTTAACTTCTTTTCTTTCAAATATTTTTCCTTTTTTGTTCTTCTATTAAAGCATTGGCAGCCATATTTTAACGCGGGATGGTACTTTTGGTATTGGGAAAAAACTACATTACAACTTTCTCATGAATCATAGCACTTGGAAAATGACAGAAAAATCTGATCCTTAGAGACTTCAAATTATATGAGATATTTATTATTTGTTGCATTGAATGAATGCATTGATACCCTGTCTCCTCCAGTGAGGGAGGTTGGGTGAAAGGAAAAGGAGGCTTGTAGTAATTTCCTACTGTGTTCATTTAACTTTATGATGGTTCCTCTCGGGGAAACCATAATGAAAAGATAAGAGGCTAATGATCCATAAATTTAACAGAACCCATACTGAAAAATCTTTCAGTCTGACAAAATTAATTAACATTAAAACACGTTTTCTTGAGATATTTCTCTCAATGAGTGTGTATGTGTGTGTGAGGAATCAAGCTCCAAGATAAGAACATTCCTTAATTAGACTTCAACTTTAACCTATAAAATCTGACTCATGTCTGCTTTCAGAATCTAAATTTGAGATTTTCATTTGTATTTGTTTTGTTTTGCAGAAGTAAAACTGTCACTGATCATAATTCATATTTGATCTTTTCCTTGTATGTAACATCATAACTACTTATTAAAGTGACAAGACCAAGGTTTTTCTTCAGTGATTCTTTTGATTCTGATTATCTCTCTAGTAGCAACATAAGGTCTTGTATTTACTACAAACCTAAACCAATCTGTAGCTGAAGCATTGATCTTACATTGAGACCTGTCCCTGTACATAGAACTCCAATTTTTGAGTCAAGCAGCTTTTAAACCAATTTGAAAGGCCCTGTCACCTACTATCACAGTGACTGTTATTTCATAACATGGGCACCCTCACTAGTGAGTATGTGAGTATGCAGAGCTAAATACTCTGTCATCTTCAAAGAAGGTTAAATTTCCTTCCTCGTGGTGAGTTGCTGACACATACCAGCAAGGGTAGGCCTGCTGAAAGCGTGAGATTTGCAACATTAAGACTGAGCAAGACAAGTACTTATGTATGAGTTTACCCACAAATAGAGGCTCACCTTGTATCATTTTGCATCTGCATAAAGCCAGCGTTACTATTAAGAATATTTGCTAAGATTATATCAGTGTCTGTGTACAACCTCACAATTTGTGGTTGTACTGCAAGTAACCATGTCTGTGTTATATTTAACTTAGCTACTTCTGATAGTAATAAATTCTCAGAGGCTTGTGCTTTGAGTATAGGCATGCACAAGCTGAACTAAGTCTTGATTCATTCACAAGTGCCTTGTTCGTACTTACCTAGCTATATTCAAACTGTTTTATATGCCTTTGCCTGGTGAGGTGAGATTTCTGATGGCACTACGGAATAGATTTAGATTATTACTCATGGTTTTCATGGTTTGGTTTGGTTTGGTTTGTTTTTTTTGCTTTGGTTGGTTTGTTTGGGGTTTTTTACGTCTTTTCCTCATTGGCAAAATAAAGCCCAACTAGTCATTGTAAAGATTATGTATTATACAGATGACAGACACAAATTTCACAGATAGGAATTGTGTAACAATAAGGTTAACTGACTTAAGCTAACTTCATCAATCAATAGGATAAGTATATATTTGTTCTACAGTCCTCTAAAGTTTTCTCTGCTTGTTTGTTTTCTCTATCTACCATGCTGCATGGCAGAAAACGCATGAAATTCTGGTTTTGACCTTGCTTTCCTGCATTATTTTGCTCAATTGAAAAATCATGGCAGTCAGGTGAAGCACCTGATGACTGGAAAAATGGTAATATAACCCCCATTTTCAAGAAGGGGAAGATGGATGACCCAGGGAACTACAGACCAGTCAGTCAAAAGAGATTCAAAGCAGCCCTGCCCAGAAGGACTAGCAGGTGCTGGTCAATGAGAAAATGAACATGAGCTGGCTTCAGTGTGCGCTCGCAGCCCAGAAAGCCAACCGTATCCTGGGCTGCATCAAAAGGAACATGACCAGTAAGTTGAAGGGGGTGATCCTGCCCCTCTACTCTGCTCTTGTGAGACCTCACTTGGAGTGTTGTGCGCAGTTCTGGTGTCCTCAACATAAAAAGGACATGGAAGTGTTGGAAGAAGTCCAGAGGAGGGCCACGAGGATGATCAGGGGACTGGAGCACTTCCCGTATGAAGATAGGCTGAGAAAGTTGGGTCTGTTGAGCCTGGAGAAGAGCAGGCTGTGGGGAGACTTCCTAACAGCCTTCCAGTATCTGAAGAGGGCCTCTAGGGATGCTGGGGAGGGACTCTTCATGAGGGACTGTAGTGATAGGACAAGGGGTAATGGGTTCAAACTTAAACTGAGGAAGTTTAGATTGAATATAAGGAAGAAATTCTTTCCTGTAAGGGTGGTGAGGCACTGGAATGGGTTGCCCAGGATGTTGTGAATGCTCCATTGCTGGTGGTGTACAAGGCCTGGTTGGACATAGCCTTGGTTGGCATGGTTTAGTGTGAGGTGTCCCTGCCCATGGCAGCGGGGTTGGAAACTGGTCATCTTAAAGTCCTTTCCAACCCTAACTAATGTATGATTTTATAAGTAGTTCTGATGATCTTAAGGCCCTTTCCAACCCTAACTAATGTATGATTCTATAAGTAGTTTTCTTCACAAAGCAGTTAATTTTGGTATGTAAATTCATAGTGTCTTATCAATATTTTCCTTATTCTCCCATCATTTTTCAGTGTGACAGCACTTCATATATATGCTGGAAGCAGTGCTCCTCATAATCATTTCCTCTTCAGTAAAAGTCATTAAGTCTACATTGTCACATTTTACCTTGATTGCAAATATACACATTTTCCATGCTGCTAATATAAAATAAGTGTCATGTGTTTTTATTTGCAGCTCTAGCCCAAGTGGTTGATATTAAGGAGCCATTAAGGAAACCTGAATCCCAAATCATTATTCATTCAACAGGCAGAAAAAGCATCTGTGCATTAGACTCTATTAGCACATGCAGAATGCCAGATATAATGATCCCATTAAATCAGACTTGATTAATAGTTTATAAGGACTGAATTTATGTTATTTTTGGAAATGCAGTTTATATTATCCTTTTGCATTACTTTTCTGGAAATACTTATTCAGTGAAGAGCAGCCCCAAAGGCCTTTCCTTGGCATGTACATAGTGTTCTGTCAATTCTGATCTGCTTTCACCTAGATCAGGGAAGTACAAGGTCATTATGCTGAGAAAAATTAATTTCTCCTAGCTAGCGTGTAGAGAAATATGCTTTTAATACCTGGTCCCACTTTAACTATTCTGCGTCCTCAAAAGTTCCTCAACGAAAGTTTCTACTTTCTCTGACAGTTAAAAAATAATGTGATGGACTTAGTCCAATGGCTTTTTTTGTTTTGTTGCTGGGCTTGCAATAGCAAGGACACCATCTGTGTCAGGATCTTCGGTTTTCCTTTGCTCCCACAGAATTCCCTAACCTGAAGCTCTTGCTTATGATAAGTGGTTATATTCCACCAAGAATGACTGAATAAATTCCTGATTTTTCTCTGTGCTAAAACTGTCTTGGTCTTTACTGATCTAGGAATTCATTTGGTCACTTTTCAAGGCACCTTGGTTGAGGTGAGTTGCATAGAAAAGGCTCTGTGCCTGGTTTTACTCTGCCAGCCTTGGTCATTGCTACGTCCTCTGTTGCTCCAGCTGCACAGGAAAAAAGTATTAAAGCCTTATCTTCATTGCAATATCAGACATACTCAGGCAATGGTTCCCTGAAACCAATTAAATTTCTAGCAGTCAGAGCAATTCTGGGCTTCATTTGTAAGATTTATATTAAATGTTTCTTCCAGTTAAGACTGAAACTCCAGCACTTAAAAAATAATTATTTGTGAAAAATAAGTATTTTTAAAATTAGTGGGAAGCTTATGAACAGGTAGAAAACAGTAGTTTTATATATGTTTTTTCTTTAATTTATTTCATCATGCTTGTAGAAAATATTTTGGGTTGGGTTTTTGAGGAAGAAGTGTTGGTGGTTTTAATTCTTTTGGTGTTTTCGTTGATTTATGTAGTTTGTCCTAAAAGCTATGATTACTGATATACGTTGTAATACTTACAAATAGCAGTTACATATAGTGGGCCTTGTGAATGAATATTCTGAGATAGTTGATGCAAGGCAGAAAAAATCTGCTCTGTAGTTCAGCTTTCTGTGTTACGCTGTCAGTTGTCATTTATTCTTAATGAATAGTGTTTCATATACGGAATATACAATCAGAAGAATGGCCATTTGTGTGTGTGTGTGTACTTATCAAATGTGCCTACATGCATAAGGACATCACATATCTTTATACTCTCTCTAAAGCAAGTATACCTTTGTACTCTAGTAAAACCTTATTTCAAGGATTGATCCAAAGGATTAACATTATCAAAGAACTCAGCAATTCTAATGACAATGGGGAACATTTTTTTCTCCTAGCTAATGGAAGAAATTATAATTTCCCAAATCCAGGAATTACAATTAATCTATACTATGTTCATTCAAAAGAAATTTTGATCTCTGGACTGGGTGATCTCCAAAGGTACCTTCCAACCCCAACGATTCTGTGGTTCTGTGATTTTTACCTTCAGTCTTGAACAACACGCAAATGTTATTCCATTTCTCAGTTTAGAGGAGCTCCAACCTGATACAGGTGAGGACATCTCTTGGTGGTTTTTTGACTTCTAACTTCCTCTACAATGTTGAAAACCCTTGTAATTTAACAGGCACTATGTGTTTGTACTGTACTCTGAAAATGTTTTTCCTTGTCTAGCTGTCTACTACAGCTTGTTATTTTCTAAAAGAAGCTGCTGCTAAGAACTGATGCAAATTTAAGCAAAGATGCAGTTCATACAAACAGTGGATGGACACTCTTCAAGGGAAAAGTTGACTGTTTCAGCAGGCAACACACCCCTGACTGTTTTCAGCAGAGACCCTTCAGGAGAACGCTTAGTTTTGCTCACTGAACCACAAAATTAAACTACCATGGAAGAAATCCAGACGTGCAACAATGCCAAAATATGCATCACACTATACTGAAAAGCTTCATAATTACTGTATTTACACAAGGGTATTACAGACAGAATAAATGAAAATTTTATGGTCTAAGAAAAGAAGCACTATTTTAGTTAACTAGCATTTTTCTACTGCTCTAAAGCTTTTAATGGGAGCAGAGGGAATTTGCACTCAGTGAAGTAGATCAGTGAAATGATAATTTGTCTTTGAATGGAGTACTTTTATCCCATTAATTTCTGCCATTATGGTGTGAGATAAGATATAAGCCAGTGACTAACTGAAAATTAAGGCTCCCAAAACGAGGCAACGAAACAAAAGAATAGCTTATGCAGTATCATACAAAGCTTACACTAAAATTAATTTTTACTCAACCTTTTATTGTAGCCACTTCTAGCCTCAATTCTTTATGCAATTAATCATGCCTGCTTCTGCTATATTTAAATATATTCACTTTGCTCATCAGATATCTTTTTAAGGATATTTGATTAAAACCCTTTCTTGTTGCAGTTAAGAGGAGAAAAAGGGCATTGTAACGGAGGTGTACCTTAGGTGATGTATGGCATTGAAAGCCTTCCTTCCAAATATATTGTAAATGAAGGATTCATTTAAAATATTAGAGAAGTGTAAGAGACTACTTTAGCCCATGTTATTTTCAAAATTAACTTGGTATTGTATATTGAATGATTACACTGAAGTGTAATCACTGTAATATTTTGAAAGTGCATTTCAGTGTTACATGAAAAGAGGAAAAGATCATATGGCAGATGTGGCGTCATAAAGAATCTCCGGAGTTTGAGGCATTTTGTCCAAACCATTGAACAGAAGACAGATCATATAAAACTACCATATGCTTGTCTAATCTATTCTTAAAAACAGTGAAGAATGGTTCATCACATCCTTGGGTAGCCTGCTGAAGTGCTTCATTACTCTTCATTAGAACATTTTTACTGCTCTAAACCTAAAGTGTTTGCTGATTTCTTCTTGCTCTTCCCCCATGTATGTGAAGAACAAATCTTCATCTCCCCTTTCATAACTGCTTTCTAAGTAATAGGAGACAATTATGTTTTCTACTTGCCGAACCATTAATTTTTTTATTTTATTTTTTTACTAAATACATGATCTACATTTTCTCCAAAGGCACTTTTTCCAAAACCCTTTGTACCTTTATATTTTCTCCAGTTTTCTTCTCTGGAGTCAGTAGCTTGCCAGCATCATTCTTAGAGGAAGGTATCCCAAATGAGCCTGAATTCTGCAGCTAATGACCCCATACTATCAGTAAACAGGACAATAGCTGCATTTCTTATCCTATGTAGCACTGCCTGTACACATCCTGAAGTGATAGCTGCCTTTACAACAGCAGTGCCTTATGAATTTATAGTATGCCTCTGACCTTTTTATGCCCTTAATACATTTTCTGCCTGGATGATTTTTCCTCTCTAGGTATGATGCATTCACTTGTGTTGTGGCTGTTATCCTCCCTGACTACCTTCTGCTAGTCTTTTTGAATTCATCTTGTTGAACAATCTTGTTAAGACTGTTCAGCTAAACTTTTTCAGCAGCTATGCTGTGGAAAAGCAAGAGCCATGCTTTACTAACCCTTTGGAGACTGCAAGTAAATCTTTTCATCTGAGAAGCTGTACAAACTCAGTCTGAGTTCTTGAAGGTCCATCCTAGCTTCTTGCCACAATTCTACCCTCAGATTGTCTTTGCTTTACTTCTTTCCATACTGTGACAGATCAAAACTCTATGTAAAGGTTCCAAGTGATGCTGTAATGGAAACACTGGGGAAAAGAAAGAACTGTAGAATAAATTGGTTTTTGCAGTTCTATGTTCTTCAGATTTCTTCAGGTTTGTTCTCCACTGTCACCCGCACATTATTTCTTAAAGAATGTTCATTATTCATGGATGCTCTGGGCAGAATTTCTATTTGCTCACTAGATCTTCCCACTGAGATTGTTAATTAGGTAATATATAATACCTTATCTCTCTCCTCATGTTGCAAGAAGGTTAGGTTTAATGTTCAGTGAGTAGATTCAATGTTCATTGACATAAAAGGTGATGGTAGATCTATGTTCAAGGTGAAACTGAGTACCAGGAGCGACATGGCAATGCAAGTGCACCGCTTCTGTCAGGAAAATGCGCCTTGCTTGCGTGCAGACAGGAGGCAAAACAGAAACGAGACTTTCCTGTCCTCTCCTTAGTCATTCACTCACTTTTACTCTTGATGGAATTGCCTGTTGCTCCAGTTTTGCAGACTGATGAGCACACTATGTGTGTCTCCACCTTCTGAGAGAGGGCATATGCATCTAATGGAGTACCCATCTAGAGCAGGAGCTGGAAAACTATTTAAAATTGATAATAAAAAAGATAAATATATGATCACTTGCTTAAATAATCGTCAGGAAAAGTTGTTGTCACTAATGTTTATTATTACAGAAGCCAAGTCAAATCAGCTTTAAAATATATAGTTAATATTTCAATAATTTTCTGAATCTTGACTATGTTGTATTTGGGAATCCCTTATAGATTCTGAAGCTAAAAATGTGTCTAAGGGGACTAGAGCTGATGTGGAAATGTAGTAATGCTGCAAGGAACATAGAACTCTCAGATCTTTAGAGTTTGTGGAGTGGAAATCTAAAGCAGGCTTTTCAGAAATAATGTACATGTGCAGCTACAATCTGACTTAAATCATTGTATGCCAAGAAGCTGAAGCCATAAAATATATTTAAAAGTAAAGTCCTTTGTGTGAGATCAACTTTAAATAAGCCATGTGTTTCTTCTTCTGAAGAAACAGAACAATTATGAAATTATAAATAAAATCTTGGAAGCACATTTGTTTTGTTTTGCTTTTCTCCAATAGTTAGTAAATATCCTCATGAGGTATAATATCCAGGAAAAAAAACCCAACAAAACAAACAACTGAAAGGAGACTAGTGAAGAGAAGAGAAAGAATTTTTCTTTTCAAAGCAGTGAAAACAATAATAATATAATGCCAAATTCAGAATTCTTCCATAAGAGGTTTTTAAACTTTTAGGGAATCTCTGATGTTACTTTGACTAATAAAGTACGTAATTCAACTACTTTTCTCTAAAAATACCTGCTAATTTTATTTTCATTGTACACCTATAATTAAAAATGTTTTAAAAGTTAACTGCTCTTTGGGAAAGTAATTGGAGGGAAACTTATGCTTTTTTTTTTTTTTAAGTGAGAAAAGATTAAATGCTTTATACTGAATTTCAAAGAACTTCACAAATTATCCTGCTATTAGGTTAATTCTTATATTTGGTATTAATTGACTGGGAATTAGAACTGTCTGGAAAAAGAAGACAAGGAAGAGAATTAAGGGCAGGACATTATACTGAAGAATGTTTTGTTGTAAGGCAGAAAGTAGTGTGACTTAGTTTTGGTGGTGGTAGCATACACAGTTTACACACAGTTATATTAAAACAAAAAAGGCAGAACTTGTAAGGTGTTTGTCCTACAGAATATAGTTCAGTGTACTTTAATCAGGCTCTCTGATATGGTTTAGTCTTTCTAATTCATCTCTGGTTCTGATCCCCACAAACAGGTGAGGGGAAGAAAGGTACTGCAAGAGAACATTGGTCTGTCAAGGTATTAGGTCTTCTTTTTGCATGTAGACATCTCCACTGGGGAAATCTCAACTCTTTCGGTGCCAAGAGATGGCTTTATACTTGCACTGTACACCAGCTGCAAACTGTGACAGTGAAATATTTCTACAAGTTCCTTTTCTGAACATCTTGGTCCACCTCTTGTTTAACCTGACTGTGTCTCTATGATGCCGTGGAAGTGGGAAAGAGCAGTATTTGTTCTTAGTCAGGTCAGCCCCAATAGGGAAAAGAAAAAGGAAAAAAAATACTAAGTTGCACAAAGCAAGTGAGCAAGGTGATTTTCAGCATCTTCCAGGGAGAAGCAGTTCCTTTGGTGCTGTGGAGAAGGAAAACAATCTGACTAATGAAAAATTTTATTACAGGTTCAGTTATCATGGTGCCTTAGAGTATATCCATTTTCTATCTCCCTGCTGCTGACAAGTCAGAAAGGTTTAAGATGTGGGAACTATTTTTGTTTTGCATTGTGTATCTTCCCTTCTTTTCAGAACCTGCTTTCAGTTTGTTTCTCTCACCTGATGAAATAGGTGGATATGATTACCTAAAAGCACAGCAAAATTACAGATGAAGGTTCATCAAGTTAAAACAAACATACAAAAAAAAAAAAAAAAACCCAGCAAAATAAGGGGAAAAAAAATCCCTCCCAAGCCACAAAACTTATACTAATATAATTGTTCCTAATACTTTGATATAATAACTAAAATTCACCTAGGATTAAGAAGAAGCATATTTGATATCTTAAGAAAAAGTTTGTAGAGTACATTGTTCCTGTGAATTATGTGATATTTATTTTAAATTAAAAAAATAAATAAGAAGAGAGATACCACATCTCTTTATGCTTCTTTTCTTAAAATGAAGAAAGATCAGAAGAAAAGAATCAAAAGTCTCTTGTTCTTCAAAATTAATGTCAAAACTATGTGACTGGAAGATTAATATGTACTATGCAGATAAAAGATGGAGTGGATAAGGATGTTGAAGTACAATTTATACAATGAAGATGAGATATAGTTATAATTTTATGATTCCACTTACTCTTTGCTAGTAATACTCTTTGTCCATAACATTGTCTCACAATCCCTGTCAATAATTAGTTTTGCTCATACAAATCCCGCCTATTTCTACTGTAGCTTAATTCGCAGATGTATGTAGTCCATTATCTGTGGTCAGCTCCTAGCAATAGAAGCAGTTTTCGTACAGCATTTTTGTTTCTTTTTCATGCCCATTAGCTAATTAATGCAACAAGGAAGTTCAAAGATGGCAACATGCCAAAACTACCAATAATTACCTGGAAAATTAAAATAGCATTTAAATATTAACTTCCAACACGATCCTGGGGTACTTTTGGATGAGTGTTGACATCAGGTCAAAGTTGGCAATTCTGTTCTACTCAGCCCTGGTGAGACGCATCTGGTGTACTGGATCCAGTTCTGGGCTTCCCAGTACAAGTACAGCATAGACTTACTGCTCTGAATCCAGTGATGGGCAATAAAGACAATTAAGGTGTTGGAGGTGTTGTTATCTTTTCTGTAAGGGGAGACTGTGAGAGCTAGGGCTGCTCAGCCTGGAGAAGTGTCAGGGGGTCTGTGTAATATATAAAAATTCCTCATGGGAGGGAATGAAAAAGTGAGTGTCAGTCTTGGTGGTGCCTGGTAAAAGAATAAGGGGCAAAAGGCACAAATTGAAATACAATAATTTCCAGTGATAACAATCATAATGAATGTTCATAATCTGAACCTAAGAGATGTGCAAGGGATTAAACACTGGAAAACATTGCCTGGAGAGTCTGTGTAGTCTCCATACCTGGAGACTTATAAATCCCAACTGGACACGGCCCTGAGCACCCTGCTCTAGCTGACTCTGCTTTGAGCAGGTGGTTTGACTAGTCAATCTTGAGAGATCCTTTCCAACCTCAGTAATTCTGTGATTGATTCTGTGATTTTATAGATAAATGATTTATAATTTTGTTCCTCAGGAAAAAACTTTCCTTCTGTTTCTGTCTCATAAATTAATAGTACTTTAAAGAGAATAATTTAAAACAGTTTCCTAATTTCTTAAAGAAATATAAACAGAACTTTTTGCACAAACTTACTATACACAATTTTTGCACAATCTTACTATATTCAAACCACTTGTTTTCTCTTGCTCACAATGATATTCATACAAATATTCCATGTATCACCTTAGTATTCATATGTTCTACTTCACTGTCTTTTATTCTAAAGATTCAAAAGTGCTCTAAAATTGGACTCAAGTGAGGCTGGCCTAAAATGTATCTGCAGTGAATGGCTCAGCAGTCACAGCAGTCCTCTCTAGAAACTTGGGAAATGCAGGGCAAGTTTTCTGTGCTTTACATATTACCCTGGCAGCAGCAGGATGAGTTGGTTCTTATTCCAGTCTTAAAACTAAAATATGTAGTCTTCAAAATTGTTTCTGTGTAAGAGTGTTTTTTTGGTTGTTTCTTTTTGGGAGTTTGCTTCTTTCTTTCTTTTTTGGTTTTGCCTCTTTTTTATTTTTTCGTGTCCCTGGAAGGATACTTGTTAGTTTATTTTTTAGCTTTTGTTGTTTTACTTTGCTCTTGCTTGTTGTTCCATCTGGAATACAATTTTGGAGTAGGCAAACTAAATGAGTCTCACTTAACTGTAGCAAAGGTATTTAGATATAGCTTTCTGCTGTCCTTTTTGGTGGTGGTCTGGCATCCTCTTCTTGATCTAGCAAGGGGCGGGTATACCCTGAGTCGTGTGCCAGCTCTGTTAGCTCTGTGCAGATGTCTCAGATACCAGTATTTCACTATAATATAGTAGACTGCTAATATCCATTTCGTATTTTTGTGTGTAGAACTATAACTATTTATCTTTTGACCTTAGTCTTTTTAAACATTTTTCTTTAAGTTCTTCTGTGTCATATTGAATGTCTCTTTTTTATGTGATGTAAAGGTATAATATCTTCCAAAGATACAGAAGTGTGGGGCATGTACACTCAAATAACAGGTCGGAAATTTCATATAGAAAAGGATTAAGTTATTATTTATGAAGGCTACTACATCAAGCTTAAATCAGACACTTCAGGATATTATTTCATCATAGAATCATAGAATAGTTAGGGTTGGAAAGGGTGTTATGCTTATTTATTTTAAGGTGTTTGACTCCTTAATTTAGCTGACATAATGTGCATAAATACTGAAGCATAAGAATTTTATTATATAAATTACTAGCATGAAACCTGTATAAATACAGAACTAAACCAGGATCTGAGTAGTCTGGCTGTATTTCATCCCTCCTTAGCTTTTGCAATGCTTTCACATACAACAGGCAGCATAACTCTGATTCACAGTCTGTACCTGTGGCTCCCAACAACACATCACCTCTTTGCTGCCCTGGTGGGAACACCACAGCTGATCCTGTAATAAGTGCACTGTGAAAGGCTAAATCTTTCACTAGACAGGATATAAGCTCATTGCTAATGAAAAGAAAGTATAAAAATGGTCTGGAGGAGACTTTTAGGAAGAAAGCATTTCTTTTTAAAGTTTGGGCATGGAAGATATGATCCTATGGAAGTTAAAGCCTTTTGAATGGTTTTTGAAGCAACTTTCATGAAATTAATTTCCAGTGTATTATCAGGATCAGTCCTTAATCTCAAATGAAGGAAAATCAAATGTAGCATTCTGTGGGCTCAGTCACAGCTGTAGTAAAGACATTTTTCTTTTAAGTTCTCTAAGTTACAGAGTTGAAGTGGAGTAAAAGAAAGTTTAGATTGAGAAAGCAGAGAAATGAGATCTGTTACTGTTCCTAATCCCAATGTGACTGATGGGCAGCTCAGCCATTGTGACAAGTGAACACACAGCTGCTTCCCCTTACACTGAACAGTATAAAATTTATTGGAATTTGTTCTGCATATAACCATGTATTTAAAATGTTGCAGTATTTTATAAGAATTACTCACATTTATTAGAGAGCCAAGGCCATTATTTTACAAAATAAGTCAATGAGATGGAAATGAGCATAATGCATATTTATAATAGATGTGTTTGTACATGCACGTGTATATGTATGCATGTATAAAATAATGGAGTTAAAATGTTAGATATTACCACAGTCCTGCTAAGGGAGCAGATGCTGCCCTTACTGCAAGCTCCTGCTGTGTGTGGCTTCAAAATGCAGAATTCAGCAAGCCAGTGCTGATACTGAGCTGTGCATCAGTGCTGCTCCTGCAGTTTGATACAGCACCATCAGCTCCTTCAGGAACAAAACTGGGGATTCAAACCAGCCATGTTAAAACCTGATGGTGTTTGATGTGCTATACTGTGTAGTGCAAGAAGTCAGTTTTTGGTTGTGTTAAACCCTGGTCACCAGCTGGTGGCTGAGACCTGCTTCTAGACAGCTCCTATTTTTTTTTATTTTTTTTTTTTACAGGAGTTTTGGTTTAGCTTCTGGGCATCCTCTGATGCTCTTAAGAGAATGAGCCTCTTTGGGAGACACCAGGGAGGCACAGCAGTTCCTTCCCAAGTCAGGATTAGCTTGCTACTGTTGTGTACTGAGTCAAGTGGTATTGATTTCAAACACAATCTATTTAAATGGAAATTTTAATGGAAATTATACTTAAGTGTGGAATAGCTTTCTCTAGTATAAACTACCAGTAGCTGAAACAAAAAATAGTTTTTTAAGTATTTGTTTTTATCTGTACTTGGAAGCTTGGACAATTTATGTTCTTGCTTTGTTACTTTTACTAATATTTTCTAGTGTCTCCATACAAAATGTATCAACAAAGTTTTAGATGTCACAGTAAAGTTTCTCAGTGTCTCCTGTTATTTAGATTTCTTGAAAATACTGTAGAAGTTACATAAAGATCAAAAAGGTCAGAATTGGCTTTAGAATCTAGAAATATTAAGTATTTAATCAAGCTTATTTTTATGAGGCAGCATGAAAAGCTTTGCTGATTTTAGATGTTGTATTGTCCTAGAGGCAAAGAAATAGCAAATCTACCTCAGCCCTTCTTTCTATAGAAGATCAAACAAGGCTAGCTCTCTGTGAAGTGTGCTTTGTTTGGTTTGTAACAAAAGATTTGTAACAAAAGTAACAGAAAGCTGAGAGGAAAATAAAAACATAACTGCAAATTTGGCTAGAAAAGTTTCTGAATAAATAAAATATTAAAATAACTTCAGCAATCTGACATGACAGGGATAAAGTTTGGGGATTTTAGTAAATCCTAGCAATGGATGAAATCTTTCTCTAATTCCAGGGAAGCTGTAAAGGCAGGTTCCATCACAGGCTACTGTGTTAATAAAGTACACTTGTGATAACAAATTCGTTATACAAAAGATAGGTCCTAGACGTAGGAGTGGCTTAAAAGAAAACATTTTTTTCTTTCTGTACTCAAAAGCATGATTTTGACATCTAAGTCAATCTTTTTACTCCCAATATGACACTGAGATAAAGTGAGAAACGGAGTTATGGATGAACCCCTCACTCCCAGTATTTAATAGTTGGTCATCCCAAAATCTAAATCAAGGCACCTGACTACATAGGGCACTCTGTAGGGTACTCACTTAACTCTTCCAACGAGGTAGTATTGTTCCTTCTGGGCACTGCAGTGTTGAAATCTCAATGGCCAAGTTTCACCCTGGAGCTCACTTCCAATTTCTAGCCTGATGTATGTACTTGTGTGAAAGCTGCACTCTTTGCTAAAGTTTTACCTACAGCTTACACATCAGGCTGAGATCAGCTCTGGCAAGCCTCACAGAAAACGAGAGAATGTGGGGGCAATGTGGCTTAATTAGAATACATCTGTATTAAAACAACGCAAAAAAGGTCATATTGTGAGGACCGTCTTTCTTTCCTTAATTATTATCATGTTGCAGGGAATGAAGGAAGACAGCCCTCAGTTTGTGAACTGTCTTCGAACAGGTATCAAAAGGAGGGCTAAAGGAAAACATTTTCTCTCTGCTGACATGATGTGATTGTAGATCCTTAAGAGACTTCTGTTAGCTTTGTATTCATCAATGGCTTACTAGAGGACTAAATTTCTCCTCTGGGAAAGTATTTGCACTGGAATACAGTCACAATTTGAACAGAACATATTCCACCTACCTGCTCACTGCTGTAGTGTAGGAAAAGTGGAAAATTATGCACTGTCCTAATCACTCTGCAATGGGTGAAAGCTACAGCTTGAGTCTGGTAGATAAAGAGGAAGTTTAACTATGCCCAAAGCAAATAATAAAGTGCAATTCTGCTGCCATGTGAGCCTTACAATGGACAAAAAAAGCTATTGTCATATACAAGTCTTGATACCATTTGGAACGTCAAATGTATGCCAAAAGTTTTTGAATTCACCAGTTTCAGGATGAACAAGTTCCATAATTTTCATTATGATCTCAGTACTTACTCATAATAGGAATATTTGCTATTGCTAGCTTGTGCCAAGAGAGGAGCAGAATGTAAATACCCTGGTAAATTGTCTTTTCTTAATTATATCAATCAGACACAGTGTTAATAAGCTGTCCTTTATCTTCCCTCTTCTCCCTCTCTTGTGACCCTTTCAGCTTCAAGAGAAGCCAGGGTAGAGTTTTTCTGTGACACAGCGATTTTTTTAGTAGAACGTGAGAAATCTGGGAAAAAAATAACAAAATTACTCAAACAATCTGTCAATCAGCAATTACCTCCAGTGTGTGTCCTCTCTCTCCTTGGTAGAGCAGAGGCTGTGGGGCACTTTTCTCTCAGGGTCCTTGCTGCATGCAGTTCAAGCGAATCCAAATATCTCAGTATGTGGTTTTCTACTAATAATTCCTACTGTAGAGCTGGATGCATGCAGAGATTCCTTTTGACTGTATGATTGCTGAAGTTTTTTTAAATTTAGCTAAATATATGATTAGGTGTAAACTCTAGCTCTAGCAATCTGATTTTTAAACTCAGGCAAATCAAAAAAAGAAAATCATTGTTTTATTCCATACGTCATAATTAACAAATATGTTGTGTTTTTTTTTCTCTTCACCACATTTTTTCAGCATCTGTCAGTGGCTAAAACACAAGTTTATGTCAGCATGACCAAGGTTTGGCCCTATTGATACTTAAACGTCTTTGGTTTGTTGTTTTTCGTTTGTGGTTTCTTTTTTTTTCTTTGGCCTGCAGACCGAAGTCTGGATTCTGTCATCTGCAACCATAATGAGTGTCTAGTGAAGATATGGCCTTGGAGTCCAATCTATGATCAGCCCAGAAGTCTTAGACTACAGCAAGCACAAGGATCTAAGAAGAGATAAAAGTACTGTTAAGTCCCTTTTTGTAATGGTGAAACTGTTGGCTCTGCTCTGTCTCTTTTACCAATAACCTTCGCCCCCTAAATGTTATTTGACTGCTGGTGAATGTGAAATGAAACACCTGCATTGCCAAGAATTTTTTCTATACAGTAGTAAATGCCTACTTCCAGCAAGTTCTCAAGTTGGGTTGTGTTTCTTGAAGACAGTGTTTTCTTACAAGCCAACAGGAGTAGTAATGATAAGACCCATTAAAGTGCCATAATGATGTATCATTGCCAGCTATCATTACCATTAACACATTGTTATTATATTGTGTATATGCATTTATCCACTCATATATCTGCCAAACTTGACACATCTCTGTACCACTCTTAATTGTTTTGACTGATTTGAGAGACAATCTGGTGGGAAAATGAGAGCAAAAGTGGGGAAGAAAAATGACTCTCTTACACTTCTGTGTTATGTCCTCTCCCTACATGTTTGGGTTTGGTGTCTTTTGGGGTTTTTTTGTTCTGCTTTTTTTGGTTGTTTTGTTCTTTTCTCTTTCGATACGTAGAATTTCTTGAATTATATTTCTGAAAATGAACTGAAAAAAAATGTCAGTAACACAGATAATTTCTTTTTTTTTGATTCATCTGAGTTTTCTAGAACCAAACACTCTCAAAATATTTTTGAGTTTTCTTCCAATTAAATTGATTCTTTAAAAATATTCAACAAACAAGTGATCTTAATCAGGGAAACAATAAAGTACTACATGACATTAGACTAGGCAATCATGCCTCACAGAAAACAATCAGTCCAGACTGTTTTTCTTACCAGATATCTATGATAGCTATAAATAACTAGGTGGGATGATGAAGTATATATCAGAAAGCCAGCATTTTCCTTCTCATGGGAAAGATTCTCTAAAACATCTTAATCCTCTATGCGCTTCTTCAGCTCTGATGCTGTCTTCAGCTTCAGAATCAGTGTCCTTTCCACAGTGTCAGATGTCTTATACATTGAGTTGGATATTCCTCTAGAATTATTTTATCACAGACTGCCTTACAGTCTTCTCTACTTTGAAACCCCATAAACCCCATACGGTTTTCCCCACAAAATACACTGCTTGGAAGGTTTTATTGTCAGCCAGATCTCTTTCTGATTGCTTACTACTGCCAAATAGTATGTTGAACATCCCATTTCAGATATTGCCCTTCTATTTCTGTTTATTTTATTTAGGTGGAAGCGAGAGCAGGCGGACTGGGAAGAATACAAGGGTATTGTCTGGGAAGCTAGGGACCAGGTTAGGAAAGCTAAGGCCCAGTTAGAACTAAATCTGGTAGGGGATGTGAAAGATAACAGGAAGGGCTTCTATAAGTCTGTAGCAAACAAAAGACAGACTGGGGATAAGGCGGGCCATCTCTGGAAGCTATCAGGAGAACTGTCTACCCTGGGTTTGGAGAAGGCTGAGGTTCTTTATGACTTCTTTGCCTCAGTCTTCACTGGGAAATCTTCTGACTACACCACCCAAGTCTTGGAAAACAGATGAAGGGAATGTGAGAATGAAGACCTTGGGCCCACTGTAGGAGAAGGTCAAGTCTGAGATCATCTTAAGAGCCTGAATATGCACAAGTCCATGGGACCTGATGAAATCCATCCACAGGTCCCGAAGGAGCTGGCAAATGAAGTTGTTAAGCCACTGTCCATCATATTTGAGAAATCATGGCAGTCAGGTAGAATTGCTGAAAACTGGAAAAAGGGAAATATAACCCCCATTTTCAAGAAGGGGAAAATGGATGAGCCAGGGAATTCCAGACCAGTCAGCCTCACCTCTGTGCCTGCCAAAATCTTGGAGTAGATTCTCCTGGAAGGCATGCTGAGGCACATGAAAAACCACACGGTGCTTGGTGACAGCCAGCATGACTTCACTAAGGGGAAATCCTGCCTGACCAATCTGGTGGCCTTCTCTGATGGTGCTACAGAGCTGATGTACAGAGGCAGAGCAGTTAACGTCATCTACCTGGACTTGTGCAAAGCGTTCAACACTGTCCCACATGACATCCTTGTCTCTAAATTGGAGAGACATCAATTTGATGGGTGGACCACTCGGTGGATAAAGAACTGGCTGGATCGCCGCGCACAAAGAGTTGTGGTCAATGGCTCCATGTGCAGCTGGAGACCAGTAACGAGTGGTGTCCCTCAGGGATCGGTGTTGGGACTGGTCTTGTTCAACATCTTTGTTGGTGACATGGACAGTGAGATTGAGTGCACCTTCAGCAAGTCTGCCAATGACACCAAGCTGTGTGGTTTGGTTGATACACTGGAGGGAAGGAATGTCATCCAGAGGGACCTTGACATGCTTGTGAGGTGGGCTGATGTCAATCTGATGAAGTTTAACCATGCCAAGTGCAAGGTCCTACTCCTGGGTCGGAGCAATCCCAAACACAGCTACAGGTTGGTCAGAGAAGAGATTGAGAGCAGCCCTGCAGAGAAGGACTTGGGGGTGTTGGTCAGTGAAAAAATGAACATGAATCGGCAGTCTGCGCTTGCAGCCCAGAAAACCAACCGTATCCTGGGCTACATCAAAAGGAGCGTGACCAGCAGGTTGAAGGAGGCTAACCTGCCCCTCTACTCTGCTCTTGTGAGACTTCACTTAGAGTGTTGTGTGCTGTTCTGGTGTCCTCAACAGAAAAAGGACATGGAAGTGTTGGAACAAGTCCAGAGGAGGGCCACGAGGATAATGAGACTGGAGCAGCTCCCATATGAAGAGAGGCTAAGAAAGTTGGGGCTATTGAGCCTGGAGAAGAGAAGACTGTTTGGAGACCTCATCCTCACTGAAGGATGCTGTGGTGGGACTCTTCATGAGGGACTGTAGTGAGAGGACAAGGTGTAATGGGTTCAAACTTAAACAGGCGAAGTTTAGATTGGATATGAGGAAGAAATTCTTTACTGTAAGAGCTGTGAGGCACTGGAATGGGTTGCCCAAGGAAATTGTGAATGCTCCATCCATGGCAGTGTTCAATGTCATGTTGGACAGAGTCTTGGGTGACCTGGTTTAGTGTGAGGTGTCACTGCCCATGGTAGTGGGGTTGAAACTTGATGATCTGAAGGTCCTTTCCAGCCCTAACTATTCTATGACTCTATGATTTTCTGAGAGAATTCTAAAATAGGATATTCTGTGAATGCCAGAAACTATTTATCTGTTCCTTTCATTACTCCATCTTTTGCAGAAACATTTGTTTCTATCCATGTCTCTTATGTAACCCAAATATATATATATATATGTGTGATAATTTTTCAGCATTTGCAGACACATTACATGACAGCAAAATTTGAACTGAAGAAGCATTTGGTCTTAAGTTTTTCAATTTTATTTTCTAAATATAATTTTAAGCTTGGAAGTTTGCAATATTCTTTCCATTCAGGTGCTCCTATGTTACTGCTAAAGTATGACAATACTCTTGTATTTGCCTATGAATGTAATACATGCTATGGAAATCTCTTGCTTTCATATATTGACTGTTTTTATATTCTTGCATTTTCACACTCCCCACTCTTTACTAGTCTTGCGATTTCTCCCTTTCCTTTTTTGGTGTTCTCATTTTCATTGCTGCAACTAGAAAGGACAATAAAATTCCCATATCCTTAGAATCCCGGATTGTAGAGGAAAGTGGAAGTGACCAGATACCAAGGACAAAAAAAAAACAAGCAATCCCCTGTGTTGATATTACTTGGAGGTTCCACAGTTACCCAGGCTAAAATAGTCTTTCTCAAGCTCCATGCTCAGCTAATCACAGACAGCCTGCACTTGGCCTTGTATGGAAATGAGAAATGGATAATATTTTCACTGGAAAGAGGTCCAGTGAGAAATATGAATTGAAATGCAATTTGTAGTGTAGTTGTGACAAAATAACATAAGTAATTTTAATCTATAGCAGAATTATTTCTGAAAAACCCTTAAAATGCAATATATTAATATTGAGAGTGGCTAAATTTATTTAGAGCATGTTTTAAATAAAATACTGAAGAGTCATGCAAATTAAAAGACCTTATTGCAGCGGTGCTCTGTCATATGCTAGTAAAATTCCAAAATCAGGATTTCCATTACAGTTGTTTATACTATGATTTTGAGTGGTTTATAATTCATCAGTACAAACGCAAGCTAAACCTTAGTGTACAACTTTTAATCCACAGAAAACATTTCTTACAGATACAAGATCCACCCCAAAAAACCCTGATATGGACAGTGTTTGCTACTTGCTCTTAATCATTCTTCGAGAAATGAAATCTTTCTATGAAAAAAACAGAAAAAAACCAGACACTTCCTCCTAAAAATATGACCTCTGATTTCTGTATTTTCTGGTGTAGTATTAGAACAGCTGTCTCTTCGAATATTCTGTAAGGGTTTCTACATCCCTCTAAAAATGGAATATGAAAGTTATTGGTATTTTAAGCAAACTGGAACAATAATTATAAATAAAAAGTGGAAAAAAAAAACCAAACCCAACCACAACCAAGAACAGAAGCGCCCTTGTTAAGTAGCAATTAGTTCAATTTCTGTTTTAAGTTACCAGACTCTCTGGATGAATACACCCCTTTTGCTTCAGTGCCCACGCAGGCATGTGCAAGAAACACAGTTTCCCTGTTGTCCTGATCTGGTAATTCATTGAAAGGGTCTGCTGCTCCCGTCTAGCTTACATGCTTCTATTTTATTTGTTCGGAAGCCAGGAGCTGAAGAGATGGAGTGAAAGGAGAGTCTGGGCTGCCACCAGTCTTTCAGTCTGGGTTGGAAGTGGGTAGTCATGGGAGTGCCTGAACCTGAGAACATGGATGAGCTCCTAGATTCAATAATATAGATGTCACTTACAAGGTTGAAGTGTTTCTGGGTACATGAAAAGAACCCATTCAACTTCTGTGAATAATCAGTATTAAACCATTAAACTTTTGTGAGTAATGTGTATGTGCATATTGGTGCCACTCACCCTGTTGAAGAAGAAATCACTTGTATGACTCTAGGAAGAGCTGTTTGGTTCAATTTGCATGTCTATTACTAGAATGTCATTTAAAGCAGACATTTTGCATTGTAATCTGAGTAATTAGACTCAGTAATTATTACAGAATAGGGTAACAACTTTCTCTCATGAGCCCCATCAGCTATGGTGTTTCCTCTCAGTACAGGCTGCCATGATCAGGAACAGAAAAGAGTAATTTTTGTGATATATCAGTCAACTATTCCTGTTGCCATAAAGTGTCAAAGTCAATAGTATGTAGTCTGAATTGGATTTAAACTCAAAGATTTGTTTTATACCAAGTACTTGTTTAAAATACAAAACTTTAAAAATCATGCTGTAGTTCATCACTTCTTGTTGCAATGAGGTATGTGTTTATGTTTCTCAAGAGTCAGGACCTCACAGAAGTAATGAAATTTAGAATGGCAATTATAAATGCCCTCATGGAAATAAAAGTTTTTAGGAAGAATTAAAAAATGATGAATATGCATACACTTAGTATAAACCTGCTTAAGCTAACAGTAAAACTTCTTATCACATCTTTGGTTTATTACAACATGACTGCTGCAGGAAGAATAATACCTAGTTCTGTCTTTGTTCAGTTTACAGAGGTTATGGCATTCATGGCTATCACAACATAACTTTCCTCTCCTGAACTGTAGTATGTGAAAGTACCATAAAAGAAACACAAAGGGCATACAGATGTCTGTAACATATTGTGAATGCTGTATGTGCTGTTTCATTATTTAGGAACAATTCAAGCAGAAATGCCTGCATATAAGTGGAAGGGGCGAGGATGATCTGGTGTCATGGGTTCAGCAGCAGCAGTAATTTTTCTCCTTCTTGGTAGCAGGTGCAGCTCTGTGGTTTTGATTTTGGGCCTGGGAGCAGCGCTGATAGCACCAGTGTTTTCAGTTACTGCTTGGTAGTGTTTTGGTCTGACCAAGGACATTCTGCATCTCATGTTCTGCCAGGGAGGAGGGGAAGCCGGGGGGAAGTGGAGACAGGACATCTGACCCAAACTGACCAAAGAGATTATTCTGTACCACAGCACGTCATGCCCAGGATGTGAAAATGGAGAGGAGAGACCCGGAAGGGTGTGGCGGTGCACTGGGGGGTTCACTGCTGGGGGGTGCACGGTGTGGTCAGGCTTTTGGTATCAGGTGGTGAGCAGTTGTATTCTTTTTCCTTGTATTTCTCTTGTATTATTATTAGTGGTAGCAGTAGTGATTTGTGTTATACCTTAGTTACTAAACTGTTCTTATCTCAGCCTGTGGGAGTTGCATTCTTTTGATTCTCCTCCCCATCCCCCCGGGACTGGGGGAGAAAGAGAGGGGAGTGAGTGAATGAGAGAGAGACTGCGTGAGTTATTGAGGGCCTTAAACCATGACATCTGGTTACAGGTGCTCTAATAGTGCCTAAAAGAGTTCACAGAGTCAGTCTTCTGTGAGCCTGATGATAAATTATAGTAAAACTGCAGATGTCTTGTCTTCAAAGGAATTTAAGCTCAAAATATTTACTGCTTACCACTGAGTGTGATTTAAGAATATATATATTTTTTAAGTGAAAATAAAGCTGTAATATACTAATGATCTTGATTTTCTCAGGACGGATAAAGTCTCCTGCAAAAACCCCCAGCATGGAAAAATGGCCTGGCCTCTTATAACGATTATAATATTTTAAGTTGGGGTTGGACCAAAAAGATAGATACTTAACTGCACACTTTCCTAAGTAAGAAATTGGTAGAAATTTCCCTATTGTTCTGAAATTTTCCTTGCATGTTTGACCCTGTGGCACTACAGAATATAATTTCAGGGAATAATTTTTTTTTTTATTGCACAAAATTTTATGCAGTAATATCAAGCAACACACTGGAATCAAGTTGAAAATGTATTTACTACATCTGTTTGAACTACTGTAGTCTTTCAATTACTTTGTTTCCAGCTTTTACTGGTTGTTAGGTTTTTTTTAAAATATTAAATGTGAATTTATTCCCTTCTGCATTTCTTTCACCTTCCTTCTAAGTTTGTCTCCTTTATCTCTACTGCTTGTTTAAATTCAAGCTGGAGTTGAGCTACGACAGATCTCACACTGAAGTGATTATCTCCACCATTTTGACTAAGTGATAGTGACAAGAATTACCTAGTTCCAGTAAGTTTTATTCTTATTTACCTTATGGCTGTTTCTCCAGCCAGGCAGCGTGAAAGAGCCTTCATGTAACAGAGAATGAGGTCCAATGAGTTTTAAAATCGAATTCCAACACAGTTCAGTGTACTTTGGTCAGTCTGCTGTCAATGTTTATCATTCAGTACAAATATCTGTCATATGTTTTATTTTTTTGGTGCCATTTATGGTTACTTTAATTAAAGGTTGTACTTCAAATGACATTTCAAGAGTTTCCTTTATGTATCAAATAACACTGCAAAGCTGAGCTCACCATGTCCCAGTCTGAAATTATTCCAGCCTGAAAACTGTTCTGTCAGAATACTGAAATGAAAATGCATTTTTTAGAACACCCAGGCCCAGCCATTGCAGCTTATTGTTTATTAGCACAGAAAGACATTTGCAGCAACTACTTTTTTGTTTGTTTTGTTTTATTATTATTTTCTTCTTTTTTAATTTAAAATTCAAGGCTGCTTTTGTTAAACTATCCTGGAAATACTTTTCTGTTTGTCTTCATTGTTCTTGGTACCCACTAAGCCATGTATGGTTGTAGAAGTCTTCTGGCTTAGCAAAGCTAAAATGGTTAGATGGATGCTTGCTACAGTGTGCAAAAGTTCATATGAATTCCACCCGATTGGTGCATGCAGTGTTATGATTGTTGGGCCTGAGGAGGATTTTCTCCCTGGGTTTTTTTTGCTTTTTACTTTTCACTTTTTTTTTTTTTTTTTTTACTTTTTTGTCACATGAGGAAAACAAACAGAAAATTTGATGACCAGGGTGTATAAGGGGTAGTTGGAAATGAACAAGGCATTGAAGAGAAGTATAACAGATTTTTGTATTAGTCTACTGCTGAAGTCATTGATAATTCCCACTTCCTGCCCATTATTTGCAGCAGAGGGTTTGAATGAATTAGAAATATTTGGTTTGAATATACAGGAGGAATTAGTCTAAACAGAAAAGTTAGGTAAGTTCCCAGAAATGGATGACATTTGTCTAAAATCTTTCAGATGTGAAATTGCAGTTTCAGATTCCTCTGAAACATCATATTTCAGTTTCACCTTCAACTTCAGTTCAGTTTAATCTGAATTCTCAATAATTCAGATATGAAACTGCAGAGCATCTGACAAAGCCTTACAACTGTTACTGCAGAGTACAATGCAATTCCTACTGCGCTAGAAGAGCAACTCCCATCACAAAAAAGTCTCTGAGCCACAGATGGGAGCTTGGGATCTACAGATGAGTGAGTCTGTCTGATTTCCACCCTGGCATGCTAAGAATATTTTAAAGGTAAGACCACTGGGCACATGGAAAAGCACAGGATGTTGTGAAAGACTCAGTACAGCTTCAATAAATAGAAATCCTGACTCACTCCTACAGGTGGTGGAATTCTTTGAGGATGTCTGACTAAGAAAGGGCACTTATTCCTCTTGTTTCCATGAAAAAAGAAAAAAGGTAAGTCTACTCTTTTATCTCCTATCACTCCAGTTAAATTTGAATCTTCTCGATACTTCAGGGCATTTGAAGGATGCTGTTAGGGTCCCTTTGTGTCTGAGCACCTTGGTGTTTTTCAAGTCCCTCCAGCTGCATTCCAGATGGTGACAGCTGGGCAGAGGCTGCTTTGCAGCTGCACTGCACTTTCAACAGGTTTGGGAAATTGCCATGACTGCCTTGTTCAGGCGTCTGTCTCATGTGCTTAATTAAACTGATACCCAGGTTTGTCAAGAAGGAGTTAGGTCTCTGTTTTGGACAGATTGCTTCTACCTTCCTCTATAACTTGGGTTGCAGTTTATTTTCTATGCTACTCTGAGAAAATTCTGTTCTTCTGTAAGTGTACAGCACATGTACTCTCTCACACATGCAAATACACACACAAAGAAACACACAGAGTCTCTCATCTCCTTGTATCTTGTCCTGGGTAACTGGTTGGCGGGTCGAAAGGGCCTTGAGAAATTAGGTATTGAGAGTAGGGGATGGGAGCAGAGAGGATTGGAGCAGGCAGGAAAACCAGTAGGCAGTGCACCACCAGCTCAGATGATGTCCCAGTGAGACAATTCCCATGATGATCTCATGTAGGAATTCCTATTCCCATCTTCCCTTTCCAAATTGTATTTTATAAGTTGTTTGAGTTTCTAGGCGGTTCTTATGGTCCTTTGTCCTCCATTCTCCAGACTACATACTCGCAATGCTATTAATGCTTTCTCATGGTGGGACGTGCCTTATCCTGCAAAATCAGGGTGGCTGTTTTTTGCTTGGCTGCTAGCTTCTTTGTCATTCACATAGCAGTCTTTTCTTAAGTTTGCACTTCTTCAGTGATCAGCAATTGCTGTCACTGAGTTATATAGAGTCATGGGGATTCAGTCCTTTTTTCAACCAGTGCCCATGTTTTTCAAGCCCATTGCTGTCACCTCAATCTTGAACATAATAGCAAAAGACACTAGGTGCCAATCTCCGGGTCACACAGTAAGCTCTCATAACAGATTGATAGTGGGCCTAATAGACCATGGACTGTAGTCTTTTAAGATCATCATTAAGCAAAATTAACGTAAGGACTTTTATATGTTGTTATCAATGACAATATGGTTCTTACAGGGTAACAATCCTATAATTGCATCAGGCTTAGGTTTTGCAGCTTTTAGCATTTCACACTAAAGGTTTGAGATTGACTATAGAGTTTTTCCATTTGTAGATGAGAATTAACTTCATCCCCCCAAGTCCCAGTATGGTATAGAAAGTACTGCAAGAGATGAGGGCTCTTCATTTTGGAAAAACAGCTGAGAGGAGATATGCTATAGAGTAGCATGGAGAAATGTAACAGTGAACAATTATCTGCTTTTTCTTGCAACAACAGACCAGGAGAGAATCAAAATGAAATGGTCAGGCTGCAGGTATAAATCAAAGAAAAGGAAGTGCTCTTTCACACAGCATGCATGGAAAGGCTGGAATTCATCACTAGAGTATCCTGTGGAGGCACTCTGCATAAATGGGTTTGAAAAGCTCTTTGGCAAATTCATGGAAAAAGAATCAATCAAGTGCTACCAAACAGGATGCAGATGCAGCTTTTAACTGGAAAAAAAAAAAATCTCTATATGACAGACTGCTGGAAGCTAGAACAGTATTGAGAAAAAGCAGCAATCTCTTCTTTTGCAATTCTTATACTCTCTCAGTGTGCATTTAGTACAGGCCCTTTTCAGAAATGTGATACAGGTTACATGGTCCTTTGCTCAGATGCAGTTATGTTTGCTTTTCTGCTCTTATGCTTATATTCTTATTATTACACTGCAGCTCATCTAGGGTTATACTTTTCCAGCGACACACTCTGCATAGAGAAGGCCAGGGAAGATAAAAGCCAGGATTTCCTGACAAAGATGAACAATTTAAAACATTTCCCATCTACTCCATTGATTTAAGTTAGGTGTTCAAAACTAATTTCTTCCCCAGCAGGTGATTTCCAGTTGGAAACATCCCTGTTGACATTTGTCTTCAGTTCTTGTTTAAACCATTTGTATGCCTTTTTCCCCCCTTCTAAGTTCACAAGTCTAATTTCTTCCCCAGAGGGTGCTCACAGTTTCTTCAAAGCCTTCATTCCTTATCTGGAGGCTGTGATGTTCCTTGAAAACATTCGCCCCTCCTGTTTGGCAGGTCACCCTAGTCTGGCAAAGAAGAGGAGGTGATTCTGGTTAGAGATGCACTGAACTAGCTGATTCTAATTAGAGGAGGTTAGCAAAGCTCTCTCAGTCTGCTGCTTTCATCTCAGATAGGTTATCCAGTATCTAAATTGGAAGCAGCAGGTATCTGATCTGAAAATAAATAGTTTTTCCTTAAATCTTAACCTTAGTACTTTGGTATTTTTTTCCACTGATGCCTCAGCCTGCATAGTGGGAACAGAAGCATCAAATTCTGTTTTGGAATTGTAAAACTTGCAGCACTGTGCTACTGTCTGAGGGTGGTGTAGAAGCTACAGAGAGGAGTTTTAGACAATTTTTTTTCTAAAATAGGCAATACCTCTAGTGAATATCTGTAACTGGAAGCTTTTTTCATTACGTATGTTGAAAACATAGAGCTACAGACTCATAGAGGGCCCATCTTAAAAAAGAACACCATAATGATGTTAGATTGTGTGCAAAGTACTTTATACATATGTCTTCAAGTATCTTATTTTCTAATAATTTTAGTAATATAATATTGAATTAACTTAATGGTCTATTTGCAGTCCATTATTTTTAACCAAGAAAGAGTTGTATCTGAATTTAAGATTGAGTTGAAATATTTAACATGTTTAAATCAGATTCTGTATTTTTGATTTTGTGCATTCAAGTTGCAGTGGTATTTAGTTTCAAGGTTTTACATGGATAATAAATGCAATGTTAAAGCATTTTAGATATAAGTAGTTTGTTCAGAGAAGGAGTCTATGTAGGCCCAAATGTTTATCCCCAAGCTGAGTCAGTGATCTTAAAATCCTTCATGTTCTTTCACGTGTAAATGCAAGTATAAGAATGATGCAGATAATACTTTCTAATTGCACCTTTCAGATCTCTTTCTTAACTTAAAATTTGAAATACAGATAGAATTCACAGTTCACCTAGAAGTTGAACTGTCTTTTAGAATAACGCCACTACTGAAGACATAGTAGCTAGCTAAATCAAGCAGAGAGGTCTGGCAAAAGTTATGTCCTGCTTTGATCTGTATAGTGCTATCTTTAACAAATCTAAAACAACTGACACCAACTTCACATCTGGGTCGCAGTGCTTTGTTCTTCTACTGGGAAAACAACGATTTTTGGGCTAGACCTTCATAAAGAATATGTTGAATATAGGGTCATGTTTTGACCAACCGACTAGCTGACATATTCCTGTCATGTTAGAAAATGTGGTTTTAGAGGAAAGAGCAAACTGTTTCTGCAGAGGGAAGCCTGTGCTCTGTGCACTGTGTAGTGCCTGGGGAAAGTGAGGGTCCAGAACAGTAGGCATCTCTCCTTCTGTCTGCAAACAATGGTGAAAACAAAGAAATACAGAAAATTCCACAGTAGACTTTAAGAAAAGGGTCATTTGCAATTCTTCTATACAGTTGCTGAACCACTGTGCAACAGAGAATGAAAGCTAAGAAAACAGAAAAAAGGATAACTGTGTGAAGTAGTGGTTGGGGCTCACTGTCAAGGCTGCAAATCTTAGTCTCTGATCTTTTTTTCCTAATCATGCAAAGTGTAACTAGACTCAATATCTCAGTCTGGCTTGGGAAATGGAACCTGAACCCTGATATTATATCGGGCAGGGGACAGGGACTCCTTGGAGAGTTGCAGTGGCAGGGGTTTTCCATCAGGTTTGGCAGAGCAAGGCACGGCAGGCAGGACCTGTCCCACTGTCCCAGCCAGGAGCCAGGGCAGCTAGGGAGCTGAAATTCAGTCCCAGGCTGCCGGGAGGGTTTGGAGAACCCCAGAAAGATTGGGCAGGGACAGCAGTGCCCATTGGTGCCCCCAGGTTCCTGGCAGCCTCTTTCCGAGCAAAGCACTCACTTCTGAGCTACCTTATGTTGCCTTTGCTCTCATTTTTAATTCTCCTTTAATGAATCTTTCTTTCCTTGCAAATCTCTGGTAGCATGAAAAATGGGTGATCCTATCCAAAATTTATAAGTCTATAGTAAAAGGAAATGTCAAATCCCAGGAGAATTAACAGGATTCCTGCCAGATGAGAATCTATTTTTATTTGCTTGGGTGACAGCATTTCTACTCAGGCATGATTCACATCCTTTCTTGTCTCTATTGAACAAACAGTATACAAGCTGTTGCATTAGTTGTATGTTTTGGTGTCACTCACAGGTGGTGAGTAGAATGAAGGCTCAAGTTTGTAGTTTGATGAGTTAGCAAAAAGTACACTGAATATAACATACTTTTTCATTATGTACTGTGACATTTTCTGTATGTGACAGATTTTTGAACTTGTGTTTTTCTGGGAGGTGATTGTTAAAGAGTTTCTTGTGATACTTTAGCATAAATGTCCAATGATTATTAACTCATTTGGCACTCCTCTGTAATAATGTAAATCATGATGTTCTGTGGTATTAGTAGATGTAATTTCTTTCAAAACCCCCACAAAATCCTCTATCTCTTTTCTCAGTGTAGTCAAGTATGTCTGATTTAGTGTATCCAGATTTAGCAGTGCTCCATTTTCTTTGATGTATTTAGTAGAAAGAGACTTGATAAGTAAGTACTAGTGTTCAGGGATGAGTGAACACAGTTTAATATAGATATTTTAATTTGGTTGAGATTCAAGAGTTTGGCTTTTTTTCTAACATCCCTTCCTCCTTTTGCTTACCTTTAAATTTAATTAGATTGAAGTTTATTAGGCTTGGAAATAAAATCTTAATATATAACTTAAATAGAGAATATAGCAATATTTTGCTGAATTGGAGAGGGAGGGAGTGGGGAGAACAAAACAAAGAAAACCCCCCCCCAAAAAAAAAACAACAAACAAAAGAAAAGCCCCCCAAAAACTCCCAAAACCCCATAAATCCCAAGGCTTTTCACTCTTTATTCATGGTAACAGAAAAAAAGTTATTTTGCATTGAAAAGTTGTTTGTGCCAACTGTGAGGCTCTCATTGAATAACATGGAACAGTGAATGATTGTTTCCAAAGATGTTTTAAGAGACACACTTGTAAGTACCTTACAACATTTGAAGTAGTGGTATTTCACCATTTTTAACTTCTCTCATGAAATTCTTCACATGGAGAAGCCCTCTTTGCACTGTATAAAAGCATATTTTTTCATACTGAGGTATGTAGTTATTAGGTTCATACAATTGAACAGTAAGCACTTGATCTGTGTTGCTGTTGCTCATATAACATCATGAACAGGCTGATGGATCACAAAAAACTGAAGACAAAAGTAGGTAACAGAAATAGAACTCCACTTTGCTGCTCCTTTCTTTGCTGAGGTTTATAAGAAGACAACTGTGCCCGCTTAAATACACCAAGCAGCTAGATTCCTTATCATGGTACAACACCAAATGTGTTCATGTTTTTCCCAAAAAGAGTTCATTTAATAAACAGTGGGTCTTAGTGAATCAGAATGAAAAGGATTTTGAAACAGACTGTCTTTCTGAAGGGAGTTGTCATGGGTTCAGCAGTAGCAGTCATTTTTCTCCTTCTTGGTAGCTGGTGCAGCTCTGTGGTTTTGATTTTGGGCCTGGGAACAGCACTGATAACACCAATGTTTTCAGTTACTGCTTGGTACTGCTTTGGTCTGGCCAAGGACATTCTGAGTCTCATGCTCTGCCAGGGAGGAGGGGAAGCCGGGAGGAAGCAGAGACAGGACACCTGACCCAAACTGACCAAAGAGGTTATTCGATACATCAGCACATCATGCCCAGGATGTGAAAACAGAGAGCAGAGACCCGGAAGGGTGGGGGTGCATGGCATGGCTTTTGATATCGGGGGGTTCACTGATGGGGGGTACACGGGCTGGGTTGGACTTGGTGAGCAGTTGTATTCTCTTTCCTTGTATTTCTCTTATTATTATTACTGGTGGTAGCAGTAGTGATTTGTGTTATACCTTAGTTACTAAACTGTTCTTATCTCAACCTGTGGGAGTTGCATTCTTTTGATTCTCCTCCCCATTCCCTTGGGAGTGGGGGAAGAAAGAGAGGGAAGTGAGTGAGTGAGTGAGAAATCTTCGTGGTTGACTGGACTTAAACCATGACAGGAGGATTAACTGTCCCTGTATAATTACAGTTAGATGTTCTTGTATCTTTCCATCTCCAATGCTGGAGAACCCCCAGCCTAATAAATAGTCTATGTCAGTTCTTTCTTATGAATAGGGACATCCAGCTTCAATCACACTTGCCATTATAAACTTTTTGTTGCATTTTTGTGCAATTAGATAGGTGACATACTCTTCTGTTTCTGTTTTAATTTTTTAATAATTCAACTTTCAGTTTCACAACTCCCATTGAAATATAGATGGAAGTGCAGGGGCCATACTTTTATCCTGACCTATGCTTTTTTTTTGCATCTTTCTGATATACCTTCTTTTTCTCCTTCCTTCCTTCCTTCCTTCCTTCCTTCCTTCCTTCCTTCCTTCCTTCCTTCCTTCCTTCCTTCCTTCCTTCCTTCCTTCCTTCCTTCCTTCCTTCCTTCCTTCCTACCTTCCTTCCTTCCTTCCTTCCTTCCATCCTTCCATCCATCCATCCATCCATCCATCCATCCATCCATCCATCAGTCAACCCTATCTTGGAAAGTATCATGCAATCTATGCCTTACAGAAATGGTAGAAAAATGTCCTGTTTCTCCAGGAAACGTTTCATCATAAGAATACGGGTTTTCTTTTTTTTTTACATGCATATAAATGTTCAGTTGAACCTTAAATCTGGAAATTTCTGTAAAGAAAATGCAGTTAATCAGCCTCACTTTACACTTGTTTCTTCCTTAAGTTCCCTGTCCTGTTTTATCTGTGTCATGGTTTAAGCTCATTCGGCAACCCAGAACCATGCAGCCGCTCGCCCTTTCTTCTCCCCGCTCCCGGAGGGATGGGGAGGAGAATTGAAAGAATGTAACTCCCATGGGTTGAGGTAAGAACAGTCCAGTAACTAAGGTATAACACAAAACCACTACTGCTACCACCAATAACAATAATGACAAGGGAAACAACAAGGGAAAAGAATATAACCTGCTCACTACCTGCCGACTGGTACCCAGCCCGACCCCAGCAGTGATCTAACCCTTCCGGGTAACTGCCCCTAGTTTATATAGTGGGCATGATGTGCTGAGCTATGGAATACCTCTTTGGCTAGTTTGGGTCAGGTGTCCTGTCTCTGCTTCCTCCTGGCTTCCCCTCCTCCCTGGTTGAGCATGAGACTCAGAAAGTCCTTGGTCAGAGCAAACACTGCTTAGCAACAACTGAAAACATCGGTGTTATCAGCGCTGTTCCCAGGCTGAAAGTCAAAAACACAGCACTGCACCAGCTACTAAGAAGGAGCAAAATGACTGCTACTACTGAACCGAGGACAGTCCCATACCAAATTCTCTGACTTCTTTAAGGAGAAACTGATTGTATGCTAAGACTAATTTTTAACTGGTTTTCATTATTTGTTGTTAAAAATCAGCATCTGAAATGGCTTGGCAGCCTGAGGCCAGAGAGAGGCAGCAGGAAATAGAGATGCAGGAGTTCAGCTTTGTTTTTCTCCCGCATGTCTGTTGGCAGTCCCTCCATATGTTTGGATTCAGTCTCCCCGAAATCGGTGCCTGAAGCATTCACAGTGTGTTACTGCAGTAGACCAGCAGGAATTCAAGGGTTTATCTTTATTAGATTTGATCACTCACTGCTCATAAGGCTGCACAGCTTGTGCTGATAATGAAAAGCCTTCTTTCCCCCACCCCCTCCCAATTAGTAGGTCTTGTCTGTCTCATATTCCTTATGAAAAAGTTTTATGTCAATATTGACAAGATGAGAAAAGGAAAATGAATTGACTTTGCACAGCTTGAGTATGATGGTATGAAAAATTCTGTGGGAGCAGGGCTGGACTCCAGCAGTTCTGTCTTACTTTCTAACACTACCCTAAATACAATTAATACTTCAGATGATAAGGATGATGTTCATGACACTGACTTTAACATTTGTTTCATATTACCCCAGAGCGTATTCAGAGTCTTATGACTCACCGCACACAACAGTAAAAAAAACCCCAAACCTCCCAAACCCTTTGTTATCAAAAAGACTGAAAAATCCATTAAACTTTCCTTACAACTGAGGCACTGGTTTATGGAAGTTAACATTGTGAAGAAGCAAATGCCTGAAACCCCAGAGTTTCAAAGAGTCTTCGTCTTGTGATGGAGGAACTGAATCTCATCAGTCTGAGGTAGGACACTCAGTATGACTACACAAAGTAGTTGATGTTTCTGGGTTTCTTATTTGCAAAATGTGATAGCAGTACTTCTTACCTTTCCTCTGTTTTGCCTCGATCAATTCCAGGTATTTGAAGAGGTGCTTCTTTAAGGCAATGTGTAAGCATAACACACAAGCAAGACAGAATGACAGAAAGATGAGAAAACTTTTAAACCCAGTCTAAATTGAGTACTTGTTTTCTATTAGTTATATTTCACAGTGATATAAATGGCAGAAAAATGGATGCCTAAATTATCTTTAAAAAGTGAAGATACAAAGCAGACCAGTTAAGCATGAAAAGAAGGATCAGTGCTATTTAATAACAGTTTATAAGTCAGAAGAGCAACACGAAGTGAATATATTGCTTAGCAGAGATTCAGTTAACTGGTTAGAAAGTATTTCTGATGTGCTGCTGTTCACCTAGCGCAAGATGTGGTGAGTCACATTGTGAATCATCTGCAGATTGTTGTTTACTGCAGGTGCCAGTGAACAAAGTTTTAGGCATCAAGGGAAAAGATTGGAAAACACTTCTCTTTTTTTCTATAACAGCATGAAATCTACTGTTCAGTGACGCCATTAAGCACCTAATACTTTAAAAACACACACCTGATAGACAAACTGTGTTAAGGTCTGTTAACCTTTGCATTGATGTGGTGCACTTCATCTTCAAGTGGCAAATTAGCTTATTTACTACTTATTCTTCTCTTTCACTCCTTCTCTCCCAGTTATGAGTCACTTATTTCTGGTATGGAATTAAAAAAAAAAAAAATGGCCTATAATCAAACTACAGCTCTTAAAGGACATGGGCAACGTTTACAGTTTTTGGTCTTTTTCTCCATTAATTCTCTAAGGTCTTCTGTTGTCTTCATACCTACAGTATTCCCACCTGTGAGAAGCATAATCTAGATTTGTAATCCCAGTTTGATATTTTTAGCGTAACAGTGAAGCTGAAATAAAGAGACAAATCTGACAACTGAATAAAACTCAAACAAAATAGTCCTTACATGAGAGTTCCTATGGGTTTTGTGGGGGTTTGGTTTTTCAGTTCCAGAAAGCAGATCCTTTTATGGAGCAATGTTTTAGGACAAGCTTGCATAGACCAGTGCTCATCAGGGTTCTCCACTTGGCTGTTTTGTGTCTACAGTCTCATGGACAGCGAAATGAAATTAGAGCTACATTTTTTGTAGACTTGAAAACTCATTCATTAGGCTTTATGATATGGCACCTGGTTTTTGAAAAAGATCAGCATCTGCCAACTTGCTTGATGATGTCACTAGCCAGAACAGAAATCAGACCGACATGTATTTTAGTAGTTAAGTGAGAGGCATCATTAAAACGACAATTGCAGCAATGGATGCTTGATTTATTCCAGAGCACAGCAAGATTCTGAAGCAGCTTTAAGTAACATGAATGTCAAAACAAACAAACAGAAAATTTGCTAGTTTTCAGGTGGTGGTTAATAAACATGATACTGTCCCTGTACATACTCAATCACCTTTTAAGAGAGTATGTTCTATTAATGGTTTTATGGACTTTTATTGACAGGAAGTTAACTTTGTGCCTTTCTCTTCTCAAGATCTCATGCCTAGCTGTTGAATGTTTGAGTAAGAATATGTTTACAGAAGCCTTATGCTTGTACTGCAATGCTATAGAACACATACAAAAGTAATGCACTTACATATGTCTCCAAATATACTTGTTCTGCTAATAACATTAGCTGAAATAAGATTAGTTGCTAAGGACACAAAAGTTTTTCTCATTATGAATTATTACTGCATCCCTTATTTTTTCCTAAAAAAATTAATTTAACATAGCAAATATGCATAGAAAGGCTTGTACATGTCTCACCTATAATGTTGGAATATTAAATTACCTTGCTGTTAACCACCTTCAAGCAAGACATCATCATATCCATTTCATTACTGACAAACATAAATTCTTGGTTTTACAAGATGAGCTTTTTAAACTCACAGAATTGCTAATAGAAATATGCGTGACTCAATCTTAAATGTATAATTTTCTAAAACTGGTCTCAAACTTTTAAAAAGAAGTAGCTAGAAAGCAATCAACCTGGTTTCACCAGCAATAAAATAGAATAAGTTGTTAACTAATTGCTAGAAAGTGATTGACTATACAGAAACCTCTTATTGGACATTACTGAGTGCTAGTTATATATTAAAGTTACACTTAATCAGCTGTTTGTAATTAATTTTCATAATTATTTTAAAATGTCAATCCCATGCACCCTATGTATAGTTGTCTTGTAAAGTGTTACTCGACATTTTGAAGATGATGTTTCTTTTTTTTTAATTCTGTATATTGGGAATACGCTAGTAGCACCTTTCAGTTGGGAACATAAAGGATTAGAGAGAAGTTAAAAATTTTGAAATAAGGTATTTTGATATGCAAAATATTTTACAAGAGCTTGTTGAAAGACCTTGAAAGCAATGTGCCATTTCTGTAGCCTATAGATAACCAGCAACTGTGTTAGATCTTTGTTTATGTATTTCATTGTTGTGGTTTAAGCCTAACCATTAATCAGCCATGCAGTCGTTAACTCCCATGGGTTGAGGTAAGAACAGTCCAGTAACTAAGGTATAACACAAAACCACTACTGCTACCACCAATAACAATAATGACAAGGGAAACAACAAGGGAAAAGAATATAACTGCTCACTACCTGCCGACTGGTACCCAGCCCGACCCCAGCAGTGATCTAACCCTTCCGGGTAACTGCCCCTAGTTTATATAGTGGGCATGATGTGCTGAGCTATGGAATACCTCTTTGGCTAGTTTGGGTCAGGTGTCCTGTCTCTGCTTCCTCCCGGCTTCCCCTCCTCCCTGGCAGAGCATGAGACTCAGAAAGTCCTTGGTCAGAGCAAACACTGCTTAGCAACAACTGAAAACATTGGTGTTATCAGCGCTGTTCCCAGGCTGAAAGTCAAAAACACAGCACTGCACCAGCTACTAAGAAGGAAAAAAAAGGACTGCTACTGCAGAACCCAGGACATTCATGAGATGCTCAATTACAATATTTTATAGAGAGTCTTGTTCTGTATATTGTATATTCTCTACTTTGGGAAAACACTTTAAAAGCTCATATGCATGTGTGTGGGTGAACACAAGGAAACAGAACAAAATTCCTTCAATTTTGTTCAATTCCAACGATAATGCATTTCCAGATGAAGATGATTTGATCTATAACAGTCATCAATGCTATTACAACCAGAACAAAATTTGGTTAGCTATAAATGTAGATTGTTTTCTGTTTTCATGAGAATTTTGAACAAGATGGTTTTATTTTACCGAGTATGTTGGAAATATTTAATATTTCTTAGTACTAAATATTAATACTAATTAATGCTAACTAGTACTAAATAAGGAATATTAATTAGAAATACGATGAAATAAAGATCTGTAACAACCATGGTTGTCATAAATCTGCATATAGGTTCCTTTTTCATCATTTTTAAATGAATGGGAACTTGTATTGACTTGCAGTTTCTTGGTTTGGTGTAAAACTGGACCAGCTCTTCTGAACTCTCTGGTATCATTGCTGATAACAATTGCACTTGAAGTGGAGCAAACATTTTTTTTTTTGACTCATTGTTGATGTAGAAAAGAAAATTGCACCACCCGCATCCAAATGGGCATTGCCAGACATCTGGTTTTATGTGTACTTATGAGTCATAATATGTAACACATACAAAGCGAGCATGGCTTTATTTTTAAAAAAACATAGGACAAACTGGATAGCATCTCATTTAAATGGTCTTGCCTATTGTGAAATCAGCCTTCTTAGGCTTTCATTTAAATCGGAAAGGGGAAAAAATTATGACATGGCTTTTCATTTCACCTACTTTGAGCACCTATTTATTCTATTTCGGAATTGATTCAGTGTACCTATTTCTCTCCATCATATTTAAAATGGATTTGATATGCCTATCTTTCATATGAGTGATTAACATTAATGTGTCTAGTTTGAGGTAGATAAAATCCCTTCATAATATTTAACAGGTCTGCATTTTCAAAGGTAAATTGAGATCACCTTTCACATATATCTTACATATCATGTATTTTTACAGAGGAACTGAATAACATATTTTCTCCCTTCCATTTGCATTTTTGTAGGTATTTAAACATAGGAAAATGATCTGAAAATGTAAATAATTCCTCATACAAGGAAATATTTGTCTTTTATTTCCTGGTACTTATACTTAGTGATCCAAGTTTCTCTCTGACTTACAATGGTCGCTACCCAGAGTGACTTCATTGATTCTGATGAATTATTTTTCTATTTCTATAGGATAAGTCCTATATAATAGAAAATGTGAGAAAGCTCTCTCTCTTATTACCAGTCAAGTTTTATTTAAACTAGTCTATTCACAATAAGTAACATAGACCTTTTGTAATCTATGTAGTGCTGAAAATAGAAGTTATTATTATCTCACACCTCAGATTGAAACATTAACCATAAAACTGGGTTTATACGTTAACATTCTTCCTGGCAAGATAGACAGAATATTAAAATACTTCTCTAACAATATTCTTGTAGTTTCACGTTATTCAAGTATCATCCGAGATGGAGGACTGTGGTGATTTATTGTGGAAAAATTAAGAGACCTATTACTTGCCATGGGAAGTACAGACATACTGTTAGTTTGACATAAACCACATAAAGATATTAAATGTGACTCTAATTAGTTTTATTCACCATTTGAGACTCTGCAGTTAGATTCCTTTGATGGCATCTTGCTTCTATCTAACATGAGTAATGGGAATAGTTAGTGAATAATATTTCATACTGCCACATTCCAGTAGAATTGGTTTCCACTTGTATGCGCTGTTCCAGTGGATGCATTTTGATAAAATGGTAAAGATGAGAAGCTCTTAACTATCTCACTTCTTGACAATCAAAATCCTGCATACTGGTGATACATCAGCATGTAAAAAATTACACTTTCCTAATACAATGAACCTGTTTATTATAACACACTACGTCTAATCACTGTTGTACAATGCATCATGTTTGCTATGTAGCTACATAATGCTACTCAGCAATGAAGACACATTATTCAAAATAGCCATAATTAAACAAGTCTAAACTGACTATCTAGCTTGTTAGAAAAACCAAAACAACCCAAAACCAGAAAGAAAGAATCTGCAGCTTACTCTAAAAGTTCAGGGCCCTAAAGAATAAGCTATCTGTTGGCCTAGTAAGAATTTACTGTCTTGTTCCTAACTTAAATTGTAACTTTGGTAAGTACCTTAGACCAAGGACATGTAAAAGCTTGTGGTGGGTTGGATGTGGCTGATTGCCACCCACCCACCCAGCTGTTCTCTCACTCTCTCCTCAGCAGGACAGGGGGTTAAAAAAAATGGAAAAACTTGTAGGCCAAGATAAAGACAGAAGTCACCTACCAGTTACTGTCAGAACAAACCAGACGTGACTTGGAGAAAATAAATGCAATTTATTGCCAGTTAAAATAGATTTGGAGAATGTGAGGCAAGTTAAAACAATGTTTTCTTCACAACCCTTTTTTTTCCTAGGCTCAACTTCACTCCTTCATTCCCGAGTCCTTTAGCTTCTTCACCCACACTGAGCAGCACAGGGGATGGGAAATAAGAAGCTGAGATCCTGCCACTCCCTCCTCCTCATTCTTTTCCCCTGCTCCCATGTGTATCCTCTCCATGGGCTGCAGTAGATCAGAGTAAAACTGCCCCAGCTTGAGCTTATCTCTAGAGGCTCCAGTTTCTTCAGGAAATATCCACCTGCTCGGGCATGGTCCTCTGCATGGGCTGCAGGGAATAACTCCTTCAAAATAATCGCCTCCAAAACTTCCATGAGCTGCAGAGAAATACCTCTTCCAGCTCTTGGAGTACCCCCTCTTCTCCATCTTCCCTGACCTTGGTGTTCACAGTACTGGTAGTTTTATTTCCCACACTTCATTTTTCCCCTTCTTAAACACATTTTCCCCAAGGTACCACCAGTCTGAAGGGTTCAGCACTGTCCTGTGACGGGTCTGTTGGAAGTGGCTGTGCAGGGCATGGGGCAGCCCCTCACCTCTCCTCACAGAGACTACCCCTGCAGCCCACCCACTGCCAGCACCTGGATGCGGACACCCAAAACAAACCTCTGACTAAAAAAGACTTCTTGATTAGTTTGCTGTTGAAACTTCTGAAATTGTCTGTATTGATACTGAATGGGGAAAGCAGTACTTGGGTTAGAAGATTAGTGTCTTATGATGAAAAAGCTTCTTTGTCAACAAAAAAGATGGAAAGAAAAATCCTACATTAACCAACAATATCTGTGTGGTGAATAGAGTTATAAATAAAAATGCTTTTAAAGGTTGTGTTTTGGAAATTGGTGATACTGACAAAACCATACCTTTCATCATAAATAGTACTTTCACTGGGAGGTTTTTCAGGTATAATTGTACTAAAATATTGATGAATTCTTTCCAGAAAAAAGATTCAACAACATGGTTTTCTAGATGAAAAAAACCCCAGCCTAAATAAATTGGTATTTTTATTGCATTTTAGTTTTTCAGCACTGAAATGCACTTAGTGTTTTCCAGAATCTGCCAAAAAAACTCAAAAGAAAAGGGGAGCAGAAATGAAGAATGACAATGATGGGAGCAGAATTCATGGTTATGATGATTAGAGAATAAGTTCAAGTTTGGACTGGAGCTTAGAAAAGGCACAAATAAATCTGAAAGAATGTGAAATAAGGTAGTTGCTTCTAAAGAGACAGCGAGGTAAAGATAATATTCGATGATTGTATGTCATGTATAAGGGCAATAGGAAACATTTGTGCTATGACCTTAATAACTTAATGAACGTCTTCTTTTATTTTTTTTTTTTCCTGGCAAGCTGGGAAAGATAAGGCTGAACTGAGTTCATAATTTAAATGAATTGAGGAAGCACTGATGATTTTCTCTGTTATCTTGAAAACTCCTTTGCAAGGAAAAAAGAAGAAATTAGAGGTCTGTATAGCTAAAGAAATACTAGGATAAATTTTAGTTAGCTATTTACTATTTTTATATAATTTTAGACTTCATCCTTTCTCGTCCCCCCCCCCCCCCAAGTTAGCCCATATCAGCTTTATTTGCATGGTATTTGAATGTTTCCTTTTCCCACATTTGCAGGATTTTTTAAAAAACAACTGTTGAACCTCAGCACTTTCAAGACAACCCATTCTGTGATGAATGGAGGAATATGACTTCAAAGTAGAATAAAGCAGCAGCAGAAGGTGAAATATCAGAACAGAAAACAGATAAAGATCTATTGTTGACTGCAAAAGAGGGTGCTTTTTGGTTTCTGACTTCACCACCCCACCTGGGTGGGAGGTGGGGATAGGCAATCTGCTGAATGTTGGCATTGCTGCTTAGGCCCTCATTTGAAAGAAATGAGAGCCTTCCACATTTATTTGAATTGGCTACCATTTCTGAACTGTCCAAAGCTAACAAAATCCTGACAGAATCTTACACTTAAGCAGATACGTTCACTTGTTGACACTGCAGAATGACTGGTTTACCATCTATCTTAGTTATGTTGCTTATTCTCATTCCAGTCCTCTAAGATTTTTCTGGAGGAATTCATCTGTAAAAATGTTGACATTAACTATGAAATACCAAAGCCAAAACTGAAAACTCTGATGACATATCTAAAAAAAAGCTGCATGGTGCTCAACACTTCATTGTGAAAATAACACGTAACAAACATAACACAGTGAACTTTGTGAGTTTTTGATCAGCAAATGTTTTTCGATAATTCAGCTGACAGGATGTAAATGGTGGTTGATATTATTAAAAAGTATTCTTGTCCTCAGAAAATGGATTCTGAGGCTCTTTCCTTTGAGGAAGCTGTAGTCTAAGTAATAATGATATACCTTCATAGTTTGGAAACATCCATGATATCATTACTAATCCTATAATGTGCATTCATCTATGTAATTTAATGTTCTTTAGATACCTATTGTATAATGCCACAGCTGTTTGGAGAGACAGCAGTAATGCATTAAAAATTTTTGGCATTTAAAAAGATGCTTCTGTGAAGCTAAATGTACATTTATTCATTAGCATTTTAAATTTAGGAAATGGCTAGTACTTTCGTGCATAAGCTTTGCCACTAGGTATATGGGCTGTTTTTTATAATCTATATGTGTAAGAAAGGTCTGAATACATCCACTTCAGTCTGTTACAATGAATGGCTTTAATAATCAGGTGAAGCAAACATAAGTATTTTCATGTGAGCCAAGCTTGATAATATTTTCTGAATAGTCAAATTCAGCCACAATGAATCTTTAGATACTCTAAAGATCATGCAATAACTAAATTTGTATCATAAGCTAGGATATTAGAGGGTCAAATTTTGCATTTAACTGTCCAGGTAAATTTAGCTATGTTAGGTACTTGTACTGAACTGCACTGTGGTCTGGACTTGTTGCTAATTCTGAAGGGAACTCTGTAGAAAACATGGTGACATGAACTTTCAGAAAATCTAATATTATGAAATAAAAATAAGCTACAATAAAAAGTTATCTTTTTTTTTTAAGAAACATTTTGAAATCTCTTTCAGATCAGATCAGCCTAGATGAAGCAATGCACTCTCCTAATCAGCTGATTTAGTCCTTGCTTACTTTGTTTTAAGTTGATCCACCCAAATGATAATGATATATGTAGAGGCTGAAACATGTTTGCATATATATTTGTTGTAGGTATTTTTGCCGGATCAAAGAAAATGATTACTTTTGTAACACAAAGCAATATAAGTAAACACATTCAAAGTAGTCAAGAAGATTGAATTCTAATCCTAAAGTTTTCTGCATATACATGTGCTGTGGTTTAAGTTCAGAACCACGAAGTTTTCTCTCTCACACACTCACACTTCTCTCTTTCTTCCCCCAGTCCCACGGGGATGGGGAGGAGAATCGAAAGAATGCAACTCCCACAGGTTGAGATAAGAACAGTTTAGTAACTAAGGTATAGCACATATCACTGCTGCTACCACCAGTAATAATACAAGAGAAATACAAGGAAAGAGAATACAACTGCTCACCAAGCCCGACCCAGCCAGTGCACTCCCCAGCAGCGAACTCCCCGATACCAAAAGCCCGACCACGCCATGCACCTCCCAGTCCACCACCACACCCTTCCGGGACTCTACCCTCTGGTTTTACATCCTGGACATGATATGCTGTGGTATGGAATAACCTCTTTTGTCAGTTTGGGTCAGGTGCCTTGTCTCCACTTCCTCCTGGCTTCCCCTCCTCCCTGGCAGAGCATGGGACTCAGAAAGTCCTTGGCCAGACCAAAATATTACCAAGCAGTAACTGAAAACACTGGTGTTATCAGTGCTGTTCCCAGGCCCAAAGTCAAAAACACAGTGCTGCACCAGCTACCAAGAGGGAGAAAAATGACTGCTACTGCTGAACCCATGACAACAGGTATACATACATAATGCACACACACATATTTATATATATATGCAGGGACTGTGAGAATGAAGACCCTAGACCCACTGTCTACAGTCGCTAATGAAGAGTCCATTTCCATGATTCTATAATATCTACACATATTTTAAATAGAATTACTTTCACACTCTTGGTGTAATTGCATCTAAAGTCATTATATATTCATTTGTGAGCCATGTGGAATAAATATGTCAAATGAAAGATCTCTTCAAGCGCCTACTGATGATGAGTCCAGCTTCACTGCCAGAGGTGCCAACAAGTATATCAGCATAACCACATTGGCTGTGTTTTCAGTATCCATGGGCTTTGGGACACTGTTAAACAGTGACAGCAATTTATGACAGAGTTGCACCTAAAGGTAATAACTGTTGTCTTAAGGAGATGTCATATCAGGAGATGTCTTAAGGAGATGTATATCAGGCTGATATACATATTCTCAGGTGTGGGAACAGTGGGAGAGTATGTATACCTCAGATATCAACATGCTAACCATTTTGCCTTTCTTTGTATAAATATGGATTTACTTATTGCTGGCACATGAAATTGTCTCTTTTTTTCCAAATAGCTGTTTTTGTTTTCTTTCGGTTTCAATAAAATCTTGCTTATTTAAGAATGCTTGAAGAATTTGTTTCATCACCCAAGTTTCTAGGCGATTGTTAGGGAGCAGTGAGGGACTGCTCTACACAGGAAGGGGAACTGGACTCTGAGGGCAACAGCAGGGCCAGCAGGGCAGGGTCTCGCTGACAAGGGTCCAGTCTCTTGTGCTGGAAAAGGGTGAGTGCAGCAGCACCAGTGATGGCAACAAATCCAGGGTTAGACAAAAGTCCACTGAATGCCAGACAAGTTTGTAATGATGAGACAAGACTTACTGACATCTAACCTGGAAGTCAAATCTGCAGGTGATGATCACAGTCTGGATCAGCTAGGTGTGTGATCAGACAAGGGTATAACCACACTGTAGTGCAAGAAAGGACCAATAGGGAATGCTAAGGATTAAATGCAGATTCTGAACAAAGATAGTGATAACCCCATGTTTTGCTGCTTTATCTTATAGCACTCTTTCTACACAGCTCTCTGATTGAAGGCCTTTCAGTGACACCAAAACCTGTCCCTGAACTCAGGAAGTCAAAATCCTGTCACAGAGAAGGAAAAAGAAGCTGAAATGAGGGCACTGAAAGCAAGATCCAGAAGTGGTGCATTTGTTAATTTTGAAAGGAATGTTTGAACTGGGATCCTTGTTGCTACCAATAGTTCCACAAAATAGTTTCAGATCAAAAAGAATAATGTGTCACAGAGTTATGGTGAGAGCTGTGGTGAGAAGTTACACTTCTAATAAGAAAAATATGTAGCTATGGCTGTTCTTGTCACTGGAGAAAAAATGCAGATGAAGATACAAACAATAATAACCTGGTATTTTAAAACTTGGCTTACCCTTGTACATTTTAAGTAGACATGGTGTTTCTTTGCTTATAACATTGATCTTTTCAATGAGTACAATGAATGGCAGCCATGTAGTAAGGTACTTACTATGATCTCTTTTGAGATTAGCCATTTCTTCCACCATCAGCACATCCTGTTCCTTAATGATTCACCTGACCAGTAACAGGATATTTGGACTATACCAGGGCTCGGTCTGGGAGCTCTGCTCTGGCTGCCCTGGCAGCGGCCAGTGTAGGCACCCAGACAGAGCTGATGAGAGGGGAGGCTGCAGGGCAGAGCTTGGGGTGTAGAGAGCCCCTGCACTGCTCTCCTGGGAAGAGGGTGCGCAATGGGCAGGGCTGAACTCTGTGCTCCCTGGTGGAGATCCTCCTGCAGCAGGTGGCTGAGCTGCCGGACTGCTGTCAATAGGTTGGAAGGTGTCAGGGAAACTGAGAGGAAGCAGCACTGCTTGCTCCAGGACCAGACTGTGCAGGGGCCTCAAGCGCCTACTGCTGCTCATTCAGGAAAAGAGGCCACTAACCCAGGAAACTGGGAAACAATAACAGAAAAAAACAACAAAAAAAGGAGGAAGAGAACAATTAAAAGGAAGGGGCTTCCTCCTAAATCTGTTGTCCCCACCCAGAACCGCTCTGCTGTCCTGCAGGGGGCTGATGAGGAACTGCACTCCCACCAGGAAAAACCAGCTGATGCACTGGAAAAGAAGATCACTACTGGTACTGCCAGGAAAGAGTGGCGGGCCGTAGTAGTAGGGGACTCTACACTGAAAGGAACTAGAGGCACCCATCTCTCAGCCTGACCCAGTCTCAAGGGAGGTGTGTTGCCTACCAGGAGCACAAATCAGAGATGTTGAAGCAAAGCTGCCTGCTCCAGTCAGGTCCCACTGACTATTATCCTCTTCTAGTGATCCATGTGGGTGTTACTGATATAGATCGCAGTAGCCCGGAGAACATAAAAAAGGACTACAGAGCTTCTGGGAGAGGTGGTTGGGGGCTCTGGAGCTCAGATTGTCTTTTTGTCAATTCTCCAGGATACAGGGCAGGAGCTTAAAAAGGCTAGGAGGATTCGCCAGATTAATAAATGATTAGAAGGGTGGTGCCATAGTCAGGGGTTTGGCTATCTAGAACATGGACCCAATTTAGTAGGCCAGGTCTACTGGGGGCTGGTGGAGCTGGTCTGGCAAAGAAAGAGTGGATTTGGTAGGAGGCTTGCCAGACTGGTCAAGGATGCTTTAAACTAGATGTGTTGGGGGAGGGGGGCATCATTCCATCCCAACACTCCCAGTCACTGGTCAGCACCTATAGTAAATGTTTGGAGCAATTTAGAGATATTCCAGCTGCTTCAGCCAATGAGCCAGCTTCAATTGGAGCTCGGCTCAGATGCCTCTATACAAACGCATGTAGCCATGGGGAACAAACAAGAGGAATTAGAGATGTGTGCATGTCTATGGGGGCATGATAGAATAGGCATCACAGAAACATGGTGGGATGGCTTCTATGACTGGTGTGTTGGAATGGAAGGTTACAGGCTCTTTAGGAAAGACAGGCTTGGCAGGCGGGGAGGGGGAGTTGCTGTTTATGTTAGGGATAGTCTGGAGAGTATGCAACTCTGTCTGGGGACAGGTGAGCAGATGACAGAGAGTTTGTGGGTCAGGGTTAAAGGGAGAACAGCAATGGGAGACATTATTGTGGGGATCTGTTACAGACTGTCTGACCAAGAGGACTCGGTGGATGAAGCACTCTATAGACAGGTAAGAAAAGCCTCATGCTCACAGGCCTTTGTTCTCATGGGGGACTTCAACCACCCTGATATCTGTTGGAGGGATGGTACAACCTGGCACAAGCAATCCAGGAAGTTCCTTGACTATGTGGAAGGCAACTTCTTTTTGCAAGTAATAGAGGAGTCAACAAGGAGAGGTGCCATTCTTGACCTCGTGCTCACCAGCAGGGAAGGGCTGGTTAGAATTGTGATGCTCCAGGGCAGCCTTGATTGCAGCGATCATGAGATGGTTGTAATTCGAGATCCTCAGGACAGTGAGAAGAGCGTGCATCAAGCTCACTGTCCTGGACTTCAAGAGAGCAGACTTTGGCCTCTTCAGGAACCTGCTCAGTAAGATTCCATGGGATATAGCCCTAGAGGGCAGGGGGGCCCAAGACTCTTGGTTGATATTCAAGGATCACCTGCTGCAAGCACAGGAGTGATACATCCCTACTAGAAGGAAGTGCTACAGGAAGGCCAGGAGACCTCCTTGGATGCATAAGGAGCTGCTGAGAAAAATTTGAAGGAATAAAGAGGATTATAGAAGATGGAAGCAAGCACAGGCAATCTGGAAAGAATACAGGGATGTTGTCCAGGAATCTAGGGGCCAGGTTAGGCAAGTGAAGGCCCACTTAGAATTAAACTTGGCATGGGATGTTAAGGATAACAGGAAAGGATTCTATAGATACATTGCAAATAAAAGACAGACTAGGGACAATGTGGGCCCTCTCCAAAAGCTATCGGGAGAAGTGGCTACCCTGGGTTTAGAGAAGGCAGAGGTTCTTAATGAGTTCTTTGCCTCAGTTTTCAGCGGTAAATGCTCTGACCACACCACCCAAGTCTTGGATGGCAGATGCAGGGGCTGTGAGAATGAAGACCCTGGGAGCACTGTAGGAGAGGAAATGCTTTGAGACCATCTTAAGAACCTGAACGTACACAAGTCCATGGGACCTGATGAAATCCATCCACAGGTCCTGAAGGAGCTGGCAAATGAAGTTGCTAAGCCACTGGCCATCATATTTGAGAAATCATGACAGTCAGGTGAAGTTCCTTGAAAACTGGAAAAAGGGAAGTATAACCCCATTTTCAAGAAGGGGAAAATGGATGAGCCAGGGAACTATGGACCAGTCAGCCTCACCTCTGTGCATGGCAACATCTTGGAGCGGATTCTCCTGGAAGGCATGCTGAGGCACAGTGAAAAGCCACACGGTGCTTGGTGACAGCCAGCATGGACTTCACTAAGGGGAAATCCTGCCTGACCTATCTGGTGGCCTTCTCTGATGGGGCTACAGAACTGATGGACAGGGAGGGGTAGAGCAGTTGATGTCATCTACCTGGACTTGTGCAAAGTGTTTGACACTGTCCCACATGACATCCTTGTCTCTACATTGGAGAGACATCAATTTGATAGGTGGACCACTCGGTGGATAAAGAAGTGGCTGGATGGCTGCACACACAGAGTTGTGCTCAGTGGTTCATTGTCCAGCTGGAGACCAGTAGCGAGCGGGGCACCTCAGGGACTGGTGTTGGGACTGGTCTTGTTCAACATCTTTGTTGGTGACATGGACAGTGGGATTGAGTGCACCTTCAGCAAGTCTGCCAATGACACCAAGCTGTGTGGTTTGGTTGATACACTGGAGGGAAGGAATGCCATCCAGAGGGACCTTGACACGCTTGTGAGGTAGGCGGATGCCTACATCATGAAGTTCAGCCAAGCCAAGTGCAAGATCCTACTCCTGGGTCGGAGCAATCCCAGGCACACATACAGGTTAGGCAGAGAAGAGATTCAGAGCAGCCCTGCGGAGAAGGACTTGGGGGTGCTGGTTGATGAGAAAATGAACATGAGCGAGCTAGTGTGCGCTTTCAGCCCAGAAAGCCAACCGTATCCTGGGCTACATCAAAAGGAGCGTGACCAGCAGGTCGAAGAAGGAGATCCTGCCCCTCTACTCTGCTCTTGTGAGACCTCACTTGGAGTATTGTGTACAGTTCTGGTGTCCTCAATATAAAAAGGGACATGGAAGTGTTGGGACAAGTCCAGAGGAGGGCCATGAGGGTGATCAGGGGACTGGAAGCACCTCCCGTATGAAGATGGGTTGAGAAAGTTGGGGTAGTTGAACCTGGAGAAGAGAAGGCTGCGTGGAGACCTCCTATCAGCCTTCCAATATCTGAAGGGGGCCTATAAGGATGCTGTGGAGGGACTCTTCGTGAGGGACTGTAGTGATAGGACAAGGGGTAATGGGTTTAAACTTAAACAGGGGAAGTTTAGATTGGATATGAGGAAGAAATTGTTTACTGTGAGGGTGGTGAGGTACCGGAATGGGTTGGCCAGGGAAGTTGTGAATGCTCCATCTCTGGCGGCGTTCAAGGCCAGGTTGGACATAGCCTTGGACAGCATGTTTTGTTGTGAGGTGTCCTGCCCATGGGAGGGGGGTTGGAACTAGGTGATCTTAAGGTCCTTTCCAACCCTAACTGTTCTATGATTCTATGATTCAGCAGCAATAGGCCTTTCAGCTGAAATAATAAATACCTTAGTTCTGAGCTATTCAGTGATGAATTTCAATTTATCTCCTAAAATATCTATCCCTGAACATGCTCCAGCTGCACAAAATTCTTTGTTCAGTTGCCATCTGCTCAGCATTTCTTGCTTAGCATTTTAGATACGATGTGATATTTGCTGGTCTTGAGTTCAAACAACCTCCTGGGATGACTGATGGTTCTGACTGTTGCAGAATTAGATTTCAGACATATCAAGTAGAACATAACTATCCCAAAATACTAAAGTATGTGATCTTATGAGCTGACACTTGATCAAAATTAGAGCCTTTTTTCTTTCATTCCTGCCATTAGAAAAATGCGCAAACATCCTTGAACTCTAATGCAACAAATACATGAGTACTTACTTACCTTTATGTTCAGTAGTCAACAGCAGCCAGTTTGTCAACAGAATTTGAGAATTCTTTATTGGAAAAGGAATAAAACAAAAAAAAAACTAGTTACACAGAAGTCATTGGTGAGATAAATCTTGAATACTTGATGTGATTTTGGTTCTACTTGGAAAAAAAGAAAAGAGAAAGAATGAGGAGAAGAAAGAGGTAAAAATAGTGGTGGCAGGATGCAATTGAAAGTATGGAATGATTTCTGTACAAACATTAAATAGAAAATACTTTAACATGGTGTCGTGGTTAAGCCCCTCTCGCAGTTTGCTCACTCACTCTACTCTCTTTCTTCCTCCCAGCTCCCGGAGAGTTGGGAAGGAGAATTGAAAGAATGCAACTCCCACAGGTTGAGATAAGAACAGTTTAGTAACTAAGGTATAATGCAAATCACTACTGCTACCACCAACAGTAATTATGACAAGGGAAATACAAGGAAAGAGAATACAACCGCTCACCACCTGATACCAAGCCAGACCCAGCAGTGAATCCCCACCTTTCGGGTCCCTATCCTCCTTTTTTACATCCTGGGCGTGACGTGCTGTGGTTTGGAATAACCTCTTTGGTCAGTTTGGGTCAGGTGTCCTGTCTCTGCTTCCTCCCGGCTTCCCCACCTCCCTGGGAGATCATGAGGCTCAGAAAGTCCTTGTCAGACCAAAACATTACTAAGCAGTAACCGAAATCATGGGTGTTATCAGTGCAGTTCCCAGGCCCAAAATCAAAACCACAGCGCTACACCAGCTACCAAGAAGGGGAAAAATGACTGCTACTGCTGAACCCAGGAAACATGGCAATGAAATAGGTGATCTTATGGTAGATTCTATTAGAACATATATCTACCCACTGTAATTAATCTGCTTAGTCTGTAGTGACAGGCTACTTCTTCCTGAAGTATTGAAGTGATGGCAAAGATATGAAGGGAAGACAAAGTGGCTATTTCTTGTATCAGAGAACACCAGAGGAACTTAGCAGGCAGCAGAATTAAACAAAAGGAATTCTTCTTTATGTAACACAGACTTAAGACTAGACTCCATTGTGGCTCTAGAAGCCACAAGTGTAAGTGAGAAAATGGAGAGCAGTAAGATGAATTAATGGCAAAGAAGTTTAAAAGAGATTATTCAATATGAATGTGTAGGTATACCTTTTCACTCAGTATGTTCTTCAACCATAGACAAGTATCAACTGGGAGGTTACACTGTGGGGAGTACAATATCCTATTTATTTTCCACTCTTTCTCTAGCCTCTGTAAGAGATTAATTCGGTAGAGCTCAAGGGGAGTCGTAATTCAGTGGGGCTGCCTGCAGGCTTAAAATGAAGCATATTAATTGGTGCTTCATGATTGAAGAAAACACTGATTCAGGAAGCAAAACGAGCTTCTTACGGTCTGGATGGACCTGATTTCTGCTCTACTGTATCCATCATAAACATGAGCTGTAAGCTTGTAGGATGATATTTGCTTACAATACATCAGAGTGTAATAATTCCTCTGGGAGAAGTTTAAAAGGTCCGCAAATACAGTTCCTCAAGATAAAAAAGGCAGATGGAGACACAAACCTTTATGAATAGAACTCACTTTAACATTTTGGACATAAGAAGTCAGAACTCAGCAAATGTAAACAACCATTTGATTAGGCTATGTTGATGAAGTGCCTTTGTTTTTTATCTTTGTGTACTTCTTAAAAGCCTATACTGAAATGAAAAATTAACATCCAGGAAAAAAAAAGCAAGAATATACAATGATCCACTCGGGCCTTTTTCTTACCAGTCAGTTTGTCTCTGAGTCAGACTGTCTAAAATGACATTAGTCCACAGAAATGTTACATAGGAACACAGAGCTGGAGCAGATACAACCTAGCCATTTCAATGCTAATTTTAATACTTAAATCGTCTCCCAAGTGCTGATTATCAGTACTTTACAGAAAAGGAAAACAAGAAAACAACCCCCTCCAAAAAGTAAAAAAAAAAAAAAAAAAGAAGTGGTAAGAGAAAATTAAATCAGTATTAAAAAATGTGGAAAAGGAAAAAAAAAAAGAATTGCTAGATGTGATCAGTGGAAGCCCTGCCTGTGGGGTCTGAAATGATAACTTATAATTTCTAACTTCAATGCTTGTAGAGGTCTCTGCCTTGAAATCCTTGGATAGGATATATTATTAAACATGTTATATGTTACTGTCTTAGCAGTGTGAAAGGCCAAGCAAGATTCTGTTTTACACACACTCCCCCAGCCCTTGCTTCATGTTAATTTTTGAACCACTTTGTTGTTCCATCAATACCTTGCTGACAGTACAATGTTTAACTGTGATTTCATTTAAACAAAACCAACGTCAGGCAGATGGCTGACTCTGGACCAATTTTAGTATAGAGGTGTAGTTCCTAATAAAAACAGGCATTAATGTCTTTCTCATGCAAATTATTACTTCTCACTAGCACTACCTGAATCATTACAATCCCATATTGGATTCCCTGTAACAAAATGGAGTTGCCAGGCAACATGAGTGGTCAGCCTTTTTCTTCTGAGAGCTGGCTTTGAAACACACTTTATGTATTCTTTTCTGAAATTCAAACTATTATTATTTAAATATGATTGCGGTTATGTTAAACAGAGGTTTCATTTCAACTGAAGACAGTAGGAGACATCATTTGACTTTTATTTTTGAATTACAATATTTTTCATTTTGGGACACATTTTTTATTGCAGTTTTGCATGCAGAACCATCAGAGAACATTAATTAGCATGTTGTTAGGGTGTAATGGATTTTAATGGCACAACTGGAAGGTCGCCCACACATCCCTATAAAATTATAAGCAGAGATTCTCTAGTTAAAACAGAAAAACAGATGGATAAGTATGAAGCTAATGTTATTTCTTCCAGGCCCTGAATGTCAAAGTGAATATCTAATGAAGTTTCTATTATTTTCTTTTTCTTGAGCACAAACCACACAGAGCAGAAATAAATGAAATATCAGTTTAAGACTGGAATGTAGAGAGGACTTAAAGTCATTTGGATGTACACTGGAAGAGAGTGAAGAGCTGAAGCTTTGCATAGAGAAAAGAGTAAATGAAGTCCTTTACTCATTTTATGCATGCCGGGGTACAGTACATTTTTGAATTACATTAGAAATCAGCCTTGCATCATAAAATTCAGGTCATGATGCAGCGCTCTAGAGATTGGATCCTGGCTCATCCATACAGTACAAAGACAGATTCAAGGGGTCTGCCTATGATTTTGCACCCATTTCACAAGGCATCAAGCAAATAATTGTTTTTTTCCCAGATTACTTATGTGAAAGTTGTTTCTAAAGACTGGACCAAGAAAGTTGCTTCTGAAGAGTGGAAACACAAGTTTCTTCAAATTCAGAAATATCAGGTATGTGGTTTTGGCCAAGGTCTGTTTCTACAAAGGCAACTTCATATGTGAAGCATTGCAGTATTTCAGTAAATAAGGTTAGAAAAAGGTTGTGCAATCACAATGGGGCCTACTGCAATATGTAGTATGTTCAGCACTGACTCAAGCTTAGAGGATCCAAGATCAGGACTTTTTTGATAGATAAAAGAACAGTGACAAGGACACCAGGATTAGCATGAATGTAGTACTACTGGGGGTCTTTTTGACTTCCATCTGTCAAGAGAGGCAAGCAGATGTGACTTCCCTGTAGCACCTCATTGAAAGGGTAACAACTCTAGCAGTGCTGTACCTTGCCAAAGACAATGCTTATTGAAGTGCTTATTAGATTCCAATGGAAGCAATAATGTTCCTTCAGCAACAAGTTAGTGAACTTGATCAGCCATGTAAAATCTACAAAATTAGTGTCCTTAGAGAAGAGATTGTCTCTGTTCATTTAAATAAGTGGTTTCAGAAAACACAATGAAATTAAGAGAGTAATTACTTGCCTCATGTCCAGGCTATGAAACAGAAAAGGTTGCTGAGATGACTTCAAATTATCTCTTTTAGATGGATTTGAAAGGATTTGCTAAATACTAGCAATGTCAGCATCTCAATCCATCAAAGACATGACCTGCGTCTGTATCTCTAACACACCTGCAGCAATGGGGCAGTAAATAGGTGTGTTAACAGCAGTACAACTTTTTTTCTAAATTTGCCTAAGTCTGAGATGAAACTACAGAGAGCATGTGTGAGCAATAGTGTGTTACATTATTAAATATCTTTGACTGAATTTATGGTAAACTATTGAGCTTGCCCTTGTATTAAAAATTGTTGTCCCCAGAATAGTTTCATTTGCCCGCTCAAAAAATTTCCACATTTGGATCTCCAACATATTCTGTTTCCCACCAAATAACAAAGGTTATAGTGAATACTAGACATACTAGAAAACTAGACCAGAAAACAATACTAGAAAACAGTGATGCATGTTGATGTGACAAGGGTGGGATGTGTCACTCCACTTCCACCTTTACTCATTCATCCAAGATGCATGGCTTAGGCTCATCCCTGGTTAATAGAGAAAGTCAAGAAACTTGTGTTTTTTGCAAATATGTTTGGGTGTTGGTGTATCTACCTGTGGAGCACCAACCTCACACTGCAGTATTCCTGCAAAAAGCCACAATGTTTTATGCTGCAGTTGGTGTAATGACATCGTGTTAATGTAGAGCTAGGTTTAAATTAGCTAACTTCAAGAGCAGTAGGCCCAACTGGCCCAGCTATGTATGACATTATTAAGTGATAATCAAGATAAATTAACCCATGCAAACCTTATTGTATAGACTAAATGACTTTTGATAGTTCAATTGCCTTATTGATAGGACATTTTGTTTTATCTAGAGAGTACTATATCCTTCTGTAATAATAACTTAGTAGCCATATTTATGACAGCAAAGCATCTCTTTAAATCAGGAACTGAACTGAAGTGAAAATAACTGAAGATAGGAGAAAAAGCATTATAGACGCTTTCCTCATTTTCACCTTTCAAGTCATAACATTGTGATTACAGTCAGTATACTGATCTAGATGGACCTTTGGCTCTAATTCCCTTTCGCAGTCTGCTTTTACGTAAATACTAACTGTTCAAAATGACCCTATGTATGGCGTCTCATCATTGTGGTACTTAGACTTAAAATATTTCCAGTTTCCTTTCTGTTTTAAGCTGAAACAAACATGTTTGAACAGGTAAGTGTTACTTTAAAGTTTTTGTGGTATCTCTTCTAAATTTTCACTTTGAACATTGAAAGTTCAAAGCTGTTGTATTCAGGGATGTGTCAAAACAAAAGTGAAGGATCAGATCTCGGCTCTTCTGACTGCTAAATAATGATGATTAATGGTGATTAATGTGGAGAAGCGTTGCCCTCCTCGTTCAAAATAGCAGCAATTCCACTTCTGGTAAGGAAATGAGAATGGTATGCACAGTAAGATCCTTGGGAATAGCAGACTGATTTCCCTTGATCCAAGCACTTTCCACTAATTCTAAGACATTGAGTTATTTATTAAATAAAAAACATTAAAATAGAAATGGCATTTTGCTGAATTAGGAAAAACAAAAGCATAAATAAAAAGAGTCTGTTTCTAACAACAATTGATCCAAAAGTAGAAGAAATTAAAATTAACAATTAAAGTGATTTGCACTTTTTTTCTGCCTGCATTTTTTTTTTTGTCTTGTGCAACTGATGGCTCATTAATGTTTCATTAGAAAGAAAGTACATGAATTCTGATTACTATACAAATCTATGTTAGCTGTTTTCTTGACATGTTTGGGGTTTTTATTCTCTTTTTTTTAATGTAACTGATGTCTTATGAAAACATTACCACTTATAAATTTTTTTGGCAAGAGGCAACTTCTTTATCCTCATTTTTACAGTTTCTTTTGCAATGCATAGCTCACATCATTGTTAGTGGAAATTTAATACAAGTTAAGAATATGACAGAGACAGACAAGCTGAAATGAGAGCAATCAGAAAAGTAGACAGAAAGTAAAGAGAAATGCATAGGGTTTAAGTTCAGTCATGTGCTGCGATTATTGAGGAAGGAACAGAATTTAAACTTCTACCAGAAACAACAAATTGTAAACATCCAGACTGATATGAGTTGCCATGGTGATCTGCCACTATTTGCAGATAAGCTCCTGACTGCTGTGTAGACTAGAATACAGGCAGTGTTAATTCACATTGCTCTGTATAAAAGGGTGTTGCTAAACCTTAGGGAGATGTCTTCACTAGGTTTTGATAGAAGTTCTTTCTCTTTTGTCAATGATATCTCCTCTTTAGGATGCACTCCATCTTCCATTGTATGCAGTATATATACATATGGACTCTTTTGTCATGCATTAGTAGGCTGTGGGTGACAGTAAAGTTAGTTTCCTTTTATGACTCTTACAGAGACAGAAGGCACACATGTTAAAACATGGTAGTCTCTTTTTCTTGGGGAAGACGCTGGTGTTATTTCTTACTGTGTGTTTGGATAAGTTATTGCAGAATGCTTAATTTTGTTTCTGGTCGTCTGTGCCCTACTGAAGCAGAACTTCCAGACAGACAGAAAGGAAAATGGCATGTTTCTATTAATTCTTTCAGAATGGATAGGGCATGATAAATGTAAGAAAACTGTGTCTAAGTGCTGCTTCCAGATCTTAGAGATAGTGTTCCTGTGCCAAAGCATTATTCAAATGTGATGAAAATTGTCTTGCAGGATGTTGTAGGTGGTAGAGAGACTGACAGCCCTATTCACAACATTTCAATCTCCCTACCAAATACATTTTAAAAATAACATGGCACTGGTTTGACATAAATTGCAGTAGACTATACATTTGTCGTTCCTATTACTGAATAGAAGCCAAGCATTATGGGCTGACATGTCTTTCATTCAAGTGTGCCTTAGACACTTAGATTGGAAAATAAATGAAACAGTCAATACTAGTGATATGATTAATATAGAGTCTGGCTTAAGATGACTTTACAAGTGTGCAAGAAATGACTTGGATATCAGAGTATTTTAGTTGTGCAACATATAGGGGATTATGGCTATGAAAAATACTTCAACCTCAGTGAACCTGACTGTGAGGCAATATGTTTGAGAAGGATTTGTATTCACAGTAGAACTGAATATGCTTTTTTTATTTTCCTAATTTGATGTTTGTAAACAGAAGTTGAAGTTAGCTTTGTAAGAGCTCCTGCTGCTGCAAATACCTTGCTTTGGTACGAACTGCTACTGTGTTCTGAAAGCAAATTGAACTGAGCTCTAAGTATGGATTCAAGCATGCCTCTGTGAAAAACAGACAAGGGTGACCCCCATTAATACTTATACAAATTTCATAGGTTCTTTATATCGGATAGCTTTAGAGTACTCATTTTCTATGACTGTGTGAACAAATTAATTTTAAAAGAATGGAAAAATCACATAGAAGCATCAAACACTAAGTAAACTCTACATAATTGGAAATCTGCACATGTGGAAGACATATTGTGAAATAGTTCTTATGAATGTCAATGTTAGTAGCTCTTTTTCATAACCTAATTCTTTACAGAATACTTAAAAATGCCCAGGGCTTTATAACTACTCTTCCTACTATAGGAGAAATCAGTGACATAAGTTCTGAATATAACTTATTTGCACTTACACATTCTGGAATATACATCTAAGCAGTCATCACTTTCACACATAACAGCTTAACATTGTTGAGAAAACCAGCCTCAGGAGTTTAGTCTGATCATAGCACAATATAGAAATGAGAACAAATTTTGCCATGAGAAAGCAACCTGCTACCTTGAATAAGCAAAACTAACAGGACAGAAGATAGCTTTTCCCAATAGAGTTTTTGATCAAAATCCCAGAATAAGAAAAATCAGCAGGGTAAATGTAGCATTAACCAGTATACCCAAGATAATAACTGTTAATATTTACAAGTCACCAAAGAAGCTGGAGTTCAGCTCTAAATTTACATGTAATATTTGCAAGAATAAAAACTCAGTCAGGAAACAGGAATGACAGCCTTCATGTTGCTTAGCTTTTGATTAGGCATCTTCGACTGATTTTCTTGTTGGGTTTTTCCTTTGTATCCATTGGGGAGAAATAGGAACTTCTATGGCTTAGACATGGAGGATGTAGAACCAGTTCATTTGAAGAATGTTTGGCATTATAATGGGAGTTTGGGATAAAATCAATTTTCACCCAATTATTTCCCGCTTTTTCCCACTTTCATATGCTAAACATTCATAATTCTGTTTGTTCTTGAAACATGCTAACTCACACAGAAACAGGACTTTTTATCTCGTGAATAGAGATGCATTTTAATTGTCTACAAAACGTATATTTACAAAGTTGAAAGTGACTAAAATAATAACACAGGATATTATGATTTTATGGAATTCGGAAGCTCAAGTAGAATTTCTTCCACTGATTTTAAGATCAGCCTGAATGTGAATGTAGTTGTTAGAGTAAGTTCATAACAGGATTAAAGTCTGTGGCCTCCTTGCTGTGGTGAGTGAACCACTGGAACCTTTTGCGCTTAGACCTCACATAGTCTCACCACCAGCAGTTCAGGAAGAGCAGCCTGTTTTCCCTGTGGCCTAGTTTTCTCAGTAATACAGGCTATCAGATGAGGTTGAGTAAGGCAGTTCTCATTCACAAAACATTTCTGGAGAAAAAATAAGTTGGAGCTATTTCAACAACATGGAAAATACTTGAAAGGAAAAGTCACATTTGTTAGACATTATCTAGGCAGAAGAGGCTCCAAAAAAACAGGAACCAGCAGTCAGATATTACCTGCTCAGCTAGTCAGACTATGAGTTTAGATACAGATTGTTTTCTAGAATGATTCAGCTGGCCAGACCAGATTAAATACTGCTGCTGCACGATTTCTGTCCCCACTGGTTTATAAATAAAAAAATTGTTACTGTAGGCTCCAGAAAGCTACAGCACCTGAGAAATAGAGTCAAGGCCTTGAATAGAACTAATATGGATACTGAGAACTAAGGCAGAAAATGATTTTGGATTCATTTGACCAAATTACAGACATCTACAGTGTGGGTAGCTTTTACCAAGGTATGTATCTCAATTATCTTCTTTGTCAGAGAAAGAGGTTTTCTGAGGTTCAAAACAACTCATCACATAGGAACTATCTAAAATAGGCCTCCAAGCCTTGGAAACACCTTCTTTCTCTCCACTGCCTGGAAAGGGAATCAGGTTTCAGTGGTTCATACACAGATGTCTGGCTTGTCAATGACTGTGGTCTGTTAGGTGAGAGATTTCTTAACGCAGGTGGTCAAATAAGAGTTGAGAAGTCCTTACTCCGTTTTTGTCCTGGGCTCCTGCAGATGAAAGCAAACTATAGCTTAAGTCTGAGATAGCTCTATGAAGCTGCTCAGGATTATCCTTCCCCTCTCTGGCCATTCCTACATTTCATTTATCTAAATTTTGACTAACAATAAGTTGTAAACATGCATCTTCATACTCCCTGATTCACTGCTTACTTACAGGTAGAAGAAAGTGCCAGATTGGTTAATTTTGTTCCTGAAGGAGAATCCTCTGCAGGTCAATGGAGCCATTAGAGAGGAGCAACTTATGCACTACTCTGTATTACAAAAAAAAGGGAAAGGTTTTTGACCCTAAAATCATGAGCTATTATATAAAAAGATGCCTATCAAACAGAGAATGTTGTTTTCTGGGTTCTTTCTATGCATATTTGAAGGTTCATTAGTAAATGCTCTCATCTCGTCTAAGCATACTTTTCAATACTGTACTACATATCATCGGCATTGTGAAGCTAATAAAAGTCCTGAAGTATGTCTTTCTCATTCTCTTAATCTTTTACCTTTCTCATGGCACAAAATATTTTCATGAGGATGCTAAAATCACAAATAGAAAAGTTTAGTTGAAACAAACCTGATTCTATATATATTTGTTGTTAAAAAATACGTTGGAGATAACCTTTCACAGCACAGCATGAGTGTGTATATTTGTGTTTCTAAATTGGATAGCAAAGGTATACATATATACTCATTTGTAGATTGTGGTGGTTTGACCTGGACACTAGCTGGACACCAGATGCCCCCCAAGCTGCTCTGTCTCTCCCCTTCTCATCAGAACAGTGTGGGGGAAATAAGATGGAAAAAAAAAACCTGGGTGAAGCTCAGGGAAGTTTAATAAAGCAAAAGCAAAGGTCACGTGTGGAAGCATAGGAAAACAGAAGGAGCTTTTCTTTACTTCCCGTAGGCAGGCAATGTTTGGCCACTTCCTAGGAAGCAGGGCTTCAGTACATGTAGCAGTTGCTCCAGATGAACATTGTAAATAATAAAAACCACCCACCCCTTCCTGCTCCTTTCTTTTTTATTGCTGAGCAGGCATCATATGGTACAGAGTACCCCTTCATTCCTTTTAATGTAATTTGTCCTGGCTGTGCCCCTTCTCAAAATCTTTCCCATCCCCAGCCTACTGATGAGGGCAGGATACTGGAGAGATGCTTGGTGCCTTGAGAGCACTCTTCAGCAGTAGCCAAAACACCTTTCTAGCTACCAATACAAAGCAGCTGCACTATGAGGGCTGCTATGGGAAAATTAACTCACTCTCAGCCAGACCCAAAATGTGCATATATAATATGCATATGCTACCTAATCATAACAAGAGGAAACACAAGTTGTAAAGAACCAAGTGCTCAATTAATGAAAATTAACAAACTGCCTGAAAGCCAGGAAACTATGATTCTTTACAGCAGCAGATAGATACACAAACTGAAGTATCGAATCTGATCACAGCTGAGATGAGCAGTTTGCTTAAGACTCTGAGCTGTACTTGTTTAATACAGGTACCCCTTGGACATGCATGTGTCCCGGTGGCATTTAATGTCTACAGTTTTATTCCACTTCTCTTTGAAGAGATCCATCTCTTTTATTCCCTTTTTATTTTTTCCTTTTTTTTTTTTTTCCTTCTTTCTTATAAGAAAGATGGTGGGGGCTTGTGAATGAAAAGGATGACTCTGCTGGAGTAGCTGTTTGATGAATACAGATTTGTATTTCAACTTATACAATGGTGCTTGCAGGGATGAGAGTAGGGGGTTCTTGAAAGCATCAGTGGGAAATAAACAGAAACTTCTAAAAGTTCCGTTGTGTCCTTAACATTTTTGATGACCTCTTTAATTACATTTAGGTATTGTATATGTTTCTATAAGAAAATACAAAATAATGGTTTACAAAGGGAATTTTTAATAATGAGGTGTTTTGCTGAAAGGCAACCTATAAAGCAGACTTGATATGAAATAGATAAATCTCAGCCTGGGAAATCCCGCAGTAGAAACTTGTTTGTTATCTGCTTAACCCTTGTATTTCAAAAACAAAAGGGAGCAGAAAAATACATTGGGATTGATCAGTAGGAGGTCTGAGTGCAAGTCCTATTATAAAGCACTTTCTTTATGAAGTGTATCAGTGTAAAATAATATTCACTACATAGCTGCATTGCTACTAATTATTGTTTCCATAGCATCCAGGTAATTTAAAAAAAATATACACATCAAATTGCAGAATGTGGTGTGTTTTGATATTGACACGTAATTTTCAATAGTGAAGAGTTTGGGGGCAAAGAAAAGCCCACACCATTCCAGGCTGTAGAAATATCTATCTATTTTAATCTGACTACATGCTGACATTACATGAATCAGGCATACCAAACTTCTCTGGGGGATGAAGGTTAGGGACTGAGGGAGAATCCTTCCAGGAAAAGCAATTAGAAAAATAAGGAGACCCTCCCACTGCTGTCCTAAAAGAAAACACAGCTTCTTTTAAAAGCAAAAAGGAAAACCAGGAAACAAAAAATTCCCTCTCCCACCTAAAGTGAATGTAGCATACAATTGCTTGTAAGAAGAAAATGTAAATTTACATTACAGCAACCTGTAAAACAACATAAACAAAGAAATTTATAAAAAGCACATATTGCTATCTTTGCAATTAATTTTGCATTTTTTTTCCTTTATGTATCACCACATCATTTTAAGGGGGGAAAATGGAAGATAATTAGCATTAGTGGACCATATATATTCTTCATGCTTTTTAGCTTAAAGCTGCCCTATCTGAGAGATTTTCTTTCTTATGAATATTTATAGTATTCTGCACCATGATAGTCACATTTTATCACAATACTTCCTTCAAACACAAGGGTAGGTTATAAGATTTCTTCCCACACATTTTCAGTAACCACTTTTCGAAAAACATCCTGTTATGGAACACTTTCTTTATGCAGCAGATCAGCTGTAAAATAATATTCACTGCATATCTCCATGTGTACTAAATATTCTTTATGTAGCACCTAGATCATTTAAAAAAATAAAGACTATCAGCTTACAGTTCCATGAAGCGGTCAAATTCACCACTTCTCTATAATTCGTCTCATTTTATTCTGTGGCTGCAGGCCTCCATTTTAGCAGCTTTTCCCTCTTTCTTTGAGCCTGATTATTTTATTAGCAGTTTTCTCTCCTTTCTTTTGTACTTATTTCATTTTATTTTTTCTCTCCTTTATCCAATTTTGCATCATGGAAAAAGAAATCTGGGAGTTTTTGCTGACATACAGTGTATAAAGAAAGTGTAAGGAAGAAGTAGCTGATCTAGTAGTGGTAAGCATGCATGGAAATAGAAAAACTGTGGGGTAAAGTTTTTGCTCTGTAGCATGGAGCTGCGCAATGATCAATTGCTTGTCCAAATCTGCTCTGTACTTACTACTTTTATGGAAATGTGTCATCCCAGCTTCTGTTAGGTATTCTCAGCTTTACTGTGTCTCCACCCCTTGGCTTTCCGACTACTACTCTGAGATATGATAAATACCCTGAAAACAAACATGAGACCTTTTGAAAGACTGGATTTTATTCTGATTGCAGTTGGAAAAAATCAAAGCTCTAACTCCATTTTCTGAGAACCAGTATTTGAAAATGTAGATTGCAGAGAGCTTAATGGAACTGCCCTACTTTCCAGAGTCATTTATTTTGATGAGAGCCTGAGTGTAAATTCTGTGCAAAACACAGATAGCTATTATGCAGTTAATTATGCACAAAGTAAACATGTACAATTGCAAACAGCAGAATGCCACCTAATAATGGATAACCTGAGATTTATGGTATGCGTGCCCAATCTGTAAAGGCTTCTACTCATGAATCTAAAATGAACGCAACATTACCTAAATGAGCCAGAATGAAGGATTTAACATATTGCTCTACCCTTATTGCCACTTGTTTCCTGTCAGCAGATTTTCCATTTGGCTTTAATTTATTGCACAGAATCAGTATGCAAATGATTTGGTCATATTTAAAAACATATGGCCTGTGCTTCTGATTACTGGTTAGGCATTTTGTTACCAATTACTTGTTAAAGTAATCACTTCTTTAATTATACTGGTCAGCAGATAATGACTTTGCCTTCATTTACTAGAAGACTAACTGTAGTAAAATAACTCCTAATGTGAATGTCCCTAGAAAAACAGGGTACATCCTTTTTGCACATATTCATTAGCTTTCAGTTTCTTTGTAGGTGTTTTTATAAATGTGATTACAGTCTATATTTATTCTTACTTCAGGTTTTCTGTGCCAGAGACTGATCAGTGCTCAGATGTAGTTAGCAGAATTGCAACTACATCAGAGCCCACAAATGGGAGTGTTGGCTCACACACCACAATCAGTCCTTGTCATCTCTATTGTATCTTCTCTGCAAGGAGAAAAGGGCTTCAAAAATTCATAACTGATTGCAAAGCAACAAGCACCAATCTGAAATGCTAGAGCATTTTGTCGGTAAAAAGCAGCTGTTATTATCTCTTTTTGCAGCTGGATTTCTAGCTTGTCTTTTTTTTTTTTTTTTCTTTTTTTTTGAGGGGAATAAAAGCAAACAAGCCCCCAAACCCTAAAACATCGTTTGTAGCTTTGCTCTGACAGTGATCTGTGACACTGGGGACAGAATAACTTGAATGTTTGAGTAGGTCACCACATCAGTGGAAATACTGCTGCCATGGCTATCTAAACCTTTGTTTCCTTCTCAGATTTGGATTACCATTAATTTCATATAATGTTTTGCAGTGATCAGGTTTTATTTTGTTATACTTTCTTCCCATCTTAATGCTTTTACTCGCTGACTGTTAGGTCTGGTTAAAAGATTCTTCCACTGACTCAATTGCATTGTACAAAACTTTTGCCTGGGGGCATTAGTAAAAGAAGATGACAAAACAAGTGGAAAAAATTAGTCAGGAATGTGTGTATCGTAACTTCTATCTATACTGTTAAATAAACCAGATCCAGAGAGTGGGCTTAAGGACTTAATCTGTCGCCATGCATGTTACTAAATTGCTGTCATGCTCCCAGTCATGTTTTTGACACCTGCCAGAATTTTCCGAGACAATGTCTAGGTGGAATATGGGGGATAGCATGTGTCTTATATTCATGCCCATCAGAGGTAGGTAGTGCAACAATTCTTCCTGTACAGTCCTCCAACAGTACCCTAGTAAGACTGGCATCCTCAAGCATTCCCACATGCCCACATTTAAGCTACAAGCCAGAGGCTCCAAAATACTTCCAGTTTCAAACAGTGAAACATTGATAGACTACAACACAGATTTCTCAGTCGTCTAGACACATTCAACTGTAAATAAAACATATAGACATAATAAGCATGACTTAAGGTGACTGAGGCCCAGGGAAAGATGAATACTAGGTGCTGTGAAGTGTGGATGTAGCTAAGCCAAAACTTTTGCCCACAGACTGGTGCCTGCCTCTGTTTCATTTAACAGCAAATTCTGGGATTCCATAGAGAGAGATGGAAATGCACCATACTGTGAGATCTTCAGGTGGATGGATGCATAGAGTATTGATCAAATATAATGGTTAGATCTTTCTGATGCTTAGACAAAAAAAAATGATGTTTCCCCTGAAAAACATGAAGATTAATTAAAAAGGTCTGTTCTATGCAGCATGTTCTTATACGGCACTGGAGTTCTACTGTGGAAGAAATGCTATTATTACTAATATTGCTCAAGCTGAAGTGACAGGTGCGCTGAACTCTGTAATTCTCTTCATATAGATCCCATCAGGAAATTCATTTGAAACAGTGAAGGAAGAACCATGGTGATGCTGAGATACATTGCTGTTGGCGCACAAGCTGTCTAGTTCAAAGATAGCTTGTAAGGTTTTGCTTTTGACTGCAATTCAGACATGCTTGGGAACATAGCATAACTGATGTTTGAACTACTTAGGCACTGTTGGCTTTCCAAACAGTATATTATGACAGCCCCAAGGCCTGCAGGTAGAGGGAAAGATGCTGCACAAGCACAGTTTCTTTCAGGCTGTGTATTCTCCTTCCACAATATGTTACATCTTGATATACTCCTCTTCCCCCCCAAGACTCAGTTATAAAATTAGAAGTAAGGGCATATTGTGTGGAATTACAGAGAATGGATATAAAACAAACTAGAAACTAGCAATCAAAAAAAAAAAAAGAGACAAAACCAAAAGTAAAGAATCAGGTATGTCTCTCTTCTGGGCTGTTAAACGTTACAGGTCATAAATGTGTACTGTATTGCGTCATTCCTTTTTACTACTTTGATGGCCTTGACTCCTTTTCTTGCCTTTTTCCTGAATCCATACTGCCACCTTCATTAAGGGCTTATTTTATTATAATATGTAAGGAGCAAGAGGATCACGACTTTCATCTTTGGAGACAGTAGACTTTTCTTCTTGTTGTCTGCCATATCTCCCCACCCCCTCACCCCCTGCTTGATCTCTGTAATTAAAGCTAACAATTAAATTGTTCTTTACTAGCATTTTTTGCTTACATAGCTATTTCAAGATTTTTTCCTCCTTCCATTATCAATTTTTATTTTTGATTAGTATTCCTTTCCTCTGGGTCAGTCTGCTTTCACATCAGATCTCTTGTCATTGTAGTCTGCTGTGTGAATCAGGTAAGCCTGATAAGATACCTTTACAATGGCAGCTTGATTGTGTTTGCTGGGCTATGAAGAAAACAAGAAGCCTAAAAAAATACCAACTCAGAGGCTTGCTTGTGAAAGACTTGGCCCCGGCTGAATCTACAATACAGTGAAATGCAGAGAATTTTACACTTAAATTGAAAGTGTCTTATTGAAGTCTCTTGCTCAGAGAAAACCTTCTCATACTGTTAGCTTGATCTTAGTAGTTTTCATCTGTCTAATGTACTGCTCTAACAGTATGTTATACCCACTTTGCATAGAGGTAAATGACAGCACATTGCCCAAGGCAACGGGGAGTTAGGTCCTTACTTTTTACAAAAGAGCTGTGGAAGCAGAGCAGTCACCCAGATTAGGCTTAATTTGCACAACAGCAGCTAGGCTGGCAGGAGGAGGCACAGCTGCCCCAAGCCTCTGGGGCTGGAAAGACCTCTGACTTTAATGGGGGCTTTGCAGCTGCAGCAATTACTGCCATGCATTCAACTGGATGTGAGTGTGACTGCTTCTAGCCTGAAGCTTACAAGCATCCTCTACTAATTAGGAACAGAGGAAGAGGAGATCAGAGGAGTTAGTAAGTGTGAAGTCAGTGCTGTGGCTTAGTAGTAATACTCTTTCTTGTTATGCCCATGAGTGTATTCCAAAAGTATTGGCAAATCTTATCCTGCCTGTAGGGAAGTGTGTGGCTGACATCGAATAGCAAAGACTTTTCTTTCAGCTGTTAGTTCGAAGCCTGCTCAGACCAGAAATGTCAAAACTGTACCAGATGATGGTCTCTTTGATGAAAATCAATGATCTTGAAGCATTTATTTGTTGGCAGGAGTTTGTATTGTAAAAATTCTCCTTTAGCAATGGAATTCCTTGTGGTTTAACACGTCAGGCCTAGGGCTTTGTGAGTTGCAAGAATGAATGACTATGCTTCTGATGGTTTTGCTGTTCCTCCTGCTTCTCCCCTCTTCATCCCCTGAGGGTTTAGCAGTGGTCTGCAATAAGTCTTGGACTAGGACTTGGCTAGGATTGCCACCCAGCTTTGAAGAGGAGTTATCAAGCAGTTGTGGAAAAAATACATCTTTTGTATGAGAGAATGTAGCAACTGTATTGAGAACCTTGAACTAGAGTTGACTTTGTATTGAACTAAAATATGGCAAAGTAATAAACTTGAGAGAAGATGTGTAATTGATTAGGCATGAGTTTTCTTGCAATGTAGCTTACATCAAATTGTGCCATGGGGCAAAGATGTTTTCTTCCTTATATCTGATATTCTCCCTGTGAATTCTGGGAGGTCAGCTTTGGACTTGAATGAACAATCTTTTATTTGTTTGTAACTTCTGCTAGTTTCACCATATGGCATGAGTTGCACAGCACTGAACATGTTCTGTCTTATCAAATTCTATTATCACTTTGTGCTTATCCTGTAGTTCATCGCTTTACAGCCGCTTGTGTTAAAATAAGTAAAGCAAGGAAATAAAACTATTAGTGGCTTGAAAGCCCTTTAAAATCTTGCTGCAGCCATTCCTGCTAACACCTGAGACCTGAATTCTTGTGTCAAATGAAGATAACTTGAATGTTCTTTTCGTTATTTGTATAGCTTTATTCCTGCATAGTGTTATTTTACAATAAATTGAGGATCTTTGGTTTTATCAAGCAAAATATCCTTTTTATTTTGCTTCCTCTTATTTGTATCTTATTTTAAAGCACTACTTATTTAATGCATTTTTCTAGTTTAATTTGACTAATATCAAGTTGTGCTTTTGTTGTCTTAGTTCTTTGTTATTTTTAGGGGAGGGTATTTAAGTCTTTGATCTGGTTTAAGTGCACTTTTCATTTACCTTTTATTTCAGAATTATCTCTTTGAGATTTTTGGGTTGGGTTGGTTTTTTTTTATTTTTTTTTGTTTTTCTTTTCTCTACTGCTTTTTTGTATATGTTCTTAAATATGCTGTGTAGTGGAGAACTTAAGCACTGATTGCTTTCTTTTTTGCTCCTGTTAACTACCCTCTGGTCTCAGTAGGTTGTTTTATTTACTTTTGCTAGGGTTTTTTTAGGATCGAATTCTTTACACTCTATCAGATAAGAGTCTGAACATCCCGAAAATAATAAGCAGAAGAGATTTTGCTCACAGCTCAAAAGTGTTAGTGGAAAACTACTGCCAAAAGACACTTTTGCATGCCTATACAGATAACAGGTACAAATCTTTGAAGTATCTTAAATCTGGTAGCTGTAAATTTCAAGTCTCACTTCTATTTTCACCTTTTGAAGCTTCTTTGGCTTTCACATAGATGTTATATATCAATAAATACCTGAATCTGACTCCTTATGTAAAAAAAAAAAAAACCAACAAACCCTACTCTTTGGCAACATCTATGAACAAGAAGTACCTGATCTGACCTGATGATCAAATTTCAAAGAATGATCATAGACTAACGCAGCAATCCTTGTCCACTATTCCAGGAAAAAGGTAATAATTGATACTTCTTTTTCTCTCATTAAATAGTGAATGATGAAATTATTGTGCCAAGAGTGCTTCTGTTCAAAGTGTTTTGACCCAGAACTCTGCATGGTCTTGTTCTGCCCTAGGGAATTCAGAAATGGAGTAGCCATGCGGATTGCCACTTAGTCAGGGAACAGTGTAATTACATACTAATTACTCAGAAGAATTTAATGCTAACTACAGATATTTACTTACAGTATTGGTATGGTCTCAGTATTGCCTTTGGGTTTTTTTGTTAAGACATTGCAGAATAAAAAGCAAAGTGACTAGATTGAAATTTGGTAAATCCTCTGCTGGATCCAGATTGCAGTTACTCTGTTGAAAACACAAAAATCCTTGGACTTATACTAACAACAGGGTGTACTATGGTCAGAATGTAGTTACGCATGAATTTGAGTGGCAAACTGCCTATTTACAGATAAATCTTGGAGGAAATTATAGAAATGCTGTACTATGTTTTAAAGCAGAAATGTACAGTGCAGCAAAGTAAATAAAGCTAGGTTACTCTGAGTCCTTATTAATTAATTGATGCACATTGTTGCTAGTTCATTCTGCCTAAAAGGGCTTTGAAAGAGTTCTTAGATTCTGCTGCTTTTTAGTTGAAGTGGAACATCTAATGCTTAGTCAGAAAACAGGAGAATCATTAGATGTTGAGTCTTGGGATTCTCCAGGTAAAATTATTTATCAACAAAGATACAACTATTAGTTTTGAATCACAAGAAAAGAAGACAGTCTGATGGTGTACGAAGGGCAACCTGTTGCTATTTCATATTAAGCTCTTTGTTTGCCCGGAGGTCTTTTAGTTCGTGCTTTTGAATAACTTTTAATATTTTAAATTCCCTGATCAGACTGCTTTTCCAAAACCAGTATCAGAGGGCTCTAAATATTGTGAGGGCGTCTTTTATTAAAGATCTGGATATCCATAGAACTACAGACAGGTTTTATTTTGGGTTTGGAACATATGAAATGTGGATGAAGTGACAAATCACTAGAAGTATGAAACACTCATAATCACCATAAAGCCAAAAGGGAACTGAAAAATTGTCTCAGAGATGTTAATTCATGTACTTGACAAAATATTCTTAAAGTGAGAATTTCTACAATGTAAGACCACATCAGTTTTGTTTTCCTAACAGGACATGAAGAGTTAGTAATTGACAGGACTTATGCACAGATCTCCTGAGTGCTGGGCTGGACAATTGCGTTATTGATTGGCTACCATGATAGCACTGAACCTGAACTTCCTGAATGTCATCATCTCTAATCATCTCTTGATTAGACACTCTAAAGCACCTATAGCCTATGATCAGGTAGCAGGGGGGAACTCTGATTGCAGAAATCAGTTTAAAAAGAGTCTCTGGAGAAGAATTTCATTTTCCAGGCCAGAATTATCGTCTCTGTGCCTTTGAATCTATACTAATAAAATAATAGGTGAAAAAAGATATTTCTCATGCTGACATAAACCACCTGTTTCCTTCTTTCCTCTGGGTCAGGATTATCAAATCATGAGCTGAGTATTACACAGCTCTTTTGCAGTAAGCAAAACAGGCTGATGGTAGATAGATACTTGTAATTCTTATTTGCTGTGTGAACTGTTGACATATGTAATTATTTAGTATCATAATTAAAAATGCTTTTAAAACTCTAGATAACAGGAGATAGCAAATCCCATGCCAACTTCCCACACCAGAAACTAATAATATTATGGTAACTCTGATCTTAACAGATCCTGTTTGTGGTTAGAGCTGCAAATCAATGATATCCCAGTCTCTGATGCTAATCCAGAGGAAAACAAAACAGAAACCCTCTAACATTTATTTCAACAAATTAAATTCTGTATTAACCTGTTGATGACAGACAAGAGAGCTGATAATCTTATTTTGCTTGCGCTAAATTATACCACTGTTAGGACTGTAACACTTGATAGAGAATACACTCAGGTGAGATAAAACCAGTGAGAGCTCTTGCAGGGTGAGGTTAGTAGCACAAGATGTAGTGGCACCAGCTTCATCCCATCAGTACACTGCTGCACTTTATGTCTCACTCTGAATGTGAAAGTCCTGGAATATTAAACTGGTTCCCCCTGGAGTCTCCCTATTTAAGAGGGTAAAGTAGGAGGCCCTGGACCCTCTCTTCACATTCTTTTGGTAAAACCTATGATCAAAGCTCCTAAAAAAGGTAGATAATTTAAAAAGGTTTTAAGTACCTGCAGCCAAGTGTCTAGTATTTCCCTGAAAGTTCATGATTCATGGAATATTTTTGCATGGTACTTGGCATCATTTTTCAGCATCTTTCCAGAATTTTCCCTATGTTTGTGGGATCCAAAACATATTTTTCAGACTTTTTTTTACAATCCTGACTTATAGATTGTGTTTTGAGTCTATTTGTCATGGGTTCAGCAGCAGCAGTAATTTTTCTCCTTCTTGGTAGCTGGTGCAGGGCTGTGTTTTTGATTTTTGGGCCTGGGAACAGCTGCTGATAACACCAGTGTTTTCAGTTACTGCTGGGTAATGTTTTGGTCTGGCCAAGGACATTCTGAGCCTCATGCTCTGCCAGGGAGGAGGGGAAGCCGGGAGGAAGCAGAGACAGGACATCTGACGCAAACTGACCAAAGAGGTTATTCCATACCACAGCACATCATGTCCAGGATGTGAAAACAGAGGGCAGAGACCTGGAAGGGTGGGGGTGCACAGTGTGGTTGAGCTTGATAATGGGTGGTGAGCGACTGTATTCTCTTTCCTTGTATTTCTCTTGTCATTATTATTATTGATGTTAGCAGTAGTGATTTGTGTTATACCTTAGTTACTAAACTGTTCTTATCTCACCCTGTGGGAGTTGCATTCTTTCAATTCTCCTCCCCATCTCCCAGGGTGCTGAGGGGAAGAAAGAGGGGGGAGTGAGTGAGCAAACTGGTTGAATTATAGTGGCTTAAACCATGACACTATTTAATGAGTAGCTAGAGTCTATATAATGCTTAATAGGCATTTATATGTCGGACTGGATTAACCTCTAGTAGACATTGTTGGCAATAGGATTGGTAGATCTACAAAGAATGCAGTCACAGGATAAAGCCTGTATCAGTTTAACTAGGCTACACCCATAGGAGATGCCTTAGGTCCCATTGTCTTCAGACCCTGAACATGGAGTAGATATGGAGTGGAATACATGGAGATGTTGGGCAAAGGCTGATCTGCATAGACCTGAATGGGAAATCCACCAAAGCTGGAAATAGGACATGACTTAAAGTTGCTAAATGAACTCGTGCTTTTCCACGATGGAAGATTATCAGTCAGCTCAGAACATTTTCTGATAGGTGCTCCCACCCAATAATCACTGTTCCTTAATAAACACAGAGATAATCCATTTTTGATCCATACTCCCTCTTTAACTCCTTGCAACATGTTGGCATTGCTAACTGAGGCTGTAGCAATGTCTGAAGAAAGGATGGACATAGTCTGATATTGATATACTGTTAGTTTTGGCATGGGAAACTTTTGTGAAGTAGTATGAGTCAAAACTATGCTTGTCTGTCCATTTTTGCTTGTTGTTCGGTGCCAAAGCAATTTGAACTCTGGTCGTGTTTGCAAAGGCGCTATTAAACAAAAAGTGTGAGAATTGTCTGTAGTCAGTGTTGAATCCTCTGTGGCCAAGGAATTTGCTAGACACTGTGTTCTTATATAAATTAAAAAAAAAAAACAACAACACAGCAATCTGTAAGAGGTTACGGCATACTGCCCACTGGTTTTGCTGTATGCGTTGCTTTGTATTAGCAGAGTTTTGCGGCTGTGTCTAAAACTTTTTCCGAAGGATTTCATGTTTTCTTAGCACACACGAGTTCCTATGAAGATTTAAAAAAACCCCAGATGTATCATAGACGTGAAAGGACATGTTTCACATCTGTACCTCTTCATAATGTAGCATTACTTCATAAGGTCAAAATGGTAGCCTAAGGATTGCACTTGGACTATTTAATATCTCCATCCAGCCTGTTGCTTCTGTCAGGAGGAAAGATGGACCAGATACCTGAGGTCCATCTGAGGCCTGAAGAAAATTCTGCAAAAAAATTTGCTGGAACCCCACTACAACCCATAGGTGAAAGGGACAGAATGGTTACCTGTTGTCTTCTTTTTTTACACATAGGGGACCACAAAATTGCTAATTTAGTGTCTCTATACCAAGGAATTTAGCCTTAATGACAGCATCTGTTGGTCCCTGTAGGGAATGTACCTGTAGGGAACGGTACCTGCATTGTTTGGAAGCCCCCCCGGGTCAGCTGTAGGTTTTTTTACAGCAGGAGTTTTGTTATCTATGACAAAGACCACACAGTACCTGTAAAACTTCTCTGGAGGGTGACTTTGGTAAAATGGAAAGGTGAAAGGCAGTGAAAAAGAAGATGGAAAATTTGCTTAGATCTTTCTAGCAGCCAAACATATTTCAGTTTGTTCCTATTGAGTGTGGCTTGTAATGGGGTGAAATCAAATACTGCAATTTTTTTTGTGCATGTGAGAACAACAGTTAGGGGAGGGAGAAAAAATGCTATTGAAAAGTACACGAGGTTTTAAATACTTCTGAGTCAAAAGTAAGCTGTTTAGGCAAGGAAAAGAATTAACCTATGGTCAGAATGAATTATCTGACATATTTCCTCTCACGTTTGATTCTATAGATGTTTAATCCTCAGATTACCCTCAAAACATTCAAAACTATTCAGTCTTGTACAAATGTAATTCTGGTTTTGGATAAGAGCTTTCAGAGAAGTTTTGGAAGAAAATATGAACACAGTAGGGCTTTTGCTTAATATTAGGGAAGGATAACTATTATTGAAATAACAAACGAATAAGATGTAATGGGAATTTGTCAAAGCACTATAGAATTGGATTTTAGTATCATATAAAAATGTAGAAAGAACTACTGTAAGATGATATAATACAGTATAAAGTCAGTAGCACATTCATGGTGCTCTGTATAAGTCTTTCTCAGTTAAACATTGATTTATCACTGTACACTAGATTTATTTTTGCATGATAGATACAGTAAGCAAGCATCTTTTTAAAATGATTGCTGTACACAGACAACAGTCTATTAAGATACAGCTAGTTGGACCCCATTGTACTGAATGCACATGAATGTACAGAGTTTTTAAATTATATTACATTACTTTTGAACTTCAACCTTTTTTCTTATGGAGACTAATTCTTATTGAAATAACAATAAATATACTCCTTATGAATACATAAGAAAGAAACAAATCTCCTAAATATTCTAATTTTCAGCAACACTAGGCTTGTTTCAAAGTGAAGTCCAAGGTATTTACAAGTTTTTCAGCAGTGGAAAAGGAATACTCAGAGTTCAGCCAATCTTCTTAGGGGTGTCTAAGAGATTTTCAAAAGTCATGTGCCTTTGGTTCCCTGAATAAGAAACTTGATGCATATTCTCTGATTATGCCAGCAATACGACCAACTGTACATTGCACAACAGGAAGGGGAACAGTACGAATCAGTCAAACTGAGCTCATATTTGTTTTCTGGACAAGGGAAAACCAAACAAACTTAAAAACACTCGAAATGTGTATGTGGAAAAGTTAGATGTTTTCATTTTATGGTTATATTTTTCCAATTATGCTGGCTTCCCTATCTCTCTTTCCCCTTTTCTACCACTCTTCTGTTTTCTTTCTCCACTTAGCTATTGTGGAAGGCAATTAGAAAAGAAGACATAAGGGCAGCAACAATTTGGAGACTTAAAACTGAAAAAGAAGAGGAAAGTAAATAAACAAAAAATGGGCTTAGATTTCCCAAGATAAAACACTGTACCTCTGTCCTGCAGTATGAAAAAAGGCAGTTTGCTTCCCAGATCCCTGCTTCTTAACTCAGCTGGTTAGGAACTGAACAGAGATTACTTAACTCTGTATATACTTGTGATTGTCACTTAATAATTAAGACTACCTACAGCAGTTCATGGGACATGTGCGTTTTAAAGCCCTCATATGTTTTATCTTTCTCAAGCACTTCTTTTCAAATGACCCTGAGAGAGCAATAATTTTTACAGTCAATGTATGTATAAAATGTAAAATTTAAGTGTATTCACCTTCAGCCGCAGTGAAATCTACTTAGTTTGCAGTTTGGCATGTGAAAAAAAAAATAGATTTGTTAAAATTCTTCTTTTGTTTGAAGGATTTTACCTAAATTTACCAGATAATAGTGAAAGAAAGGGAAAAATTGTTGCAAATGAAAATTCAATAGCATATGTTAGCATTAAAAGCAAATTTCAATATCCTAATTTTCCAGGGATTAATGTGGTCTTTATTCGTCATTTCCATTTATAAATATTCAAGGCAGCAACTCTCTGCTCTTCACTTTTCAGTTCTTTATCTTTTCTGCTCTGTTATGTTGATGAGCCTGAAATAGTATGATATTGCTGACCTGGGTATTCTTTCTCACCTATAGACCAAGGATGCTGTCTATGTCTAACCAGTAAAAGACAGCGCTTCTGCTTAGAAGCAGTCTCAGCCACAAAAGGGGCTTGTCCTGGGTTCCTAGCTGCCAATGGAGGAGAGCCACTGTGGGAACCATGCTGGGAGTAAAATCTGGGAGAGGAGACAAGGGAAAAGAAAGCTTCACCTGGATTACTCTCATGGTGTGTAGTGCTCCCGAGAGCTTCACAAGAACATGTAAATGTAAGACAATATTGGTGGGTGGGCAGTCAAGAAAAGCAGCCAAGGCAGTTGGGGCAGTCCATGTTCCCATTGGTGTTTGCAAGTGCAGTGTGGCTGCAGGCAGTGTGGGTAGAAGAGACGTTGTTTCAGTCACAGGCTTCTGAAGGCTTCTTTCCTTATGCTAGTATTACTGATAGTGTTACCCCAAATGGATTCAAATACAGTCTGTCAGGTTAGGGAAAAAAAAGAAAATACTTTGGGTCAGGTATCACTTTTTAAATTTCCCCATTTATTTTAAACACTGGACTTGAGCCAACCCTTCCATAAAGATGTGGTGAATAGAGCAAACATATCTGTCTCCTTTACACTAGGAGAATTACTAACTTATCTACAAAAACCTCCTACTCTCTTTTGTAGTTCCATTGTTCACTGGTCATGCCCAGTGATTTTCTGTCTCACTGCCTGCTTTAGGCACTGCAATGAGGCCCATGGAATATTTATGGAAAGGTTTTCTCTAGAACTTGACACATAATGCAGCTCTTTGGTAGCAAATATTTAGACATGTTAAGCATCTTAACATATCCCTAGCATTTTCCTGTATTTTCCTTTATCTGCTGAAATAGCAAGTTGGAGGTGAATATCATGGGGAAACTTTAGATTATTCTAGGAGTGACAATTATGTCAGAATATGGATGGTGGAAGGGGAAGGGATCACAAAAAAATATTTGTTGCTCTGGACCAGAATAAGACAAAATGAAGTATAATTTAATGAATATAGTCAAATACTTATTTGATAAGCACATAGTAAGAATCTCATTATTTTATCTAATGAATAAGGAAAGTTTGTTATAGTATTCTAATAAATGTCAGATCTGACTAATTACCTGCGCGACATTAAGCTTTCAGAAAATACAGTTAAATCAGAAAATGTTTTAGAGGAAAGGGGAGCAGTTAAAGGTAGAATCACTTGGAAAGTGTCTGAAAAACAGTGGAGGAGCTGTTGTAAAAGTACTTTTTATTTGACAGCTTTACAGCTGGTCTTTTAATGTATAGTCTTTCCATGTCAAATATGCAGAATTACAGGTATTATTAAATTAGGCATGCTGAACTAATTAATAGGACTAAATTACAGAAGTCTGAAATCCAGATGGATTGTGTATGGTGTAGGGTAGTTACTATAAATAGATCAATCTGGTGCTCTTAGCCTGTCTGGGATGAGAGAGCCTCACATAATTTCCAAGGAAAGATTGTTGTATTGTTAAAGAAAATATACATTTTAACACTTGGTTGTTCTGGCGCTTTGTGGTGTGTATTATACACTCCAAGTGAATAGATACACTGTTCTGGAAAACCCATTTTCTGAGCCATTAATCAGCCAGAGTCTTCAGCTTCTGGAGAGTCTCAGCTCTGCTGGTTGTCTTGTCTTCCGCAAAGCTGGAAAACAAATCTAGCTCTAGTCAGGGCGTCTGAGCAGCTGAAGATCCCATCCTTGAGATAGGTGAAGGATCCTCAACTTGCCACTTGAAAAGAGGGAAAAAGGAGTACAAACATAAATCTCACCTGGTAGTCTGAAAAATTGTGCTGGCATGCTGTACAAGTCATGTTTTATGTACCTAAAAGAGGAAAGCTTTGGCAATTTAAGAAACTGCACTAATAAATTCGTGTATTAATATGCCAGGTAGACCAGCTTAAGAGCATGAGGGAATTGTCAAAAATGTGAAGAAGCACTCTAGATACTGAACAAAACTTGCCCCTCCAGAATGTAGGCCACTGCTTTATACATAAGCTATTGCAGCTGCAGATAGATGACAGCATTTGAGCTGACAGTCAGTATGCAGTTAAAGGAAGCAGAAAGCTATATCTTTCTATTATCTTGCATGTTGTTTTATATACAGGCTGTTCACTGTCCTCCTTCCACCCTGGATGTGATCAAATGACATCAAGTGCTTTGGCAGAGAATGTACTGACTGGTGTCTAGCACACACTACCCAGTAAGAGATTTTTTTGTTATCTGCTAAAATTACAGTCTGGAAATACACGTTGTTGAGAAATCTTGCTGTTTGAAAATCCTCCAGAAATTAGTTCCATGGCTATAAATCAAGAATTATAATTTCATCATAATACTGAAAACTTTCTTTCAGTTCCAAGTGTGAAAACTTGATGTTCAACTGATATAGAATCCTAGAATCCTAGAATAGTTAGGGTTGAAAAGGACCTTAAGATCATCTAGTTCCAACACCACTGCCATGGCCAGGGACACCTCACACTAAACCATGCCATCCAATTCTCTGTCCAACCCAGCCTTGAACACTGCCAGCGATGGAGCACTCACAGCTTCCTCGGGCAACACATTCAAGTATCTCACCTCCCTCACAGTAAAGAACTTCCTCCTTATATCCCAATCTAAACTTCCCCTGTTTAAGTTTAAACCCATTACCCCTTGTCCTCACACTGCAGTCCATCATGAAGAGTCCCTCCTCAGCATCCCTAAAGGCCCCCTTCAGATACTGGAAGGATGCTATGAGGTCTCCACGCAGCCTTCTCTTCTCCAGGCTCAACAGCACCAACTTTCTCATCCTGTCTTCATACGTGAGGCGCTCCAGTCCCCTGATCATCCTTGTGGCCCTCCTCTGGACTTGTTCCAACAGTTCCATGTCCTTTTTCTGTTGAGGACCCCAGAACTGTACACAATACTCCAAGTGAGGTCTCACAAGAGCAGAGTAGAGAGGCAGGATCACCTCCCTCGACCTGCTGGTCATACTCCTTTTGATGCAGCCCAGGATATGGTTGGCTTTCTGGGCTGCGAGCGCACACTGCCAGCTCATGTTCATTTTCTCATTGACCACAACCCCCAAGTCCTTCTCCGCAGGGCTGCTCTGAATCTCTTTTCTGCCTAACCTGTAGCTGTGTGAATAGGATATAAGGCAGAGTAGGACAGGACATATTTCATACATTTCCTATTGTATGATGATAATACTGTATGATGATAATACTGAGCTTTGGTCTCTGAGTTTTTGTTTCATTCGTATTTACAGGAAAATGTTCACCTGTGCACAGTACATGAAATGGCTGTTTTTCCAGTGTAGATGGAAAAAGGACATGTATTGCTGATTCTCTTTTAGTTTAAATCTACTCAACAGTGAATCATTTGAGGAAAAAATTATTTAGGTTTTTGTTTGTTTGTTTGTTTGTTTTCCCCCTATGGAATGCTCATTTGCTAAATCTGCTTGTGAGAAACTTTGTCTTTCATTTTTAAATAGTTGCTTAACTCTGGAAGTAGGCAGAGGAAGAAGTAGAGAGAAACTTGTTACTCTGAGCTTTCACATGCCCAGATACTTGGAATTTCAGTGGCAACATCCTGACCTAAGACTTGAAGGACAAATATTCTATTTCCTGCCCAATCATGTAATTCCCATCTGAATTTATGACCAGGTTCCTGAAGAGATTATCAAATGCAAGTCAGGAACATAAATTGTCAGAATGCAAAGAGATCTTGGCTACTTCAGGATCAAATGGTACTATTCACTTTTAGATGTATGACATTTAACTGAAGTCCACAGCCCAGAGATGAATACTGAATCTTAGAGAGGAGTACTGTCTCCTAAACAGCTCGTTGAATAAGGAGATCACAATAGAGTGTAGCACCATGATGTGCACATGTACAAGACTCTGCATCCTCTTGCATACTGAGTGTGAGTTTCTAGAGAAGTACCTTCCCCTTCAGAACAGAGCTGACAGTAAGCTGCGCCTCACCAGTCAGCATTAGCTGTGTGGCTGTGATTTGTCCTCACTTCAGCGTCTTGCAGAGGAATGCCTTAACTGCCAGACTGCAAAGAGGCCTTTCTGGATCATGTTTTTAATAGAATTCATTCATTTTTGCAAAAGCATTAAAGTTGCTTTGGATCAGATAGTGACAGAGGAGAAGGGTAAGGAAATACAAATAGCTCATTTTCAGGTCATCACTAACTGTAGCTTTGCTCCAGGATAGTTTGCATATTTAAAGAAGCATCTCCAGAGGGACAGGGGCCCTTGGCTCTCCTGCCTAATTGAAAGCTTCCACCTGTTCTGATCTGCTGAGCAGTTCACACATCCATTGCTTTGCAGATGATTTGACTGGGATCTGTGAACTCTCTCTAGAAAGGTAGGTGGGCAGTTTCTACATGTTTGTGAAAGCCGGCATCCTGAATCTAAAGGGAGCATTCATTAGCTTCTCCCACTAGACACACACACACGCATTCACACTCCCTAACAAAACAGTTCTTATATCTCAGACTGCCTGATGAAGGATTTCAAATGAAGAAGCAGTCACCCAAGCCATGTTTTTTTTCTTTGAGAAACCTCACAAGACTGGATTTATGGTATACAGATGGTAAAGTCACGGTTTATAGATCTTGGCTGTGCTGAGGTGTGAAGCAAGTCTCAAACAGCTCATCTGGCAGAAGTAGGTGCTTCAGCCATTCACAAAACAGCAACCAAAGTACTTAGATTTTATAGGACAGGCCAGCATTACTAATCTGAGCAGTGCCAGACCAGATGACTGGCATTTGCCCATTGTTGCTGTTGGAAGATTCCCTGATATAGCTCTGGCCTGGACATTTGTCACCATGCCACTAATTAGCAGGTGCTGCCTTGGAGCTCAGCAGAGTCTGTGAAGCATTACTGGGGGTGTTTTCCATGTGGCCGCCCTACTTAGGAAGCCCAAGGAGCTTGAGAACATAGATACTGCTCTTCTGTGACAACCAGGCTCAGGATCTTGAGCACATTTTGTTTCCAAGTCTAGTTTGCTCATCTGTGTTGTACTGAGCTAGGCAGCAGCAAAGAAATATAGGAATTTTAAAGCCCAATTCTAAGCCCTTTTGCTCTATCTAAAACTTTATTTTTGTTGTCGCTAAATGAATTTTTAAAGCTAGTTGAAACAAAAATATCCTGGAGTTATTTTGTGGCTGGTGTAAATTCAGAAGCCATGCAAAAAATTTATAAAGTCCTTACTGGTTAAAACCAATCAAGACTAATGATGTGTGCCAAAACCAGTTGTTTAAATTGTTGTCATTAATGTAGACAGAAAACAATGCAAATAAAATGCAGTGAGAAGAATACATTTGTTACTCATGGGTGGTGGTTGTGGTAAAGGGTAGTGGGTTGGGAAGCAAATTGTATTTGAGTACACAGAAGCAAGAGTTTTTTAAAGCTTACTGGTCTGAATTTATTATGCTTCCCTGAGTGTGTAAAAGAGCAAACACAAATGCTAAAAAAAGTGAGCAAAGACTTGAAGCACCACCACTGATATCTTATTTTAACTTAGGCTTCATTCTTGAAAAAAATCCTGTCTTATACAACATTTTCGATGTGGTTAGGCTGATACAGAGCCTTTTATTTCACAGAATTGTTTTATCAACCATATTTAATATTAGTGCCTTTCTTCTAGGACTCATTTTTTTTTATTTGTTTTATTGTTTTGGCTGGGGTAATTTTACTTAACCTGGATAACTATTTCTTTCAAAATATGGAACAAATAGTACTATATTTGTCTTTGTGGACCTCTTTAAGTTTAAATATAAGACAGTGCTAATAATTAAACCTGTTTTTTATTGTTTGCACAAAATGAGCTGCAAGACTGAAGCCCTAGCAGCCCCCTGCCCCCAGACTGTAACACCCACAGTAATCCAGCTGTTGAATATTTATCGAAATAATTGTTCAGAGAAAAAAACAAAAATTGTGAAGGGAGAAAGGAGAGGGAAAAATGAACTAGAACATAGACTAAAAGGGGTCTAATCATGTCAGGAAGTTTTATTACTTGTGAATGTAGGGGAACCTTCCACTGGCAGGGTAAATAATTCTATTTGCCAAACCTAAGACACATAAAATTCTTAATGAAATTAATGTACATATTCAATCCAAAAGGAAAACATGAGAGAAAGAGGGAAAACATTGAATTTAGTGTCTACACAAAGACGCTTTCTATTCCCTTCATGTTCAATATACCATCCATGAGCAAGGAGTGTTAGATTTGCCCTTCCTTGTAGAGCCAACCAGTGTCAAATGTAGCTCTTTCATTGTTTTTCTTCATGCGAAATGTGTTGTGCTTTAATTTTGACATGATCTCTGGCTACACCAGATATTTTTTCACCTTTTTCGGAAAGGTACAGGTTCTTTCTATTACTCACAAGATATTTTATCTGTTATATGAAGACCTAAGTGTCTCTGCATTTTCCTACCCTGAGGACTTTCGAGTAAAAGTTGGAGCACAGTTTCATTGGAACCCATAGTACTACATTGCTCAAAGCCTAATGCTCACTTTCACAGGCAATAGCTCCCATGACAAAAGAACACAAATATCCCTTGCAAACAACAGTCTTGTGTTCACAGTAAAAATGAATTTCAGCTCTTAAAAGAAGTACATTTCAGGAAAGGCAAAGGATCTGAATTTCAATATCATCAGACGAGTTTGTATTGAAAAGTGTACTCCACATCACACTCAATGAATCCATTAGGAATAGGTAAATATCAATATTGTATATCTACTAAAAAAAGGGAGAAAAGGTAGGAAAAGAAAGAGATGTGCAGCAAAGAGACACTCATGAAAAACAAACCATCCATCATGGAGTACAGACTAAAAAGTACACGCAAGTTCAGAATAGTAAAGTCATGGATGTTACTCTGCTGCTCTTTGGTTATTTGCAGTGATACAAAAAAGTATAAAACTTTTGACCGACAATAAGCCTTTTGCACTGATTTTATGTTAAGAGGATGAGACTACTACTTCAGATTTACTGTTGGTCTGTGACTTTCATATTTTATCTGTGGGACTTATAAGGTGTTTATACCTGTCTGTTCGTGTGATTCCATCTTTTATAATTCTTGATTTACAGATCCTGGCAGAACAAAAGTGAGATTAATTATTGAATGCATTATCATGACATAATGTATTAACTTTGCTATGCTATGTTTGCTATGTTTGTTTAATAGAGTATGTCCTTTATAGTTCATAGATAATGAAATCTATGTTTTTGTGTGTGGGTTTCATGTTAGTGTGGACCCTTAGTATAAGGTTCTTTCCCCTAGTTTCTGTTACTTGCACAAGTATGATGCAGAATCATACTTTTCACACACTGTAGGACCTCAGGATCCTTGTAGTCTTTTACACTTTATTAAAGACTGAAGTTCCAGAATATGGCAGAAAATTCTAGAGAAGGCCATCACCACTTTTACTTTGCTAAAGGTGTAAATTAGGAGTGAAAATTTATATTCTATGTTTTTGCCAGACTTCTCTTTGGAGTTCCTTAGAGACTCAAGATAAGTTTGTTCCAGTCAACAGCTTGAAAAAATAGGGAAGAGGAAGGAGAGGGTTAAACTGATATCAGGAAATGTTTAGAGTTACTCTCCTTCTAAAATCTGTGGGTATCTGCCTGTGAAAAGTTTTGCTGTCAGGTGCAGCCAGATAAAAATCAGCCACAAAGGGAATTTATCATTTATTTTACTTTGGCTGAATGACGATTTCTTAGTATCATGGTTACTTTTTTATAATGTATCTCTTCACCGTGAGAAGCAGATATTCTCCCTCTGGTATGAAACTGATAGGCAATAAATCTATTCAAGATCTGTAGTTCTGTAGGACTCCAGCTGAGAATTTTGATAATACAAATGATGCTCCAGATTACATTCTATGTTTGCTCATACTTGCTGGAACATCAAATTTCAGTGGCAACCATCTTTTCTTATACACACCATTGGATGAAAGCAGAAATGAAAAATATGATTCAGTGCAAATATAGTGGATCTTTTGCACAGGGTTATCTCCTTACTTATCCAATATTTTGTCTTTCTTCTCTCACTATGAACAATGGTTACTGTCCATTTGGATAAGATTTTCTTTCTAGCATTATTTTAATTTCAGCTTTGTGGTGTATGCATTTGCAAATGTGCACTAATACACACACAGTGGCACTTAATTTTGATTTTTATTTATTCCCCCCTCCCTGGGAAACATTTTTTTCATCTTATGTTAAATTGTTTTTCAATCTGTTTCTGCAAGTGGGCTAAAGATCTCTAATACTATATATCTATAAATTAAAGGTTTGTTTTCTAGAAGGTACAGGTCAGATGGCCTTTCCAGGACAGGGAGAAAATAAATCCTTTGACATGAATAAAAATGATGAAAACCCTCATATCCTGTTTTACTTAATGCATCAATGCTAAATCAGGTTAACAAGAGATTACACAGTGGTAGACCAGCATTTGGGAGATCTGAATTGGGCTTTATTTTGCTTAGGTTTCTGCTTTATTTGGTTTATGTAGCAGGGTTTTTGTATCAGCAGGGTCTCACTGAGCCCTTATATGTTGCTGGTAGCATCTCCATGATAAAGTTTAAGAAGGGGTAAAAACCACAGCAACTGTGAGAGAAGAGTTAGAAAATGCAGACACCAAGGTCAGTGCAGAAGGATGGGAAGGAGGTGCTTCAGACACCAGAGCAGACATTCCCTTTCAGCCTGTGGAGGCAGGCTGGCCTTCTGCAGCCCATGGAGGTCCAGGATGGACCAGATATCCACCTGAGGCCCATGGAGGATCCCATGCCAGAGCAAGTGGATGTACCCTGAAGGAAGCTGTGACTCTGTGGGAAGCCCACACTGGAGCAGTTAATTCCTGGAGGAATGCACCCCATAGAAAAGACCCATGCTTAAGAAGTTCATGAAGGGTTATCTCCCGCAGGTCGTATCCTATGCTAAACAGGAGAAGAGTGTAAGGAGGAAGGAGCAGCAGAGACAAAGTGTTATTTTCTGACTTACTCCTGCACTGCTTGAGGGGTTCTAATTTTGTTCTTCCCCCCCCCCCCCTTATCCTACTCTATTATTAATTGGTAATAAATGAAATTAATTACTTCCCCAAGTCAGATTTGTTTTGCCCATGATGGTAATTAGCTAGTGATCTCATTCTCATTAAGCCTTTCCACAAGCTTTTCTTCATATTTTCTCCCCCTGTTGAAGAAGGGGAAGGATGGAGCAGTTTGGTGGGTACTTGGCAGCTGGACAAGATTAATCTGCTGCACTGTTTTAGTAATTTTTTAAAGAAAAACTCAAGCCCATCCAGTCCAGTTGCCAAATAGCATGGCATCTCTATTACGTCTTATTCTGATTAGAAATATCCATATAAACTTCCTGCCATTTAATTTCTCTGAAGGACCTAATTGGTGAGATAGAACTAGGGAAGCCCTAAAGTCACCTACATGAGTGACTTTTTCATAATACAATCAGCCAGTAATATTCAAAACATCACCCAGAAGAGGTGATGTGGTTGTTTCCAGCTCAGTGGTGATGCCGACTGTTCATGAGTGGCAGAACTGAGACTCTCGCATATCTCAAGGTTTCAAATCTCTCCAACTTTGACAGAATCTGGAGAGAGTGATAGTGAGGAATGTGTAATGCTTGAAGCTGGGCCACTGTGTGGTAAGCTCAGTTGGGAGACTACCTTACTTACTCATTTTAGAAGTGACCCCTGATTTGTTTTGATGTGGGTGGTTTAGGCAACAAGCTGTGTGGAATTTTTTTCTGTCTCTGAGTCCTGATATCACGTGTGTGCGCTTCTCTGAAGAAAGGAAGAAGAAGAGTGGTGACAGCCTTGGACTACATGTACAATCCCATGGGACCAAAGTGGAAAGTATGGAATATAGGGGGAAAAAAAAACTTATATAGGGAAACCATCCAGTGAAGTATGATTTTAAATTTTCTTCTGGTCAGCAGGGATTTCCATGTATTTAGAACTGTAGAATAATTTAGGTTGAAAATAATTTGTGGACTAGTACAAGCCTCTCTCAAACCAGAAGTAATTACAATGATAGCACAGGTTGCCCAGAGACTTGTCCAATTGAGTTATTCCTACCTATCTTCAGGAATAGAGATTTCACAGCCTCTTGGGGATTGACTTGTTTCCCACATAGAAACAACCCCAGATGAATTTTCTATATTCTTTACTTTTCTCTCACAGAATTATAGCTAAATAAAGAAACATTTTAATATATTACTGAAAACAGCAGACGCGGTTTGCTTGATGTTGATATATATTATTCTGAGACTTCTACTTTCTTTTATTAATTTTATTATTACAATGCTCAGTTTTGCGCTCAGCATTCACTTGCAGCTGAAAAAAGCTTTTCCTTGTTAATTATTTTAGAAACTAAGTGGAGAGAATAGTATGGGTTAGAAGGAGCCTTCAAAGGTCATCTAGTCCAATCTCCCTGCAATAAGCAGGTATATATTCAACTAAATCAGGTTGCCCAGAACTGGCCTTGGATGCCTCCAGGATCTACCACCTCCCTGGGCAACCTGTTTCTGTATTTTATCACCCTCATTTAAAAAAAAATTTATTCATGTCCAGCCTGAATCTCCTCTCTTTTAGTTTAAAACCATTATCCCTTTTCCTACTGTTAGAGGCCCTGCTGAAAAGTCTTTCCCCATCATTCTTATAGGCCCTTTTAAGACCTGAAAGGCCACAGTAACATCTCCTAGGAGTCTGAAGTCAAACTTTAGCAAGCTATAGTGTTTTGAAGATTTCAAATCCCAAGCCATCATGCATTTCCTCTCTGCTTTTTACATTGCAGAAGAGCAGTTGTGCTTTTTATATTAAAATAAACCATCTCCATGTTCTCGTAGGTACACTGGTCTCAAAGACCTGAAAAATTTGTCAGGACAGTGCAGCAACTTTCATTGGATCCCCCATCCGTGGTTAGTTTGTGTGATTACTTAAACAGCTGTTATGTATGAATGGAAGAAGATTTTGTTATGTAAAAAAGCATATAAATTCTTAGCTCACATTCAAATACAGGCTATCTGCTCTTTCATCTCATTTTCATGAACTTCATCTCAAAAATTATGGGATCACTATGATTTTTGATTCTATTTTTTAGAAAAAGAGCACTGTGATTTATTGACCAGATCATAACAGCTCTGTTGAAGAAGTTGTAATCTCAGGTCAAGAACAGCACTTGAGGAAAACAAAATGAAAGACCAAGATTTAAGAACAATTCTACCTTCCCTACATATAGGCCAGTCTCGGCTGTCTCTTTACCCTTTTCTTTTGGCTTTTGGTTTTTGTTTTTTTTTTTTTTTTTTTTTTAATACATCTAAAGGCTGCAGGGAACAATTATGATCATCCTGGCTGCACTCCTGCATATGCCAAACTACACAATTTCACCCAGGGACTCTTGCACATAATGTAACAGCTTGTGATTGAATTACTAGAGCATGCTGAATTGCTGAAAGTCCTTACATGGAAACAAGTTGTTTGTTCCTTAGAAGTTCAATTTCTGTTACTCCACCAGTGTTAGATCTGTGTTATTGCAGCAGTTTGCAGTGATCTTGCCATAAGATAATCATGAATTTAAGTGAGCTGTGAGAAAGCAAATAGATGCTGATTTAAGCCCCAGCCAGCCATAGCTGAGCCTGAGATTTTAAAAACATACAAACCCACTTTTTGAATCCTATTACTTTCAAACAAAAATAGTTTATGTGGTTAAATCTCTAATATCTTTTGGAGGGACAGGGTGAAGAAGCCTCATCTGTGAGAATACTTTGCTATACAGTGTGGTCAAAGGGCGCTGCAGAATGCTCTTCTTTTTCAGACAAGAAATATGTCTCAGGTGAGTGCCTTAAAGATTATTGTCTTCAGAGAGTGCAGACTGTCTCTACAAGCACCCATTAGGTGTTCTCACACAGTAGAGAGTAAGAGTAATATTTTGCACAGAATGTATCTGTTTACTCAATCTTTTTTTAATTTTTTTTTCTCCTTAGATTAGGCCTATTTCCTGTAATTACTTTTGCAGTAAACTACTGCTTAAATGGAAAAAAATAAATATAAGCCTATTATGACCCATTGGTGTTGGCAATTTTTGCTCAACTCTTTCCACTACAAAAATGTAACAGTATGTGAGTGACTGATCTGAAATCAGACTCCACTGTCCATTGTCTCAAAAAGTGATAGGAACTTAAGGTCCATTCCAACCCTAACTATTCTATGATTCTATGATAAGCTGATGGGACTCCATCATCCACTGCCTGAGGGATGAGTGGGAAAGAGCTGAGATAAGACTCTTCCTTCCATTGCCTGGGAGAAGGGAGTGAGGAGCTGCATTGGGACTGCCCCATCCATTGCCTTGAGGGATGAATCAAAAAGAGCTGATAATACTCTTCCATCCATTACCTCGAGGATTGGCGTGAGGAATTGCTGTCCATTATCCCAAGAATTGTTAAAGATACCTGTGTGTGTGCAAACATGTGCAGTTGGCTGCAAGACCAGAAAAACTGGTCCACCAGGAAGCAGCAATACATGACTTGAAGAACATAGGGACTCCCCCCAGCTCGTGATAAAAGGGGAAGTAAAGCATCACTAAAATGGGTACCTTCCAGAGGACTCCAGAAGGGCACCTCCATGAGACACCCATCTCTGGCAGACTCTTGGGAGACACTCTGCTCTGATACTATGAGACTACAAACCCTGAAGAACTCCCACCAACAACAATGATGACAATGCATCTCCGGGACACCACTGGATCCATGGTGGTGACTCTCTCTCTCTGCACCTTGAATCCTTGCTTCATTTTCTACCTTTTTTTCCAATCAGTCCCATCACTATCCCCTTTATTACAGTAATTTCCCTTTTTTATAGTAACTGTCTCTTTGCAATTTCTAATGAACAAACTGTCCTATTATGGCACTTGACCTTGTTTGTGTCTTAATTTCACTCTTGGGATCACGAACCGAAACAGCTGTCCAGCACTGGGTTTTTTCTCCAGTCAGACCCTAACACAGTAACAGGGCCATTTCATAACTGATTTGTGGGAATCATCTGTGCCCAGTTACCCAGATAGCAGAAAGCACCTATGCCCAAAACCTGGAATATATAACTTAAAATAAGGACTATGCTAACACAGTGCCATTGTAATCCATGAAAAGATTCATATTGAGTTTGGCAGTCTATGTATCAAAATGGAAATTTGATAGTGAGTTTAAAACTAAACTAGCCAAGTAGGCATATCACCTCAGTTTGAGGCTGGGTCACATGTATCAAATGCTATGAAGCACCAAAATGTGATAATATACAGGATTTTGTTTTTTTTTTTTTAAATGAAAAGGCTAGGACTTCAGGAAAACATCATGTAAGAGAGCAATAGCATTTATGCACAACACTGTCATTGGCATACTTTATGCTTAGCTGAAACTCTTTTGACTTTTCTTTGACTATTTAAGAAGTGCTTATTTCTGTTGTCAAAATTAAAAAAATATCCAAGTGCTTTGTTGCATTTAAGTTGAACTGTTTAGTGGAAGCAGTTAATTAATTCTTTCCCAGTGGTTTCATTAAGCCTTGATAGTTATTCTGTGAATTATTTTATTTAAGTGCGCTTGTTAGTAGGCTATTCTCTTATCTACAAAACAAAGATGCAAATATAAATGTTTTCTAAAAGTCTGTTGGAAACTATAGGCATGTATTTGAATGCATATTGAGGGTGCACTTTTGTCCTTATAAACCAATATGTGGAAGGGATACAAGTAACTAAGAGCTATGTATGTATGTTATTTGCTGAAAATCATTGATTAAATCTCCCAGAAATGTTTTTCAAGGTTTTGATTTTTAAGACTTGATTTTTAAGATTTAATGTGGTGCTCATTTCACAAAACTCAAGTCGTTAATAGTTAATTCAGTCATCCAGCCATCTTCCAGTGCCAATGAAGAGTGAGAAATTGATACTGGTCTAACAAAGACTAGGGAACTAGAATAGAGGACCACTTTTTAGGTGGTCAAAATTCTCTAAGACAAACTAATCATCTCAGTGTAGGTAGTCATTAAAATATTACCCTTTTGTATTTAAAGCATTCCTTGTTAGCTATAAAGTGTACTTTCCATTGTTCATCATTTCAAATATCTGTCTGTAAAGCAGATATGACGTTAGTTGGGATAAGATGCTTACTTTACTGACATATGGGACACGCAATTGTGGCTTTGAATAAGACTTTCTTACAGTTCTGATATCTACTTCACTGTCTAACTCGTATCACTTAGCACTTCTAACAACTTTTTTGACATCAACTCCCAGTTTCTCGTACGTTTAGAAATATTTCAATTTAAAGCAGTTTAACCAGAGAGTAACATAAATATACACTGAGTAGAAGGTATAAAAATACTGAATCTAGTTTTAATTGGAAATGAGCTAATTCCTCTGGATTGCAGCCTGCTTATTTTGAAAGTACAGTTAATGGCTTTAAAAAGAGCTCTATGAAAAATAAATGTATGAGTTTGGTTTTTTTTTTGTCCTAGTTTTACATTGTAGTTTGAGATCTGGAGCTGCTCACTTTGTCAATAAAATCCTTAGAAATCTGTATGACAGTGCGATAAGCAAGGTACAGCATGTAGAAATATCTTAAGAAACTGTAATTGCATTTCTACTATTTCCTCATTTTTATTTTTTCACCTGACATGTCATTCTATAGCAGATTTTCTAGAGCATGAGGTGAATTGATATAATTAGCTTGGTTTCCTGCCATCTTTCCCATAGGTCAAGCCAATTAAAAGACAACTGAAGGAGACAGTATTCCAAACTGTAGCATATGGCACCATGGCATAAAATACACACTAGATGGAAAACAAATTGGCTGGAATTTTAGCTTTGAAAATTAATTGGATATAAGCCATACTTTGAATCACCTTGAATTTTCCTTCCTTCTCTTGACTTCTTATTTTCATCAAAAATCAGAGCACTATTCTTTTCCTGGGTCGAATAATGGCATCTTGTTTGCCTTTGAATTAGTTCCCTACTGCAGCTATTTTGCTGCTCAACATCTTTCTTTAGTTGTAAGAAGAGTCAGTTGAAAGCCAGAATTTCTGATTTGTGATATATTTGGAAATTCTAAAATTAGTTTCACTGCAGAGAGCAGTCCTCCTCCTTAACCCACTAACAAAGCAAATAAAATGTGCAGTTTTCAGATTTTCTTGCTGTGTGGAAAATAGTGAAGTAAGCAATAAATTAAACTTTTTTTCCTTTTTTTTTTTTTTTTTTTTTGCTTTCAAGTCAAGTTTCACAGAGCCATTCCCTATCCAACCTGTGTCTGAACGCTGAAGGTAGGGAGCCTAATTTATTTCCCAGGAGCAGTCCTGGTGCGATCTGACAGAAACAGGTTTGCCAGGAAGTTTATATCAATGCTTTATCACAAGATGCATGTACAGGATATTTCTCAGTGCTGACACACTGTCCTCCATGTCTGCAAAGTCCTAGCAGGCTCCTTGGAGTTAATGTGTTAACGTTTGCCAAGCAGCACTTCACAGAGAGTCCCTGGGTGAGACTCAGAAGTTAGAATGACCTGAGAGAGATTCTTCTGACACAGTTTGCATGTGGTCACCTTCTTCTGGAGGCAGACACCTTGCTAGGCGTAGGAAGGGTGTTGGACAGAGTATTTGGAAGAAAAACACATTTCTTTCTCCTTTCTTCCCCAATCTTCCCCCCCCCCCTCCCCCCGCACATTCTATTTAGATTAGAGCTTTTCTGGTAAGATTTGTTTTCCTATTAATATAATTTAGTGCACCCCTTATCTCAGCTGGGGCCTTGAGTGTTTCTGTTGAATTAGAAAACGGTAGCACTGAAAACTGGGCTTTAACAAAAGGTTCAAGGTATATGGCTGCTTAGAAGAGGTAAAGTTCACTCGTTGTTTAGGGGTTATTTCAAATACAAGATTTTTTTATTTCTTGTGATATTTTTACATAGTGTATTTCAGAAAAGGTAAAAATATTTTTTCTGTTAACTCCTTCAAATCTAAAGTTCCTTAACCATGGTTATATAGCTGCTATGTCTGACTTCCCATTGTTCAGTTATGCACCAGTATAATTCATATTACCATAGACAATGGGAATATGTGGACAGTGGAAGTGCAGTTGTATGTAATCAGAGTAATGTAGCTGCTTTGTAAATATAGTCACCTCACACTTTTGGAAGAAAGGCAAATACGATCAAAACCAAGATAAAACTTTTTCCTGGATTCAAGTAATGAATAAATTAATGTCTGTATATGCTATTCACAATGATCCTTGAGTGTACATTGGGATACTATCTGATGAGCATGAGAGAGCAAAGCATGTCTGCTTAATTTTTAATTTAATCTATGGGTTAGTCCTTGTAAAATAATAATTGTTATCAAATCAGTTTCTCTGAAAGGATGAACTTGTCAAACTTCCATACTTTCTCTGCTGTGGCAATTTATGTCAGTATGATAATGCCATGCCAGTAGTGCTTAAGCTAAGAGTTTGTCAGTTGCCCCATGATAAACTCTAGCATTTGAGGGATTTTTTTTTCATCCCAGTTCATCAACTCGCACAGGTCTGACATTCAATACATAGTCCTCAGGGTTTCAAATGTTATTTTGATCTTGATTTATGCTCACAATAGAATACTTAAAAGAATGAAGGCTTAACATCATTGCAGTGGCTAAGTGACTCTGATTAAATAGATTCCAGAAAATGGCTGTGGACAGCTGCATTGAAGCAGGTAGTTTGGATGAATAAAGTTGGAGGTAAAACAAAATTTTATTTTTGTACCCATGCAGGACAGCAAGGGAAAGAGGGAAGCACCTTATTTCCCAAATTTCTCTGCTCTGAAGGTAAAGTGGATCTTCAACATGTTCTTGGTATTTAGATACCAAGCTCAGGGTCTCATCTTGATTGACTTTAGAGGTCTTCCATGTGGATGGTTACATGTGGGCTCATCACCTTAGGCTCAGGCATGGGCCTTTCCAGGGTTTGACTCTTCTATGCTTTCTTTAAAATTAAGGTAAATCACACTCTCTAGTATTTGTGTGTTTTCACTGACTACAGAGACTTTCAGTAGCAAACAAAAATTTGTATGTCCATGTTGCGCATGCCTATGAATGAATAGCTAGATCCTACTTCCTGCTCTGAACAAATGAGCAGGGAGTGAGTGGAAAAAGAAAAATATTAATGTTGGCAGGGAAAGCAGGGAGCTTTGCTGCTGGTAGAACAAGAAGTAATTCATAGAAATGGATCTGGAAGTCTCCTTTTCTGGCACAACCAGATGATAGATTATATTCAAGATTACGTAGAGACTGGTCGCAATCCAGTGCTTAGCAAGTGATTTTTTTATTTTTTTTTCTGAGCATATTTTCCATCCTATCTTAAATGTGTTAATTATTTCCATTCTCTCTCAGTCTTTCAGTAAGTTGCAGTAACCCCAGTTTTATTTGCAGGAAATCGCATAAGTAATTTCCTTATCTCTTTAGGCATATTTTTCAATGCCAAAAATTCCATTTATTTAACTTGCAGCAGTATTACTTTCCTGGATATAAAGCATCCTGGGAACATTGTTCCCAGAAATATTCAGTCTGATTTATCATCCTAGTGTTTTAGATATCCTGATATCTAAAGAACCCTCTTTAAATCCTTCTAGATTTAAGACATTCTTAATTTGAAAAAATATATATGACAAATGACCGTGGGCAAGTTTTTTTCTTTAAAATAAACCACAATAAGCTCTTCCTTACTCTCTGTCTCATGCTGGAACTTAGTATCTTCTGTTGCCTTTTTTTGCCTTATAACTGTAAAGGAACTGTTTGTTGCCACATGATGCAACTAAATTAGAAGATAGAAGGTCTGTAAAGCAAATGTTTTCCAAGCAAAATATCTGTTCTCCCAAGTCAAGGGAGAGAAGGTATGGTATATTATCATCACCTTTCCAAACTACACTCCTCTCCCTTCCTACTCCAGATTCTCTCAAGGTTAATTTGAAGTTATACAAAACTCCAGTTGTCTGGAAAGGGCTGTTATCTTTTCGTTTACAATAAAGAGGCATCTTTTGTTCCCTCCATCACGTAAAACTGCAACGCATCCTTGAGCATCATACACTAGAGGGCAATAGTGAGCTATAAATACTTTCCACATTACCCTTGGCTTTTACGTTTCAGTGCCTCTCAGGCACTTCAGGCTCCGCTTCTACGCATTATAAAATCTGCACAACAGGATCAAATGCAGTGATGTACTTTTCCCACTGTTCTCAGTATTTGGTGTATTTCTAACATATAGATGAAATTGGTGACTTTTATTACTTCAGAAGGTTATTCAGTAATTAGTCTGAAACCAACATTAAGGCTTTCCTACAGTACAAGATGCACTTCCTGTAAATCTGCACTCAGTCTGCTGTTTTGAGAAATGCCTCTTGCCAGCACTGGTAATATCAAACAAGACTGAGCAAGTATGTGGGTTTACATATTTCATTTTGGAATTACTTAAAAAAACACAAGGCTAGAATGTACAAATGTTTCACCTCATTTTTGGATTTATGGTTTTACCTGGCTTCTGAATGTATGAATGCAATGCAAGTGGCAGAAAAGGTGAAAAGCGGTAAGAAAAATATTTCAGGAAAAAATGAAGTTTCTTATTTTTAAGTGCCAATGAGAAGTGATCTCACTGAGAGGGGAATATATAGGTAATATTTAAGAAGTGCTTGAGATGTACTTTTCCCCCAAGATTTCCTTAGGCATTGGTAAACGTTTTGCTATTTTTTTTCATAATCAGTGGCATTGCACTTTAAAGGAGTTTTTAAAGTGATCTCCAAGTAGCACTGAGGCACCAGCCTCAAACACCAGACCAGAATGCCGGATCTGATAGTAGCCGCCTTCACTATTTTCTGAATGTAGGTTCTTAAAAATGCCTGACTGTCTTTTACTTGGATCTATCCATGGGACCACAGTTGTAAGACACAAGCCCTTAGGCTGTGAGCCTATGGGACCAGATGAGAGACCAAGCTGGCATCATCTCTTTTGCTTTAATTTTTTGTGATGGAGGACAGAAGCATTGAACTTGTTACGTAATTGACTTTTATATTTAATAGACTACCTCCCATTACATTGCTCTGCCCCTTGGGCCCTGCTGAAGTCCTGATTGATTTCTAATAGCTTTTAAAGTTAGTACTTTAGCCTGCTGCTATTTTTCAGTGCATCTGATTGGCGTTTTTCTATATTGGCTTCCTAACACATATCCAGATAGATAGTGAAATAGTTGAGTGTTTCTGATTGTGAAAAACTGTGGAGAGTGAGAAAAACACCCAATATTGTTTTTTCATTGCTCTTAATTGGAAATGCCACCAGAAAGCAAGTTCCCACAAAGCTGCCTAGTATAAGCCAGCAGTCCTGTGAACTACAGACAAAGCCCTAGGATCTCGTTAGTAGCCTCAAAGGATGCAGCAGTTATGGCTGTGTCCAGAAAAGTTTGCTTTTACAACTGCTTTTTATTAATTTACGAAATCTTTGAAAGCTGCCTGTTGTCCAAATAAACTTCACATAAAGCTGTGCTTAAGAGTGAAAGACTGTCCTGCCTGCCCCTGAAAGGCCTGCCATGGCCAGTGGGGGCCTGCAGATGACACAGATGATGGCAGTTCACCTGCTGGTACTTGCCCCTACCTGACCACCTCCCACCCTGGAGAAAGGATTAACAGCACACATCATGCCTGGGAGCTGAAGAATGTTGTGGGGGATGATGTATCCAGTACAGGGGAAGCTTGCTGAGTGTCTCAACAAGAAGATAAGAGCACCATGGGGCTGGGCTTAGCCTTGGTCTGAGTGCTGCTGGCTGATGACTCTCTCCCTCAACTCCCTGATACAGGTCCAAAGTGATCTGTGGACTTTGGGCTGATAAACTAGCTCTTCATACAGACTGGTGCCTTCCCAGTGCCGGCGGGAGCAAAGAGCAGATGCATGCGCAGCAGCTGGCAAAGCTGCCTGGAGCTGCTCCTGGCCAGACTGATGCCAGGCTGCCCCATGGTGCTATTTGCAGTTAACGTTCTGTGTTTCAGCGGGGGTCACCCAGCTGCAGCCCCCCACTCATACTGGCTCTTTCCTGGCTCTTGCTCTATGCTGGCATCCCTGCTGTGCCAGGTCTGCTTGCTTTCTGTGGATAGCTCTCAGCTGCCAGCTGGAGACAGGTGCTGAGTGAGGTGGGGGGTCAGGCAGAGCCTCCTCAGCAGCTCTTCCCTCAGACTGATGCAATTACTTGTTTTCTCCACCCTGATAAGAAAATAAATCAACTTTCCTCAATCTGGGCTTCATCTCACAGTTCCCACATGCATCTTCCCTTAGCAACTGTTTTTTGTTCTGCTGATGACATAGTCTCCAGCAAAATCTGTCTCCTCTCCTTACTACCCAGGAAAACTCTGAAACCTCAGTGACTCATGCATAGCTCAATGGGTAAATTTGCTGCTTTGTGTTTTCAAACACAGTAAAATAATAATTATTCCTCTCTGCTCTCTTTGTGGTTCTTAAATAATACTACCCTTATTTAGGAAAAATGGCATCTGTTAAATCCAAACCGCATAGTGAGTTGATGTCAGAGCCAATGTTATTGCTTGGGAGTTTGGCTTTTGACATCATGCTCAGTCTGTCAGGCCATTTAACCTAATTAGGAACCAGAAAACTACCACTTAAGAAATATGTACAATGAAATGCATCAAGCTCTTCAAGAGGGGTGTCGTGGTTTAAGCCCAGCCATAACTCAGAAAACCACTCAGTCTCTCTCTCACTGCCCCTCCTTCCTCCCTCCCACTCCAGGAGGGATGGAGAGGAGAATCGAAAGAATGTTAACTCCCATGGGTTGAGAGAAGAACAGTCCAATAACTAAGGTATAACACAAACCACTACTGCTACCGCCAATAATAATAATGATAAGGGAAATAACAAGGGAAGAAAATACAACCGTTCACCACCCTCTGACAGATATCCAGCCCGATCGAGCAGTGATGTAGCCCTGCTGGGTAACTGCCCCCAGTTTATATACAGGGCATTACGTGCTGTGGTATGGAATACCCCTTTAGTCAGTTTGGGTCAGGTGTCCTGTCTCTGCTTCCTCCCGGCTTCCCCTCCTCCCTTGGCAGAACATGAGACTCAGAAAGTCCTCGGTCAGACTAAACATTACTGAGCAGCAACTGAAACCACTGGTGTAATCAGTGCTGTTCCCAGGCTGAAAATCAAAAACACAGCACTGCACCAGCTACTAAGAAGGAGGAAAATGATGGCTACTACTGAATCCAGGACAAGAGGGAAGAGCAAAATTCTCTGAGAAACAAGGAAGTCTCTTCTGTAGCTGTGAAAATCAGATATCCAGCCAGTTACCCATCTACATAGGGTTAGATTCACTATGGAGTTGATAAACGATGTTACTGCCAGTTAGTAAAGTTTCAAGTAAATGGTCCATTAAGTTTTGGCCAAGTTTTCTCTGCATTTCTGTGTGGGGAGTGAAGCCGGTAAGATTTGCATGAAAAAGAGTTTGGGAATGAGCTCTGAGGCCTTAATGCTTAACAAGCCCTGATGCGATAAGTTGGAACATTGAAAGACAGGGAAGGTAGAAAAACTAAACCTTGGTTGGATGGGCCAGGATGCAATTGTGGTGGGAGTCTCAGCTTACAATATGGGGGTTGCGAGAGGGTCTAAAAAGGTGGGGTGAAGCTGTCGCCGTCTGGACAACCTATGCTCAGCACTGTGATTGGACTTTACCTGGAGAGTTTTACAGGGGCTAATGAGATTGAACGTGGCATGCTTGTGCAGGTTGGGAAAGTACCAAGCAGGGGGATAAAAAGGGCTTGGTTGTAATAAGGTTGGATTTGAGTCTCCTCATCAACTTGAGTCTGTGTCGTGAAACGCTACATTTCAGAGCCTGTTTTCACATATTTTTATGAAATGTTGTGCTGTAGCTTTACGCAGCCATATGCAAAGTACCACTGTATGACTTTGGGCCAGCTGACAGGTGCCATATTTATAACAGCACAACATTTTTAATGGACATCAGATATTACAGTAAGAAAATGCTCCAAATACCACAACTTGCTATTCTTAAAAACAAGCAATAAAATGCATACTACCATTTTGTAGACATCAGTGCAGCCGGTTGGATTATATTGCTCACAGTCCTGGGATTGTGATAACAAAAGAACAAACAAAAAACAAAGCCTCATTTTAATGCAACCTTATGCATGAGATTTTAAGCCCAGTACAGTCAGCAAACATGATTTTGAATCTTCTGTGATGCACATAGGTCAGCCTACTTCTGATAGCAATGACTAAAAAGAAAGATGGAAGCAGCAAATTACTTTATATAGACCATGGGCTATATTTCACTTTGAGCAGCTGCTTAATTTCACTGGTAACATGTTATTCTGATGGAGAAGAATAATCTAAACTAATGTATGACAGTAAAAGAACTAAAATGTTTAATACAAGCTGCTTGTACAGGATTCAAGCACAAGCAGAACAGTATTTCTAGGCTCATAAATTTACCGTCAGCAGCATGGTCTTCCTTATGATGACAAATTAGCCTCTAAAAATCACACGATCAAAAGCATATAACTGGAACCTGGACAAAGGTCTACCTGCTCTGCATGGGAATCCTACCGTGCTCTTGAATGCAGGGGATCATTTTCTCAGTGATTGTGCCGTAGTATGGAGTGTCCGAAAGGATTACCCATTGCTGATGGGTGTGTGTGACTGTAGTGTGTGCATTGTGTGTGATGGATGACTTCAGTGTTGTAAACTGTGCATGGATTAAACTTCAGAAGCATTCAATTTAATGCTTTTATTTCTTGGAGATTGTGTCCTTAATCTTTGTAACAGTGGCTAGCTGCAGTTCTGCAGAGAGAAACGTTTATAGGCACAGGAATAAAATAAAGCAACTGCCTTTCTCCCCCCCTTCCCCCTTCTCTGAAGACAGTTTTGTATCATGGAATGTTTTGAAAAGTGAAGCTTTAAGAGCACAGATGTGCAATATCTTTTGTGGAGCATGAATATCATCTTCCTATGTATCACTGAGCATGAAAGGGACGTTTTGCTTTTTCATCTGTGCACCGCTTGTCACCACTTAAATACAAATTGCAAACAATTTTGAAAGCAAATACATGCCCAGAAGGATTTCCCATCCTGCAGGGTTCAGGGTGCCTGTTGTAAATTGACCCAAGTCCTCTCTTGCAATTGACAGCATTTTTCTTTTTCTGTTTTGGGAAATGTAGATGATATGCAACACCATGCAGAATGTTAGTAACTCAGTGAATGTATGTTTTTATAAAAATCTAAACAATTAAATCTCCTTATTTGAGAGTCTATCTATTTGTAACTTGACAAAGTACATGTTCACAAACTGACTAAAATGATTTGTGTTACAACGTAGGACACAGATAGGATGTAAAGCGTTTTTTTTTGGTTGGAAAAAGCTTTTAATTGTTATTGTCATATATGCAATCACATGTATACTTATGAATAAACACATATACATGCATGCGTGTGTGTGTTTGTGTTTGTATTTTTAAACATTCGCAATCGTTGCTGAATGTCAAGACCTAGACTATTCTAAATGGATTTTATTCACTGGATACCTGATTGTTGTAAGGCTTGTTAACTGTTCATAGATTGATTCCTGCCTAAGTCCTGCCAAACATTACTATAGTTTTGGGGCTATAAAGAGGTTATGTAGTTCAGTTGATGACTGCTGAATTTTGATGTCTCTCCTTTCTTTTGATTGAGGGCTAAGGAGTATAATCAAGGAAGGCTAGAAGAAATGGGGTGAAGCAGATACAGCCATTTCAGAGGGGCAAAGACTCTCCAGTTCAATGGACATTGCTCCTCTATGTCTGTAGCTTCCAGGATACATTTACTTAAGCACTACAAATCTAGCAAAGTCATCCCCTGTTGATATGCTAAGGTTAGGGGTACAAGAATATCACCTCTCTTCTACTAGTAGGACCTCTCTGTTGTTCCTCTAGAATTCTCTATTCCTCTTCTGAGTGTCTGCACTAATGAAACAGCACAGATTATGATGTTTGGATGCAATATTTAAAATTACATCTATTTTTTAAGAGCACAGCCTTGTCATCACTTTCCAGCATCTTATTTTGATTTATTGGCTCCAGCAACTTTAACTATGGTGTCTGGGTGTATGTACACTATTCCAGATTCCCCACAGAAGGAAGGAGACCCTTCCAATTCTTGTGTTGCCACACTTCTAGTGACGACAAGTAATTATAACAGCAAATAACCTTAACCCCTCTTTATCAAACCTGTATCAGTGGTTGTCTGAGGAGGACTAAAGACAGAATCATAGAATATATTGAGTTAGAAGTGACCTACAAGGATCATCAAATCCATCTCCTGACTCCACAAAAGGCAAAGTAAAAGTTAAACCATGTATATAAGTGCATAGTCCAAATGTCTTTTGAATACTCGTAGGCTTGGGTCCATGACTGCTCCCCTGGTGAGTTTGTTCCTCTGCTTGACAACTCTCTTAGTAAAGAGTTTTGTCCCCCATTCTAAATGTACATCCAGGATTGTACAATCCCAGGTGCAGAATCTGGCATTTGTACTTGATTGTAAGGATACTACAAAGCACAGTATCAAAAGCTTTGCTAAAACAAAACAAAACAAAACACCGAACAAAACCCATATTCACTGTCTTGTTTTTTTCCACAGGAAAAAATGTCATGTTGTGCAGAGGTTGTAGTGTATTTCTGTGGCATGTCTCCTCTTCAAAGGGTGCTATGAATCAATATACTCTGTTTCTGCAGTACTTCAGAACAATGCACAGTACAGTATACCTAGAAATATGCACCTACATAGGAACCATACTGCTTCCTGCTGGCATGACAGCCTTCTTTTGTTGAAATACTGTAGAGGCTTGTGTCCATTTGTTCCTAAGTTTATGCACTTTACACCTGAAAATAGCAAGGATTTCAGTGGCTAATGGCTTAAGGACCAAGAGACAGTAACCTTGACCAATGAGCCTTTCATTATATTTTCTTTCCCCTTTATATCTAAAGGAGTGATAGAGCAGCTTGGTACTTAGCATCCAGTCAGAGTCAACCCATTACAAGTAGCTGAGCTTTAAGGGCATTACTAGATTAATAATGTTTTTCAAAGTTCTGAAGCTGAGGAGTAAAGGCATGTAAACCAAACATATTTACATGATGATCAATTGTATGTGCTATGACTATTGAAAAAGAGATGGTACAGCATCAACATATTCAGAAGAAAGGGTAGGAAGTCAAACTAGGAATAAGGCAGATTTTCAGCCGCAGAAGTGTACATGTGAGTGTTTACTGAGACCAAGAATTAGAAATGAAGGGCTGTTTAGGGAGATACAGAGCACTCACCAAAAAAAAAAAATTAGACTGCCATTTGACCATGGTCTCTATTCTTACTTTGATGGGACTTTCTAAAGGCACAGGGTCCTGGGAAAATTTTTGTACTGAGCATTTGAAATATAAGTAGTACACCAATCGAGACTCAGATCTATAATTGCTGGGCTGTCTGGATCAAAAAGGAAAGGTAGCAACTCTGAGTGGGAAACATGGAAAGATAGGAACTTTGAGTGTGTGTCATGGGTTCAGCAGCAGCAGACATTTTTCTCCTTCTTGGTAGCTGGTGCAGCACTGTGTTTTTAATTTCGTGCCTGGGAACTGTGCTGATAACACCAGTGTTTTCAGTTACTGCTTGGTAATGTTTTGGTCTGGCCAAGAACTTTGAGTTTCACGCTATGCCAGGGAGGAGGGAAGCCGGGAGGAAGCAGAGACAGGACACCTGACCCAAACTGACCAAAGAGGTTATTCCATACCACAGCACGTCATGTCCAGGATGTGAAACCAGAGGGGAGAGACCTGGCAGGGTGTGGTGGTGGACTGGGGGTGCATGGCATGGTCAGGTTTTTGGCATTGGGGGGTTCACTGTTGGGGGGTGCACTGGCTGGGTTGGGCTTGGTGAGCAGTTGTATTCTCTTTCTTTGTACTTCTCTTGTATTATTACTGGTGGTAGCAGTAGTGATTTGTGTTATACCTTAGTTACTAAACTGTTCTTATCTCAACCTCTGCGAGTTGAGTTCTTTTGATTCTCCTCCCCATCGCCCCAGGACTGGGGGAAGAAAGAGGGGGAGTGAGTGAGTGAAAACTGCGTGGGTGGGGGGCTTAAACCATGACAGTGTGGAAAAGGGTCTTCTGAGTCCAGATTTCAGTGTGATTGTCTTCTTGCCATTGCTTAAAGTTGCTCTGCCAAGAAAAAAAGCTGAATGTGAACAAGACTAGACAAAGTGTTTGAAATGTTCTCATCCTGACTATTATGTCTTTTTTTTAAATATTCACATCTGTAGATGCATATCTCCAGATCCCCCATGTGAGTGTTCTGTGAGATAACACTGTTACTCAGATTAAAGAAAGGTCATGCAGGGAAAACTCCACTGGTCAAAGGTTAATTCTGGTATTCTTTTGTTCATGTATTTTGAAGGGTAGTAGGATTTCACTTACAATGTTTCTAAGTTTAATGGTCTCTCTGTGGAGCCTGTATATCCAATATCTGCATATCTGATGAGAAAAAAACACATTATCTCTTCTGTAGTAAACTGGTACTTGTACCTGTAGTATTCAAATTGTACAGAAAAAGGTTTGAAAGAATTAAATACTGAAGGATTAATGTTTATACTCCAGAAAGGTTTTCCTGACCTGTCTTATTCTAGTACTGATGAAATTGTCTGGTACACAGAGGTCAGCATTATCAGGACTTTTTTTTTCAAGTTTTGTTTAGAACGTACATGTGATACTTAGGTTCTGCAATGTGCAGAGCTTGCTTTGAACAGGGGACTTTCTGTATGAAAATACGAGCAATGTGTACGTAGAGGGTCACAGGCAATTTGAACAATTTTTTGTTCAGGTCCCATTTTTCGCAGTTGTATAGTATGTTGACAAAAATATTAGAACTTTGTGTGAACTTAAAATGTTTTTTATATCAGCTCTGCAGTTGTGATTGATCTTAAGCAGTTTTACCTCACTAACAAACATTGCCAGGCATAATACAAAGATCTTTCCTTCCCTTTCCTGTTAGGCTATTTTACTTTTCCCTCAATGTATTCACCCTTTAGAAACATTTATGTATTTTTAACAGGTAACCGCAAAAGAAAATGTTTTCATAAAACAGCTTCTGAGTCAATAACAAATGTTTTCAACTTCAGTTCCTTTGTGGCTTAAAAACAAGTGTTTATTTGGAAAATACTTCAGCAAGAATACATTTTGGGATTTATTATATGTCACAGATTAAATTATTTCTCGGTTATTCCCTTCCCTTAAAATGCATAATTAGTATTTCACAGTATGTTTAGATTAATAGTTACTTTCAGTTCTTAACTTAATTTTAAAAGTCATTTAAAGTGATCTTAGTGAGACTTAGCCTTAGAACTCTCAGAGCACAACCCATAAATCAGGTTAAATGTTTGAGCCAGTGAACTTTAAAGCTGCTTTTACATCCATAACACTAGCAAAAATTACATTTTACCTAAAGCTACCGTAACTTGTCACCTAGTGATAATTAATGATACAAAGTCCACAGCTTTAAACAACCACAGATTAAGAATTTTTAAAGACATCTCCATATTAATTGCTCTGAATTTAAGATCTGCAAGATTTTAATTAACTTTTTGACAGAATGGTGTTCATGGTCTTCACTCTACATTTTTCTCTACATAAAAGGTTTTGCAAGAGGCATAGCAATATGTCTAAATCAAATTTATTTATCTAAAAGAGTAAGATACGCATTTGGAAAGGTCATCATAAGTACAGAGCCAAAGTGGAGTAGCAACAGCAGGAACATAGGAAAATTTAGGTGGAAAGGGACTGCAAGACACAACCTAGTCCAACCTCCTGATCAAAACAGTCATCTGTAACTTCAGATCAGATTGCTCATGGTTTTATCCATGAACATGTCTCAGAACAAATTAATTTGTAATTGGCTTGTACAAAGCTGCAAATTCAACATTCATTAATGAGCTACGGCCCAATTAAAGGTTCTTACTCTTTCATTATCTTCTTTTCTCTCCCATTACTGTTATTGTTTGCTTTTTCTCTTCTCCTTTCTCACTTCTTCATCACCTCATCTTCCCCTTCTATACTTCAGTCTACTTTTTTATATCAGCTTTAAAAAGCATAGTAAAAAAGAGTGTTGGATGGTGATCCAAGCCATTTCTGTTGGAATTATAGACTCACTGAAAAGCAGATAGAAGGGACATCAAGAAGGCATTCAGTTCACCATGATCTTTCCATCAGATGTTGATGCACTAAAGCAGAATGTTTTTGCTCACTGGATTCTAACTAATCTTCACATTCAAGTCTTCTAATTGATTAAACAAATTTCATTTTACCTGGAGCTGCTGTATCTATCTTCTAGTTACCCTGCTTTCGATGAGAAAGTTGGGGCTATTGAGCCTAGAGAAGAGAAGGCTGTGTGGAGACCTAATAGCAGCCTTCCAATATCTGAAGGGGGCCTAGAGGGATGCTGGGGAGGGACTCGTCATTAGGGACTGTGGTGATAGGACTAGGGGTAACGGGTTCAAACTTAAACAGGGGAAGTTTAGATTGGATATAAGGAAGAAATTCTTTACTGTAATGGTGGTGAGGCACTGGAGCGGGTTGCCCAGGAAAGTTGTGAATGCTCCATTGCTGGTGGTGTTCAAGGCTGGGTTGGACAGAGCCTTGGTTGACATGGTTTAGTGTGAGGTGTCCCTGCCCATGTCAGGGGGGTTGGAACTAGATGATCTTAAAGTCCTTTTCTACCCTAACTATTCTATGATTCTATGATTCAATGATTCTATGATCTGACGATCACTGATGATTTCTTGATTTCAAAAGCTTGCCTTTCTGTTTCCTTCTGTATTCATTGTCCCAATAGAGGTATTTATTCTTCCCACAAATTTTCATGCTAAAGAGTAAGTATTTGTTACTGAAACGGTCAAATACCAGCCAAAAATAACTGAGGTGTCCTATTATCCTGGAGTTCAGACTGAATCTATGGATCCTGCTTCTCTGTAGAAAAGAAAAAAAAAAATAAAAGAAAACATGAGAAAAAAAAAAAAAAGCTTCATTCTTGAGAGTTGGATTATTCTGCTGTTATTTCTTGCTTACTTGACCTAATAAGAGTGCCTGGTGGCAGACACTGTTAAAACAGTAAGTTAAACTGCTGAAATCTTCACTGACTGACAGTATTGAAATCTTCACTGACTGACAGTATTGTATTCTCAGTAGGGGTTTCTAGATTTACAGGCCTGGAGGGTAAGTTACAGCACTTGAAAAACAGTTCAATAGGATCTCTGGAGGCAACAAGTTAATGCCCAGAGATCTTAGTGGTCTGCAGCAATTGGTGAGTGTAAATTTGAGCTTGGATGAAAAGATACTATGCAAAGATAGTTCCAGAGGTAATGTTCATGAGGCATAGAAGTGTGTTTGAACTTGAACAGGAAAAATCACAGACAGTGCTTCTCATGATGCAGCCAAGAATAAGCAGTATTTATAGACTGCTAAGGTAGCTTTAGATCAAGAAAAGCTGAAGTGTGTTTTCCAAATAGTTTCTGGAGGTGAGTTTGTCCCAGTGGAAATTTCAGTTGAGCAATGTTTATAATTTTTGTGTGTTCCAGCCACAGCACTTTTTTCTTAAAGGCACTGAAAATGGTAATGAATCTGAATTGTAATGCCTACAAATACTAGCTGAAATTGACTTTGTTACATAGAATAAAAGGACAGAAATGCTAGTATGTCACTCTTGCTAAAACAGTCATTAAACTGTTAATGCAGGTTGTGGGAGCTAGTCTAATTCAGCATGTCCAACTTCCTTTACTTATTCCCTTTCCAAATTATGCTTAGTCCCATATTTAATCTTCTGCTTTGAACTATAGAGTGTAAAATAAGGCTGTCCTTTCAACAGCATTCACAATTCATATTGGTTGAGCTGCACTAGCTATTTACATGGCAATATTGTTTATCAGTGAAACATATTATGACAGTCTTTGAGATGTTATCGTAGGCAGAGCTTTTATCTTCCTTTTCCATGAAAGAGGAAAAATTGCAGTTGACTGAATGTGTTACTGTTGCTGTTTTTGTTGGAGTGTTTTTTTCTTAAATACAACAATCTGAAGTTACACAAAAGAGAAAGGTAAAAAAATTAAAGGCAGAAAATTATGCTTCTGTCTTCCTGGTGTCAAACCATACTTGTAGCTCTTGTGCTGCAGATTTACTGTCTCACATCCTGTGCTTTGCCATGATGGCAAGATCAAACCCAGAATGAGCCTGTAAAAGACTTTTTCATCTGCCTCTCTCATCACAATCTTACAGCAGTGCTGGAAAATACACAGTTTTGGATGTCTAAGCCAGATAATTGTTGAAAAAGGAGAAATGTAAAGGTGGGAATACAAGAGAAAGAACGTTTTGTTGCACTTTGTTGGTACCTGCGAGATAGGTAAAGTTTTCTGGGTGATTTTCTCTCTTTGACTTTGTTTTTTAGCTTGGGGTTTGAATTTTTTTCATTTGTTCATCTCTAAGAATTAGAACAATAAGATAATGCTGTCACAAAGGATTTGAAGAGATAGTAGTCATAGTTGCCATGATAATAAAGCTTCTTTAGGGCCAGTTGTCCCCTGCTGTAACTATAAATGAAGGTGTCCAGAAAAGTGTTTTAAAGGAATATTCCCATTCTGTTTATTTTTCCCTGTGATTATTGTGTTAGTTTTCATTTTAAACTGGAATTTAAACAGGAATAAGGAGGTTTAGTAGTCTCTATTTATCTCATTTATAAAATGTGACTGAAACATGATGGTTAGAAAAAAACTAAGGAAACCTTCTTTTTGGACTAGTCCAGCATCTCTGTCTATAATTGCCACTATCTTTCATAAGCAATTTCCATGGCAGCTTAAACTGACCAGCTTTGCATATTTGTAAATACAATTTGTTGAGTATGAATGATCCTAATTAACTTCCATCCATTCTTTTTTTTCCCAGGAGAAACTATTTGCAAATTTAAATTCTTTCCCTGGTAAAATGGTAGAGTAGAGGAGAATTATAGCATATAGAATCACAGAATGTTTTTAGGTTGGAAGGGACCTTAAAGCTCATCCAGATCCAAGCCCCCTGCCATGGCCCCCTTCCACTAGAGCAGGCTGCTCAAAGCAAAGGAATTGCTCAGCACCGCTTCTGGAAAGGGAAATCCCACCAGACGACCTGCCGGAGTTTTGTGAAGGTGCCTCTAAACACAAGAAGACAAGATATTCAGTAGGTACAATATTTTTTTATTTTCTTGAATATATGCATATAGAAGTTCCAGCTTCAGCTCTTTCCTTCCTCTCTTCCTCCCAAACAGGGTTTCTCCCAAAGCTGCATGTGGGTATCGACTAGTAACTCTATTTTGTGTAGAAGGGAAATGATGCCAAGTCTATCCTTTTCTTCAACCTTTTGGAAACCAGACTCCATTTAACTTATTTTTGCTTCTTTTCACTATATTTTCTTATTGCATGAATAATACCTGAATACATTATACCTTATGAATTGTGATTAGAGCCATCATTACAAGCATGACTGAACACTTGCTACCAAGTTGTCCTGGGTTCAGCAGTAGCAGTCACTTTTTCTCCTTCTTAGTAGCTGGTGCAGTGCTGTGTTTTGACTTTTGGCCTGGGAACAGAGCTGATAACACCAATGTTTTTAGTTACTGCTCAAATGTTTACTCTGACCAAGGACTTTCTGAGTCTAATGCTCTGCCAGGGGGGAGGGGAAGCTGGGAGGAAGCAGAGACAGGACACCGGACCCAAACTAGCCAAAGAGGCATTCCATACCACAGCATGTCATGCCCAGGAAGTAAGAAGGGGCAGGGACTTGGAAGAGTTGGTTCACTGCTCGGTCGGGCTTGGAATCGGTCAGCAGGTGGTGAGCAGTTGTATTCTTTTCCCTTGTTGTTTCCCCTGTCATTATTATCATTGGTGGTAGCAGTAGTGGTTTGTGTTATACCTTAGTTACTGGACTGTTCTTATCTCAACCCATGGGAGTTACATTCTTTCAATTCTCCTTCCCATCCCTCCAGGAGTGGAGGGATGAAGGGAGGGAGCTAACGAACTGTGTGGCTGGTTTACGGCTGGGCTTAAACCACAACACAAATAGACTTACCTAGACTTGCAAACTCTTTTTGCAGGGGGGGAAAAAAAAAACAACAACAAACAAGCCCAGAACTACTTACAATTTAAGAAATAAGAGAAATAAGCAAGCCTGATTCCATTGTACGTTCTTATTTAACATGACTTTCCCTTTATTTAGCTGAGATTGAGCTCTTATTTTTTAAAAATGTGTCCCTGGCTCCCAACAGATTTATTAATGATGGATTTCATGAGTCATTTAAAAATAGCACATCTGTCCTTGCTTGATATAAAATTATACCTTCTAAATAACATTAATTTGGTCAGGGAAATATTTCCCTATTATCTATAAAACCAGTTACTGTATAAAATTTTTCTTGAATACTCTTAAGGATATGAAAATTATTGCTGCTACAATGGCACTAAATTCCATAGTAGAAACAGGAATAATGAATTTGTCCATATATTAATAGGCTCACCCTTGAATATCTTTTCTGAAGGAAAAGTAAAACCAACTTCATGCTACATTAGAAATAGAATGCATTTTTCTAAATCTTCAAAATAAATCCATACTTTTGGCATGTCTAAGAATCTGGGTGTTTTTCTCTAGCTGTTTTTTTCATGTAACTCTTTTATCACTAAAATTTTTTCAGAGCCAAAACCTTTCCAACATTTCACAGCATCAAAGCACATTCCAAAATATTGTTTTTAACTAACAGCTTGGGGATACTGTAGAAAGAGCAGTTTAATACCTGCATTTACATATGGACTAGTATCCATCATTCTCTGTTAGACTGTAGACTAGTCTCTGAAAAATAATTGTAGAGACTTCCATATTTGAAGTCAGAGCAGATATATATGTAGGTATTATGGTATTTTAAAGAAACCTTGCGAGTAAAATGACTTGACTTATTTTTTTAAAAAATGGTGGCATGTTTGATTGAAGGATTTTCCCTGGGACAGGTAAAAAAAGCCAAAACAATTTTGATTTTTTATAAGAAAAAATATTTAATTGCTTTAGAACTGAAATTCACTTAAGAATCACCAGAAATATCTTTTGAGGCTTATAGGCAAAATATACTTTGTCAAGAGACTGACAGTCTATTCTGTGGCACCCAATTTAGCTTTCACTGAACTATGAAGATGAAAAGAGTGTCTGAAAAATAGGTGTCTGTCAGAAGCTTAGTCTCCATCAAAATATGCTAACAGGCACCTCCAAAATAAAATTCTAGCAGGCTTTGGGAGGTTAGAAATAAGAACACATAATTGACTATCTTCTAGCCATAGGGCTAAAGTTATCCTACCTAGCTGAAGGCAATAAATGAGGACCCATCTCTGCTAATACTTCCCTGGGGTCATTGAAGAAAGATAGCCATCTATTAGAGACTGAATCACATCTTAAGTACACTCAATTTTTAGCGTGTTATTTTTTGTTTTTCTTCTTTTGCTGAAGAACCTGTCACTTTAAGATGAGTTACAGAGGGACCCAAGATTTATCTGGATTCAAAAGCAGGGTAAGAATACACATCCAACTTTGCTTTCAATGGAGCACCACTTCTCATCTAAGTTTCCCTTCAATACCCCTGTAGCATAATGGAGGGAGAGTCCTGGCTTCCTAGGAGATGAAACATCCTGTGACCCTGATGATGCCACTCACCTTCAGGGGAACTTCTTTAAATCCCAGACTGTGAACCCAGGAAGTCCTATGCTGAGCTCAGCTGAAATGGGGAGGACTAGTTGTGGTTTCGCCTTTTAATTATCCACCAGTGACTACGCAGGAAGCAGGATCATGCACATTAACAATTTTAAGATTCACTGGAGGGAGTTATAATTCTTAAGTATTAGTTAAGCCAAAATTTATCAACATCATAAATAGAAAGAGGAGAGCAATCTAACCCTCTGGAATGAAGATACAAGGGACATTGACTCCTTTGTCTAACCAGAGCTATCTGGTGACACTGGAGATAGATACCTTGTAGTATCCTGGTTGCAGCTAGTCCAGACCTCAGGACATGGGTCACCCTTTGGGCCTATGTCTTATCTGCTGATTCCTGTCTTGTATACTTTAAAGCATCTCAGAGACAATAACATGCCATTGCTTATATTTAAGTAATGCAATTCTAGTCAAGTGGCTGGTCTGCTGAATCACTCATCATTGATTGTATTGATTAGATTGTCTTTAACAACAAGGAAACCTTAGAAATTTATCTCACCTGTAGACACCTATATCTCTAGTAGAATGCTGAATCCAATCCTTTACACTGGATAAAATCTAAAATAATTCAGTGTTAGCTAATTAAGAGCAACATTAGTACACTAATGCACCAGGATAATACGTTAGTACACACACCATGAAAAACTGGCTGATGCACTGGCAAAGATTACTACTGGTGCTGCCAGGAAGAAGAGGAGGGTTGTAGTGGCAGGGGACTCTACTTTGAAAGGAATAGAGGCACACATCTGTCGGCCTGACCCAGGCTCAAGGGAGGTGTGTTGCCTACCAGGAGCACAAATCAGAGATGTTGAAGCAAAGCTGCCTGCTCTAGTCAGTCCCACTGACTATTACCCACTTCTAGTGATCCATGTGGGTGTTACTGATATAGATCGCAGTAGCCCGGAGAACATAAAGAAGGACTACAGAGCTCTGGGAGAGGTGGTTAGGGGTTCGGAGCTCAGATTGTCTTTTTTGTCAATTCTCCAGGATACAGGGCAAGGCCTTAAAAAGGCTAGGAGGATTCTCCAGGTTAATAAATGGTTAGAAGGGTGGTGCTGTAGTCAGGGGTTTGGCTATCTAGAACATGGACCCAATTTAGTAGGCCAGGTTTACTGGGGGCTGGTGGAGCTGGTCTGACAAAGAAAGGGAAGAGTGGATTTGGTAGGAGGCTTGCCAGACTGGTCAAGGATGCTTTAAACTAGATGTGTTGGGGGAGGGGGGCATCATTCCATCCCAACACTCCCAGTCACTGGTCAGCACCTATAGTAAATGTTCGGAGCAATTTAGAGATATTCCAGCTGCTCCAGCCAATGAGCCAGCTTCATTTGGATCTCGGCTCAGATGCCTCTATACAAACGCATGTAGCCATGGGGAACAAACAAGAGGAATTAGAGATGTGTGCATGTCTATGGGGGCATGATAGAATAGGCATCACAGAAACATGGTGGGATGGCTTCTATGACTGGTGTGTTGGAATGGAAGGTAACAGGCTCTTTAGGAAAGACAGGCTTGGCAGGCGGGGAGGGGGAGTTGCTGTTTATGTTAGGGATAGTCTGGAGAGTATGGCAACTCTGTCTGGAGACAGGTGAGCAGTTGACAGAGAGTTTGTGGGTCAGGGTTAAAGGGAGAACAGCAATGGAAGACATTATTGTGGGGATCTGTTACAGACTGTCTGACCAAGAGGACTCGGTGGATGAAGCACTCTATAGACAAGGTAAGAATAATCCTCACTGCTCACAGGCCCTTGTTCTCATGGGGGACCTCAACCAACCTGATATCTGTTGGAGGGATGGCATGGCCTGGCACAAGCAATCCAGGAAGTTCCTTGATTGTGTGGAAGACAAATTCCTCCTGCAAGTAATAGAGGAGATGACCCGAAAAGAATAATCTCTTTGGTCAGTTTGGGTCAGGTGTCCTGTATCTGCTTCCTCCCAGCTCCCCCTCCTCCCTGGCATAGCATGAGACTCAGAAAGTCCTTGGCCAGGCAAAACACTACCAAGCAGTAACTGAAAACACTGGTGTTATCAGCGTTGTTCCCAGGCCCAAAATCAAAGCCACAGCACTGCACTAGCTACGAAGAAGGAGAAAAATGGCTGCTGCTGCTGAACCCATGACAGTGTCCACCCCTTATTCCATACCACAGCACATCATGTCCAGAATGTGAAAGCAGAGGACAGAGACCCAGAAGGATGTGGTGGTGCAGTGGTGGTGCATTGAGGGTTTTGTTGCTGGGGGGTGCACTGGCTGAGTCGGGCTTGGTAAGCAGTTGTATTCTCTTTCTTTGTATTTCTCCTGTCATTATTATTATTGGTAGTACCAGTAGTGATTTGTGTTATACCTTAGTTACTAAACCGTTCTTATCTCAACCTGTCCGAGTTGAATTCTTTTGATTCTCTTCCCCATCTCCCCAGGACTGGGGGAAGAAAGAGGGGAGTGAGTGAGTGAGCGACTTTGTGAGTTTTAGCGACTTAAACCATGACAGTCGGCAAGTGTGTGCTTGCAGCCCAGAAAACCAACCATATCCTGGGCTGCATCAAAAGGAGCGTGACCAGCAGGTCGAGGGAGGTGATCCTGCCCCTCTACTCTGCTCTTGTGAGACCTCACTTGGAGTATTGTGTGCAGTTCTGGTGTCCTCAACATAAAAGGGACATGGAAGTGTTGGAACAAGTCCAAAGGAGGGCCACGAGGATGATCAGGGGACTGGAGCACCTCCCACATGAAGATAGGCTGAGAAAGTTGGGTCTGTTGAGCCTAGAGAAGAGAAGGCTTCATGGAGACCTCCTAGCAGCCTTCCAATATCTGAAGGGGACCTCTAGGGATGCTGGGGAGGGACTCGTCATTAGGGACTGTGGTGATAGGACAAGGGGCAATGGGTTCAAACTTAAACAGGGGAAATTTAGATTGGATATAAGGAAGAAATTCTTTACTGTAATGGTGGTGAGGCACTGTAGCGGGTTGCCCAGGAAAGTTGTGAATGCTCCATTGCTGGTGGTGTTCAAGGCTGGGCTGGACAGAGCCTTGGTTGGCATGGTTTAGTGTGAGGTGTCCCTGTCCATGTCAGGGGGGTTGGAACTAGATGATCTTAAGGTTCTTTCCAACCCTAACTATTCTATGATTCTATGATTAGTGTGTTGGTAGATACTTTGTTGATAGACAGGTTGGTCAAACTCAATCTTCATCTACCTGGCCTGCTTGAATAATGCAAAGGTGTATCTTTTTCTGATTAAAAGTGAACACTTGGAAAGGAAGTGTGGGGTTGGTATTACAGAAAGATTTTCAAAATATCCAAACCACTACATATGCTTTTATAGTTGTAGTGTAAAAACCTTAATATTACCTAAACTCAACGGGAATGAAAAGATTTATTTTTATTTTTCTTTTTTAAAGAATTATTGTTAAAAATTTTACATGCAAGAGGCCTTCATGAATGTAGAGTCGGACTATTGTGTGGAAATTTATAATGCGTACAGCTGATTTTATTTAAAAGACTTCATGGAAAATATTAGCTATATTTTGTCAATGCAACAACAGCATTTTACCAATACTTTTAAATATATTAATACTGCAGCCTTTCTTTTCTTTCTCAATATACTTGCATAAATGTTTAAAGGACTTTTACACCTCAGTTTTATTTAGGGGAGAAAAAAACATGAAGCAAACCAAATCAAAACCAAATCCCTCACTATTTCTTGCCTAATTTATTTTTAATTAATTCAAATGATACGTGAGAAAGAGTACAGGCTGCCTTGAAACAGTAAAATTATTATGAAATATGAGCATGCAAACAGAAAAAGCAAACAGCTTCCAGTGAATTTTCAGGCAAATATCTGAAATTTCAGTCTATTTACCTGAATATCTTTACCAGTTCAGGATTGGTCTTTGAACACTGCCAGCTCATGTTAAGTTTGTTATTAACCAACACCCCAAGTCCTTCTCCTCAGGGCTGCTCTGAATCTCTTCTCCACCCAACCTGTAGCTGTGCCTGGGATTGTCCTGACCAAGGTGTAGGACCTTGCACTTGGCTTAGTTGAACTTCATGAGGTTGGCAGTGGCCCACCTCTCAAGCGTGTCAAGGTCTCTCTGGATGGCATCCCTTCCTTCCAGTGTACCAACAAAACTGCATAACTTAGTGTCATTTGTAAACTTGCTGAGAGCGCGCTCAATCCTACTGTCCATGTCACCGACAAAGATGTTGAGCAAGATCAGTCCCAATACCAACCCCCAAGGGGCACCACTTGTTAGCAATCTCCAACTGGACATTGAGCCATTGACCACAACTCTCTTTGTGCGGCCACCAAGCCAGTTCTTTGTCCACTGGGTGGTCCATCTATCAAATTGATGTTCCCCTAGCTGTATGAGAGACAGTGTTGAACTCTTTTGCACAAGTCCAGGTAGTTGACACCAACTGCTTTCCCCCTATCCATCAGTTCTGTAACACCACCATAGAAGGCCACTAAATTGGTCAGGCATGATTTGCCCTTAGTGAAGCCATGTTGGCTGGCACCAAACACCTCATTGTTTTTCATGTCCCTTAGCATGGTTTCCAGTACAATCTGCTCCAAGATTTTGCCAGGCACAAAGATGAGACTGACTGGTCTGTAGCTTCCTGGGTCTTCGATTTTCATCTACCTTTTTTTTTTTCTAAATGCATTAAGTTAATGCAAACTAGGCTCTATGCATGTGTTTGTTTATGCAAGACAGAGGGAACAGAGGGGGAAGGAATGAATGGACCATAATGGTGCTGTCAAAGAATTGTCAAGGGTTTTATGTGAAAAAAAGATAAAAAAGCCCATGCTTGCACAGTCCTTGTGTAGTCTCAATACTCTATCAAGATTTATACTTACAAAGTTAGCTATAAAAAGATAATATATATATTTTTTTAAGCTGTATTATCTTCTGCCAGTATATATATGCTATCAAACACTAGCTACACAGAAATGGTTAGGGGTAAACAGGTTATGAACTCTATTAGAAAGCACAACCTATCTTTTCCAGCAAAACCAGATTCAACTAATCTGGGTGTAACTGCCAAAACCTGTCAGAAAGGAAGGGAAACGTGCATGTTGGGCCGCTGTTGCAGCTTCCTTTAGCTCTGTGTTATATTTAATTTTTGACAAGCCTATTTGGAAAAGACTAGCTTTGGATATGTTCTCAGGGAGAAGCAGATTTGCAGGTGTCTCTCAAAGGGAAAACAACATGGTCCCACTTGGAAAAAAATGCAAGGAAAGCCAGTAAAGCCTGTAACTTGAAGGATGAACTCAGGATGGACCTACGGAGCCCAAAATACAGCTGGCTCTGTGGCTTGTTTTTGCAAGCACAAATATTCAGTGCAGATCAAGGCAAAGTCATGTGAAAAATAGGACAGAGAGTGATATGAATATTTGTGTTTTGCTTGTTGCTTATACCATTGCAATTTTTTAGGTTTGGGGTTTTTCTTTGTTCTGGGGTTTGGTTTTTTTTAGCCGTTTACTTATGAACTGTCCTAGGCTGTTTATTACAGCATTCTCTCTTTATTATCTGAGCAACATGGTTGGTATGACCTGGGAGAGAAGCTTAGAGTCACTTTAATGACAGAGGATAAGAAGGATGACCTTAATGTGCAAGAACAGAAGATGATGACATCCCTTTTATTTTCAAGGCTGCATATGCTGTTGAAGAATGAAGACTTTATAAAGTTGTTTGCTTTATGTATCTCTGTGCTTTAAATATTGAAAATGTATTGGAAACATATAATCCTATTTCTTCAAAGCCTGAGGAATTCTGGTGTGCTTTTGTGCTCTCTAAAATTTCTCTGAATTTGACTCCTTCAGTGTGGGGTTTTTTTTGTTAAGCATGGTAGATACAATCTTTCCGGACAGTAGAGGTCTTAAAAATGTTTTTAAGGGGAAAAAAGTATTTTACAGCTAAAGTGGTTTTATACTGGAGAGGAAATCAATCTGGGTCTATGGGAGGCATATTCTAAGTTATTTCTTCTTGCATTAAAAGCACTCCTCGTAACAGTTTTTCTAACACTGCTGACATGCTGAAGACTCTTGGACAGTTCCAATCTTCTGAAGTTCCTTACCTAAGTAACACAAGATATGTTTATAGAAAAGGTCATAGACATTTTAAGTTTTTTGGTAAAACTGGAAGTATAATACAGAAAAACGTGCATATTATCCAAATAAGTTAAGGTGGATTTTTAATTTGACTGAAGATGAGAAAAAACACTTGTAGGAATAAACCACAATTCTCTGTCACATGCAAATATTTGCCAAGGATAGGTTGCCCTCCTTATACTGGAGTCTAATCACTCTGAAGTCAATTCCTAAACACTTTTAAAAACTATCTCAGATGTAAATACCTTTATCATATTGGTGAACAGAGATCAGTTATAAGACTCCCTTCAGCCTTATTGAGTCTTATGGTTTAATTCTCACAAGTTACTTGGAAAACCTACTCCTCAAGACTGAATTATTTTGGGTTGTCTAACAGTGAGAAGAATTACTCACCAAGGAATTCTGCAAACATACTAATCAGAACACTAATTTACTTCTCTCCTTGATCCAATAAATTGTTCCCTCTTTTGCACATACTTTGATTTGCTACACATTCTTTCACTGATTCTTTTCCTCTGAATTATTAAGCATTTATCTTCCAACATTCAAATTCCCAATTATAACATTAAACTGATATAAATAACTTTGATACTTCTATTTGTTTCTGTTTAAAGCTTCTTGTTGAAAACCAAACCAAACATTTTACTGCCCCAGAAACAGGTTAAAGGGAAAAAGCTGCTTGTTTCTACACAGTGCTGAGTTTACGAACAAGCTTCCTGCTGACCTTCTTTTGTTGAATTTTTTGCTTACACTTTGCTAAGCAGTCGCCTAACAGAAATGAATGCACGTTTGGAAGAGTACAAGATGCTCATCACCTTAGTACTTCATGCCCACAAACATAACATTTTCCCATGGATATCTGGGTATCTCTCAATTTGTTTACAATTCACCAGAAGCAGACTCCTATATTGGAAAATTGTTCCAGTATAGAACTGCTATACTTTAAGGTCTAAAATCACAAGGAAATTCAACATTTTCTTTGTTTTTTTGTTTTTGTTTTTTTTCCAGTTTTTCATGTAAAATCCTCCTTGGATGCATAAGGAGCTGCTGAGGAAAATCCAAAGGAATAAAGAGGCTTATAAAAGGTGGAAGCAAGGACAGGCGATCTGGGAAGGATACAGGGATGTTGTCTGGGAAGCTAGGGACCAGGTTAGGAAAGCGATGGCCCACTTAGAATTAAACTTGACAAAGGATGTGAAAGATAATAGGAAGGGATTCCATAGGTGCATTGCCAATAAAAGACAGACTAGGGACAATGTGGGCCCTCTACAAAAGCTATCGGGAGAAGTGGCTACCCTGGATTTGGAGAAGGCTGAGGTTCTTAATGACTACTTTGCCTCAGTCTTCACCGGAAATGCTCTGACCACACCACCCAAGTCTTGGAAAACATATGCAGGGACTGTGAGAATGAAGACCCTAGGCCCACTGTAGGAGTGAATCTGGTTCGAGACCATCCTTAGGAACCTGAATGTGTACAGGTCCATGGGACCTGATGAAATCCATGTGTGGGTCCTGAAGGAGCTGGCAAATGAAGTTGCTAAGCCACTGGCCACCATATTTGAAAAATCATGGCAGTCAGGTGACGTTCCTGATGACAAGAAAATGGGAAATAAAACCCCCATTTTCAAGAAGGGAAAATGGATGAGCCGGGGAACTACAGACCAATCAGCTTCACCTCTGTGCCTGCCAAAATCTTGGAGCAGATTCTCCTGGAAGGCATGCTGAGGCACATGAAAAGCCACACGGTGCTTGGTGACAGCCAGCATGGCTTCACTAAGGGGAAGTCCAGCCTGACCAATCTGGTGGCCATCTATGATGTGGCTACGGAAGAGTAGTGCTCAATGGCTCAGTGTCCAGTGGGAGACCAGTAATGAGTGGTGTCTCTCAGGGATTGGTGTTGGGACCGGTCTTGTTCAACATCTTTGTTGGTGACATGGACAGTGGGATTGAATGCGCCCACAGCAAGTTTGCGGATGACACCAAGCTGTGTGGTTCGGTTGATACGTTGGAGGGAAGGGATGCCATCCAGAAGGACCTTGACACGCTTGTGAGGTGGGCTGATGCCAACCTGATGAAGTTTAACCATGCCAAGTGCAAGGTCCTACAGCTGGGTGGGAGCAATGCCAGGCACAGCTACAGGTTGGGCAGGGAAGAGATTCAGAGCAACCCTATGGAGAAGGACTTGGGGGTGCTGGTCAGTGAAAAAATGAACATGAATCGGCAGTCTGCGCTTGCAGCCCAGAAAACCAACCGTATCCTGGGCTGCATCAAAAGGAGCGTGACCAGCAGGTCGAGGGAGGTGGACCTGCCTCTCTACCCTGCTCTTGTGAGACCTCACTTGGAGTATTGTGTGCAGTTCTGGCATCCTCAACAGAAAAAGGACATGGAACTGTTGGAACAAGTCCAGAGGAGGGCCACGAGGATGATCAGGGGACTGGAGCACCTCCCACATGAAGATAGGCTGAGAAAATTGGGGCTGTTGAGCCTGGAGAAGAGAAGGCTTCATGGAGACCTCCTAGCAGCCTTCCAATATCTGAAGGGGGCCTCTAGGGATGCTGGGGAGGGACTCTTCATGAGGGACTGTAGTGATAGGACAAGGGGTAACAGGTTCAAACGTAAACAGGGGAAGTTTAGATTGGATATGAGGAAGAAATTCTTTCCTGTAAGGGTGGTGAGGCACTGGAATGGGCTGGCCAGGGAAGCTGTGAATGCTCCATTGCTGGCAGTGTTCAAGGCTGGGCTGGACAGAGCCTTGGTTGGCATGGTTTAGTGTGAGGTGTCCCTGTCCATGTCAGGGGGGTTGGAACTAGATGATCTTAAGGTTCTTTCCAACCCTAACTATTCTAGGATTCTATGATTTTAAAGTTTATCATGCCTTTAATCAGTTGAAGAGTTTGTATTAATTTGCTTAACCTTGTATTCATGTATTTAGTACAATATGTTTTTCTTCTTTGTTAACTCCTTGAATAATGCAAATTCTACCAGATTATTTACTATATATTTCTGTGAATATGGAGCAAAGTATTTATTATCTATTTTGTTGGAGGCAGACTGAACGTCAAGGCAGGTAGCAGCTGTTTGAAAGCCATTTACTTTCAACCAAATTACACTGTTGGGTTTGTTCTGTTTGTGTTAAAGATTCTGGAGCTTCTAAATGTGAAATATATTCTCCTGATAAAGAGTGGTCTGAGGTTCTGCTGTAACCATGTAGCTTGGCTACTGCTCTAACATAGCCAGGTAATCAAATATTGTCTGCTGCTTTTTGTAGGTTGATGCTTCACAACAATTTTCTGGGCCTTAAGGAACTCTGTGAACAAATGGTTCCTTATTTTAATAACATTATTTTTTTCCCCAATGGTGTCAGGCCTCTCCTTCTGGTGAGTTAGGTGGATACCTCCAAACTTTTTAAACTTTGAGAATATGAGTGCAATTTAGCCCACCATATAGAAAGCTCGCAAACTAAATATGATTCCATTAATCTCTGTCTGCATAATTTGTCATATTTTGATTTCCAAGGAAAAAAACAACCACAGAATTTGTTCTGAGGTTTGTAGCAAAACATTTTACAGCTTTTCTATTGATACCATTTTTCTAGGGCATGTATGCCTGTTCAGGGAAGCAAATAATTGCTAGTTCAATGACGCCAGGAACTAGCTGTCTTAGCTCAGGTCTATTTATTTTAAAAAATAAAGAAAGCCTTCTGTTGAAGTTGTGCCTGCTGGCTTAGTTTCATCACAAACGGTAAATCAATGGCTTTAACAGTCTTCAATTGAAAATATATTTCATATAGCAAATGAAAGAATCTGGAGAACAACAGCACAATGTTATTTGGAAAGGAAGGGATTTTACTTAAGCAGAACAGGAATAATTTATTTTTTTATTTTTATCCTTTTTTTAAATCATGTCAGCATGTAGTGTTTCAGCCACTAATGAATGACACTTCAATCTAAAAACATGTAATGGAAAGAAGACTTCTAAGCTACAATTATGAGAATAGTGTTGTTACTGATAAGTTTAACCAACTTTTGGTAACTCTAGTTACCCCATTAACAGATCTTTTCAATGTTTCTTAGTTACAAACTTTATCCAAAATACCAGTGGAGTTCAGTGGAGCTTTGCTGGTTATAGCTTTTGAGAGGCGCCTTCCATTGACAGACAATAACAGGCAGTTTCCCTGATGAAAACAAGAGAGAATGTTGACAGATCACAAGTATGCAATCCTTAAAATTTTATTCCAGCCTTATGAAAATGTAGTTGATTTGGATTTCTACAGTAACAGATGGGTTTTAATTTCTACTTTTTTTAAAGATTTGTCTTCACTTTAGATGTACAATATTTACTTTTTGTTCTTTGTTACTAAAATTGTGGTTCCTTTTCTACTCAGTAAAAAAAAAAATACTCTCAAATTATCAGAAATATTGAGTCACTGAAACCTTGGAGTATTTTAAGGACAAAAATGAAGATAATAGTGAACATCTGAGTAATTTGAATGTATGAAGAAACAGTGTGGAGTTCAATGTGTAGTCATGTTTACCTTCATTGTGCTTTAAAAAAAAATTGTTTAAGATTTGCATGAGCTTTGTAAAAATTGGGACAGCATACTTTGAATAAATTGAAACAAATTTCAGAAACCATTGTATCCTTTATTATTGTAATACCTTATGTTGTGTGCCTGATGCATAAACAGAATAATGAAAAGCAGAAACTCCACATGTTAGTTTAGACCCTTCAAACTGCAACTTCGGACAGGAAAGACTGGCTGATGGGAGAGAAGATGTAGCTTTAAACATTGCATTCCTCCAGTCATTTAAACCGCTGAAGATTGCCCATTTCTCATAATAACATCTAATGTAATATAGTCAAAGATGTATTATATAACTTGTGGAGACTTTTTGTGGTTCTGCACTTGACACACTATAGCATTTGATATTTCCTCCTGATAAAAGGGCATCTCCAGTAATTTGGAACATTTGTCAAGTTTCAAGTTTTAAGCTAGATGGACATAGAGCTTTTCAAATATACAAACCAAGGCCATGCTTTGGCTTGACACTGTCCTGTTATTCTGTGTACTCATCGTTGGCATGTTCCTGACACATCGCTGAGCAGTACTAGCTAGATTTTTCTCCAGAAGCACATAGTATGGGGGTCCTGAAAGCCAGCAGCCTTTGTGTACAACTTGCTTATTCTTACCTCAGTGAATAATAAAATATTTTTTACATCTTCACTGCTTTGATAACACCAACATGAATGCTTCTAAACGTGTGGGTGGCTGCTGTTCTCACATAAGTAATCATAGAATGGTTAGGATTGGAAAAGACCCCAAGATCATCTAGTTCCACCCCCCTGCCATGGGCTAGAGCACCTCACGTTAGACCATGTTGCCCAAGTCTCTGTCCAACCTGGCTTCGAGCACTGCCAGGGATGGATCATTTACCACTTCTTTGGGTGATCTGTTCCAGTGCCTCACCACTCTTGCAGTAAAGAACTTCTTCCTTGCATCTAACTTGAACTTCTCTTTAAGTTTAAACCCATTACCTCTTGTCCTATCACTGCAGTCCCTGATGAAGAGAATGGTGTTTATATTATTTATTGACAAGTGTAAAATATTTTGGCTGTTGGGTTGTTGTATTTGTGGTGGGATTTTTTTTTGTGTTTTTTTTTGTTTGTTTGTTTTAGTTTTTTATTTTATTTTTATTTTATTTTTTTCCCCGAATGTAACTAACTATAAGAATTAATGACTCTTAATTATTTATCTGTATTTATAGTTTGCCTGTATCTCAGTGCCCAAGGATGCAGTACAAGTACTCTAACTATGGAATTCAAACAGAATTGCATGTAGTAGCTTAAATATTATGTATATTTAGGTATGAAGATTGAATTCCAACATTAAGAATAATGGAAGTATGCAAAAAGAAGTAAGGTAATCTTTCTTCACAGTAATTACAATGTTTCAAACAACAAACTTTAACACTTTTATTTGGAATTCAAGTGTTGTGGCACTTGCTACATAGGCTAAAGTAGTAGGTCCACTTACTGTTAAGAAGATCATGACAAGTGGTTTGTATGTTGGTCTATGGATATGTGTCACCTTTTTAATTGTTACTTGAAAAATTCAATCATAATGGTGCATGGTAATTCACAAAAACTTTGAAAATCTTCTCTGGTCCAGAAATCATATGAATATAATCCATCCATCCATCCATCCATCTGTCCATCCACCTTGGTTTTATCTTTGTCCTGACAAAGGTAGTGGCAAAACTCTTGGCATACATTATTAAATTAAAATCCTAGAATTGTACTTTATATATGCTTGAGAATTTTGTTAAATTATAATTGATAGTGAAGCCAATACTCAGAGACTCCCCTTAAGGTCTGATCTTGTTTATGTTAACTACATAAAAATGAATTTAAATAAATGGACCCTGCCTCTCCAGACAGAATCTTGCTAAAATGCTTAATTCTTGTCATTTCAATGACCATTGATAATTACATTTACATAATTAATGTGGTTTAATTTTAATACTGCTTATGCTGAACACTGAGTGTCAAGACAGAGTGAGTTAACACTAAATGACATAAGTAAATTAATAGATTTCTGAATTGTTCATTTAATGGGCAAAAAATTGTGTAGAGGGCTGCTGAATGTCCTCCCATTACATTCTAGTCAAAACATGTGAATTGGCTTATGCAGTTGCTAGCTGAAGTACACCTCATAAGGAAGTGTTTGACATTTGTAGCTCAGAAACATGTTATTTGAATGTGATTAGGTTCTGTTTGCTTCTTCATTTGTCAACATGAAATGAGCAATTGTGGTTTAGAAAGCAAACTGAGAAGTGCTTCCCTGCTTCATGTTGTTTAGTAAGTGGAATAGTTGTTGTTTATACCAACTGTTCCCTGCATGCTGATAATTTAACAGTGTCAAAACCAGACAGAATGAGGACATTACAAAATGGCTTTAACTCCCATGTCGTGTCTAGGACCTCTGACATTAATGGATAATTTACAATTTCAGCTCTTTGCATAAACACTGCAAATCTTTTTTTCCCATCTGAAATATTTTTTTGATAGACTTTTTATGGGAAACTGTGTCATAATTACTTTTCTTGTTTTACAAACTGTTTAAGTTGAAACATGTTTCTGGATCTAACTTAAAACTGGAAAAACCCCAACAAAATCACTATTAGTAGTGACAAAAATCAAACAAAGGAAATGTTTATGTTTGAAATAGGATTTCCCTTACGTGATGCAGTGATTTCAGCTAACTTCTGACTTTAACAAAGCAAGTATCTTCCTTTGACCTAGACAGCATTATGCAGTCAACAGAGAGAAATAGCCACTTCTAACATGTTTTGCATGTTGAAGTGTTTAAGTGTCCTCTTAGGAAGTGCCACAACTACTGTAAGCTGAAGTAGTTGCCTACCCAACCCCCAAGAATGAGACATTCCTCTCTGGATGACTATCAGTAAAAAAGGTCTGGGCACTTTCTGCAGCCCAGTCTGCAATGCAGGCCCTCCATCTGGGTGGAGGCATCAGCCACTATCTGAGTAGACGATGCAGCCCCCTCCACAGAAGCTGCAGCCTTTGCTCTTTTACGAGTGCCTACTGTTCTACCTCAAGGATCAGTTAGGATGTGAGACAGATGACCTATGGAGTGTGTCTCCTTTAAAAGGGCTCCCTGCTTTAGTGAACTGCTGTGCCTTGTTTTATCCGTTCAGGGGTGGTGGTGGTCACTCTTGGCGCTGATCCCTGTGAGTCAGGCGCTTTATCAGTAAGAGCTGCTGGCTCCAGGGCTCCAGGGTCCTGTCAAGGGCTTGGGGCTCCCTTGGTGGCTCTTGCTCAAGAAACAGACTCCTGGACAGTCTTTTCCCCATTTTCATGGAATCCTAGAATCCTAGAATAGTTAGGGTTGGAAAGGACCTTAAGATCATCTAGTTCCAACTCCCTTGCCATGGGCAGGTACACCTCACACTAAACCATGCCAACCAAGGCTCTGTCCAACCCAGCCTTGAACACCGCCAGCGATGGAGCATTCACAGCTTCCCTGGCCAACCCATTCCAGTGCCTCACCACCCTTAACGTAAAGAACTTCTTCCTCATATCCAATCTAAACTTCCCCTGTTTACGTTTGAACCTGTTACCCCTTGTCCTATCACTACAGTCCCTCATGACGAGTCCCTCCCCAGCATCCCTAGAGGCCCCCTCCAGATATTGGAAGGCTGCTAGGAGGTCTCCATGAAGCCTTCTCTTCTCCAGGCTCAACAGCCCCAACTTTCTCAGCCTATCTTCATACGGGAGGTGCTCCAGTCCCCTGATCATCCTCGTGGCCCTCCTTTGGACTTGTTCCAACAGTTCCATGTCCTTTTTCTGTTGAGGATGCCAGAACTGTACACAATACTCCAAGTGAGGTCTCACAAGAGCAGGGTAGAGAGGCAGGTCCACCTCCCTCGACCTGCTGGTCACGCTCCTTTTGATGCAGCCCAAGATACGGTTGGTTTTCTGGGCTGCAAGCGCAGACTGCCGATTCATGTTCATTTTTTCACTGGCCAACACCCCCAAGTCCTTCTCCATAGGGTTGCTCTGAATCTCTTCCCTGCCCAACCTGTAGCTGTGCCTGGCATTGCTCCCACCCAGCTGTAGGACCTTGCACTTGGCATGGTTAAACTTCATCAGGTTGGCATCAGCCCACCTCACAAGCGTGTCAAGGTCCTTCTGGATGGCATCCCTTCCCTCCAACGTATCAACCGAACCACACAGCTTGGTGTCATCCGCAAACTTACTGTGGGCGCATTCAATCCCACTGTCCATGTCACCAACAAAGATGTTGAACAAGACCGGTCCCAACACCAATCCCTGAGAGACACCACTCATTACTGGTCTCCCGCTGGACATTGAGCCATTGAGCACTACTCTTTGCATGCGGCCATCCAGCCAGTTCTTTCTAGTTCTGAAGGTGTCCTTTCTGGTGCTGACGGCGTCGTCTCTTGAGATAGTCACCTTGACAAAATCAACATGCCCTCACTTTATGTAGGTTATGTTTATACCAAGGAATGAAGTACTCTAGGTGCCATTTGCTATTTAGAAGGAGAATATTACCATGTTGATGCTCTTTCTCCCATGCTAACCAATGGTAAGCAGGGAGAATGATTTGGAATATCTCAAGCACCCTCACAGTGCTGTCACCTCTGCTCTAAGCAGATTTAGAAGGGACAGATAGTCAGAAATTTTGGCTCAGTGTGGCATTTACTCTAGCTAATCCTTGGGTTAGACTTTCCATAGCAGTACACAGCATAACCTTGGTGGAGGTAGACAAGAAGAGCTTTAGGTGTCAACATTTTCTTAAATAAAATCAACTATGGGTTTACTGGGATGTCCTCTGGTGGGAAGCTACGGCAGGCCCGTGGATTCCCTGACTGAAGGCATGAAGTTAGAACTCAGTCTCAAAGATTTTGAAGTGTATCCATGAGGAATGAGGCACTGAAGGCATCTAAGTGGGAAAGCAGAAGGCATCCGAGCAGGAAAGTAGAAAGCATCCAAATGGGAAAGTAAAATTCATCTGGAGAAGCAAGTCAGATAAGGGGAGCAACTAGCAACAAAGGAAGAACTTGGCAAAACAATGGACTTTAGTAACATTGTAAAGGGTAATCTAATAATGTGCCATTGCAAACTAATATAAACCAATGGCTAATAAGACGTGTGTGCTAGAGAAAGTATACAAGTAGTGGTTTGTAGTAATAAAGAGACCTACCTATTTTTCTTCCCAGTAAGTCACTGAAGATACGTGTATGTGTTGTTTGTCCATCTCAACTGTGACAATGTCCTGTCTCTTCATTTTGACTGCATCAGGCAAACTCGTCATGCTGCATGGGAGGAGAAATGCTTTGCATGATCTGGCCTTAGAAACCTGTGTCTTTTTCCAGGGAATGACTGTTTCTTACCCTTACCCCTCATAATTGTGCTTACTAGTTCTGGGACTTGATCCAAAACTTGTTACCATCTGTCGAGAAGAAAACAAAATGCATGACTTCTTAAATCTGCATGGAGGCTTATGAAATATTGTGGTGTCAAAAAACATGTCCAAAGTAGTAAGAACCCTTTAAATTTTAAGTATTTTATACTCATGTTGGCTAAAGTCCAGTGAAATCTAGTGAAATAAAGGCTTTCCTCTCCTATGCTACTGACATTCTGTATTTATTTCATTTCCTAAGCAGGTGCTTTGCCTGAAGAAAGCCAACTGGTGAAAACATAAGCACAGCACATGGTCAAGAAATTAAATAAACATGCTATATCATCTGAACATGTGAGTCAAGCTCTTTTACCTACTTTTGACTTCCATCAGCAACCTGCAGCCTTTAAAATAGAATCTTAATTGCTAAGCCCGTTCTTTTAATGGATTGCTCTTCCCAGTGAGCACTGCGCTCAAAACATTATGTGCAATATTAAATTGTAATGACCTTACACTGGATATGAAGTATCTGTTTATCATACATAAAAGCCCTTTCAGAAGTTTTTATTGCCTGCCGCTGAATGCTCTTCTGTCCTGTGATTTCTGACAGGATACAGTAAAACAACAGTTGCTAAACTTTCTGGATGCTGGGCCTGAACTCTGCATTTAAAGGGAAAGTTATTTAGTTACAGCTGCAAACCTACTCCAGTGCATTGCAAACCTACTCCAGCGCAACACAAACCTTTCAGAAAGGAGGTTTAACAGCACAGATATAGCTGAACAGCTAAAGAACTTTAAATATCTATGAAATATAGAATCAGAGAATGACTTGGGTTGAAGAAGCCCTGAAGATCATCTAGTTTCAACCCCCCTGCCATGGGCAGGGATAATTTCCATTAGAGCAGGTTGCTCAAAGCCCCAGCCTGGCTTTGAACACTGCCAGGGGTGGGGCAGCCAAAATTTCTCTGGCCAATCTGTTCCGGTGCCTCTCCACCCTCATAGTGAAGAACTTCTTCCCAATATCTAATCTTCCCAATATATAATCAATTTTGCTGTGCAACTTCCTTCCTACTGTAAAGGTGACAACAGATTATTAACAGGGATAAGCAACTCTGGGTACATGTGTGAAGCCTTTCACCCACTTACAGGTTTGCGCAAGGATATTCAAAACCAGCGTATGTTAAAAGCGGCTGAAGCAGACATATCATCACCAGGGCTGGTACAGCCTGGTGTTTGAAGTGCAGATTGCTTAGATTATATACATTTGTCAGTGCTGCCAGGTACCACTTTATAATGAAGCATTGCAATACCCAGCAGAAGCACAAAATCAGATCATTAATAGGTCCTTTTTTCACCTGTTTTAAGACACCTAAAATGGAATAATCTTGCTCTAAAGTAATCCACCTTTTATCCTTTATAATCAAAGAGAAAATGTGCCTTCACAAAGTAACCTATCTGGTTTTGATGCTGTCTTTGAACAAGGTGAGGTATCCTCAGTTGGTCCTTATTTATTCTTATTTGCTATAAACAGAGTTACTACTAAGTAGTAAGAGACCTGGAAAACTTACTATGGGCTTCAACATTAACTGAAATGAAGTTGATCTCAGTTGATGACAAGAGAATTGGAAGTACTTCAGCTTGAGAGGTACTCTGCTGCAAACAGGATCTGTGCAGATAAGGCCTTCAGTGACATGGTTTAGTGATGGAGTTGGCAGTGCTGAGGCAAATGGTTGGACTTGATGACCTTAAAGGTCTTTTCCAGTCTAGTTGATTCTATGATTCTGTGTAAGAGAGGGCAGATGTGGAATCAATGGATCTCAAAGTGAGCTGGGAATGCAAGGGGTTAGGCACTCTTTTCTTAAAGTTGTCTAGAAACCTGGGCTTGAAAAGACCTTTCCCAGTAAAATACATGAGCTATCCAGGTTTTATCTTCTGCACAAATTTGTCAGAGAAAGTAACTCTGATCACTATGGGAAGACCACCTGAGGTTTTAAGTTTAAGAGTATCATCTAGCTCTACTACATGTTTTGCACAGCCCTCATTTTGAAGTGTGTGAGCTGAAAGTGGTTTTGTAAGCAAGATGGGTACAGAAATGCTTTCATAACTGTGCTTTAGAGAATGGAGAGCCTGGCATTGTCAGGACTCATGTAGTCGCAATTGTTTACAACTATTGAAGCTTAAGTGGAGCTCTTTTGGGTTTTTTTTTGTGTGTTTTTTTTTTCTTTGTGGTTTTTTTTTTTTGTGTTTTTTTGTGTTTTGTTTCATTCCTTTTTTTTTTTTTTTTTTTCTTTTTTGTAGAAACACGGATTCCTGAGGAGTCTTTGTGCATCCTGGCTTTAGCAACGTTTTATTCTGAAGAGGCAGAGTTTGCATCTACTTATCTTTATTTAGATTTAGGATATTGTGGGTCTATGTTTCTTTATGATTGTCAGCAGTGCTAGTGACTAATAATGCTGTCTTCATTTAGCACCATAAAAAAAGAAACTGAAAAAAATAGCCATTTGTGAAATGGTTGTCAATGTTGCTTGCCTTGCAATGCCATTCCCAATAGTTTAGTTTTAGAAAAAGTAATTATGTTTATTGCTCTAAGGTATGTGAATTCTTTGCATGTTTTTGGGGTCTATCTGAAGAGAAGAAGAAAATGCTGTCTGTTTCTTTTTACTACCTTGGTACTAATTTATAAACCTTCAGTATGTCTATATTTCAAACTAGATTCTTATCCATGTTATAGACTTCTAAATGAATTGCACTTCAAATAAAAGTGAAGAATGATCATACAGGGTTATAAATGAAAAATCAAAATACGCAAATAATGTTTGTATGAAATAACAAATTATAGTGACTTGCAGTATTTACCAGTCCTATAACTTATAGTTGTGGTATAGATTAATGAAATGTAATAACAACTGTATTTATTTTTCTTCTTGTGCAATGGGACTGCTTTTCTAATCTCCCTTGCTAGCGTTAGATAATGGAAGGTAGGATGGTCTTCATGAAATCTGTGGTAATAAAACCAAACATTTCATAAATGTTTTTCACAAACACATATTTTAAAATTAGGAGGGATTTCTATTAGACGTTGTGGAGGGTGAGGACAGGGTCAGCAGTAACTCCTAAAAATGCCAGGGTCTCTAGCAACACCTTTTCTGAGGAAAGCGGATTTTTTTCCCCCCACATTTCTAGACAGGTCAGTGACTCATGTTTATGTGAACATAGTGGGGTTTAGTGGCATAAACTTCATGCGGCTCTGGCATCCATTTGGGTGCAGGACTGGAGAGCTGCTCAGCATTTCTCTGGTAATGACAGCAAGAGAGTCTTGTTGTCTGTTCCCAAAGTGACATTAATGAATGGAAAGGTCTATTCTGTACAAAGACTTGTACCATGACCTATTGGGCCACGAATGTTTATCTCTGTTTATTATCACAGATAATAGTTATTGAGAAACAAAAGATACAAGGAGTTTCCAAGGTAGCTTGAGACCACAACTTCACTGCCCAATAGACATTCCAAGTGAAGACAAGCAAAGTAGCTCTGCACCCTAGTTACTGTTACAACACATGCAGTGAATAACATTATGGTACCAATCTGGAGGGAGACAGGATATTTAATAGTTTTTAATTTTATCCCACACTCCTTTTGGTTTCATTTGCAAAAAATACAGAAGAAGACACAAAGACACTTTAAACATAAATAAATGCAGTCAACTGGGTTAAATATGATAGATATTAGATTCTATTATGTTTTTCTTCATTTTGTACTTCTATTTAAAGACTTAAGAATTTATAGAGTTACAGAAATTATTCCTGTCTCATTGTTTTGGAATAGCAACAACAAAATAATTTCGTATGAGCAAGTATACGAAGCATTAATTTTCTTTTCATGTTGGCACCATGATAAAGAGGCTGTGGTTTAAAGATCTTTTCAAAAATCAGATTTATTTTTTCCCAGGGGAGTGTGATGCATGACTGTGCTACTTCTGAGTATGATAATGTACTGAGGTTTTAATTTTTCTCAGGAAACTTCCAGCTGTCTTAAAATTATTTTTATTAATGAATGTGGGCTGGAATTCCCATAGGAATATCCAGAATATCAAAATTTAAAATCTGTAAGGAAAAAAAAAGTTTTGATGCAAATTCTTCATAATAACTTATTGTAACTTTTAATATTTTAGAACTTTTTACTGCAAACCACTCAAAATAAGCAATGTTGATGAAACAATTGGTTTGAATTTTAAAACCTTAGTTTGAAAAACTGAAATGTTATCTTTCAGCCGGCCTGTAGAAAAATGTTCTACAAAAAAGTATTATTATGAAACATGTCGTGGTTTAAGCTCCCCACCCACGCAGTGTTCACTCACTCACTCCCCCTCTTTTTCTTCCCCCAGTCCCAGGGGGATGGGGAGGAGAAGCGAAAAAAAAAAAATAAATGCGACTCGCACAGGTTGAGATAAGAACAGTTTAGTAACTGAGATATAATACAAATCACTGCTGCTTGTAATAATACAATAATAATAAACACCAGTAATAATACAAGAGAAATACAAGGAAAGAGAATACAACTGCTCACCAAGCCCGACCCAGCCAGTGCACCCCCCAGCAGCAAACCCCCCAGTACCAAAAACCTGACCATGCCGTGCACCCCCAGTCCACCATCACCACACCCTTCCGGGGCTCTGCCTTCCTGTTTCACATCCTGGACATGACGTGCTATGGTATGGAATAACCTCTTTGGTCCGTTTGGGTCAGGTGTCCTGTCTCTGCTTCCTCCCGGCTTCCCCTCCTCCCTGGCACAGCATGAGGCTCAGAAAGTCCTTGATCAAACCAAAACATTGCCAAGCAGTAACTGAAAACACTGGTGTTATCAGCACTGCTCCCAGGCCCAAAATCGAAAACACTGTGCTGCACCAGCTACCAAGAAGGAGAAAAATGACTGCTACTGCTGAACCCATGACAAACACTATCTTTGTAACAGGAAAATGCACCTTCAATACCTGTGTCTGTCATGTGCAGCATCAACAGAAAGGTAGCAGAGCTGGGAGTGAGTCAGATAGCTGTTCTTGTGCATTCTGTGGAAATAAAAAATGCTGGAGACAAAAATGGAATTCAAATGTGATAAAAGTATGGAGTTGGAGTTACATTTAGGTTTCTCATTCTTTCTTATGCTGAATAAGTGTTACCCCTCTTCATGTCTTAAAATTGAGAGAACAGATTAAATTTTCACCACTTGCAGAAAGCCTGGACAAACCCTAAAGCTTTAGGCAGCATTTTAAGAGATGAACAAAAGCAAAGCATATATAACATTATAAAGTTCTATTTACCTTTGAACATATGAGCTATTTTTGGAAGAGGCAGCCCATTTATAACCATTAAATTCTTCATCCAGACTGCTGACGCAACAGGGACAATGTGATTTCTACATACTTTTATTTCTTCCAGTTTAATGAAGAGGAATTGCAAGATGGTTGCACCCCTGAAGTAATTCTTTAGTGTGAGTAAAACTGAAATAGTCAGCAACCCTAATGAGGAAAGATGAAAAGGCATCACCACTTAATTCATCTCATTATTGGCTCTTAAAATGGAGACAAATGAGGGAGAGATTAAAAAAAAGGGTGGTGAAACAGACATGCATTTCATTTCTGAGTGGTTATCGTGCCGAAGCAGGAAGCATGTCTGAGTAGGGCTGTGAGGGAATTCTGGAGCTCCATTACTAGCTGGCAGAGACACCAGCACAGCATTCATGCTGACTGCAGAAGGGCACCACCAGGAATGTGATTGCTTTAATTGTACCCTGCCTGATCTCGCTTAAAATAATTTCAGATATTCTACCAAAAATTAAAGTTCAGTTGCCACATCTGCTGTTCCAAGTTGCATGCCAAGGTTCTCTCCTTAAATAGGAGCAACTTTTGGGCAGGTTCTGTGGGAATGATTTCCTGCGGAGCTGAAAACTCTGTGCCCACAACAGGCAAAACTACCCCACTTCTACGCCACGGAGGCCTCATCTACTGCATTTAACTGAAAGAGGTAACCTTTGCAGCATTGCCCAAGTGGCAGAGATTATTCACTCTTTGTGTATTCTAATTATAAAGTGGTCAGAACAAATTTATTGACCCATAAATTTTACACTAAAATGTTATAGTCATTGATCTCCATTCCTGCAGCAAATACATAGGGGTAGTGGAGGAGATGCAGAGAGACTGACTCTCATGTTTATTGTTCACTTGCATTTCTGTCCTATGAAATGATGTTGAATATCCTGCTTCCCCCTCAGATATTTCACTACCACCTCACCCACTATGTCCCCTCAGCATGTGATAAAAGGCATGACGTATCATTTCTGATACAAAGGATACTCTTTTGCTTTGATGGGTATCAACCATTGTAAGTTAAATTGCTTTAGATAACACGCCCAAAAAATCTGTGCTAAAACGAGCATATAAATGCTTATTTTTCTGGTACAAAGACATACGCTTGGCCCATATTTGGAGGCAATTAAATATTTTGCAACTTCTAATATTTTTTTCAGTCTTTCAAGCAGATTTTCTGTAGTCTTATTTGAGATTTGTGTTTCCTTTATCCAAATAACATTAATGATGCCCTTAATTGGATCAGGAGTTTCTCATAGCCATAGAGTACCCTAGCCCATTGCAGAATAGCTGTGCCTATTGGAAACATTACAGAAGTAAGGGGGAAGTCCATAAAGAAAAAGAAAAATAGTGGAAATTTCTTTGATAGAAATTCTTTTCCTGAGGAAAAAATTACTTCTATCAGAATTTCTTCTTGCACCAGAAATAGAACATTAAATCTCAGTAAGCTATAATGAACAGTCTAGCACTAAGAATGTCAGAGAGACGAAGTATCTTGCTTTCCCAGTAAGCAAGCGTAAAAAAATCTTTTCTCTGTTCTTCTTTCCTCTTCAGAGAGAAATGAACTATTGCTTCAATTTCTTTCCTTTCCACTTGTGAACGTGGATGTTTCCAAACTATGCAGATATACCTGTTTGACCTCAAATCTCCTTTCATATTCGTAACTTGGAAGAGCAAGGGGCAATATAGCAGCATAAAATGTCCTTCTTTACTGAGAACGTATCTTCCCCATTCCTTTGCCCATAATCACACTTTCTTGAACTCAGTTTATTTCCTCTCTTTAATCAACCACCACCAGTAAAATTGATCATTGAAGAATCATGTTTTCTGCGCACTTCAATTAAACTTTTGGTATTTTGAAGACCTGCCTGCATGAAACTTTGAGTTTTGATTTTGCCAAAGGAAATTTAGGTATGCTTGAACTTCATATTGATGCATTTCACTTCATCTTTGCAACACCCCACTAATTTCTGAATGGGGGTTTTGAATTGATAATTCTTCATCACATGAATTGGCAGCAACTGGAAAATCTTATCCTTCAAGAAAAAATTGAGTCTTTATTAAAGAAATTTTGACATGTTAGTGGCTGCTCTAAATTGAAACACAATAGGTGTATATAGGAGGATTAAAAAAAAAATAAATTTGAGCCTTATCTATATTTTTTTGCCCCTTCTGCCCTTCCATTTTTCTTCTCTCTATGCACTCTCTTTCTCAATGCAAAGGAACAAACTCTTGTCATTTGCTTTGATTTCTGTTGTTATTTCTGCCTCTGTCTTATCTTCACAGTTTAAGATTATTTCTACACTCCTTGAACAAATGGAGTCTAGAAATTTCTTTGATGAATTCAGTTTTATTTTCTTGTTGGTCTTCTGAATGTAACTCTTATCTTTCTTTAAGAGGTTATTTATTTGTTCTGATAAGGAGCTCTTCTCCACGTTTTTCTTTTCTAAGATATATTTATTCTAGAATTTCTGGGTCATCAACCTGGAAGAAAATTAAGACCTTCTTCTCCTAAAGTCTTCTGTTTCTTTTCTGAAATAAAGAATTTCAGTTATAAAATGTAATTAGGTCATTAGTCATAACAGGTTTCTTGCTGAGTGTTATCCTGGAAATGCATGTGAAGTATTTGAATGCTTTTTAGAGTTCATAAACTTTAAGTATGCTCAGATCCTAGTTCGGGTTTGAGAGAATGTGTTGACTGTAAAAGGCTATTTCAACCTCTTCCACCGTCTTAGTTTTTCTCATACAAATTGCTTTCATTAGGTGCAACTGAAAATAACCCTTTGGAAATACTGCATTATGAAATCATGTCTTGTCACTGTGACCCCCAGGGAATCACTAAACAATCATAACAAATGAAAAATTAATGTCATTCCTTAAGGGTAGCCTTTGGTGTAATGAAGATGTGAGATAAGATAAAATTTTACAATTATAAGGATAAATATGTTCCCTATATGCCAATACAGATATGCCCTTTTACTTCGAGACTGATTTTTTTGTACCATTGTGTATGGTTGTTCCCCTAAATGTTCCCTTAGATTTACAGATTCTGCTACCAGCACTTTTTAAAATTAAGAAAGTGAAAGGACTTGAGATATTCATTTATTGAACAGCACATTTTTCATGCTCTTTCATTAATAAATATGACAAGAAGCTTATTATCCTTGAGAAGTTACCATTTAGGGAGAGTATTGTCAGGATTTTACTGTTTAGATGCTTTAAGTACTTGACTATTATTTTGTAGTTTAACACTATAGAAAGTTTCAGTTTTCTTAAAGAAAAATGGTCTTGATGATAAGCATCTTTCAGAACTAAACAGGGTCAATTTTTAAACAATTGTAAAAATCAGTAACTTAACTATCATAAACTTAAGAATTCTATTAAAGGTATCTTTCTTCACTGTAAAGTAACTAAGAACAATTAACATTATGGTAATCACATTCAATTTCAAAAATATATGATCACTAATTAAGTGGCATATACACTTTATGGTTTTCTCATTTTTTCTAAAATCGACACTTATTAAATCTGAAGGATGCAAAAGCAGATTCTACAGATCAATGTTTGATTCTGCATTTATTGAAGTGTGTCATGGTTTAAGCCCCTCAATAACTCACCCAGTTCGTTTTCTCACTCCCCCTCTTTCTTTCCCCAGTCCCAGGGGGACGGGGAGGAGAATCAAAAGAACTCAACTTCCACAGGTTGAGATAAGAACAGTTTAGTAACTAAGGTATAGCACAAATCACTACTGCTACCACCAGTAATAATAATGACAGGAGAAATACAAAGAAAAAGAATACAACTGCTCACCAAGCCCGACCCAGCCACTGCACCCCCCAGCAGCAAACCTCCCACTGCACCACCACACCTTCTGGGTCTCTGCTCTCCATTTTTTTACATCCTGGGCATGACGTGCTGTGTCATGGTATACCTCTTTGGTCAGTTTGGGTCAGGTGTCCTGCCTCTGCTTCCTCCCAGCTTCTCCTCCTCCCCAGCAAAGCATGAGACTCAGAAAGTCCCTGGTCAGACCAAAACATTGCCAAGCAGTAACTGAAAACACTGGTGTTATCAGAGCAGTTCCCAGGCCCAAAATCAAAACCACAGCACTGCACCAGCTACGAAGAAGGAGAAAAATGGCTGCTGCTGCTGAACCCATGACAAAGTGCTTTTCAAAGAATCAAGCCACCTCTTCTTTGGGAAAATCTGGATGTTCACGTGGTCACTGTTGTCAGTGTTTCCTCTGGAAAAGCACTGGCATATTCCAGGAATTTTAATCTCCAATTCTGGATGTCAATCAGTCAGCTTTCCAAATTGCATTAAGTGGAAAAATGACATCAGCACTTGGTGCTCGTAAAAAACAACAAAGCTGTAGGGAGTGACATAGTGGAGAGAGAGATATGGGGTAAGAGAGGTGGATATGCCACGATGAAAAAAAACTGCACCAGCATAGGCATTTTGGAATTACAAAGGAAAGAAGGGGAGCAATATGCAAATAGGTGCAGGGTTTGTTTGAATAGGGAAAGAAAATGTTCAGAAAAATGAAATTGAATAAAGAAGAAATGGATAATGCATATAATTTCCAGACTAATAAACTGGTACGGTCATATCAGCGTACAGAATAAGGAAAAACCAAGTGCTGGCAACACTCAAAGGCAACTTGTGTGTGGTACTAAATTATAGTATTACCAGCTATGTTTTTACTCAGATTTAAGGCAACAGTTGAAAGAGTAACACTGCATGGAACAAAAATGTTCTGAGACTTACACGCTTGGAAATGGTCGACTTTGCCAGCCAGATCTGTTCACGTACCTCATGAGAATTTTAATTCTGGTTCCTTAATGTCTCATACTGCAGACTAAACTGCATTTCCCATGGTGTACTGTTGATTTATTGTGCTTAAAATTCTGGGGCACTATACAGTCAGTGAGAAATTATGATAGTGTATTTATGAAACATAATATTCAAAAATTCTACAACAACAAAGTAAAGAGGTAGGTACAGCAGCAAATTCTTTCAGCTTGAGGTTAAATATTTTGAGTCATGTTAAAGTGAAAGGTTTCTTTCCTATTTTCTTCATGTATAATTTATTCAAAATATTAAACCTACACATGCATGAGTAAAACAGGAGATGATTCATTGGACCAGTCAGATCTCATTAGAGAATGAAAGAAAATTCATATATGATATACGAGATGGATGCATTTTTGGTCTGACATGATTTTTTGTCACTGAAAATATCATAAACCCTACTTTTTGTGTTGTAATTCTTTTCTTGTTTGATTGGACACAAAAAATATCTAATGTGTAAATTGATTAAGTCAAAATATGCTTTTTACATGGTTAATTTAATTTTCATAGATACATGCCATAATGCTATTTACGAAATACTTCAGTAATATTTTTGTGACTTCTATGTAACTAATTTTCTGTCACCATGCACAAATATCTGTTTTTCACTTGTGTGTTTTTTTTCATATACCATTACTTTCTGTGACTAAAATATTGGATGCAAGGTGTATAATGTTTCACATCAGCAGCAGTAGCTTTGTATTTCAACTGTACAAAATACAGCTGCTGTTTTAAAGGAGGGCTGACAAACTCCTGCTTCTGTTTTCACTTTAAATTTACTCTCACTGGGACTGATGTATAGCCAACATCTTTGAAAGTCAAATTACTGATGGATATACTTAGAGCTGTGGAGAACTTGTTTCAGTGCACTTGCTATAAAGCCTAACTTGTGGACTTCTTGTGTGATAGAAACTGTTCCACAGAGTCAGACACACTCATTCTTATGTGGTTCATAACAGGAGTCATTACTTAAGAATAGGGGTTCACAGAAAGTGACAACCTCAAAATGGGAGCTATCTAATAATTGATGAAAACAGAAATGAATGCTCTGTGAAGTGGGTTCATAGCTGGTGAGCCTGGAACAAGAAGCCTTATCTACTTTTGTTTTTAGTCCTCTGTGTAGACATAGTCAAAATATCCAGTATAAAATACCAGGAATAACGAACAGCCTAAGGATAACATCAACTTGCTTGCATCCCAAAAGGATATTTTCAAAACATGAACCTGCCTGGCTGTGCAAAGAAGATATAATACAGGTTTTTTCCTCATTTCCAAGCCATCACATCAGTGGATTCTCAAATAGCATTTTTATATTTTTGAATTCCTATACTAACTACATAATTAAAAATTGATAAGATTTAAAGAAGGTGAAAAAAGAATGTCGGATGTACTCTGCCTGGCATTTGTTATATCCTGGTGCTTAAAGACTTCTGCAATTTAGAAGAATAAGGTGCAAGTTCCTGGCCCCTATGACTATATTCATGCTAAGAAATTGAATGTGCTTATGATTGTTTTCTATCTCTGAGGGTAGTTCCCACCTGTTAGCCTGGAATGTGCTGACTTTGGGAAAATTTAGCCTAAAGACCGTTCTTAAAAATGCAAGTGTTGACAAAAGATTTGCAGTGCTCAGGGATGTTCCCTAGATATTATTTGGTGGTATAGGTCCAGTTGATATTTCCTTACTGGTGGGATGAAGATGTCCAATCCAGCCAGACCAGACCTTTCTGCAGCAGTATGCTGTGCAGGCTGAGAATGATTTTGGATAGAGTTAAGCAGACAATGGAAATAATCTGAGAATAGAGCTTGGTATATTTTATGTTTAACTGTTAGCACAAAAGCAAGCATTTATAGAGCTAAGGAGAGGCTGTGCTGACATCAGTAATAATGAGAGTGAAAGGAAATTTGTAAAGATGCCTTGTGGTTTCTTGGGGTTTCAGAACGTACATGCCCAAATTCACAATTTGGATTTCATATTTAATTTGTGTGTATTTTAATTATCCATTTCCTGGTTTACCCAAGATGGGAGGCCCTTTGAGTATTTTCTAAGCTGCTGCTTGAAAAAGATATAAAGCTGTGCTGGCTTCTCTGCCAACACAGAAGTTGTAGGAAGCGTTGTACCAGGGCAGTACTTACCGGTTGCAAACAGGCCACTGCTGTATAAATGATGTTTCTAGTTATTAAAATATGAAAACAGGTACATATTATATTGCTAATTTCTGGTTTAATGTATTGTTATTATAATTTGTTCTTAAACAAATAGTACTTCATAAATACTTAACTCTGCTATTATTAGAAATGTTTTTTGACAGTTTTAACTTGAAGGCAGAAATTGGGTGCCAATTGTCCTTTACTACAGCTTTCTTGCTGGCTCTTTATTTGGTTTTGAACATCAATGAATAGGAGGTCCAGTTATTCATTAATATTCAAGAAGTGAAAATCTACTTGTTATCTCTTTGATTAATCCAGTCTATTGTGCCTTATAGCATTAATCACAAAACATTGCAGAGGGCAATGAATTGCTATGTGACTGCAGGAAACCACAAGGGATATTAAACTAAACTTAATCTTTTAAACCAGCTATATTCTAAAATGAATGCAGAGGATAGAATTTCTCAATAAATGGCAGAGTGGAAAGCTTTCTTAAGAGCTTCTGACAGATATCTTGTTGCATTCTTTCTATACAAAAAGACATGACTACTAAAAATGAAGAAGACAATATATCTTTTCTTTCCCTCTAAATAAATACCAGGCTTTGGTGAAAGTTTTGAAAAAATGTAATGTTCAGAAGTTTCACTCAAAAGCTTTAGAGTTTAGTTATTGACTTCTTGTACATATTAAAAAAAATGTGGTTTATTTCAAGAATTCATTTTTAGGGTAAAAAAAGTCTTAATAAACAATAGGATAGGATCACCTGGGTTCATCTCTCTATATGAAAACTTCCCCCAGAAAGCATCTGTAGGGAAGGTTGTCACTTGCCCTTTAATAGTAGCAGGTGCACAGGAATGAGCTTCCTAAGACCAACTGCAAGTTTCACCCCATAAAGGTGACTGGAGAGTGTAAAGCCCATGAACTTTTGAAGAAGGTTATAGAAATTCTAGGCACAGAAACAGGTCTAAGAAAATCCCTTAAAATGAATTGTCCTTTCCAGTCAATGTTTAAACAGATATGATTTGTATGGATAGTCAGGTCCCTTATCATCCATTGCCTGAATTATGTTTCCTACTTTCATAAACGCATAAACACACATAGTGGAAAATCGAGCATGGAAAATTTGTTCTGTGAATACATCTGTTCTCTTTCAATGTGTCTGCTTAAGAATTTTCTCTCCATAAAACATAAGACTCTTAGTAAGTGTAGAGTGGTGTAACAAAAATGTATAATAGGTTGGTGTGTAATGGCTTTCCACAGTTGTACCAGAACTAAGGTAATTATTAGATTCCTAGAGTTCATTTTGGTTTAAAATCATACTTCTCCTTCAATAACTATTGAATAATGAGCCCCAGACCCCCAAGTCTAAATCTAATTCTACCATGAGTTTTTAAAAGCTTATTTTTGTGTAGGTGCAGAGTTTAACAGAAATCCTGTACTACTGTGGCTTTTGCTTGAATGAAGGCTACCCTGCTGTGTTTGATGAAGGAAGATTAGAGAAAGGCGGCATTAATAAATTATGAAGCTGTTAAAACTGTAGGATAACAGAGCAACAGATTATAAAATCAGCAAGACAAAACCTATATATTTTACATCTGTTCAGCTCACAATATGAAATAGATGTGCAGTGCTATAGGATGAAGGCCTATGAAAGTGAACTTTTCTGATTAGCTGTGATCATTGCCAATGTATTTGCTAACATCTCAGGCGAGACAGAAAGATGAATGCACTTAGCCTTTACTAAATTCAAAGGGCACTAAAGACAGAATTTTTGGAAGAATCTCATGGGACAGATGCTAGCAAAGACAAGTCTAGTGGTATGCCTACAGTATACCAATCCTTTTAAGTTTTAAAATAATAGATGGAAATAGAAGATTGAGCAACACAAAAGGGACATTTCTGAAGTTCAAAGTGTGTTTGGGGTCATTTCTGGAAAGAACTGTTTCTAAAACAGTGTTTCAATATTGGATCTAACTAATATATCCACATTTTAGCCTGTAATCCTTCATATTTGCTAACTGAAAAGTGGGAAAATAAAAACTATTTTAAATGCTCCACTTAGGCAATAACAACATACATTTTATCATAGTATTTTCTCTTCATGGTATTTTAACGTAGTAGAGGACTAGAGCAGTGAATCAGACACCTATACATGGAAATACCATGGGGGAAAAATATAAGCAGGTTCACAAGCCTTTATATGATATAGTTGCATTACTCCATAGGTAGATTCTGTTGTGTGGTGATGAGATAACATCAGAGAAGGATAAAGTGGTATGAAACCATGCTTTCTCTGTGTTAGCCTCTTTTGTGTTTCTGTTAAGAAAGAAACTAAGAACTTCATAAAATTGATTTTGACTTTGTCAGTATGTCGTTTGAAGGAAGAGAGAATAAGGGGAAAAAAGAAGTCCTGAAAATATTGTAACACACTATTTTTATATTTTATAAATGAATCTGACAGAGGCTATGTCAGATTACTGCCTTCTGCCAAAGAAAATTTAATGGAATAAACAGATATTTTTTTTGTGTGTGTAAACTAGAAAAATCCAGACAGGCTTTACAGTGCTCATGTTCTTGGGAACACTGATCTGATTGCCATGTTGCCTTTAACTGTTGAGGAAAACAGAACAGCATGCCTGAAAGAGCACTTGAACCACACCAGTCCTCTCCATGAGATGAATTACAAAACTGAGTTTTATGCATAGAATGACTTTTCATCTTTCAGTTCCCATGCATAAAGCTTTTGCAGCAAGAGTCAGTATGATTTAGAGATCCAGAATGGCACAAAAGAAATCAGTTGCGGGCCTTCATTTAATGTAAGTGGCAGCACTTAAAATTATTAGTACTAAAATCATAAAATCACTTTAAGAAAGTGTATTGGGATTGCATGTTTTTTCTACTAGATGATGATACAAGGCCCAGCTGTGTGTATTCTTTTCTTGATATCAGCTGTAAAACTATAGTGAGTAATAAGTTATGTAATGTAGATATAATAAGTAATCAAGTAATACACCATACAATCAAATAATTATCAGTTCAAATGCAAAGGAGGATTTATTTATCTATTTTATGCCTTATGTGAATCTCCCTGTCTTAGGTTATCATCAGAATTCTGTCATGGTAAAGCAGAAAGCAGAGGCAGGAACAGAGGTTGTGTTATAGGAACAACATGATGTATCACAAAGAGGTACTGGATGGTGGTCCAATTTAGGAAGGCAAAATAATTATGGCTTTTCTACTGAGGTTTAGAAGTCTTTATAGAGAAGCTCATATGTAGGTCTTTTGCAAATGATATGATATGATTTGTTTTGCTTCTAAAATTAAAATGGAAATGAACTTGCAAGAGATTCTTTTCAAAGTAGTCTGGTTTTTGTCTTCCTTCAAGGGTTATCAACCGTTGTTTCCTCTTCTTCCTTCTCCCCATCAAATATCAAGCAGTTCAGCTGTTCTCTGAACAGTAACTGAAGCAAATTTAAGGAATAATATGTGTAAAATTGAGCAAATAATATCCTAAAATACCTAGCACTTTAGTCAGACCTATCTTTAAGTGTCTATTTGCATATACTTTCCTGTATAGGAAATTTCATCAGCTTTGTCCTTGTGAGGATTATAGCAATTTAATTGCTTTTTTAAAATGATATTTTACTTTTTACCGTTGCATCACTTTAAATGGCTTATAGAGATTCAGTAACTGTGTTTATGAAACAGTTGGTATGGGTCTCTGGGCAGTAGGAATCTACTTTAATCTGCAGATTATATCTGTTATACCTTTCATAAAGTTTCATCAGAAACTGTTTATAATTTGTGGCTGATGATGCTAATTCAACATTGTAAGTAGAACAGTTTAGGCAAAAAATTGAGTCAAGTCCTTTTCTGCAGAACAGTGCAATTCTGTTCAAGATCCAAACACTTCATAAAATTGATTTTGCCTTTGTCAGTATGTCCTTTGAAGGAAGGGAGAAAAAGGGGAAGAAGGGAGTCCTGGAAATGTTGAAATGCTCTATTTATATTTTATAAATGAAATGCAGTAACAGTTCCTTTTGAATTTACCTATTGTTTCATAAATTTATTTTGCATTATCTATTAGAATATAAAATGTAATCAAAATGGAGAATTAATGCTTAGATATAAAACTGTATTTTTCATAGGTGTTCATTTTGTGAAGAGTTAGGTTACTTTTAAAATAAAAATGCATTTAAAAATCTGAAAATCCATCATGAAGTGATTTCCTTCAGTCTTCTCTTAGCTCTAACTTATTTCTATAGTTATATATATTATGAAAGTACATTTGAATGATAGAAATTGTATTTTTACATATGTTTATTTTTAAGATTGCACTTGTAATAGAACAGGAATAAAACCTGCCATTATGCAATGGGAAGGGGTGAAAGACCTTGATATCTATCACTTTCCATAAAATACTCTTCTAATTTTGGAACACTATACAAGTCCTTCTATACCTTTTACTACTCTTTTTTGTTAAGCAAGTTAGTAGCCTGACACTTATCTTCTCTCTTGTTCTATGTGAACATACATTCTAAACCACTTTTTGTGCCATAATGGTTTTTTTTTTTTTTTAGTATATGTGAACATCTATAAGCACCTCCCCTCACAAAATTTAGTGTGTTCTGATTTTCTACCAGATGGGTGCATCTACATCTGCTTTTTAGTTTAGACTATAGTGTTTTTCAAGCAATCCTCTCAAATGTTCCCATTCTCACATTTTGTTGTCATCATGGAGGGGGCAAAGACCACAAATTGATTACCTTAAGATTACATTAAGATGGGAAATATATGCCAAGAATACATTTCATGTAATGGTTAATGGACATTCAGTCTTTGGGACTGTTGTAGAGAGAGTCAAAACTACTTCCCTTCCCAAAATGTGTGCATTGTGGATGTTGACTACTCTACATGAACTCCATTAATGCACATCCACTCCTACTTTCTGCTAGGTTACTTGTTAACTTAGGGGCACCTATAGGTATCATGACATTGAATTCCTTTCTAGACGTGTATATATTTTTATTTAAATCGAAGAAATGACTGGTAGGGTCTGAACAATTATTGCATTTTTTAACATTTTTTAAAATAAACCTTTCTGTCTTCCATTATAGTTCTGTAATCATGACAACGCAGAAATGGAAAGTACCTTTTTCTTTAATTGCTCTTTGTTGTTGTGGTAATAGTTTTAGCCACCACTCTCAATTACTGCAATACTTCATTAGACTATCCATTTTTTGTTAGATTTTATTAAAATTTTCAGATTAATTGGTCTTTAAGGCCAAGTAAAAAATCATTTTCTATCTTAAGACAATATTTTGCAAAATATAACACACTTAAATATAGTTAGGAAGTTAAGAATCTTTGATTTATCTTAAAGTTTGCTTAATCTGGGAAAGGAGGGATGGAGGTTCTACGTATATTCAGATCTAGGGCTAAGAAACATTAAAAAAAAAGGCCTTGAACTTACAACCATTTCATAACAGTTCCATAACTGTTTCATAACACTTGTTTTCAGAATGTACTTTCTCTGTCCCTTAAAATATTTAAGACTTCTGAGAAATAATAAAACCAAAAACTTAAACTGTTCTTAAACAGGGATTGGAAGATTAAGCAGTCTCATTGAATAAGTAAAAAAAAAAATAAAAAAAAATGCCTCTTGTTCACCTAAAGCCCTTTTCAATTTATACAAGTACTTTGTCGTGCTCTGAAGGCTGTTGCTAAATGCTATGTTTGAATTTTCTCACTTGAAGAAAATCTTGAGGCCATATTAGTCTCCAAAGTACTGAAATGTCATTTGGATTTTGGGAACAGGAGTTTGACGTTCTTGGTGTCACAGTAAGATCTGATAATTTGCTTGCCCTATTCTGAGATTCAGATTAGTATGAGACAGACTGAGCTTAAAAATTTTGTCACTTCAAAAGAGTATAAGACCCAGAAACACCAGACTTTGATGAGTGCCCCAGGAGCATAAAGCTCTGCTTCTGGGCGTGCCCAGAATGGCCTCCTCCATGATACAGCTGAGTAGTTTATCACTTGCCTCATCTTGTTACTGATGGAATTTTCATCGTTTCCCACTGAACTCTCCAGCAGAGCACACAGCCCACAGCTATAGCTGGGAGCTCCTCAAAAGCCACAGAATGGTATTTTTTTCTTAGACAAAATGTTTAGGGTGCTGGCTCAGAAGAGAAAAATGCTAACTCTGTCCCCCTTCCAAAGGAAGTAACATATCTTCCTGCTACAAACAAAAGAAGTATTTAGAACAGGACTGGGATGCTGGTCAACACCATTGTTATTAGGCTGCATGTGTGTTCTCTCCTTTTTGCTCTTTCCCTTCAGGCTTAAAGAATCCCTGGGTTTCTTGCCATTCATTGATAATTTATTTGGTAAGGACATAATTCCTATTACAGAACTTCAAGTAGAAAGCTAGTATTATTCTAGAAAATTTCACCTACTTTAATCCCTATGATTTAAATACAGGACACTAATAAAGTAACACCAAATATGTTATTTTTACAATACTCCAACATCTTAGAAGACTTCAGTCATGGTATTGGAATCTTTGAACAGTTAGCGTTAGCAAGAGTATGCCAACGACAAAGAAGACAAGGTATATTTGATTCTACACTGGTATGAAAATGACCTGAATTTATCCACCAGATGTACATTTCAGTAAGACGTAATAGAATCGAATTGTTTTAGCTGAATGTCTCAGGAGTGCTTAATGTTCTAGCCTATGCATCATACCCTAATCTACTTTGGGATTGGCTGTATGCAACCCTGCTTCCATTTCTTCCTCATCCTTTCATATCTTGTAATATCTAAGTGCATAGTGGGTCATGACAGCATTTGTATAGAATCATAAAACCAACTAGGTTGGAGAAGACCTTTATGATCATCAAGTATCACTTACTATCATCTGCTCCATGACCTTCCCTGTCACTGAGATCAGGCTGACAGGCCTGTAGCTCCCAGGGTATTCCTTCCTGTCCTTTTTGTAGAAGTGTCATGTTGGCCAACCTCCAAACCCCTGGGACCTGCTCACTAAACCAGGACCACTGATGGATAATGGAGAGTACTCCTTCAGCATCCTTGGGTGGATCCCATCCAGCCCTATAGGCTTGTATACCTCTAAGTGGAACAGTAGGTCTCTATTTCTTCCTGAATTTCGGGGACTTCAACCAGCTCCCTATCTCTGCCATCCAGCTCAGGGAACTGAGTACCCTGAGGAGGGCTGATGTGACTGTATGCTCAGAAGTTCAGTGAAGGAAAAATATCCTGCTGTTCTGCCTTACCATCTCTGTTCCACTTACAGCACAGCCCCACTGCAAAACAGCCTGACAATAGCATGTACAGTTTAAATTAATGACAAAAGGAATATTTTTATTTGAAAATAGTTTTGATATTTTTTCTTTATGAATTTTTAATAAAGGAATTAATATATGCAACTCACACATGACTTTGTCAATCATAATCCTGCTCAACTGTACTCCTGATATCAAAACCCCTTCCTGAAATCAATAAGCTTATTAACTGCCCCTGTATTAAAGCAGATTCACATGTGGGAGGGAATATGCCTCTAGCTACAGTATTTATATGCCACTGCCAGAAGTTGCCTGTCATCTGAAATGCTGCAAAAGGAGCTCAGACCACAGCAGAGAGGCTGCGAAGATTTTGAAGTAACTTTTGCCTGTGCAGACAACTGCAGGCAACAGCCTCCTAGTGCTGGAGCTGACAGCTGCCCCTCCACTTGAATTATCAGTTCTAGGTACATTCCAAAAGAGCTTTTTGGCCTCAGGTGACCTTTCTGGTACAGTGAAAGATCACTGTGGTCCCGCATAGGTAAGAACCTGAAGAAGAAAAGACTATTTTAAAGCTGCCCTTTCTACTTTCCCTAGGGTTGGAATCAGAAATAGTTACAACTACTTTTTTAAAATAGAAAACTGGAAGTCTTCCACAGGGCACACAAGGGAAACTTTCAGGCTTCTGGTAAAAGCCTTCTCAGCATCTGTTTAAGGTTCATTTTCTCAGAAGTCTATCTGTTTTTAACAACCACCTCATCATAGTGAACCACATCTTGATCTGCAATGCTGTATTTGTTATGCTATTTTATGCATTAAATGAGTATATGCTGCAAGTCTTTACACCAGAGTACATCTTGAGTAGTTTACTTGATGTGATTTGCTTTTAATATGCACTTTCATATTTGCTTGCAGCCTTTTACTTTCACATTTAAAAATGATCACAGCCTAAACCAGGAGAGCTGAAAACTACATGATTATTCTCTTTCAAATGCAGAGTCATCAGAGTCCTCTCCTGCAGAGGCCTGATAAGTGCTTTAAATTTTTCAAATATGGTAGAAATTGTGGCCTTTCCCCTTTAGCCTTGATTAGGGTTGGGATTTAACACATGCTGCTGCCGTATTGGCTGTGATTAGATTGTCCTTGGGCAAGTGTATCCAGCATGTGCTAGGCAGGTCAGTGATCAGTCTTCCATGGGGAAAAGAACAAAACCAGGAAATATTCATAATTCATTGTGATCAGACATTTAAGAGTACTCCAGAGACATCTGCCAGTTGTGGGCATTTATTCTACAGCGTTAGTATTATCATTTTGCAATTTGCTCATCATGTCTGTCATTACCATATGCTTTGGTTATTTTGAGTCATTAGTATTTCCTGCCTCTGTATACACAAAACAGAATTTAATTTTCATCATATTTGCCTGTAGAAATATTTTGTTCTTTTAAGCAATGTTCTCAGGGCTAAGAAAATATTTTATATTTAAAAGTAAATAAATCAGTCCAAGGCATGATCTTGAACTTAATAAGAACTACTGAATATTAAAAGCATAAGACACTTTACTGCAAGATTTAAATGGTGTTTTCTGCATTGCAATGAGGTCCATATACATGGGTATGTTGCAATATAACTATTTACAATAGACCTTTCTCAGTTATAGAAGAATAGTCACTTACTTTTCCTAGCTTTTCTACCCCTAAGTTGTATTTGAAAGTATTAAAATTGTATTCTTGACCTGCAGGCTTATGAGCGTAACTGAACACTGAGGAGTAGAATTTGCCTTTCTGCAGGGAGCCAGTGTAATTTCTGTACAACACAAGTCCTACTTAAAGCTTACTTCAGAAAACTTATCGTTTCTCAGTATCACAGAATATTTAAGGCTGGAAGGAACTTCTAGAGACCATCTAATCCATCTAAACCCTTCTACAAAACAGGATTAACTGAAGAAGGATGCTTCAGATCATGTTCAGTAGGGTTTTGAATCTTCAGGGACGGAGACTTCACAACCTGTCTTTGCAATGTTTCAGTGTTCAACCACCCTCACAATAAACAGGCTTTTTGTTATGTTTTAACAGTATTTCAGTTTGTGCTCATTGTCTCTTTTTCTTCCACTGGATACCAGCTGAAGGAGTGTGGCTCCATCTCCTTTACTTCCTGTTGCAGTGGGTTGACCAGAGCTGGCTGGCAGGTGCGCACCAAGTTACTCAACCAACCCCTCATCTCAACAAGACAGGAAGAGAAAAGAAGATGAAAAAAATCATGGGTCAAGATAAGGACAGAGAGATCATTCAGCAATTACTACAGGCAAAAGAGATTTGCAGAAATAAATTTAATTCATTAGCAATCAAATGAGAGAAGGTAATGAAAAATAAGGACAAATCTAAAAACAGCTTTCCCCCACCCTTCCCTTCTTCCTGGACTCATCTCCACTCCCAGCTTCTCTACCTCCTATGAATATTGCAATTCCCTTTGTAAAACTTCCTGAGAACCTAGTCAACTCATTTCTGCAGTCTGTCTAGGTCTTTCTGAATGACAGCACAAGTAATTGTTGTTACCAACTACTCCTCCCAGACTTGTATCATCTTCAAACTTGTTAAGAGTGCACTCTGTCCTCTTATCTAGGTCATTAATGAAAATATTAAATAGTACTGCCCTCCGTACTGACCTCTAGGATTACAAATTCTTTTATCCTTAACATGCTTGGAAATAATTTCCAAGAGGATTCTCTCCATTGTCTTCCCAGGGTTCTAGATTAGGCAGACCAATGTGCAGTTAGTTCCCTGGATCCTTGTCCTTCTCTTAGGTAGAAGTGATATTTGTTTTCTTTCAGCACTCAACAACCTCCTTTGATCACCACAAACTTTCAAAGGTAATAGACAGAGTCATCACAGTGACATTGGTCAGCTCACTCAGCACTTGTTGGTGCATTCCATCAGGTCCTATGGACCTGGGTATGTCCAGTTTGTTTACATGTTCCCTAATCTCATTCTTCTCTACTGAGAAATTTTCCTTGCTCCAGAATTTCCCCTGGTCTCAGGGACCTTACTGAGAGCAAATCATACCAGTAAAGACCAAGGTGGAAAATGCATTGAGTATCTCAGCCTTTTTATGTTTCTTTTTCAACAGGTCCCATGCCCCATGCAGCAGTGGACCCACATTTTCCCTCATCTTCCTTTTGTTGCTAATATAACTGTACAATCCCTTCTTTTTGCCCTTTACATCCTTCCCCAGATTCAATTCCAAATGAATTTGTCCATCCTAACATCAGGATGGGTCTCCTTTTGGTTCTTTGCTGCTTACAAGGCCTGTCTTGTTCACATCCCCCAACACTCTTTACTTTCTGACCTGGTCCACCTTTTCCTCACTTGATTGGGGGTAGCAATCTCCTTTCTTAGATTTTCTTAGCTAAAAAAATCCAGTCATATTGGCTAGACTAATCTTGGGATCCATGTGACTCTTCCTTGGATTTACAATCATAATACTTGCTCATTTCAACTTGAAGCACTGAGCAACAGCACAGCTTTTTTCTGATTAAAGCTTTGAAGATGATTCATTGATTTGTTCTTCAAAACTTTGAAGACTGTTGTCTGATTAAAACTTTGAAGACCACTGCATTATGACATTTTTACTATTAAAAAAAAAATAATCCAGAATCTATTCAACAAAATGTAAATTTCCGGATGTAAAAGGCTTTATAAAAGAAACATTCAAAAATGTCCATTCTTTTTAAACATTGAAATTGAATACTACCTCACTCTTTTTTCTGATTTGTGAAGTCATGGGCCATGGAGTAAAGAGGATGATCTTCTAATTACATTGGAACTGTTTTCTTCACAATTGTAAAGAATAGTTCGGAATATTTCTAGGAGTGCTTTTCATAAAGACTTCGGCTTTTCATGAAGTCCAAAATCTTCCTTGTTCATCCTGTCCTGCAGCCTGGATTTCTGAAACTGGTTCTGAATCAGAGACATTTAGTTTTCCAACAACCTGCTAATAAAGAATCCTCTTCATTCCTAAAACACTTTTTCTTCCACAGACAAGTGGCAGTTTGTTCTCCACCTTGTGATGAATTTCAGTTTGTTCTTCAGCATACACAATTAACTAATCCTTAATGTTTTTCTTCTGTTCAGGTGTCATGTCTTAAGTATGAAAAGTCACTTGAAGTCCAGTAATTCAACCTGATACAAAGCTTTTATAATCATACTTACCAGACCAAATCATAACATTATTTTAGATGTTTTACACCTTTGTGTGTGTATTTGTGTCCCTTACTGGGTTTACTGTTTATAGCTAATAACTGTAGTCTGTCACTTACGTACATTGCTGCTCCTGTTTACTCTGTCTTCCCAAAGCATAATCCAGGAATAAACCTATTTTATACAGAGGAATCAAGGATGCAACTGATAAAATCATATAACGGATTTAGCTCAGAAGGGACCTTTACAGATCATCTAGCCTGAAAACTTGCCATGGGCAGAGACAACTTTCACTAGATCAGGTTTCTCAGAGCCTCATCCTGACCTTGAACACTAAATACATTGTTTGTATATCAGTAACAACAGCGCATGTTATGTGAGCTTGTCAACCCTGGGCAACTCTTTTTCTATTTAAAATGCAAGGTATTTTGTAAATATTTCTAGAGTGGGGGGAAGGAAACTCAGTATTAAATATATTCAAAGAGTTTGCTACTCAAAGTTGCTGTATAAGGCAATTTCTTTTGTGAAGACAATAGACTTTGTCTTGCAACCATCATATTTTTCCCCAGTTTCTGATTATTTGTGAAACAATAAATATTTGAGCAGAAGTTAATTGTTTCTGTTCAAACATTCAACAGATTCTTCATTACTTTTAAATCATGTGAGCATTTCATTCAGCCACGGTGCGCCAGTGACAATAGATAATGATCCTTGATGAAACACACAAAAAATAGAACAGTAATGTTTGGCATGTTTTGTGGGAACATAACCTTGAAAATAGAGTAATTAACACTGCTGTTAGCAAAAGGGAGTCTTATACCAGTTGCCAGACACATGAGGTAATGGTCCGTATTGGCTTCTCCCCCAAAATCCCCAAAAAGTCCCAAAGTCTACTTTGGAAATCCCCGAACAGAGACCCTTTTGTAATAACTGTGCAGTCGTAGCAAATAGCCATAACTGGCCACTCCTTCTGATGTAGGCTGGCCCCCTATGTCAGAATGAGTGTGCACTTCTGCTAGCATGAAAGCCTGAGCCTCAGAAGATGCAGGGAGGCAGAACCTTGTATCACTCAGGTCGTTGCCTCTGGGGGGACACCCACTAAGACTGAGCCTGTCACCTCCAACTGTGATGATGTCTCTTGGAGCTGGCTTCCTGAAAATTATCACATGGTCTTTGGGGCTGGAAAGATAAACACTCACCAAAAATATCTGTCAAATTTTCTTTTACCCTTAGCTGGCTCTTCCTCCCTATCTTTTCGTATAGTAATAAAACAGTTGGGTTTTTTATCTATTGTGTCTTGCCTCTCTCTCTCAACGTGGAATCCTCAAACTCTGGAACACAGTTACAATAAAGACTGATGAAATCATTAGGTGTGTTTTAAACATTCAGTTTATCCATATAGAATTTGGCAACATCTTAAAGGTATTCTGTCAGGCTCATTCACTGTTTAATTATTAGTTGTTGATACTGAATAATGGTATGATTGTTGTCATTTGTCATTACACTCTATTGCAGGTACAAATTTTTTATTGTATGGCTGGCGGTTCCAAGAAGGTTTCAGTTAAATGAACAGGAGAGACAATAGCATCTCATGGAAGTCGACAGCTTCCTTACAAAATAAACTTACAATTTTCTCATGATTAATGAATAATAGCAATAAATACTGCAACCAATAAGCACATACTGTATTTTCATACACTCAAATTGACTTTCTTTTCTTGATTTTGTGGCTCCTAACAAAAAAAATTAAGTTACATTTTGAGAATTAGAATTGTCAGTTCTTGCTGCTGAAGTATTTCTAAATGAAAGTCCGAAAGACACAAGATTGTTGTCCTGGTTAAAGAGAATGTAGAAGTGACATGTGCAAAGTTAGCTTCAGTAGTTTGGATTTTGTGATTCAGCTGCAGAGTCTCGTTACTTTTAATATTTTTACAGCTTGTCTAAGAAAGAAGAATATGTGTGATATCTTCTTTGATTAGCTCATTATGACTGAAGCTATGGAAAAATAATACTGCACGATAGTAATTGAGCTAGCAATTTATAAGCTGTCTATATCCTAACCTTGTCTTTTAGCTGTCAAGTATTCCCTGTGACCTCTCAAGGGGTAAAGCCTATTCCTCTTTATTGTCTTTAATTGAAAGCAGCAAATACCTTTTTGGACTGTAGCAGCAGTGAAGACCACAACAAAATTTGTATTTGAAAATTTTAAGTAGATTTTTTTTAATGGATGGATAAACCTTGTTTTAATCTATTTCTATCCTTTTCTTGTGGGAATAAGTTAAACAGGTATAAATACAGCACACGTGTGTAAGTATAGAACATGCTAAGTAGGCAAAAGTTCTTAGTGCGTGATGTATATACCTTTCCTCTTATGTGTACACCTTTCCTTACACATAGATGGCTGGTTTAGTTTTATACACCATCTGTACCGTATATTCTACTTTAAAACTTACTCGCATGTTAATTGAAAGCAGAGACACAAAGAGCTGGGGATTTGAGATCCTTATTTTCAGTCCATGCCAGTATCCACCTTTGTGTCTCTGATCCTCTTCCATTCAAACAAAGAGCTGTAGATCTTTATGTAGTTGCTTTCTTGTTTCATTTCCATCTTTCCCTCTAAACTGAAAAATAGCTTTGAATGAAAAGACTTTGCTCTACAAATGTGGCTTTTTCACTTTCAGGCAAGAAATGTGTATAAAGCCATTTGGTTTTAATGTCAATAGAAAACAATTAAGCTGCCTTCTGGGTCAATTTCTGTACTTTTGGGCTTTGTACACAAATATACTTGCAGTTCTTTTCAGCTGGGACTTCTAATGCCTGGACCCTTGAGCAGCTTTTCATCACAACTCTAAAACTGTGTGACGGTGACGGAAATTGATCTGATAATGCTTATTTACTTGGACACAAAGGTGTTGTGATTATTAAATAGTTAATACTTATAAGACATTTCAAAATTTTAACTTTAAATGATGAGGTGGCAACTCTTTAAATCTGGAATATGTCTCAAATCGTAGAGAACAGTACCTTATGTATAGAACATTGCCTATGTATTATTGGAGACTGCTTCAGATAATGGTGTGTTTTTACCTTGCTATAGAAATCCTATGAAATGCAAATAGTAACAACAGGTCTGGCTTGGTGCAGGTAGTGATAAAATTTTGTATATGAAGGACTTTGAAACATATACTCGGGACATGTACTCAGCAGCAGTGAGACTTAAATAGGCTACATATTTTCCCTCGGAATGACTCATCTAAAACACGTTTACCACAGTGATCTGAGGTGGCTTATTATTGGGAGAGCTCAGTATGAAAAGATTAAATCACTATGTGCCATGGTAGCCCTTTCATACAAGTTAAAACTGCTGTGACTCACAAGAGGAAGTAGAGTGTATTAGTCTTGGCAGAGGTATGTTAATGTACTGCTTCTGCTGTAGTCAGATCAATAGGAAGATGTTTGGCAACAAGCAGAATTGTACCTCTTTTTTCACCCCTCCCCTCACTGAAATTCTTCTAACTGTTTAGACACTCTTCCTAGCTACTGCCAGGGATCTGCGATTTCTCTTGTGTGTCAGTAGCAGCTGGCAGCACTCAAGCTCTTTTGTTCACATTTTGATGACATTCTTTGATCCATACTTTTCTGCAATTCTGATGATACAGTTTTCAAGAGCTAGGCTGATCATCTTAACACTATGCGTCATAGCTATCAGTGTAGACATCACTGTAGAGAGGATTCACTTCACCTAGCTTCTGGTGTGTGCATCTGAAATTGTTAACTCCCCTTACAGCCAGTGCAGAGGAAGGCATGGGTACAGTTCTGACAATGAATGTATTATCAGGCCTTTACTTGATGAAGAGGTAAACCACTTTTTAGGAGTACTCCTCGGTATTTAGAAGAAATCTAGAAAATTAAAATTAGAGGTTGGACTAGATGACATTTAAAGGTTAGACGTATGCCTCCCACCCTAAATCATAAAAATTATTGTATGGCTCTGTGATGTGTTGCCTGTTGTCTAAGGAGATGAGCTATGTCTTACATATATCTGCCTCAGGATTCCCATTTGTACTTTATGAAAATAGTGATTGCAAAACAGAAAGCATTGATAGACAAAACACTGGCTCACAAGAAGGAGTTGAGATTCCACTGTATTTGTGTTTGTGCTGTAATACCAATGTTCTCATGGTGAAGATCATATTTTTTAAATTTTTTTTCCCCAGTGTTATCCCCTCATATGCAAGACTCCATTACTTCGAGAAAAAAAAGAAGTAATTTTGATTTTAGGACTCTAATGGTGTTTTTTCAAATGTGTAACTGTAGCACAGTTTTTATTGTTTCTTTTGGCAGTATTTGCACTGGGATTTTCCATAACTTTATTCACAGCAGAGATGGCTGGTACTCTTATAGTCTGGTTTGTCTCATTTGCCTTTATCTGAAGTAAACAACATCCATCTAATACAGTTTAAGCTTTGGCACATCTCAATGAGTTTTGTAGGTCTTATATATTTTTAATGCTTGCATTTGACCCTTAAAGTGGATTTTTCATCAACATGCCACAATTTCCTAAATGGCAGTTAAGTCTGTTTTACACTTCCTTTTGATCCTCACACTGCATCCTCTTATCCTAGGTATTGACATCTATTATATGCAATTGTGGATGTCACATATCATAACGAAGTTAAATGATCTGCACCTCTGGTTAGCTATAGTATGTTAGCATTTGCAATGTCTTCCAAAGAATGTTGTCCATATTTTTCTGGCAGATGAAGTTGAATTTTTTCATATTCTGCTTGCATCACCTGTAGTTTTGTCACAGGCTCCTCTGAACTCTCAAATTGATTTTACGGTACTTAATAAATTACAAAGTACACCACCTGAAATATCTCTTAACATTTCTTCCTGACGTTCCATGGTCTTATATTTCCAGCCATTTAGGCTCAATTGTACCTGATGATGATATGTCACAGTAGCAGTCCTTTGAAAAGCTTTCTTTTTTACATGATCTGGGTGGCAGAAACAGCAGCTTGTCGTGGTTTAAGCCTCTCAAACTCACGAAGTTTTCTCACTCACTCCCCTCTTTTTCTTCCCCCAGTCCCAGGGGCATGGGGAGGAGAATCGGAAAAAAAAAATGCAACTCCCACAGGTTGAGATAAGAACAGTTTAGTAACTAAGGTATAACACAAATCACTACTGCTACCACCAGTAATAATACAAGAGAAATACAAAGAAAGAGAATACAGCTGCTCACCAAGCCCGACCCAGCCAGTGCACCCCCCAGCAGCAAACCCCCCACTCCACCACCACCACACCCTTCCAGGTCTCTGCTCTCCTTCTTCGCATCCTGGACATGACGGTGCTGTGGTATGGAATAACCTCTTTGGTCAGTTTGGGTCAGGTGTCCTGTCTCTGCTTCCTCCCGTCTTCCCCTCCTCCCTGCCAGAGCATGAGACTCAGAAAGTCCTTGGCCAGACCAAAACATTACCAAGCAGTAACTGAAAACACTGGTGCTATCAGCACTGCTCCCAGGCCCAAAATCAAAACCACAGTGCTGCACCAGCTACCAAGAGGGAGAAAAATGACTGCTGCTGCTGAACCCATGACACAGCTTTAAAAGGATTTATGCTTCATCACAACTCAATCATGGTTTGAGTGACAACAGCAGTCAAAACTCAGGAATGTTTCTTCTAATTTGATGCCTTCCTTTCTTGTTTGTTATTGTAACTCTAAGTGTTTCTCAGAGCTGCCCTGGATACCTCAGTATCCTGCAGGGTAGACCTTAGAAGAAGAACTCACCATACCTAACAGTTAGATGTGCATGCATAATTTTGTGTTTATACCAATTCAATATGAAAATGTTTCTCGTTAGTGGTAATTAACGCTTGATGTTTGCAGACATGATTTCTTGAAATTCTAAAGCCAGAGCTTTTGAGATGGAATAAAGGCAGCTGCTGTTATACTGTACTTTTGTTATTTGTTAATCAATTAGTATGCTTATAGTAAGGCAGCCTATTTAAAATTACTACAATATTCCTTCTTGCTGCATTGTGTGGAAAAGTCACAACAGTTAATAAATAGACAAAGAGATGGGTAAGGGACTAGGAACATAGATCAGGATGAAGAAACAACCCAGAAAGTAAGCTAAATGCTATACTACTCAGGATACTCACTTGCTTTTCCTCTGTGTCTCCGTGAAGGTCAAGTCTGCTGCACAGTGAATTTTGCAGTGTGGTGAGGCTGAACATGCATGCATGCATACATAGTTATGTCTGCCCTATAGCCTAAAAAATGGTTGGGTTACTCAAGTGAGTGCAGAGAAGACAGAAACAATTTTATATCTCTTCTGAACAAGGAGGCACAAAATTTCAGCTAGTCCCCTAGTATAAGCATTGGTTTTGAAAAGAGGGATATGATAATTTAAAAGACAGCACAATGTGCGCAACCAGAACCCATAGTTGTGTGGTAACCTCATTAAAAACCCCACCATGTACTACATCCCCAAGGGTGTTAGTAGATGGGACTCACAACTTTACGGAGCCTGAAACATGTCTGAGTTTTCACAGGAACAGAAATTTTACTGCCTGATAAAATTAAATATAATTTTCTGAAGTGTTTTCAGAACTAAATGGATTGTACCAATTATTCTTGGAATCGTGAAATTGTATGCAGATACTGTTATTCTGCCCATAGTCCTCTTCTAGCTCTATTCATAAAGACAATTTTCTTTCTATAATACAGGAGAGATTTCCTGTACTGCAGATTGTAGTTTTCTCATTTTTTCGATTATGCTAGAAAACGTTGGAATGAGAAAAGAAAATTTCTCTTCCAAAGATGTTTACTTCTAGGTATTTCTTAGTCCGATATGTGTCATGTATCAATCAGAGAAAATTACTTCTATTTGTCACCTCTACCCAGCTGCCATATTTTTCACTGCTTGTAATTACTCTAAAGTAGTATACATCTGTTAATATACTCTTTCTTTTAAAAATACCTCTGTGTATTCAGATTGTGTCACCACATGGAAAAATAAGAAGAAGAAGATAGAATGAAAACAAAGTTTCTTAAAACACTTGGAAAACTTCATTTGCAGAACAAAAGTAGGTAACAGAGATTTACATTTCATTACAGGGCAATGGTGCTTAGGGTCTTAAGGCACCTTTGAAAATCTTAATTCTAGTGACCTGAGAAGATGTACAGGAAGTGTATATGGAGGACTGAAACCAGCGCTCCCCCTATTAGACATTTTAAACTTAAAAGAGAATTTTTGGCTGAATATATAATGTTGAAGTCTGACATTGTCTCTTGGTTTCCTTATTATTTATATATCACATACATTTGCTGGGCCACATTGCCTTCCACTCCTTCATAGAAGTGAAAGACTAACTAAAATTTTTTTTCCAGGCATTTCTACTTTTTTTATATTGTATATTAAAATTAAGATTCCCTTTTCTGCTAATATTTTATGGTCCATACTTTGCCCTTCTAGAGTTATGCGTCTTTTAGTTTGTTTATGATTAATTCCCTTCACATCATCTCTAAGTAGTCATTACTTTTTTCTGTTTGCCTTTTAGCTTCTTGAGTAAAATCCAATCCCTGCTACGCAGGTCAACACTTTTCCAGAGATTCAGAAACTGTTGATTATCTTTCCTACATTAATCTCAATCATATACTGATTATTCTCTTACCTCTATGATTGCTCTGGTCCATCCTGCACTTCTTCCTGAAAACTCACCTGACTTTCAGACCTCATCTGCTAGTTAAAAGCACCAGCAGCAACAGAGGATCTCTAGATCTTAATGTTCACTATTCTTTCCGGAAACAATGCCAGAACCTTGATTTTAATAGTATGTGGGCAAACTTCCTATTAATCAGGGCTAATTGCTGCTGGAAAGAACATGTTTCTTTTTTAAAGCTACTAGTAGCAATCTTAACCCACTTCATAACAAAATCTCTGCCTCATGTCTCAGAGGAGTGCAGTGACCAGTCAACACACGTTTTATTCAGACTAGTTAATTGAAAGAGTGATTTATCAGCAAAAAATTTCAAACCCCTTTGGCATACTTTTTTCCCTTGATGTTTAAATATGCAAATACAAATTCACCTTCAATAACCATATTTGTTCTTCATCCAAAGCTCACAATGTTCTTGGTGACCTCAACTTCTACAATAAATGCCCTGCAGTCAGTTTGATAAGTAGGACTTTACACAGTAAATTCACACTCTTAACTGGCATGTTGGCTGAAATGTCATTGTTTTTCTTTTTAAAAATGAACTTTAGTGGTCTGGTCAACACAAAACTACACAAGACATTCTAGTACCACTGCTGAGAGCATCTTTAAACCAAGCCATATACTGACAGTTTACATATCCTCCTCTATGATGAATAGTATGTTAATTTTCCTGTCTTCCAGGACAAATGGTGAAGGAAATAATAAAAAGCCCATTCCAAATTTCCTGTTGCACACCTGATATAAGATAGAGTAATATACAAAGGAGCATAGAATCTTATGTAATATTTTGGATGTTAATTAAAAATAGGAAGAGTTATACAGCACATGTTCCTATTCTTAAGAATATCTGTTCTTTCCATCTGAGCCATATGCTTGTCACTATTGCTGTAAGGGCAGGCAGGACAAGGTGTAGCCTTAGAGCCGGAACATTTGCAATTTCCACACACCATTCCAAGGTGCAGAATCCAGGCAGATTCCATATAGTGTATATCAGAAAAGAGAAAAAAGAAATTGACTGGCTTTTTGTTTCTGCACCCCTCCTTATTTTTTCCCTAATATCCTACGTTGCCAGCTGCTGCCAACTGCACTATCAGTTTGTTCAGTGTGAGCCTATCAGATGTGTGCATGGGTGATTCTGTGCTATACAGGGCAACATATCAAGACATTCTACAGATTTCTAATATGCAGAATGCAATGTGAGGGATTTTCTTTCTCCTTTTGCTTCTTTTGTGTTAGGATTATTTTTTGGTTGGTTGGTTGGTTTATTGGTGTTCTGCCTTTTTTTTTTTTTTTTTTTAATCTTTTGTCAGAAAACTATTCTACAAATTACAGAAAAGATCCTAGAGGCACTTTTTGGTCTGAGAAATTTTCTGATTTTCCATCTTAAGACTATCATTGATGTTTCAGTATTTTTGTTCACACTATCCATTATCAAAAAGGAGAAAGACAAGCATTTCTTATCATTCCTAGACAAAAGTGAGTTAAAAGAAGGGAATTCGGAAGTGATGTAGAATTTGGCTTGTTCCTGTAGAATCTGACAGTTTGTGCATGTAACATCTGATTACCAGTAAGAACTCTTCTAAGCATTGTTTTTAAGTACAAGACAACAACCTTCCCGATGTGTTCCTATGCCATGATATTAATTAACACTGTGACTGTCATTAAAAGGCTAGTAGGCATTGATCTGTTGATCTCTCCAAGTGATTAGCAACATGAAATTTGCTAATAGGATTTGCCTGGAACATCACTGAAAAGCAGAAAGGCCAGCTCCACCTTTGTAACAATTTCACGGGGAAGGTCTGTCACATGCAAACTGCAACTGCGCAATTCTCAAGGTGAATAAGACTGATATTGCAACTTTACACAAACGTTGTTTATGCCTATTCTTGCAATGACTGAAAATTGTCCTTCATTACCCTAGCACAATCTGGCAGTGCTAAATTCTTCCAAATGAAAAATTAAATGACAATACTTAGATGAACTGCTCTCAGTGGGATTATGAAGATTCGTTAATTTTGTTATGAAAATGTTTGAAGAGACATGATGATAAGGTAAACTGGATTTCAATAGAATAAAGAAAGCCTGTTAGAACATCTGCTCCATTATTAGCATTTCTATTTCTCATTCAAGGAGAAATGTGAAAAAGAGGCCATGTGTATTTGTTTCCATGTGAGAGAGAGAGAAAAAGAAGGAGGAAGAGCTGTTTGACTGAGTGAGGATTTACTGGAAAGAAAGTGACAAAGTTTGTCTTTTGCACAGATTTATTTCATGGGACATTTTCCATGATGAATGGGGCTAAAGGAAAAGTGTCTTGAAAGTAAATGTAAGTGTCTTGTACAGTTTTTCCACTCATTTCTTGTAACAGCATTTGGTTCGTGGTTGGATCTGTGGGTAAGGTGTTTGTAGGATAGAATGTGATAAAGAAATAACTATTTCCCCAAGATTTTATATACTATCAAGCAATTACCTCTTAAAATATATGATACTTAGACCACTGTAATTTTTAAATTAAAGGATTGAAATGGTTATCCACCAAGCAAAATACTGAAACTACAATTTACATAATAATAGTCCGATTTGCATATTCATTAATTTAATTTAATTTGCTACAAATAAAATGTTCTAATCTGGTGTCAGGATAATCTCTAGCCTGCTATTGTTCTTCATTTAGTGCACACATATAACACACACACAGACAAGCACATACTAGCTTTTGTCTGCCCGCCGGAGGCCTTCCCAGCCGACCCGGAGCCGGCCGCAGACGAAATGCACCCTGCCAGGGACGGCCGACAGCCCGGCGGCAGTCCCCACGCCAGCCCTCCCCTCCTGGCCCACCCCCGAGGGCTGGTTGCCCAGGGGACGGAGGGGAGGTGGAGGCGGGGATCCGCCGGACCCGTGCCGCCTGGCCGCAACTCGCCAGGTTGAATCCTCCGGGTGGATTGCGAGGGCCCCACCCGAGTTTCCTCTCGCTTCAAAGCCTCTCAAACTCACGAAGTTTTACTCACTCACTCCCCTCTTTTTCTTCCCCCAGTCCCAGGGGCATGGGGAGGAGAATCGGAAAAAAAAAAAAAGCAACTCCCACAGGTTGAGATAAGAACAGTTTAGTAACTAAGGTATAACACAAATCAGTACTGCTACCACCAGCAATAATACAAGAGAAATACAAGGAAAGAGAATACAACTGCTCACCAAGACCGACCCAGCCAGTGCACCCCCCAGCAGCAAACCCCCCACTCCACCACCACCACACCCTTCCGGGTCTCTGCTCTCCTTCTTCACATCCTGGGCATGACGTGCTGTGGTACGGAATAACCTCTTTGGTCCGTTTGGGTCAGGTGTCCTGTCTCTGCTTCCTCCCGTCTTCCCCTCCTCCCTGCCAGAGCATGAGACTCAGAATGTCCTTGGCCAGACCAAAACATTACGAAGCAGTAACTGAAAACACTGGTGTTATCAGCACTGTTCCCAGACCCAAAATCAAAACCACAGTGCTGCACCAGCTACCAAGAGGGAGAAAAATGACTGCTGCTGCTGAACCCATGACAGTCTACATTTCATAGAATGTGTTTCCTTTTTCTCAAAACATATTTCTCAGTTCTAGGAAAGAGATTTATTATAGGAAATCCCAAGAAAGAAACTGAAAATCATGGTCTTTTCCTGTTTCTGGTTTGATTGTTCGAAATATATTTTTTAATTGTTGATTTGTGTGCTCTTTTCTGGAATATTTTTATTGCTCCTTATGGTCTTTGACATAACAATTACGATTGCAAATATGACAGTTAATAATCGCAGTTTTGGAGGACACTGTTTTAGTGGTCATTTCACATGTTTACATTTAATGGCTTGTTAATATTTGAGTTATAGAAAGACAAATTTTCAGAGATACTTTAATTGAAAAAATTAAGTTTGTCTATACATTATTATTTTTAATATTAGAAATTGTATTAAAAATTTTAACATTTTTGGGAAAATGTCCTTTCAACTTAAGAATTCCTCATAAAATGTTGAAGTATTACTGTGTATAATACTGATCAAAATACGGACAGAATCAAATAAGTAAAGACTGTTCTCTTATTAACATTTCTGTGTGCTATATTTCTACTAGTGTTGCCATCAGATAGGAGAAGAGATTTGTAGCAGTAGCAGGCAATAGCTATGATATAATAATGATGGAAAGTCTCATCCTAACACAGAGTGCAAGAGATCTGAATGAAAATTCCCATGAAGCACTAGAACAGTAATTGGAAAATATTTCAATTTTGGAGCATCTCTATTTTAAAATGGTGTAGGTTTTTTTTAGTAGTTTGGCAGGAAAGGAGAACTTTTTTTTTTTTTTTTTTTTTCTTTCAAATGAGGAAATAGCACAGAAGTTCTTTTAAATCATAAATGCATGGAAACTCCATTTACCTTCACAGAAGATTAGGCTTATTAACTTGAGCACAACACTTGGCTAGTACAGCAGCCCTCCTTTCCGTTCTGTGTGCATTATGGACAATCTTTGCATTATTATTCTGTGTTGTGACATGAGACATCCTAGCCTTCTTTGTGCAGTATGAAAAGGTAGGAGGAATTCAACTTGGAATGGGGGCAGCATGTCAAGGGAGTTGCTCCGTAACCAATATCATCACTGGTAAGAGCCTGTCTCTGTGGTTAGGCGCATTTCCCTCCTCCCCCAGGCCAGGACTCCAAATTACTTGCTGAATAGAAGGCATCTGAGCAACACTTCTTTCCCAGGAAGATGATGTCTCTAGCCTTTAGCATCTAAAAGTACATTTGTATGGTCTTTTCTTGGCAGATGTGAGTAGATCTAACTACCTCATATTATCATGATAACTAGTTACGAAGTAACCTGTTTGCATATGGCAATATTGAGTATAGGTAGACCAGGATCAGCATTCAAAAAGCTTTATTGCTAATTAGACTCAGCTCCACCCCATTTGCACTAAAATTCTGGCCTCACGGAAAAATTTTGTGTATAAGGGTATATTTATAGAGTATTTAAGTGAATCAGATATAAATACAAGCATAAGCATCATGGATTCTTAAGACTCCTTGAGTTGAATTATATGTTCTATAGAAATAATCCCTCTAGAAAATAACTGAACCGTTAGGGGAAGGGTAGAGTCTTGGAAACAAAAAGACAGATGTTTCATTGTTGGAATGACCTTTTTTGCCTTCTGTGAATTAAATATCAATCAAGAGGAGCTGAAATATTAAAGAAAAAAATAAAAAAAAATCCAACCAACAACAACAAAAAAAAACCAAATCCCCACCCCCAGCACCCACCCCAAAACAAAGCAAAACAAAAAAAACACTGCAAAACCCAGCCAGAACCAAAGAAATGTTATTGAAAGCCCTTAAGGAACAAGGTACGAGGTAATGTATTTAATCAGAAACATTTGAATATATTCTGAATATACTTCTAGGAAAAAAAAAAAAACACCACCTAAACCCAAAACCATCATACTTTCTTGAAAAAAATGCTTCCATAAATTCATCATAAAAGTTCAGTAACAAGATTAATGTCATGACAAAGCCTTCAGGTGTCAGGATTTCCTGCAAGTAAATTATTTTAACCTCAACCCAGAAATCAGAGGTTATGATGGGAGACTGTGCAAGCTTGATGATTAAAAGAGGATTCTGATAAAACCATTTCTGAGCTCTAATGCAAATTTTCTAATGGAATGACAAAGTTATCTTTTGTTTAGAAAGTGTTTCTGACAAAGTTCCATATTTGAGGTTAATTACATGTCTACCTGGTTGGGGTTTTCCAAAAAATGAAAACTTTGATAAAGACATGGTGTATGGAAAAAAGAAACGAGAAGTAAACCCAACAAAAATACCTGTTACCATTTTGGCAGAACTGCTAAATAATAGCATTTAAAGGAAAGAAACTCTTGCTACATAGTTATATTCTGTCCATTCCAAGCTCTCCTGTAGTCAGTGTAAGCCTTATCTACAATTTCAGAGGATGCTGAAAAAATTAGGAGAAATTTTGCTTTCAGTGTAACGATAAGATGCAATGTATTCGGATATAGCAGAGACTCATCACAAGAATTTCAATCTGCCATTTAGATGGCAAGTAGCATGTGTTTCTACTTCCAGTTTTTGAATTACCTTCATGTTGAGACTACTGTTTTGAAGCTTCAGGAAAATTAATCACATGTTCATTATAATCTCTTTCCTGCAAGGAAGTGTCCTAATTCCTGTAAGGAAGCAATGTGATAAAGCGTGCTTTTTTAATGGTTCATGTAAGCATTGGTTCCTACCACTTAATGAAACTCTTATTGTTAACAATGACTATAGTTACTGCTGCTTGCTTTCATGAACAAGCTTATGAAAGGGAGGACAATCTTATGGGACATCATCATAATCTTTTTTCCAACCAGTGTTTAATGGGTCTAACAAAATAAGTAATTAACACTTTTAGGAATCTTGACTCTTGATCTGTAGTGGAGTTTCACAGAAACAGGTGCTTTTAACGTTCCTTGCTGCAAAAGGTGACTTTTTGTAAATGTGCAAAGGGATAGTTAGTGTATGAAAGATTTTCTCAGGAAATTTAAGACTGTTTCTCCAAAAGATGTGAGGAACATGGATTTTAACATAGTGACTTATAGCACGCAAGCATGGGGATAAGTGGAAAGAAGTGGGAAAAGGTTTTGTGAGTGGCCTCTGAAAGATTAATCCTCATGTTAGAAATGCTGTTCTACTGCTCTGTCATGCACACTGTTAAATAAGGTATTATTTAAATAAGATATCCTAAATTACCATTTTAGAGTGTCAGGCAGTATACTCTTTATTCTTATCTAGTAAGTTTAGGTCTGCTAAATGTAATTGTATTTACTCTAGTAGGTATTTATATGCAAATATTCAAATTACTGGAATAATTTCCTCCTTCTTTGTCTGTTGAAAACATTTGAATGGTGGAAATACATAAACTGAAACTGGTTTTATAACATTTATATGTCATACTCTCTAAAATCCTGCAGAAAGAGCCATGTTTACCTGCGGCTTATTTTCCCCATTCTCAGTGTTTGTCATACTGTATCAGCTGTTCTAATTATGCTATTGCCTCTGCCTACAAACACTGGCTCATATATCCCCAAACCATCACGATTTCCATGCTACTCCTGCCATTACTTGGTTATATATATACTTAGTGACTTTAAATAAAATATCAGTTCCTTCTTTCTCCACTTCCCCTCTTAAAAGAATGGAAAAAAAAAATTAATGAAAACCCTATGGTAGAATTGATACTTTGGATAGAATGAGGTCTGTCTGATATGTTAATATGCCCTGTATTTCCAAGGTTATTTTCAAATCCAGCCTATTCTTGCTTATTTTAAGAATATTCTACATGTCAGTTTTCCCTTACATATCTAGGTTCTGCCAATTTGTCAGACTTGTTTTATCTTCAGATTGCCCGTTATGTCAGCTTACAAATCAACATGTATACAATATTGGTTTATAAATAGTAATGCAATAACACATTTTAAAAATATTCTGGCTGTACAATAAAATAACTATATGTGGCCAGGATAGCTTTCAACTGGTACTGAAAACAGAAAATATCAATGTTTATTATTATATTTCTATTTAAGATGTGATGTGTGCATACAAGTCACATCCTGGTTTTTAAATCTCTTAACCAAAAATCAGTTGTTCTTATATTCTTTGAGTGAATATATATGAGAATTGTAATCAGGCAGAGTGAAATTGCAACGTGTGAAGTTAGCCACTGAGCATCCCTCCAGTTCCTGCTTAATCCCCACAACAAAAGAGGCTATACAGGCTCCTGAGGAATTGATCACAGGCATGCCTTTTTGCAGATCACAGGCATGTGTTTTTGCAGAAAGCTTCAAATCATTATAGTAGATTTCTGTTGTCCAGGTTGCAAATACAACATGACTGAAGATTGCATATACATTGAAGATTTTAATACAGAACATTGCAAGAAGTAATCTCAATGAGAAAAACAGTTTCCATGTTTGTAAATTTAGAAAAATACAGACTAAAATATAAGCTTGAATGGTGCACTTCTCTCTGCATTCTTAGTGCAGGGAAAAATAAAATTGTGTACCTAGAAAACACAGTGTTACTGCAGATACATGGTGTTTAGCTAATTGTAGACGCCCTGTGAAGTGGTGTAATTTCCCAAATCAATACCCAATTACATATTTTCACTCATATTAATGTTAAATTCAAGAGAGCTGGAAGATTTTTTTCAATAAAAAGTGGAGTGGGAGATTGAGCATTAAATATGGTTGTTTGCCAGTGGGTAGCTTACTTTAAATCCCAGTCAGAGGGAACAGGGAAATAATGCAATTCCAAATGCTCTTTTGCTGGGTTTTCTCTCTCTTTTTACTGTCTAAACTTTGCTGGATATCTGGTAGTGCAAGTTCAGCTATTACTTCCTGTACTTGCATCATTAAAAAGATGATGTTAAGTGATTAAAAATGTTTGAAGCAGACAGTAGATGATGGGTGAAAAATAATTGAACTAGGGTATTGATTAATGCAGATTTTCATATTACTGTGGAAAATAGCATTTGTTTTTGATCACCCACAGACAAAAGCTTTCAGCTTGTTTCCTCTCCACCTATTTTTCTTACTGCTTGTGTATCTTACATGTTTTATTGTTTGTTTAAAACCACACCTTTTTTTTTCGCATTTCTTTGATGTCAGTATTTGTGAGGCAAAGAATGTGTTAACATAATTATTATCTTGTTTTGGATAAAGATGGATTTGCAACTATTTGTTTTCTGTAAGGAACATAACCGTGATTGTAGCTTGTTGCTCATGGTGCTTCTGAGAAAAAAATATTAAAGGTATTGATATTTTATTAGAAAATATGCTGCAGTATGTTATGCTTTAGACTTTATAAGGATTCCAGTTGATATACTTTGTTTTGCCTGCGTTCCTTATCAAATTCTATGGAACATGGAAAGCATAGGCAAAGCTGCAGCTACTCCGGGGAAGAAAGCCTAGACAATGACTTAGCAATCAAACCTATAGGTAGTCATATATCTCTTAAAACTCATTATGATTTCAGAGTAGTTTGAGAACCTCAAGTTTTGGCAAAGGCAATATGAATTAATTTGGCTTATTTTCCCTTGATATTCATAAGCATAATATTTATACAGTTTTATCACTTAACCACTTTCAATTATTAAGTATTCAAAAATCAAATAGGATTAAAGTGAAATGTTACATTCAGTGAACAATATGTCAAACTATTTTTCACTGCACAAAAGTGAAAATTCATGTACTTATAGTTAGGACAGATGGGGATCTAGTAAGGGCAAAGCAAGCTTTTTTGGGAAAACAAGAACGATAGTATATAAGTATTATAAAAACTGGCATCACAATAAATTGGTGTTAATTTCCATGAGCAGTCACTTTAGAAAACCAAATGACTAGTAACTATTTTGGTACAGAGAAACACAGGATTACTTAATTTCTTTCTGTTTCCTGTGCAATCATATAAGCGTTGCGACAATAACAATGAAATCTACAGACAATGGCTGCAGAATTTGCTAGATAGTGTGCTTATTAGTAGACATTCTGCAGGTGTCATGAAGGTCTGCTTTAGCAGAGTTACATGCAGTGATTCTGAATTTAACCAAAACCACCACTTTTAAAGAACAGTATTTGCTAACTAGAAAGCTAGAGGGCTAGAGCATGCATGTGAGTGTTAATGTCTTGCCATCCACAATGTCAAGTCTGTAGACTGGTCTCTTGCAATGCCAGCACATGAGTGTTTACATGGGCTAAGGACCACTTCCAATGGGAAAAAAAATGAGTGGGGCCACACTGATATAAAGATAAGGAAGTTTAACTTTATCAGGACATGCCATGCTGCACCAGGTGTCTGCTGTGGCAAAGAATGGTCCCTCAACTACTTTATATAGTGGCATAGATGTTATTTTAGAGTCCAGCTTCTCATAGTAAATGTGAAATCATGTCATCTGGCAGAATTTTGAAAAAAAAATTTAAAATCTGTAATTTGGTAGAGGTATAATAAAGCTAAATCCCAAATACAGGAACCACTAAAGGGCTTACCCTGGTTGTGTATTTTCAAGATCTGCATTGGACTAACCTGTATGAGCAAATTTCAGAAGCGTGATAAACAAAGCACATTAATGAAAAAACCACTGTGCTGGCTTACTCTGGAAGTTAATTTTTCAAGAGTATTTCAGCCTTCAAAAGAATGCCTTCAGAAGATCTGCCTAAGGAAATTATATTACAAAAGTACTAATTTTTCAAGCCCTTTGAATTTATGAAGTAAGAAGGCTGCTTCATGCATATCTACAATGGATTTTGCCAGGAAGACATAAGCTTATCACAGTCCTTTCCTGATGTTTTCACTGAGAAACCTGAATGCAAATCATCATAAAAGCCCATACTTTTCTATCCACATCAAGTTAATACACATTGTTTATCAGAAATGAAGAATCAGTCTAGCACTAGCCATAGCTATGCAGTTATGCAGTTTTCAGCTTTAACATGGCTCTGATTCAGCTGTTCTGATGTGCGTGCAGTTGTTTCCTGCATCTGTTTGCAATATCTACCCTGGTATGCATATAACAGCATTAACAATAACAGTTAAAAGATAAACTTTGAATAGTTACAGGCATCATCCATTTCATGCTGTCTACAAAAAGCACATTATTTTTACCAAGTAAAAAGAAGTACAAGCATCATCATAATATTATAAATAAAACGTGGTTTTAATGAGTGAAGAAATTTTTTCTTTTTAAAGAACATTTTTAACTTTTTAGGAGTTGAGTTTATGAATCTGTGGATTTATTCTTTTTCCTTAATAATATTTTAGGAATGTAATAGATATTACATCACATTCTTCCAGGAAGGGTTTGCTTTTGATTTGAGCCTCTAAAAATGAATCCTCTAGTTGAATGCAAAAATGTAATTTCAACACTAAATAGCAAATCTTGGGAATCTTAGTCAGACCTAGCTCAAACCATGATGACTGTAAGACTATGCCTGTATGTGAAAAAACTTTAAAAATGTTTTTATTTAGTCTGTGGGTTTAGAAAATAAGTCCATTTTTCTTTACCTTGCCTTTCCTTGCTTTGCCTTGATTTCCAGGTAGAGTTGGGAAAAAAATAAGCATGATCACAGAATCGTAGAATCATAGAATAGTTAGGGTTGCAAAGGACCTTAAGGTCATCTAGTTCCAACCCCTTGCCATGGCTAGGGACACCACCAACTAAGACGTGCCACCCAAGGCTATGTCCAGTGCAGCCTTGAACACCACCAGCGATGGAGCATTCACAACTTCCCTGGGCAACCCATTCCAGTGCCTCACCACCCTTACAGTAAACATTTTCTTCCTCATATCCAATCTAAACTGCCCTATTTAAGTTTGAACCCATTACCCCTTGTCCTATCACTACAGTCCCTCATGAAGAGTCCCTCCACAGCATCCCTATAGGCCCCCTTCAGATATTGGAAGGTTGCTATGAGGTCTCCACACAGCCTGCTCTTCCCCAGGCTCAACAGCCCCAACTTTCTCAGCCTATCTTCATACGGGAAGTGCTCCAGTGCCCGATCATCCTCATGGCCCTCCTCTGGACTTGTCCCAGCACTTCCACGTCCTTTTGATGTTGAGGACACCAGAACTGCACACAATACTCCAAGTGAGGTCTCACAAGAGCAAAATAGAGGGGCAGGGTCACTTCCTTTGAGCTGCTGGTCATGCTCCTTTTGATGCAGCCCAGGATATGGATTGGTTTTCTGGGCTGCAAGCGCAGACTGCTGGCTCATGTACATTTTCTCATCGACCAGCATCCCCCAATTCCTTCTCCTCAGAACTGCTCTGAATCTCTTCCCTGCCCAACCTGTAGCTGTGCCTGGCATTACTCACACCCAGCTATAGGACCTTGCACTTGGCATGGTTCAACTTCATCAGGTTGGCATCAGCCCACCTCACAAGCATGTCAAGGTCCCTCTGGATGACATTCCTTCCCTCCAGCGTATCAACCAAACCACACAGCTTGGTGTCATCGGCAAACTTGCTGAGGGTGCACTCAATCCCACTGTCCATGTCACTGACAAAGATGTTGAACAAGACCGATCCCAACACCGATCCCTGAGAGACACCACTCGTTACTGGTCTCCAGCTGGACACTGAGCTATAGAGCACTACTCTTTGCGTGCAGCCATCCAGCCAGTTCTTTATCCACTGAGTGGTCCACCCATCAAAATGATATTTCTCCAATGTAAAGACAAGGATGTCATGTCGGGCAGTGTCTAATGCTTTGCACAAATCCAGGTAGATGACATCAACTGCTCTAGTCCTGTCCATCAGTTCTGTAGCGCCATCAGAGAAGGCCACCAGATTTGTCAGGCAGGATTTCCCCTTAGTGAAGCCATGCTGGCTGTCACCAAGCACCTTGTTGTTTTTCATGTGCCTCAGTATGCCTTCCAGGAGAATCTGCTCCAAGATTTTGGCAGCCACAGAGGTGAGACTGACTGGTCTGTAATTCCCTGGGACATCCATTTTCCCCTTCTGGAAAATGGGGGTTATATTTCCCTTTTTCCAGTCATGGGGAACTTCACCTGACTGCCATGATTTTTCAAATAGGAAGGACAGTGGCTTAGCAACTTCATTTGCCAGCTCCTTCAGGACCCACACATGGATTTCATCAGGTCCCATGGACTTGTATATGTTCAGGTTCTTAAAATGGTCTCGGACCAGATCCACTCCTACAGTGGGCAAAAGGTCTTCATTCTCACAGTCCCTGCATATGCTTTCCAAGACTTGAGTGGTGTGGTCAGAGCATTTGCCGGTGAAGACTGAGGCAAAGAAGTCATTAAGAACCTCAGCCTTCTCCAAATCCAGGGTAGCCAGTTCTCCTGATAGCTTCTGGAGAGGGCCCACGTTGTCCCTAGTCTGTCTTTTATTGGCAATGTACCTATAGAATCCCTTCCTGTTATCCATAACTTCCCTAGCCAAGTTTAATTGTGGGGCCTTCGCTTTCCTAACCTGGTCCCTAGCTTCCCAGATAACATCCCTGTATTCTTTCCAGATCGCCTGTCCTTGCTTCCACCTTCTATAAGCCTCTTTATTCCTTCGAATTTTCCTTGGCAGGTCCTTATCCATCCAAGAGGTCTCCTGGCTCTCCTGCAGCACTTCTTTCTAGGTGGGATGTGTTGCTCCTGAGCTTGCAGTAGGTGATCCTTGAATATCAGCCAACAGTCTTGGGTCCCCCTGCCCTCTAGGGCTGTATCTCACAGAACCTTACTGAGCAGATTCCTAAAGTGGCCAAAGTCTGCTCTCTTGAAGTCCAGGGCAGTGAGCTTGCTGCATGGTCTTCTCACTGTCCTGAGGAACTCGAATTCAACTATCTCATGATCACTGCAATCAAGGCTGCTTTGAAGAGTCACTTTTCAAACCAGGCCTTCCCTGTTGGTGAGCACGAGGTCAAGCATGGCACCTCTCCTTGTTGGCTCCTCTATTACTTGCAGAAGGAAGTTGTCTTCCACACAATCAAGGAACTTCCTGGATTGCTTGTGCCAGGCTGTACCATCCCTCCAACAGATATCAGGTTGGTTGAGGTCCCCCATGAGAATGAGGGCCTGCAAGCGTGAGGCTGTTCCTATCTGTAGAGTGCTATAGAATGCCTCATCCACCGAGCCCTCTTGGTCAGGCAGTCTGTAACAGATCGCCACATATAATGTCTCCCATCGCTGTTCTCCCTTTAACCCTGTCCCACAAACTCTCTGTCATCTGCTCACCTGTCTTCAGACAGAGTTCCATACTCTCCAGACTATCCCTAACATAAACAGCAACACCCCCTCCCCACCTGCCAAGCCTGTCTTTCCTAAAGAGCCTGTAACCTTCCATTCCAACACACCAGTCATAGAAGCCATCCCACCATGTTTCTGTGATGTCTATTCTATCATACCCCCATAGACTTGCACACATCTCTAATTCCTCTTGTTTGTTCCCCATGCTACATGTGTTTGTATAAAGGCATCTGAGCCATGTTCCAAATGAAGCTGGCTTATTGGCTGGAGCAGCTGGAATATCTCTAAATTGCTCCGAACATTTACTATAGGTGCTGGCAAGTGACTGGGTGTGTCAGGATGGAATGATGCCCCCCTCCCCCAACACATGTAGTTTAAAGCATCCTTGGCCAGTTTGGCAAGCCTCCTACCAAATCCACTCTTTCTTTGCCAGACCAGCTCCAACAGCCCCCAGTAGACGTGGCCTACTAAATTGAGTCCCATGTTCTAGATAGCCAAACCCCTGACTACAGCACCACCCTTCTAACCATTTATTAACCTGGCCAATCCTCCTATCCTTTTTAAGGTCCTTCCCTGTAACCTGGAGAATTGACAAAAAGACAATCTGCGCTCCAGGCCCCTAACCACCTCTCCCAGAGCTCTGTAGTCCTTCTTTATGTTCTCCTGGCTACTGCTGTCTACATCAGTAGCACCCACATGGATCACTAGAAGTGGGTAATAGTCAGTGGGACTGACTAGAGCAGGCAGCTTTGCTTCCACATCTCTGATCTGAGCCCCTGGTAGGCAGCACACCTCCCTTGAGCCTGGGTCAGGCTGAGAGATGGGTGCCTCTGTTCCTTTCAGAGTAGAGTCCCCTACTACTACTGCTTTTTCCTGGCAGCACCAGTAGTGATCTTCTTTTCCAGTGCATCAGCTGGTTTTTCCTGGTGGGAGTGCAGTTCCTCATCAGCCCCCTGCAGGACAGCAAAGCAGTTCTGGGTGGGGACAACAAATTTAGGAGGAAGTCCCTTGCTTTTAATTGTCCTCCAAAAACTTTTGTTTAATTTTCTTTTTGTTTTAAACTAGAAGAAATAAATACTTTATATTGGTTATAGATAAAAACAAATAAATTAAAAAATTAAACATGAAAGCATGGAAAACAATCAAAATAGTCAATTACAAAACTTCTTCTGACTTGAGGAATCCCTCTTTTCTAATGTTTCTGTTCTACCATTCCTGATCAAAATACAAAAATAGTTTTGGTAACATTTAGCAAGTGCTCAAAATACTGGTACATTAACTGCATAGATTAGAGTATAATCACTAATGGAGATATCGTAGAAGTTTCTTTTATAATTTATCTTAAAATAGGATCAGAGGCTTAAGATTACCTAAATGGTTCAGTAAGTCTTGGCACTATGCTGTCTCTTCCTATAGTTTCACGTTTTCACATCACTAATGTCTGATACTGGGTGTATCACTGCAGTGGTTTTAATTTTATCTCTTAGGTTTTGTTGAATATATGGCATAGTTTAAAATGTTCATTTTACTTTTATAAAGCTCTATCTGTGCTGAACACACACCACCATTCTCTACTCCCCTTTATACACTTTCTAAAGTTTACTCTCCTGTAATTAAAAATAAATTTTCTGCCTGCATGACCTTTTTAGGTTGTAATTATAAGTATGTTATTTTTGCACTCTTATGTTGTTGTTATAATCTTTAATAAATGTTTCAATTTGGTGAAGAAAGCTAATAGAAATTGCACTGCGAACGTTTTTACCACTGTAGAAGATTTTAGGAGTTTTCAAAAAACTATTAAATTTCCAGCCTTTACAGCAAACAAACAAATGAGCAAACAAGAACAACTGTGAACTTTTGGTTCAATAATGCTGCATACTGGCCATTGGGATTTTCACCTGATTGAATAACTTTCTAGAATACATAGGTCTCTCATCTTCAACAGAGCTGTAGAAATACATTGTCTGTCATTGCAATTCCATTGCAAGTTTCCCTCAGCTGAACACCAGAGCTTTTCAGGCTTTTGGACTGACTTGTTTGTATTGTTAGATGGAGCTCAAAAACATTAGCTCATGTTTGTTTGACAAACTATCACAGTGCAATGAAAGGAGACATCTTTCTGCCAGCATAATCTGCCCACAGTTCTTCCCTTTCATTAAATTCTGCTTCATGCTGATTGTCACCATGGTGTTGCTTTAACTAAGAAATAAACTGTAGGGATGAGCAGGAAAAGAAAAAGCTTGCTATCTCTGTGCTCACACACCTCTGTTTTATTACCAGTATGTTGTAAATCACCAAGCTCCTGATGACATTAAGTCAGGGACAGAAATCAATGAAGGGAAAGCCAGAGCTCTTTGAATACCTTTGCTGGCTTTGCCTGCTCAGCTTGTTCTGCCCTGCTCACAGCATTGCACAAATTTGAGCTTGGAGTGTAGTGCAAAGTAATTCCCTCTCACTTTCTCTCCCCCTCCTCCCTCTCCCAATTATAAATGCTCAGTTATTGAATATTTAATGCTATGATTAACACTGTGGTGATTCATGTCACATTTTTTATTTGGCCCTTTCATCCTGAAGGATCCCAAAATGTTATCCATATCTCTGATTACACAAAGACCTGCAGAAAGGTTTCTTAATCCAACAAGGGGAAAAAGAATGACTGCTTTAACAGCATAGCACATCTCGTTGTTATTAATAATAATAATCATTCCTGTCACTAGCTGTAAGTTACACCCTTCTTTTGAAGCTCTCAGAGAGCAATTTATAATCAGGTATTGGAAGTCTTTGCACACAGCGGTTTCACAATACAGATAAGTTTGCAACTTATATCTACAGTAAGAGAAAGCGGAGGTACACATATTAACCAAGTTACCCAAGTCAACAATGCAGTTATAATTAGAGATCTGAGAAGCTTTGAAAGAATTCACATATCCTTACCTCAATGTCCTATTTCAGCTGTTATGACATATATCTGCACTAAATGTCAAGATAAGATGTGAAAGAATCTAAGGAATAAAATCCAATTCCACCCTATTTGGATAATTATTTTTTTCTAGAATCAAAACCTCTGCCCTGGTTCTGAGACATGAATATTTTATTAAAAAAAAAAAGAAAAGGAAGGAACTGAGGAATAACATGAGATTTCCAGAAATTCTGGAGATAACAGCTAATTCTGAGGCTTACAGAGTAGAGAATTGCTGTCTTTGCATAGCAGTTTAGTCATTAAGACATATCTGATGAATGTGGTTCACAGCATGGTCCTCACAGGATGAAAACATCTACCCAGGAATAACGGAAAGTTTAGCTGCTTGAGATGTCAACTTGGGAGCTGTTAGCTGACAATCATTGTGTTGAGGTGGAAATATCCATATGATTTACAACAGCCAATATTAGACAGTTTAACGGTGACATAGAAAGTCTTAATTTTATCTTTCGTGTAGCCTGCAAAGATTCATATCTGCCCCCTTCACCTCTCACCCCACCAACTTCCTAACCTTTAGACTACAGACTGGTTTTCATGCCTTGGGATGGAAATCACAGTAGGGAGAGACATTTCATTCCCTGCCCTCTCCTTGTCAGACCACCAAAAAGGCAAAAGAATACATGAGTCTTGAGGCTGGTGTGACAGGCACCTTGGGGATCCTGGTGTTACATCCTGACTGAATGCTGAAATCTGTCCCATGGTGCTTCTCTTTGTGTGTGCTTTCCTATCCAACAACTTTCCCACAGGTAAGTATTGTCTCTTTCCAGTTCTCCTTCAGTATTGTAATTCTTGTATTCTTGGCTTCATAGTGGCTGACTTTCTACCAGTCATATAGGGAGAAGACAGAGTTTTCTCAAGGCAACATGTAACATCATAATGTCAGCTCTTATACTTGCTTCAGTTTTCATGTTGGGCATCTACTACTTATTGTTTTGTCTCCTGCTCTAGGATCCTCAGGTTGGCTGTCACCATGTTGCAATATCAAAATCCGTCTCTGCCAGAAGAAATCTTATAACCTAGTGAATCACTTTTACATATGTTATAAATCATCCAGATCTGTTTGTCTCACCCTCTAGATGAATATTTAAACTGTACCTCTTTCTCCTTCTCCCACCTATTTTGATTATTTTGCTGATCATTTAGTTTCAAATGCAACAAGCATTCCCTATGAAAGCTGGATTTAGCAAACAGGAATAGATGCATCTAGCAACCAGCTATCTTCTCTTTGGATATATATCATAATCATTCTAAAGAAGATATTAATCTCACAAGACTTCAGTTATAAAATTGCTTTAGTTGCTTCTGTGGATAGAATTTTTTTCACTCCTCTGCAGAGTCTTTGTACAGCCCCATTCATTTATCTGTCAATTCTGAATACAAAAACTCCTGAAAAATCACTCATGTTATTAACATAACCACATAATTGAAGAGCCAGCTTGTCCTTTTCTCATATCAGTGTGTTTTTATTTTAAAACAAACTGAATATTTTCATCCAACTTGATTTAAATATTTTCCCTTATTTTAGAAACTACAAATATTTCTATGCAGATTGTGTCATATTTTAAGTACTAGACACAAAGAGCTTATTACTCAGACAGCAGTAAGGATGATTTTTTAGTATCCGTTCCATTTTGCATTCTGCATTCCCATTCCCATTCTGTGATCAGACACAGAAGTTAAGCCTTTCTGAAACAGGCTTAAGAGAAACAGCATGCTAATAGGTCATCTTCATTTAATATTCATTAATGCTTTATTGTTCATGTTTTTTAATTTAATTATATTTGTAGAAATTTCCAATTGCAAGACAATTTGGCTACAGCATAGTTCCTACAAAAGAAGTATGTTTAAATGTTTACTTACCTGGCATACAAAAGTTATATAACTGAAAAAAAAGCAGTTGCTTCCTTTTGTTTCCTTCTTGTTAAGAAACGATAAAGTCACCATAAACTACACATTAAGCACTGAGACTGATCTGTGTGACCAAAGAATTGGATATGTGAATGAAGGGTGATTGTAATAATTGTCAGCTCATTCATATGGTTATATTTGGGATCTGAGAGATTTTCAGTGAGGCTGTATTCTGTGCGGCTTGACATGAAGAGACACCTTAGCCACATGTCTTTGTGAGAGACTGCTGAAAAACCCTACAACATCAAAAATCATATATTATTGGTGCCTGATCTCAGGACACATGAAAGGAATGGAATTTGAAATATAAATTTGGGGTTGAGTAGAAAAGCGTTTTAGTCTCTTACCTGTTGAATTGGTTTCTATCAAGCACAAACAGGCAACTATCTTTTATACAACATTAAAAGGATTAAGGCATTGTGTGGGAATAGGGTAATGTTTTCTTTTTGTTGTTTGAATGGAACAATATTTCATTCATTATATTTCACTGCTATGGTAACAAATTTTTAACAACTGCCAAAATCCTTTTGGCAATGACGTTTTAATCAACTGGTTAAAAAAACCGATTACAACTAGATGTCATTCTTTTAGTGAAAATTCACAGGTGATCCCCAAGGTACTACCTGCCTGTGTAAATGCATGTAATTTTTTGTTTATTGATTTTTTGCTTATTGTAAATTTTTATTTGTAATTTTTTGCTTATTAATTGCATGTTATCATTTGCTTTTGAATATTCAGTAGGTATGGTACAACCTTATTGTAAAAGAAGTAAAAGAATCTAGGAAGATAAATCAGTAATGTATCAGACTTAAAACACCTATGAAATTTCCCAGTTATGAAGAAATTCCTTTAATTGTGTAGTGGGACACCCTAAATCTGCTGGGCAATGATTACTACTGCACTGCAAATTATACTTGATTTTCAAGGATATTTGACATTTCTGTGTACATTTTCTTCTGTACCTGAAAGCTAGCAGGACTCCCCACACACACCTGTGAATAGTAATGTATTTTGTTACTTATTTAATAATCATTTTGGTTTTTTTATGAAAATAAATACTTTTTAAAAGTGAGTTTTGTTTTCATCTTGTTTGGTTTTTGGTTTTTTTTTAATGTGAGTAAAAACACGCTTTTCTGAAAAGTCAACATTAAGATAACTTTCTATGCAAGCTGTAGTGCTAAAAATTAGTAAGTACTTTCTGTGTATGATATTGGTTTAAGTACACCTGCAAGAGCAGCTCACTCTAGGGGAGGGAGAGTGAAATCTTTTTGCAGAGTAATTTGTATATTGGTAAGGAAAAAAAAGGTTAATGAGTAGGAGAAGAAAGAGTGAGGAGAGTATGTTTATTACACAAAATGGAGAAGATGCTTGAGGAGATTATAAATTAGCAGTATCTGCGGGTATTGCAGGCCCACATGCTTGACTATGTACTTGCTGTAGTGTGCTGTCATAAAGCATGCACAGATGCCACCTCATGGATTGTCCTTTCTTATGAGAAATGTGCTTACTGCCTGTGTTAATTTTAATTACATAGGGAGAAGATGAGACAGTGCCTAAATCCAGTCTAGAAGAAGGCGGTCTTGAAGAAGACTTGTTCATAGTCTGAAAGCCAGTATAATGCATGCAGTTCTGTATGCAGGCACCTTAATAAGCTGTGGGAGTTTGCCATTTTGAGGTTAAGCCTTTAAACTGCTTTTATAAGGAGACATTCCAAGAGCTTATAGCCAAAATGAGGAGCCAATGAAGGTCTGTATTATCTATCTGGCCAGGAATATAAGACACCCATCTGTGGCATAGATTACATTGCAGATAGGTGTGTGCTGGTCACATTCAGGAGTGATCTGGCCCAAGACTGAAAAATAATTCTGGTTGAAGTCAGACTCAGCCTTCACAAAGTGGTCTGCAGTTCCTAGGAGCCTGCAATATATCACTGTAGCAGTGTCTCCTGTGCACATAATCACAGACTCTCAGGAAAGATGTTTTATGAGACATGAACAGCTCCACAGAGATCTCTTCAGACGACGTGTATGTAGGCTTTCTGCCAATGCCTCTGATGCCTTCTACTTGCAGGCAGAGTATACAATTAGTAACTAATCAACCACTTCTCACATTACTGTTTTGAATGGCCAACACTGTGTACATGACAGTTAAGTTGCTGGAAGGATGATATGGTTCCAGAAGCAATGCTTCGAGAAGAGGAATGAGAAAGTCATGCGCTGTTGATGAAGACACAAGACAGTTACTGGTACAGAGAACTGAATGTTATCTTCCTTAAATGAAATTTCTATGTTCTATAATTCTACTAGAGAAAACTGGGTGTGCACTCTACCATGAAAGCTTGTTATGCACAAAACTCACATGAAACAGGACAAAGGTCTACAGTGTGGCTGTACCAGGCTCACACTGTTTGCCTTGAGGAAATCCAACCATCAAATCTGCATGGCTAACAAAGCAATAGAGGCATGATGGTTTCAGCTTTAGCTTTGTGCAGTTGTGTGGCTTATTGTTAAAATGGGTTTATACACATCTTTTGAGTGTGATTTATCTGCTGTAGGTGTGTGGTAACATACTGTAGGTGACAAAATGTAGAGATTGGATCAGATGCCCTCCAGTGGTCCCTTACAACCTCATTCATTCTAAGATTCTGTGATTGACATATATTAATAATAAGCCATCTTTCTGTATGACATGAGCAATCTATGACACTAGAACAAAAAATGTAGCATGCAGGAGTACATAGAGGGGATTGTAGTAGAGGACTTGACAGCTGATACCCAAGGCCTTGAGTACTCAAACAAACCCATAGTGACCCGTTACTAGTGCTTAAAGGTATGGACAACCTTGGGAGTTGGGTAAAATTAATTTATGCAAAACCAGAGAGCAAAGTATGGAAGGCTGGATGTACTTCTGGGTCAGGATGACTGAAAAGGTGAGAAATAGTCTTGGAGTGATTCTTGTAATCTGAGGAATAAATTTTACAATTATTTTTATTCAGAGCAGTGTGGGTACTTGCTGCTGAAGCTGCTTGCCAAGTTTGTGTACACAAGTGTTGCTGTTATTACCTGTGTGTATGCTTCGTTACTTCTGCTACTTTGAGCAAGTTATTAGGTAAGAGTATGGCACTAAATGTACATTCATAAGTGTGTGTGTATGTACCATTCTGTCTAATTATTTGGCAGTAAATAAAAAAAATAGCAATTTGTGAAAGGCATTGTATGTTTTGTGATTTCCTTTCTCCCTTTGCCCTCCATTTCTGCCTAATCAGTTGTTTTAGCAACAATAATAAATGAATACATAAAACATGCAAGAGAGAAAAAAAAAAGAAGAAAAAAAAAAGAGTAAAGCTGCTAAGTGGAATTCCCCTAAGACCTTTCCCTAAGAGAAGATTCAGCAGAAACAAAAAATGCTTTTTATATTTGTACTTGTGGAAAAAAAAAACTGAGTTTTCTTTAAAACTGTTTTCCAAGTCCTCAAGTTTTGGTTGGGCCCATGGAAATAGCCCTAACTGACAGATGTTCCTATTGAAGTTGTAATAAATCCTTAAAAAAACATGACTAATACAGCAGCAGAACTATTGTGTCATTTGATCTATTTGTTAGACACCCCCATAGAAATTTAAATCAAATACAGCCACTACCACCAAACCAGTAAGTTGTGAAAGAAACTTTCATTCTTTTCCAGAACCAGAAGCAATTTTCCCCAGCTTAAAGCATTTCAGAAAGCGTAATGAGGGTATGATATTAGCCAGTCAATGGGATTAACCTGCATGATCATCAGAATTCTAAGCAAAAAAGGCCCTGTTATAGTTACAGTTATTACACTGCTGCAGTTACAAGGTTACTTAGAAAGCTGAATTCAATCTATCAGCATATTAGAGACTGAAATGCCAAGTCATCAAACTGGAAGCCTTAATATACCATGTAGAAATGGTGAGATGAGAAAGAGGGTTATATGAAAACATCAAGGCTATAGCATCTCCTCAACATATTTTTCTCCAAATTCTGAACTAGTCATTCTTCTGAATGGCATATAGGAAGTTCCCTTGCTTTTTTACCTTTCCAGAAGTTTTCTTCGGCTTGCAAATTCCAAGACATGCTTCTTGCATTGTAGGTTCTCATTTAAATGAACTTACTAAAAAGAATACATTTCATTATTATGGATTTTTTTCTTAATTTGGCTAATAAGTGAAAAAACTAGCATATTAATACTGCATTACAGGATCTGGAGTCATTAGTAATCAGAGAAAACAAAAGGATATTTCATGACTCATGTAGATGACCAGATTTTATGTTCTTAAAAAATGCCAGAGGGCGTGCTTTTCATGTAAGAAGCTTCAACTATGCTTTACAGTAAAACCATAAATGGACGAGCCTACTGCATACTGCAGTATGTAATTGGAGGCTTGGAGCAAGCTGGACCATGACCATAAAAGAATAGATTTTCTGCTTAAAACTGAGAGTTGGAATAAGGGAGAATTTGAAGTGGGACTTTGGGTCAAATGAGCTCAGTAAATGAATTACCAAGGTCAGTCACCAAAAGCCTATGTGAAAAGGCAAGGAACACTGAGAAGGACAATTTGTCCTAATAAGAGACTGCAAGAAGCATTAGACAGAAATCTAACAGTGAGAGAAAAATGCTGGTGTGAAATGCTCTTTTCATTACTTGGAGTGAACTGAAATTTCCCACTGTCATACTCGTGGAAGCTGAGGAAGCCACACTTCAAGATAATGGAATCAAAGTTCTCAGTTAAAAAGATCTGTTTACCTTCCAATTCGACAATTACAAACAGTAAAAACAGACAAACAAACAAAAGCAAAAAAGAAAGAAAAGTTCCACATCAAGATACAACAGGACAAAAATGAGTATGTGACCTAGCAGAGAAAGGTATTTCTTTGTCTGGGACAATTCTTATACAAACAGATGTCTGTTGTCGCCAGAGAACCAAAGCTATCAGCTAAATAAAACAAATGGAAACCTGATGCAGGCATGACCTGGTTTTGACTTTGCAACTAGGCTGAGAGGTTTTTTGGTTTTGGGAGCACCTCTTGGATGAGCTTTCCTGCCTTCCTTCCAGAAATCATTGATTTTAATTTCAACCAAGTGGTTAGAAACACAAATACAGATATCAGATGGCAATAGAAAATGAATGCAAAAAAAAAAAAATAAATCCAGTCTCCCATAGATATTCAGGCGTAGCAGCATAAGAGTATTTCTACACAATATTTTGCAAGCAGATATGAACATACTCTAGCTGTACTCCAGACCAATTGGTTTTAAACCAACTTCAACCCAAAAGTTACATTACAGCTGTTATGTGACATACTATTCAAAGTGATAAATTCAGATCAGATTACTAGAAGTAGCATTTGGCTCATGAACAATGTATTGTACATCAGCTTATCATGCCACTTTGATGAGAGGGGTACCTCAGTCTATTTTATGACAGTTTATCAGTACAAGACAGTTAAACAGGAAGATATTCTCTGAGACTTACTCTGATGGTCTCCTAAAACAATTCAGAATTCTTTTGAAAACCAGACTTCACTGTTTAGAGTTTGTCTCTTCCAACTCGGTTTTAAACCTATGGGTCTATCTAACTCTTCTGTTTTGTCATCATTACTGTTCTCTTCTCCTCCAACAGCTTCTCCTTCTGTTCCTATCCTGTTCTGTTGCCTCTGGGCTTGTCACTTCCTCTCCTCATTTTAGAATATAACCTCTAGCTCAGATTGTTTTCAGAGAATACACAAGATGAACATCCATCAGTCTCAATTTCCTCATCATCCATCATTCACCAATTTTCCCCACCAAGAGGAAAAAAAGTGGAAGAATCTGTGTAACTGTGGAAATCCTTGTCATTCAACCATCCTGTTATCTGTTGGAGGGACAGTCCATGGGACCTGATGAAATCCATCCGCGGGTCCTAAAGGAGCTGGCAAATGAAGTTGCTAAGCCACTGTCCATCCTATTTGAAAAGTCATGGCAGTCAGGTGAAGTTCCCCATGACTGGAAAAAGGGAAATATAACCCCCATTTTCAAGAAGAGGAAAGTGGATGAGCCTGGGAACTACAGACCAGTCAGTCTCACCTCTGTGCCTGCCAAAATCTTGGAGCAGATTCTCCTGGAAGGCATGCTAAGTCACATGAAAAACAACAAGGTGCTTGGTGACAGCCAGCATGGCTTCACTAAGGGAAATTCCTGCCTGACCAATCTGGTGGCCTTCTATGGTGGGGTTACAGAACTGATGGACAGGATTAGAGCAGTTGATGTCATCTACCTGGATTTGTGCAAAGCATTAGACACTGTCCCACACAACATCCTTGTCTCTAAGTTGGAGAGACATCAATTTGATGGGTGGACTACTCAGTGGATAAAGAACTGGCTGGATGGCTGCATGCAAAGAGTAGTGCTCAATGGCTCAGTGTCCAGCTGGAGACCAGTAATGAGTGGTGTCCTGCAGAGATCAGTTTTGGGATCGGCCTTGTTCAACATCTTTGTTGGTGACATGGACAGTGGGATTGAGTGCACCCTCAGCAAGTTTGCTGATGACACCAAGCTGTGTGGTTCGGTTGATACATTGGAGGGAAGGAATGTCATCCAGAGGGACCTTGACATACTTGTGAGGTAGGCTGATGCCAACCTGATGAAGTTTAACCATGACAAGTGCAAGGTCCTACAGCTGGGTGTGAGCAATGCCAGGCACAGCTGCAGGTTAGGCAGGGAAGAGATTCAGAGCAGTTCTGAGGAGAAGGAATTGGGGGTGTTGGTCAACGAAAAAATGAACATGAGCCGGCAGTCTGCGCTTGCAGCCCAGAAAACCAACCATATCCTGGGCTGCATCAAAAGGAGCATGAGCAACAGGTAGGGTGAGGTGATCCTGCCCCTCTGCTCTTGTGAGACCTCACTTGGAGTATTGTGTGCAGTTCTGGTGTCCTCAACAGAAAAAGGACATGGAACTGTTGGAACAAGTCCAGAGGAGGGCCATGATTATGATCAGGGGACTGGAGCACCTCCCATATGAAGATAGGCTGAGAAAGTTGGTGCTGTTGAGCCTGGGGAAGAGCAGGCTGTGTGGAGACCTCATAGCAACCTTCCAATATCTGAAGGGGGCCTCTAGGGATGCTGGGGAGGGACTCTTCATGAGGGACTGTAGTGACAGGACAAGGGGTAACAGGTTCAAACTTAAGCAGGGGAAGTTTAGATTGGATATGAGGAATGAATTCTTTACTGTAAGGGTGGTGAGGCACTGGAATGGGCTGGCCAGGGAAGTTGTGAATGCTCCATTGCTGGCGGTGTTCAAGGTCGGGTTGGACAGAGCCTTGGGTGGCACGTCTTAGTTGGTGGTGTCCCTGCCCATGTCAGGGGAGTTGGAACTAGATGATCTTAAGGTCCTTTACAACCCTAACTATTCTCTGATTCTATGACAGTACGGCCTTGCACAAGCAATCCGGGAGGTTCCTCAATTGAGTGAAAGACAACTTCCTCTTCCAAATAATAGAGGAGCTGACAAGGAGAGGTGCCATACTTGACCTCGTGCTCACCAACAGGGAGGGACTGACTGGAAATGTGATGCTCCAGGGCAGCCTTGGCTGTAGCGATCATGAGATGATCGAGTTTCAGATCCTCAGGACAGTGAGAAGAGCATGCAGCAAGCTCACTGCCCTGGACTTCAAGAGAGCAGACTTTGGCCTCTTCAGGAACCTGCTCAGTAAGGTTCCATGGGATATAGCCCTAGAGGGCAGAGGGGTCCAAGACTGTTGGCTGATATTCAAGGATCACCTACTGCAAGCTCTGGAGCGATACATCCCAACTAGAAGGAAGTGCTGCAGGAGAGCCAGGAGACCTCCTTGGATAGATAAGGAGCTGCTGAGGAAAATTCGAAGGAATAAAGAGGCTTATAGAAGGTGGAAGCAAGGACAGGCGATCTGGAAAGAATACAGGGATGTTATCTGGGAAGCTAAGGACCAGGTTAGGAAAGCTAAAGCCCACTTAGAATTAAACTTGGCTAGGGATGTTACGGATAACAGGAAGGGATTCTATAGGTACATTGCCAATAAAAGACAGACTAGGGACAACGTGGGCCCTCTCCAGAAGCTATCAGGAGAACTGGCTACCCTGGATTTGGAGAAGGCTGAGGTTCTTAATGACTTCTTTGCCTCAGTCTTCACCGGAAAATGCTCTGACCACACCACTCAAGTCTTGGAAAGCATATGCAGGGACTGTGAGAATGAAGACCTTTTGCCCACTGTAGGAGAGGATCGGGTTCGCGACCATCTCAAGAACCTGAACATATACAAGTCCATGGGACCTGATGAAATCCATGTGTGGGTCCTGAAGGAGCTGGCAGATGAAGTTGCTAAGCCACTGTCCTTCCTATTTGAAAAATCATGGCAGTCAGGTGAAGTTCCCCATGACTGGAAAAAGGGAAATATAACCCCCATTTTCAAGAAGGGGAAATAGAAAAGTCAGGGATCTAGTCCGGCTCATCTCAGTCCCTCAGGGGTCAGTGTTGGGACTGATCCTGTTTAGCATCTTTGGACAGTGGGATTGAGTGTGCCCTCAGCAAGTTTGCTGTCAGCACCAAGCTGCGTGGTTCAGTTGATACGCTGTAGGGAACGAATGCCATTCAGAGGGATCTTGACAAGCTGGAGAGGCGGGCCAATGTCAACCACATGAAGTGCAACCAAGCCAAGTGCAAGGTCCTACACCTTTGTTGGAGCAATCCCAGGTACAGCTACAGATTAGGCAGAGAAGAGATTCAGAGCAGCCCTGCCCAGATGGACTTGGGGGTATTGATCAATGAGAAACTTGGCCTGAGTTGGCAGTGTGTGCTCACAGCCCAGAAAGCCAACTGTATAGTGGGCTGCATCAAGAGGAGCATGACCAGCAGGTCAAAGGAGGTGATCCCGCCCCTCTGCTCTGCTCTCCTCTCCTCTCATGAGACCTCACATGGAATGCAGTGTGCAATTCTGCTGTCCATCAACCTACGAAGGATATGTAGCTATTGGACAAGTCCAGAGGAGGGCCACAAGAATGATCAGAGGACTGGAGCACCTCCCGTATGAAGACAGGCTGAGAAATTTGGGGCTGTTGAGCCTGGAGAAGAGAACGGTGCATGGAGACCTCATAGCAGCCTTCCAGTATCTGAAGGGGGCTATAGGAATGTTGGGTATGGACTCTTCATGAGGGACTGTAGTGATCGCACAAGGTGTAATGGTCTCAAAACTTAACAGGGGGAGTTTAGGTTAAATGTAAGGAACAAGTTCTTTATTGTGAGGCTGGTGAGGCACTGGAATGGGTTGCCCAAAGAATTTGTGAATGCTCCATCCCTGGCAGTGCTCAAGGTCAGATTGGATGGAGTTTTATGTGACATGGTCTAGTGTGACGCATCTCTACCATGGCAGGGGGGTTGGAACTAGATGATTTTAAGGTCCTTTCTAACCCTAACTCTTCTATGATTCTATGGTTCAATGATTCAGTATAAATACATGCAGTATAAATCTTGTTTATGTTTTATATACTTATATTTCATTTTATATGATTATAGGGAAAAGTATGCATTTGTATTTATGTAAGTATTGATACATTTTTTTTTATGGTAATAAGTATTCTCAGCATTGTTGATAAGTTATCAAATTCTGTCCAAGTAGAGTACTTTTTAAGAACTACTCCAGTAATACAAACATGAAAAGGATTCTCTGGCTTCATTAATGTTTTTATTTGAGCACAATAATACCTACTTTCATATTTAAACAGGTCTACAACATCCCAAAATATTATTCCTTCCTTCAGTAATGGTTAAAAAGCATGTTTTTAGTTATCCAGTGTGAGGAGAAAAAAAAAATTTTCTGTCTTCACTGGAGAAAAGGTACTTCTTTAATTCACGATTAATTTGTGAAGAAGTCATATAATTTTATTGCCTCACAGAAAGTTTTCTTTTTTAAAAGTTCAGCTCAAAGTTCATTTTCATTTACCTGTTCCATAATGAAGTGTTTCTTACTAGCATGTTTACAGTTGGTACACAGATAAATCATAAACAGGAATTCAAAGACTTTGCTAGTTATTCATAAGAGTTCCATTACAGCCACACTGCAGGCAGTGATGCACTTTGAAGTTTGTGCTGATGCTGATGTTATAAAGCAAAAGAACAAATTTTAAATGGTCTGTAAATGTCAGCAGAATCCTGACAGTAAATTATGACCTCGCTGTTGACTCCTGAGTACCTTTAGCTACATTTTATGCATTTCACATAATGAAAGTGTAATGCTCTTCAGATGACATAAGCAAAAGGGTAGCACAACTGACCGAATTCATGAACCAAAAGAGAACATCAGATATTAGTCAGGAGTTCTGTGAAGTTATTTATAGGAGTTAAAGTAATCTTTAGGAAAGCAATAATATCCAGGGAGTATAAGAAATATATGTAAGAAATGCTGTAAGAAATACTAGTGTCTGTATTCTTAGGGGAATTAATTTTATTTTTTTTTTAGTTCAATATACAGAACTTTGAGATTCAGCACATTAAGCTCTCTTTATTCTTAAACATAAAATTCGAATTCTTGGCTTGCTTGTAATTTGTATATTGAAGCTTTGTAGCTCTGAGGGGATACATTAATGTCCACTACAATGTCTGTCAGTGGCACATTCCATGACTGAGGTGCCAAGGCAAAATGAATTCAGTAATAAAGAGTTGATTATGGAGAGAAGAACCACAAGTTTGTGCCTGACATATAAGTGACCTTGTAATCCTCTTCTTAGAATTCTTGCCAGCATTCCTCCCTCCTGCTACTCCTTTTTACTGTGTTTCAAAATTAGATTAGAAGCACTTTGGGGTAGACATCATCCTGCCTCTTACATCCAAGGAAGAGCTTATTTTTCACTACACTGAAAATGTATCTATTATGCAGATAATTCTTTGAGTTCCTATTTTGAAATGTTAAAAGTTCATCTCATCCTCATTCACATTTCTTTCACAAGCCGAAGTGGGATTCAACAAAGTTAGATGTTGCTCATTTCATTTCATAGTAACTAGAAAGCACTGCGATAGGTTCTTTCTTTTCTCAGAATTACCTGATAATCCATTCCTTAGTATTTTCTTCCTTACCATTTTACTTACTAAATATGGGTGTATTTCCATATATATATATATATATATATATAGTGTGCCTAATGCAAATTCTATTTCTTCCTCTGTACAAAAAACACAGCAATTTCTGGATTGTATCAGGTTCAGGGTAAACATCTTATGCTGCTGCTCTTTTGTTTGGAAGGTAAATGCAGGTATACCTTTCCTCTTAAAAAGTTAGGTTGCTGGGAACAGAATTTTGAATTTTTATTTTTTTTTTGAATGCAGGAGAAAGCAAATGGGCAGAAGATAGCTACAAAGTAAAAGAAAGATGTTTTAATGTAGTACCAGTTAAGTTTTTATGCAGTTAGGATAGGAATGAAGCTTTGAAATTCCTATCGAAATCTTTGACGCTTTTTGAATGCATCCTTGGCAAATGTCAATACCCTAGAAGAGGAGTTCTCTTTTAAGAATACTAGAATCATCAGCCACCTTCACTGTGCTCATCAAAAATAGCTACTGTGTTCTACTGCTAAAAATGTCTTCTGATGAGTGCACAATGCTGTGTTGCAGCTACATTGGGTGATATTTTAGTGAACATGTGAATTCTGTACTTTAGAAGAAAATAGCTCCTAATATCAGGGAAATCCAAGCAGTGCCTAAATTTTTTACATTTGCTGCACCAGAAGCTAGGTAAGAAAAAATAATAAATCAGTATTGATTGAAACACTCAGGAAGGCAAGAGAACCAAAGTGTTGAGAATTTGACAAATGCAATCAATAAAAGAGGCAGTTCCCATTTGACCATGCAAAGGAACCACAGACCTTGAAATATCCACAGAACCTTTATCAGATTTTCTTAAATGCCTCACAGAAGCATTTTTCAGACACAAATTAACTATTGGCTTTCATCAACAAGAGCCACTAAGGATGCTAATGTGCTTTGGCTACAGAAACTTTGTCTATTAATGAAGCAAACAGCTAGCGAACTCTTCTCAAGGGGTCTGCAATTTCAGGCATTGGGCAGGTGAGAGAAAGCTTTAAATCATCTGAATGGAGGGACAGGATGTTAGTCAGTGTCTTCTGTACATGCTTAGGAAATCTGGTGCAAATCTTGCTGTTTATATACAGTTGCACTTTTCAGTCTGTTCATGGTAGACCACAGCTCTTTTAAGCTGGGAGCCCATGGCTTAGGCTCAGACCCTCACTGCTCCTACATCTTTTCACGGTTCCTGCTCCGGTGCTACATTCACCTTCCAAGCCATGCAAGACCATTTTCCTTTATATATTTAAGTACTTGCCTAAGTCTCACTTTTACAGAGTTGGTTATCAGAGACTGACCACTATTAATACGAAGATGCACAAAAATTTTTACCACACAGGGTAATTTCTCCAAGCATTTTAGTATGGTTCTTATGCTTTTACATCAGAGGTCTAACTATATGTGAAACTATAGGTTCTACTAGCAGCATCGAATAAATATCTATTCAGAGTGGAAATCATTCTTATTCAAATAAGTGTAAGAAAATGTGAAATGCAGTGTTCCTGAACTCTGGCATTAAATACCCCAGGAACACATGCAAGTTTTCACAGACCATCACCTATGTTGCATATATTTCCAGGAATTATGCATAGATACATTTAATCAGACAGCTACTGGGGAGCTTTCACACTGATTTGCAGTGGACTACCTAGAGCACTCTGGAGGTCCAAGCCTCTGCTGAAAACAGGTCTAATCAGATCACATTGCTCAGGGCCGCAGCCAGTTGAGTCTTGACCACCTCCCTAGAGCACCTTCCACAATGATGCTGGAAAACTTGTTCTAGCATTAGATGAACCTCATGATCAATATTTTTTCCTTGTATCCAGTTTGAATTTCCCAACTTCCAGTCATATTCAAACAAGTCTGCATAAACTCTAGTGTGAACCATTGTATATACTTGGCTCCAGTCCATGTTCTAACACAGATTTGTTGACTGGAAAAGAAGAAAACTTCTAATATTTATCGGCACCTTTTGAAGATGCATCAGGTCCAAATGAAATAGAAGCAACTTTAGCACCTGGAACCTGGTTGTTAGAGTAATCCAGGATATGCTTTGTACTGATATTTCTATCTAAAATGAAAGAATACAATCTGCCCTGGCTACCTGTGAGTGCATGTTCCATCAGCAGTTTAAGGGGTCTGCTGCTGACAAGTCAATCAGAGGATAAGTCTTCTAGTTTACGTCTATTCTATTCTAATCTTATCCCATTGTATTCTATCATATTCTATTCTATTATGTCATAGTTGATTCTGTTCTATTCAGTGAGATTTATTGAACAGGAACTGCAAAAGCTACATGCCTTTGAAACAAAAAAGTCTTCTGAGGAAGTAATATCTTTGAAATAGTGTACTGAATGTTAGTAATTCTGAGCTATGCTGAAACATTTCACCCCACTGGTCAGAAAGAAGATTAAAACCTCCTGGGTCCTATACAGTTGCCTAGTGGTGAGTCCTTCTGCAGTGAAGACGCATATGTAGGAGACAGTAGGACTCTTGTCAGTCACAACAGAGGAGCAGAATATTGAATCCATGAGATGTAAGCTGCTGGAGTAATACACTGGAATGGTAAAATGTCACGGCTTGTTATCAAGTGCAAGAGGATTTTTTTTTTTTAGGTTGTGTAATCACTGCACCGGGTTTGACAATCCCAGATGCATAGCTGTAAGCAGTAGCTGCAACGATAAAGAGGAATCTGTTTGTCTGTTTTCTGGTATAAGGGCCTAGAATGTGGTGTTCTATAGTTGCAGAATTCTAAAGTGGTCTGTCTCATTCAATATTAGTATTTTAACTATAGGTACTATGGGGCTCTGCCTAATGCAACCACCTATTCATACCACACTTTAAAGATGCATGTTGCTTTTGTCTTCTCACAGCCAGATAATAGTTCCAATTAACAAAACACTGCCAACATTGTGCAATAGAGTGCCATTTTCCACTGCATTGACTTAATCAACTGACAATAGTAATTGTCGGAGAAGAGCTGCCCAGCTCTCCCAAGATCTTGGCACCAGGCTGATTTTTTTGTTATGCAACAGTACCACTTCATTGACATTATTTTCCATCCCACCCATCAGATCAGAAATAGTAAAAAGTAGCAGTTAAGAGATCTGAATGAATTTTTGGTACTACGCTTATATCCTTAGCTACAAGCCATTACTGGAAGCTACTGTGTCCAATTTAAAATGGTTTCCATATTCATGGTCATCTGTTCAGCAACACCAAAGCTAAGGGAACAAGAACTTTTTTGACTGCAAACTTCTCTGCATATACAGTGAACCTCTGTGCAGTGAACGTATACTTGCTGACAACAGGATTATTTAGGCTTTGTTCTTCAGGCTTAAAACCAACTCATGGATCACTCTTTCCCTGAATTTGCAAGACACAAGTTGAAAACCACTAACCTACAAATAATTCCTTCCCTTCCCTTCCCTTCCCTTCCCTTCCCTTCCCTTCCCTTCCCTTCCCTTCCCTTCCCTTCCCTTCCCTTCCCTTCCCTTCCCTTCCCTTCCCTTCCCTTCCCTTCCCTTCCCTTCCCTTCCCTTCCCTTCCCTTCCCTTCCCTTCCCTTCCCTTCCCTCTAAGCTTTCCTACAAAGGCTGACCGCCTTTCTTTCCAAACATATACATACCTAACCTTTCTTCATAAGAAAACAGCTGTCTGGAACGCACTTAGGTGAGCATTGGTTAAATTTGTTAGCACCCTAAGTATAGTACCCTAATACTTGGAAAGAAACCCCAGCAAAATACAACAAAATCCAAAATAAAAAACCTTTCTCTTTAATAGTGCTATATAGTTTTGTAAGCTACATAGAAACTGCAGCTGCAACCCGTTTCAAAATCCCGCTTTCAGCATTGTTTTTATATATGCATCAGAAATTTCTTCTAAGAAAGAACTGCACATTCTCCCTTACTGAACAACAGACCTTCTGTAAACCATTATTTCTTTAAAAAGAGAGGACTGGACTTTTTGCAGTTCAGAAGTACTTAGTGAGTTACAAGGCTGTTTGGACTCCATTGTGCAATGGAGGAGAATAATAATCTTGGTGGAGCAGGCAAAAATAATAATAATAATAAAAAAGGTCAAGGTGGCTGCAAAAGCATTGCTTTGAGACAGCTGTCCTTGAAAAATCTGCTGTCCTAGCTCTTAAGACTATTAAGGCTTCTTAGTTTTCCTAATGTTTGCCTAAGATAACATCTTTCTGCAACTGCTTCCCACTCTATTCTTCCTTTTATAATACTGTTGTCAGAGTAAAAGACTAAAAACTCCCCGCTTCTGGCAAAAAGTACAGCTGCTGAAGTTGTGCAAATGTCTGATTAGAACTTTTGGTTAAATACATGAAACTGTGCTTCTTGCCTCCTTGTTTGATGAAAATAAAGAAAAATGTCAAGAAGACTGTAGCTTAATGCCAGCTGTACTTTGTACATTTCTTGTTCACAATGCTTGATCCCAAATTTTGTAAGAAGCAAATTAACAAAGAAACCAAAATCTCATGGAAAATTAGGAGGATCTGAAAACTTCCTTGGGCACTTCTAAATAGTTTGCTTCACTCTTCTAACACTTCTGAACTGATGCATATGTAATTTTATTGGACAACTTACCCGGCTGATTTGTTCCAAGTCTTTTTCCTTACCCTCCTCTTTTGGATGAAAGCTGTTCTCCTACAGAGTACCAGATGAATATCTTAGTGTGTTCTGAAAAATCCTGATGGGAGACACCCCATTTGGCATATGGTGTTTGGCAAAGTCACTTTCTGGCATTTTTCCATCTGAACTAAGAGGAAAATTAGATCAACTGTGTGCTACAGATCTCAGTGGGGTAGTGCTCCTAAGCAATGCTAGAACAAGCAGCACTATTTAGGATTTTCTTGACATTTAATGTTGGAAGATAAAAAACCAAAACCTTTAATATTTGAATTATTTTATAAAAAAGAATCTTTAAAAATGGCAGATTTAATGTGAAGTTTTCCGTTGAGTATTCAAATTGCATTAATGGCAATTCAGACAGTATGTTCGAACAAGCTAATACACTTTAATAAGCTGAACAGGTAGGACTTACCTGCAGCAGTTGAAAGTCTGGATGCAAAATCAGATTATTACAGTTTCCAAGCACTCTGTTGTGGTGGTTGTAATTGGTCATTGTCTAGGAAGGATCAAGTAGAAACATAAACTTGTGATCTTAGCCTGGGAAATTGCCTAATTTAATTCTGTAAGTCAGTGGGACAAAATGCTTGTTTTGACATTTCTACTGCTAATTCAAATGGGGGTTTTTTACTTTCTTCAATGCATTGGTACATTTTACACAGAGACCTTCTTGGCTTACAATAGCTCTTCCTTTTTCTTTCAAAGATTTTTCCTTCATTATGCAGTTTATCTTCTATTTTCATTTGACTCACAGTCTAATTCAGAAATCTGTCTACAAATTACATGACTCAGATTAAAATGACTAGAACATCTTTTTTTTTTTTTTAGGGGATTTGATCAGAATAAGTTCTATACAGAACAGAATCTGCTGTATCTGCAAATATCCCTAAATGCTGAAAATTTGATATTAAAACAAATATTGAAAAACGAGCAGAAAACTGTAATGCAAATCTGATTTATTTTCCTGTAATAATTTTTTGTTTCTCATACAATGTAACAGATAGACCAAACACATTTATATTTACAAAAGCTGACTAGATGTTTCTGAACATTCTAGTAGGAAATCAAACTGGACTTATGTGTAGAAAAGCAATTATTTATGATTGTCCAAATAAGTTATGTAGTACTGTTATCTCAAACTGAGAAACTAAAGAAACTGATTTTGAAGTTTTGAAGACATTTAGTTTTCACTTTTAGAAACATCAGTGTAGCATGCAGTTTGTCACTTCTGGCTGATGAAATCTTTTTATTTGAAAATGGGTATATAACTTGGAAAGAATACAAATCATGAAAGTAGAAATAGATAAATCGGTAATTATATGACCTGAGAAAGAATATAAATATAATTTTCAGAAGTCTGAAATCTGCTTTTTTAAAATGGGAAGCTTGTAGGAATGAAGCTATTAAATGTAAAATTAATGCATAACATGATAATTCAGAAAATTTAGGTGGGTTACTATGAATTACCTTGATTCTGACTTTCATATTTTTTACACTCCAGGGAGTTATCTTGTCATATTTATGGTGACATTTTTTTGATTTCTGAAGTACCTCATGTTCCTGATTTGCACACTTTATATTAGTGAGTTGCTATGATGCATCTTTAATGACTCACCTCACCATTTTGAGATTCTTGGCTTTTTAGTAATGACTTATGTCTTGAAGTTACCTTAAGTATGTTTTTGGCTTTTTGAATTGTACTGACAAAAATAATTCTTTATATGTATACTGTACCTTTTAAGTCACGTTAATAAGTTATCTATTATGTGAGGGTATCTGATAACATGAAATTTAGATCCATAATTTTTTTAGCTGTGGTTTTCAGGGTAGTTGGGGGAGTTATGATAAAAAAAAAATTAAAAAAGTAAAAATTTTCTCCAACCATGTAATTTATTTTATCTTCTTCATTTTAACAGGTTAGAATTAAAGTGTCTATTCCTAACTGATATAGGCTAGAATTACAGTTGAGATCACTGTGAGAAATTTAAACCCACTTACTTCAGACTTGGGTGGATGGTAGATGGTGAACTGGATTCAAGTTAACACTTAAAATTAACATGTAGAAATATAGCTGCTAATGATACCAACAAGAACAAAAGATCTTTGCAGCAGGAAATGGCAATTTTACAGTAAGAGTTCAAGACGGGCTGGGAAATAGGCACTGCGTGCAGACTTTAAGTTATTATTTATACATAACCATGGAACTTAGGGAATGGAACAGAATACATTGGAATGGAACAGGATGGGAGACAAGGTAATAATGAGTAATAGAAGGGGACGTTCCAGAGTCATGAAAGTGAAAGCCAAAGAAGAACCACAGGTGCAATGGATCTGGGATAATAAACAGCAGAAATTTCTGAAGGATCTCAATCATCTGTCACTGCAAATCTCTCCATAGCTGTTAGCATAAAACCAAACAAACCAACAACAATAAAAAGAATAATAAAAAGGGAGAGACAAAGTACAATGTAATTAAATTTTGGCTCCCTATCATTGTTTCTACCAAAAGAATCAAAGGAGAAAAAGGCCAAAACAAAACCAGACCAAACTGCAATCTATTTACTTTAATGCAAGAACACAAAAGAGAAAAGGCTGTCCTGTTTCTCTGAAGTCTCTAACACAGCAGAATCCTTGGCTGCAACTGTTATTGTGGCACCTACAAATCAGTACTGGTGATGTTGACTGGTGTTTGCCATGCTTAGGATTAAGTATGATATAAATGGCTTTTTCACGTTTTGAGAATCTGATATTCTGTTTTTCATTCTGTTCCTTCTAACTCGCGTGCACTTCCCTTGTTATTTAGGCTGTTCTTTTTTAATTCCCGATTTCCAAAACAGTGTCAACAGGAATAAAACAATGACACACTGGATTCTAAAGGCATGGAGTAAAGTGTCTTTTGCAAGCCTTTACAAGTAGTACCTATAGCGCAAATAATGAATAAGACATGTGTGAAGAGTTATGTTTGGTTACCACAAATCAGAACCAGATATACAGCTGTTGAATGACAGACTGCATATCAATAGAGTTATCATGATATGTACACTCTGAAGTCAGATTTTATATGAACTGAAATAAAAATTACTTTTAAATGTTTTCCAACTGGAGAAATAGTGCTTAGTGAAGGTTAGTGGTTCTCTGAACTTTTGGGTGCTAGGCTGTCTCCACTTCCTTGGGTTTTGTCTTGGTTTGTTTTTTTTTTTTTCCATAGGAAAAAGAGGATTACAAAGCAAAGCATAGAGTGTATGAAACAATGACATACAAGCACGCTTCTGGAGTCCTGAAGTCCCTAATAATTTAAACAATGCAATTATTGTTTAAGAGCTGATGGTGGAAATTGCATATCATTTCCCTTGCAGATCATCTCATCAACCTTAAACTCTAACACAGAGGTAGGTAAAGAAGAAACTCATTCACAGTAGGTACTTACTCTCTATGCCCTATGAGCACAATCAATTTCCAGTGTCCTCAGGTCCTACAGATAACATTTGGTTTTGCAATTCACTTGAATATTCATTAGTAAAACTATTCCCTCTAAGAATTCATGAACTCCCACCAATCCTTTTATTCCTTTGGGCTCTAGACTCCATCACATCCACTGTACCTGATCTTGAGATATATTGAGATACCCCCAGTTTTCATTTCCCAGCTGGTAGCTTTCTACATAAAAGTTTATCTTTAAAAAGTAATCCCCTGCAACAGACACTCACCAAAAAACAACAGCCTCTTGTTTTAGAGGAGATGCATTTCTTTTCATGCATACCTTGTCCAGATAAACCACAAATTTACGTCTATGTTGGTATAGCAATTATGATTAACCTTTCCATAAGCAATGACATTAGTAGGATGGTCTTTTCGTATAATACATGATAATTCATTTACTGAGTTGCAGAGTTATAGACTAAACTGCATAGGAATACAATATTTTTTAGAAATTATATAGAGAGGGTCTTGTTTTACATCATCTAAGAATTAAAGACCATCCTGGATCTTACATCAGTCAGAATAATTTCATTTATTTCTCAAGTATGTGTTAATATTCTAAAAAGGGTTAATCTGAAAAGAAAATCAATTAATATTCATCATGAATCAGAAGAAATAGGTGGGGTTTTCTGTGTTCTAAAAAGAGTTAGCCTCTGTTAACTTTGAAAGAGGAACAGGAGGAGAATGAAACAAAGGAGGTTCCATCTTGGTCTCTCCTTAGTTTTGGTAAATGATGACTCTAAGCGAACTTAAGTCTAAGCCCCAAAATTTATATTCCATCTTTTTGAAAACATCAAAAGAATAAGATTTAATGCTTGCTATTTCCCCCCCCCCCAGCTTCCCTAATTCCCACTTTTTTCTCAGAGTCTGATCTATTATTTGTGGAAGCCCATGAATACTACCTTTAAATGTTCATGCGTGGACCAGATTACCAAAACAGGACCAGACTGGATGCCTTGTTAATTAAGTCAATGGAAACATCAGAGATGGAAGGTCTTTTGTTACTGTCTTCATCTCATTGATGGAGAGGAAGGAACATTTAGAAAGTATATCTTCCCTGAGCTAGATGGCAGTGTGTATCTGCTTTCTCAGCATTAATTTTCTGGAAGTGCAATAAGTATTTTCTCCAGTTAAACATTTTTTTCCAACTACTTGAATGCAGTCAGTTCTGTCCAAGAGTTTTAAAAATATTGTCAGGATTTCTGAGTCACTGGTATAAATCATTAAGAACATTTTTAATAGTGTGAATTATAGAAAAAAATAATACATTTTACTGATATTTTAGGATCCTAAATGGGATGCACTGGACAACTGTCTTCTGATTTTGAAGTCCATGCAAAGACTCGGTTTAAGCATTCGGTTAACAAGGAATTGTAGGCAGCAGTAGCAATAATTAATGCCTTTCCAATGTGGTGTTATGAAAAATATTATAAATTATTCTAGTTGAAAGACCACTCCAACAACTACTTCTCACATCTGGACAGAAGCCTCTCATAATGTGAATAACTGCCTGCATTTTCCTGTCTAAAAATATTTGTAATCCTAAACAGAATCTTAACAAGAATGTGAAGCTACCAGTTCTAGAATGCAAATAGAGTACTTTCTAAAGGTAATTTTAATTATTTTCTTTGGGGTACAATGAATATTCCATGCCTCAGAGTCACTAAATCAAAAGTAAATGTTTTTTTAAATTATGTCATTAATAATATCTAATTATATCCTAACATCCAAAATTTGGTTAATTTTTTTCACACAAAACCAAATTTGTCTAGACTTGAATGTATAGTTTTCCACTCTTAGGTCCATAGTCTGTTTTCTTTCTCAGTTTTTCTTTTTCTTTTAAATGAATTTTATAATTAACTTGAAAAGAAGTTTTCAAGGCCATTTCCTGAAGAAAACTTATAAAGCAACAGAGAACCCCCCCCCATCAGTTCACTAACCATCAGCTTTCTTAAAATCAGTGGGTGTAATAAATATATAAACCCACTGCTATTTAAAATATATAATGGGAATAAGGTTGCTCTTTGCCAGAGAAAATCATAAACAAATACTGCAAGAAAAAAAATATAATCTAAGATATTTTCTAAAGCAGAATATTTTATGGTGGCTTTTCATATATCTAAGGATTACCATTCGGTAGATGAAGCTTAATAAACTGTAACTGGATATATAACAAACAAACAAAAAAAGCCCACAACATTTTTAACAGATATGGTCAAATAAAGAATTTATTTCAGAAACTACAACCTGCATTTCATTAACATTTTTTATTTGCTACTAATTCACTGCATTCTGTATTCTTTGTTAAGGTACCTTTCCTCACACCTCATGAAATCTGAAAACTGGAGCTATTCCTGGCACCAGTCACCAGTTTATGGCAAATTGGACAAGATTCCCATCAGCCGTCTGTCGTGGTTTAAGCCTCCAAGCCACGCAGTTTTTCTCTCTCACTCACTCCCCTCTCTTTCTTCCCCCAGTCCTGGGGGGATGGGGAGGAGAATCAAAACAATTCAACTCCCACAGGTTGAGATAAGAACAGTTTAGTAACTAAGGTATAACACAAATCACTACTGCTACCACCAGTAATAATAATGACCAGGGAAATACAAGAGAAATACAAGGAAAGAGAACACAACTGCTCACCAAGCCCAACCCAGCCAGTGCACCCCCCAGCAGCAAACCCCCCACTCCACCACCACCACACCCTTCCTGATCTCTGCCCTCCCTTTTCACATCCTGGACATGACGTGCTGTGGTATGGAATAACCTCTTTGGTCAGTTTGGGTCAGGTGTCCTGTCTCTGCTTCCTCCTGTCTTCCCCTCCCCCCTGGCATAGCATGAGACTCAGAAATTCCTTGGCCAGACAAAACACTACCAAGCAGTAACTGAAAACACTGGTGTTATCAGCACTGTTTCCAGGCCCAAAATCAAAAACACAGCGCTGCACCAGCTACCAAGAAGGAGAAAAATGACTGCTGCTGCTGAACCCATGACACCATCCCGCTGCCCAGAGAGACAGCTGGGGCATGCAGATGCCCAGTCTGCCTGCTTTGATTTCCTTGGAAAGTCTTGCTGCTGGAAGCTTTCCTTACATTGAAACAATCTTTTCCTGATAGGAGGCTTTTCTGTTGAAAGTATTTGATTGATGTAGCAGTTTGTGCCTGAAACAGCTTCCCATTGTCAGCTGTAAGACTTTCTCTCTCCCAAGTCCCATCTGCTGAAGCTGGGCTGTGCAAAATGACAGGGAATTTCCTTTCAGTCCTTCTCTATAATCAGATACTCTGTTAATCAGAGGAGTCTTTGTATAGTTTTACTAATTTCAATCTTTCAAACTACAGCTTTCCTGAGGCTGTTGCGAATGGTTAAAATCCTGCTCCCTCTTTCTGTTGGTCCTTTGTCTACAAAATTCATCTTCACTGCATACCTGATGAAAATTAGAGGCAGATGTCCCTGTCAATCCCTGCTAATTTCCCCTTTCTCTGCTACCTAGTCATTTGGCAGCATATCTGTATATAAAAGGCATTCATCTGGGACTTTGAGGGTCCTTTCTTGAAAAAAGCCAGAGCAGAAGAATTCAAAGAATCTGATCTGAGAAGAGGAGATGGGCAAGGGGCAGGGTACAAATATTGGCACAAGGGCTGGGCTGGCAGTGAAGGGGTGAGGGGGTGAGAGATCCTTTTTTGGTGGAAAAGTAGCTCCTATGGTGGAGATGTGAGTGAAAATGTAAAAGGCCGTGAGGCTGCCGAATCCTGCAAGTTAGTTTTCCTGGTGTAAATCCCAGGCCAACCACAATTCAAAAGAGAAACCAAAGGGGGAAAATTGGACTTGACAGGCTCTGTTCTCTGTTGGTTTATCAGTGTCTGTGTCTGAAGAATGAATTCAGGAAAGACTAAAGTATATTCAATGGACTATATGCCATCTGATAGTCACAGTGGACTATCTAGTTGCTAGAAAAAAAAAAATTCTTATTCAGGGAGCCGCTTGAAGAGCATCAGTGTGTGTTCAAAGACTAACAACCCTTAAGATTTTCCATTTTTAATCTTCCCACCAACAAACATCGGTTTTGCTATTGTTTCTTGATCTTTATTTCACTGTAAATGCATAACATTGTTGCCTATCAAGTACAAGCAATGTTTCAGTTGATCACCACTTTCCTTTGCATTTTAATTACTTGCCAAAGACATTTGAGCCTCATATTCTTCTGTCAAGATAATTTACACTACTGCATTTTGAATGAAAATATAATAAAAGATCTATAGCTTTCATACTTTATAATGTTAAAACTGGGGAAGGATTTGACTTATATTCAGTGTTTAAAATATAACAATTTATGGAGCTTTTTTCCTGATTAAAATAATAGACCCATGTACAACTCAAGTTGTTGATGAAGGAAATATATTGTTGTTAAGATAGAAATATCTTTATTTTACTGACTACACCAGTGAAGTTGTTCTCCTGATTCTTTTTCTATGCAAAACAAGAATGCTCATTATACAAAGAAAATTCCTCCAACATAATCTTTTCCTGTTTTACTTGTTTTGCTGCTTTTATGACAGGCAGACACAATTTCTTTTCTATTTTATTTGTTGAATGCAACAGGGAAAGGCACTTAGACATGAAGCACAGGGTTTGATTCAAGCTTTTCCATGTTTGAACCCGATACTTTTAAAGAGAGGTGTGAACAGTTCCTCGATCAACTTACAGAAACATGAACCAGTTTTTATACTCAGATTGCTGCAGTCTGAAAAGTGCAGAACCTGAGGAGACTCCTTTAAATTGTGCTAGTTACAAAAGTAGGGCCAATGATCAGCTGTGTTTCCCTACTACTGTTGTCCTCACACAGGAAAAATGGAGGAGGAACAGGAGTTGAAACCACCTCCTCACTGGCTGTAATTTTATTTGCATGAGTGCATCTGACAGCCCCAGGTGTGACCTTGAATGGTGGTGGGTATTAGCAGACACTGTGAAGAAAGAGCAATACTAGTGGCCCATCTAGAAGTTAAGTATAAAATGGGAATGGTGGAACTCAGTTGCCATAACAAAGGCGTAATTTTGATGCTAATTTAGATCTTGTCTGTCTCCAGGTGCTGGTGGGAAAGAGTATGAGCCTCTCACTTGTACTGTAAAGAATCCCAGACGACAACAGACATATATTTAGGCACCAAAACAATGTAGTTGGAAGCAAGCAAGTGTGAGAAGAGTGTGACACAACTTCTATCAGAATGGTAGGAGCTGATTTGGAGAAATCTCCAGGAACTCACCAACAAAGCTGATACAGAGAAAACTCCAGGAACAAACTTATCAACAAAGTTTTCTAGTTGACAAGTAGGTATTCTTTATTGTGGCACTGGGAGACATGGGGGATAGCTCCTCCTAATGCATGTCCCTGTATTGCTACACAAGCAGTCCTTATACAGCTATGGAGCATACATACATATTCATGAGGCTACGTATGGATTACATCATTTTCCAGAAAGTTCCCTGCATGCGTACAAAAATGTGGTGGTGGTCTCTGAGGGTCGTTTACTTCTTCCAACAATCTTCATCATTGCTGGCAGCCTTTGAAGCACGTGCAGTAGATGCTTATACAAGCTTAATCAGTTTGTTAGCACCAGAGACATAATAATCATCCTGTGCTCTTGCTCTCAGTTAATTTAACTACAACCCATTCTGGGCCCCTGCCTTTCCAGATACTCCCTATCTTTACGTCCTATTCTTCTAGCTTATTTTTCTTGCACTCATTTTGTATTAAGGTCATAAATGCCTAAACTACGTCAACTACAGCAGTTTATCTTATGCAAGGATTCTCAGCATGTTCTCTAGCTGTACTCTATATTTTTTCGCTGATATCATGCATCTCATTAATTTTTCGTTATTACTGTTCCAAAGCCATCAAACTTAACATTACTTAAAATTGATTCTAAAGGTTTATATATTTCATTTTGTAATTTTGTACCCTCCTTGTTTCAAAGCTGAAGTTGACAAGCAGGTCTTCTTTATTGCAGCTCCGGGAGACACCAGGGATAGCTCCTAGCATGCCTCGTCTGAGCATCAACCAGGCTATGATTATAATGTCCTTAAACATACATATTCATTAGTTTATGTACATATTAATTGAGTTACTTATACATTACAGCATACTTCTAGAATTCCTCCCCCACATGCACTAAAATGCAGTAGTGGGCTTTGGGACCCCTAGTGGTTATTTCTTCATCAACTTCCTCTTCATCACTTCATTTTAGGATCATTGTTATGTCAGTAACCACCAGGCAGTGTTTATCTTAGCCAATTCCTTATGTCTATCATTGCTGACAAAGCCTAACGTCCTTGAAGTTATTTACAACCCCATTCTTTAATCAACCCCATTCTCCAATCAACCCTATTCTTCAATCAACCACTTTCTTCAGAGCTGATGGCTGATTTGAAACATGAAGAATTATTTGAAGCATTGCAGCAACTATCTCAATGGACGTACACTGATCACACAGATTCAGGCTGGGCAATGGGATATAACATTCATTAGAATAAGAGATAAACCACCTGTGTGAAAACATGTTATTTTGGAATAACTGAAACAAAAATCTTATGAATGACATGCAGACATAGGATCCTAGGTAGGAATTTGAGTGAAGGAAAATACTCTTAAGGTGTGGTGTGACAGGGTAGTAATGAGGTGATATTCACAGTGATTAAGTTGGGTGGTTTTGAAGAGGAAAATAGAAAGCTTTAAGTCAGGATATCCTATAGAAGACGTCAGGCACTAATGCAGAAGGAGACATACCTGAAGGAAATAGAAAGAAGAAGGTTCACAGAATCATCAGAGTAACTTTATTATAAAGATGATAGATGCATTTGTGCTTATGGGTGAGGTTACCAAAGACAGCCTCAAGAAGAAAAAGATCCCAGAACCTTGCAACAGATCTATGGAAACACTGCAAAGAGGATAGGAATCACCTAGAGAAGATGATAAATCTTTAAGAGCTAGAGGACAGCTAGGATAAAATGGAATTACAGAAGGCCAAAGAAGACTATATTGAAGAAAACTCTTGGCTCAAAACCAAAACCAGACAGTACGAGATGATAGAAGGCAGTGTGTTGGTTCTAACATTTGGTTCAAATGCGCTTATCAAAAAAAGTATTTTGCAATGAGTGTGAAAGAGAGAATCTAGACTGAAGATAGAAAGCAAAATTCACCTTTCAACGTGTTTAGACATTCAAATATCTAAATTTAAGCTATTTTTTTTTAGATTTAGTTTTGAAACAGTGAAAAGGAAGAGCCATTTACAGATGGTTTGATTTCATTACGAGTGAAACATACACTTATACAAGTGTTTTAAGATTGGATCCCCTACACATTGATCAAATAGATCACCTGTTGAGACTTAGACAATTGTCAGCTATGTCTCCAATATGTAATATCAAGGTAAAATTCAAATGAGAGGTGTTCCATAAAAGAGAGAACAGTGGGTTTATTGCACTTTCACAACAAAAATACCAAACCAAACCAAAAAGCCCCCCCAAAAAAAAACTCACCAAACAAAAAACACCATCAAAACCAACTAAACAAACCAAAAAACACACACAAAAAAAAACCCGAACCCAAATCAAACAAACAAGCAAACAAAAACCCCAATGTGTGGTGCAAAAGTTGAAATCACAAGCAGAATGAGATGCTCTTGAGAAAGTACATTCTGTGAAACTGTTTCTTTTAGAGCAATATTTTTCTGGACCTGGAGGGCAACTTTTTGCCCAGTACTCTGTGGCAGTGAATAACAGCTGAGAGTTTTGCTTAGAGAAGCAATTCCTTTTTGGTGAACCTCAGCTTCCCACTAAAGGTTGGAAAAAATTTTTGCAGTGTTTATACTCTCACTGAAACAAAGCATTATGTCAGTTTTGCTATATTCTTCCATATAGCTGCAAATTTAGGCTGATATGAATATTCTAGAGGGAGAGAAAGTGTTAATCGGAAACTAGATGAGTACTAACTCATCTGACACTAGATGAGCACTTCTTTTTTTTTTTAATAGCTGATAGCAGTAATAAAAAACCTTGCAGATCATCCAGACATATTATCCGCTTAAACCACTTTATCAATTTAATATTCCGTGGTCATTGAAAATAATGCTGGTCTGAATGTAAAATAAGTTTTGTGAATATGAAATAAATTCTATCACAATGCAAGCAGAAATATATTATTTGTTCCCAGCACCTTCTGCATGCTTCGATTTGACTGTTTGTATGCTGGTCTTGCATGAACTGATACTTTCATGAACTTAATAAAGCATTTCCTCCAGACTTTGGAATTCTTTAGGCACCTTCTCATGTGTAGTTTGCATTTAATTTATAGCAACCTGCCACTCCTTACCTTCATGCACTACAATCAACATTCTATTTAATAAACTCATTTAAATCAGAATCTCTTCCTTGTTGCTTCTTGTTTTCTTTACCAGCAAGGAAGTCACCCTTGATAAAAATAAAGAGGAATAAACAGACTGTACTTGCAAAGTGTGAATAGCACTCTTTCAATGATTACTTTGATCACTGTCTTAACAAAACCAATATGGCTAGCATTGTCCTAAGCCTGAAGGCGACCTTTCCAGTGCTTTAAATAATAGATTTATGGTGAGGCATCCCATGATATTACACTTTGACATGCATAAATGATGTGCTGGAATTCTATAATGTGTCACTTTTGTGTGTTTTTTTGTGATATTGCAGTTTTTCAGAATAGGGGACAGCATTTCTATATTTCCCTTATATAAAAATTGTTGGAAGCTATTATTTCAATAAAGTATTTCATTGTGATGTAACTTTAATAATTACATTAAAATGTTGGATCTTACATTGCTAACAGGTATTTACAAATAACATAAAATATGTTTATACAACCATAATATGAACATTCAGTTCTGAATGCCTTTTTTCTCCTTTTTTTTTTTGTCAGTTAACATTCTTTCTTTCTTTCTTCATTCTTTCCTTTTTCCTTCCTTACTTCATTTTCTGAAGTACAAAACACAACAGCTGCTGAAGAAACACAGAACCACAGAATGGTTGAGGTTTAAGGGACCTCTGCAAGTCACCATTTCCAGCCCTCTTGCTCATGCAAGTCCACATAGAGCTGGTAGTCCAGGACCATATCTAGGTGGTTTTTTGAATACTCATGAGGATGAAGACTCCACAACTTCCCCAGTCAACCTGTGCCAGTGTTCGTCACCCTCAGTAAAAAAGTGTTTCCTGACGTTTAAGCCTGTACCCATTGCCCTTGTTCTGTCACTGGGGACCATATAAGGGCTTGTTCATAAATTTATATTGCCATCAGTCACCTTGTGTTATGAACAACCTTTATATTATTTTGTGTAACTTACTTTTTCTGCATGATGTCTTTATAAAGTATGTCAGCTGATACAGTGGTGTGAAGTAAAATCCTGCAAACTTTGGAAGAATTTTCTAGTCAGACCACCATAAATTCAGAGCTTGATTTTCATCACTGTCCTGAAATTATTTTATAGCATTAGATTAATATCTCTACTTAACCTCTATTTCATTGTAAATGATGGAACTGTAATGTACTATACCCTGCTTAGAATCTAACTGACATTATGACATCCACCTTTTTTTTTTTTTTGCTAGTGTATACCTGTACTAACCTGACTGTGTTGCTGCAGCTTAAAGTCATGGCACTTGTCAAATTATTCACTGAGACTGAGACTCATGCAATTTTCTACAGCTATAGCTCATCAAAAGTTTCCCTCCACCACTCCTGGTAGTTGTCTTTATAATTTGTTTCAGGAAATCACTACAACCTAGGACCTCCTGCAGTGTTTATATAATGCCATGTTGACCTTCCAGCAGAGGCTGAAGCTTTCAGAAAGGTTTATGAGTGAAAGACTTCATTAATTACCTGGGATAAGCATCATATACTACTTCCTCTTGGCTGACCGGTCTGTAACAGGTCTCCCACAATATCCCTGGCATTATGTTCCCTTCTGATGTTTTCCCTTGACTCAGATGCTCTCAATAAGCACTTCCTGGATGTTCTGGGCCGTCAGAAAGCAACTTACCATAGGACTCTTCCTACCCTTCCTTCCCAGAGAGAGTCTTACAGAGCCTGTAGCAGTCTGTGATCATGATCCAGTCCTTGATGCTGTCCCATCTAGTTCTTGTAACCCCTCACATCTTCAAGCAGTTTAAAAGTCTTGCTGCTGCAGGGTCTCTGCAGAAAGCCGGTTTCTCTTTTGATCATTTTCCCTGATACAGAGAAGCTTGCTTGATGCTTCTTGCAAGGGCTGCACCTGACATCAAATTGATTCAGTTAGAGCTCATCCTCTCGCATAGACAAAGGCAGCCACATTACCAGAGAGCATGGGAGAGATGTATTCAAGAAGGGTGCCTTTTCGTATGGATTTTACAACTATGGAGTTCTGCTAGTGAGCAAATATCTGTCTCTGAGTAAGTGGCAGGACCCACAACTAGACCCATATTTTTCCTACTCAATCTCTGAAGAGCTTATGCAGCATGCCCTACCCAAAGCTGGTTTTGGTTTCTTGAAGAGTAAAAAGAAAATCAGATCATGCACATGACCAACTGTCATGGGTTCAGCAGTAGCAGTCATTTTTCTCCTTCTTGGTAGCTGGTGCAGCACCGTGGTTTTGATTTTGGGCCTGGAAACAGAGCCGATAACACCAGTGTTTTCAGTTACTGCTGGGTAATGTTTTGGTCTGATCAAGGACTTCCTGAGCCTTACGCTCCGCCAAGGAAGAGGGGAAGACGGGAGGAAGCAGAGACAGGACACCTGACCCAAACTGACCAAAGAGGTTATTCCATACCACAGCACCGTCATGTCCAGGATGTGAAAACGGAAGGCAGAGACCCAGAAGGGTGTGGTGGTGCCTTGGGGGTTTTGCTGCTGGGGGGTGCACTGGCTGGGTTGGGCTTGGTGAGCAGTTGTATTCTCTTTCCTTGTACTTCTCTTTTATTATTACTGGTGGTAGCAGTAGTGATTTGTGTTATACCTTAGTTACTAAACTGTTCTTATCTCAACCTGTGGGAGTTGCATTCTTTCAATTCTCCTCCCCATCCCCCCAGGACTGGGGAAGAAAGAGGGAGAGTGAGTGAGTGAGAAAACTTCGTGGTTGACTGGACTTAAACCAGGACACCAACATGATTGCTTTCTGTGATTAAATTACTAAGTGGATGAGAAGTGTTTGGTGGATATAACATACCATGACTTTAGTAAGGCTTTTGATGTTCTTTCCTACACCTTCACTTTGGAAGCTAAGGAAATATGGCCTGGAAGAATGGACTTACATTTAATAAGTAGATTGTCTGGACTGCCAGGCTTGAAGGCTGGATACCAGAATCCCTGTTTTTCAACACCTTCATCAACAACCTGGATGGTGACCCACAGGGCATTATTAGCAAATTTGCAGATGATTAGAGATAGTGGATTTAAACATGGGGTCTGTGAGAAACTAGCAGTCTGGTCAACAGAAACCCTGTGAAGTTACACAGAAAGGCCCTGCCAGGAGATTATCAGTTAGACAAAGCTGTGCCTGACCTCATCCAATGCTGGTCAAATTCTCACTACATCATACCCTTAATCTACAGGATCAGCACTTTTGCAAAACTGTAGGGGCTTCCCTGTTTGCTGTCATGACAAACTCCTTTAAACTCCTCTCATGATAGGGATTCTAAGTCTTGGAATGGGTCCTTTAAATAGGCTTTGTATGTTATCTGCTTGTTTGATGAGTTAGTTGTCCCTGTGTTAAAGAAGTGCCTTGAAAATATTAACATTTTTTTTTTTCCTAGATTTAAATAACAGACTGCTGTGTTTTTTCATTACTTTTCCAAACAACCTTATATACAGAAATTAAGAGACTGGGCACTGTTAAACAAAAGAACTTCTTATTCAGCTGTACGTGTTAATTAATAATCTTTGATGAATGGGGTCCAATAGCATGTAAATTTTCACTTGCTTCTCCATTAATGATAGCATATGCAGTAAAACATGTAATAATTATGAGTGGTTTAGAATATTAAACTCTAAAAATAGACAGCTTTATTCTTCTGTTGTTCCAACAATTTAGTAGTTTTCCTGGTGAATTTTAGTTTACTGTGAAGCACGCATGATGTATTGGCAGTAAAAATAAAACACATTGCATTATAAGAAGTGAAAATACTCAACAGAATCTTAATTATAATGCAATTAAATCAATAAAAAGTCATATATCTAAATAATTTTAATCTCATAATAATTGCATCTCTTTAAAAATATCCAGTCTTGAAAGTTGATAACTTTCTCAACCCTTGATAACTTTCATGGTCATAAAATCCAGACCTTTAAAACATTATCAGAGACAGGAGAATGCAAATTAGAAGAGATTTGAGGCAGAAGCTAGGGGTATGGAAATTAAGCTGGACAGTTTATAAAAAGACTGAAAGAGTGAATTTCCTTGTATGTATCTGTCAACTCATATAACCTACAGTGTTGCTGAGTCACAGTTTTCTCTTTTTTTTTTTTTTTTTTTTTTTTCAATTGATATTTTTAAGTAGACAATCTGAGGGCTACAGATGTACAGATAAGAAATATTTTGCCAGGAGAAATTTGCATAGAACAGCATAGCTGGGGTTTGCTGCAGGAATTTTTAAAAATCTTGTTATAAAAAGCTCTCATATGTCCTTTAGCAGAAAGAACCTCCTTCTTCTTTCCTCAAAGTTATGTATTTTCCATGACTCATAAAATTTAGTTCCAATTTTGCTGTGAAAAAAAATCACTAAACATGACTACCTTCTTACTTCCTGCAGTCTCCCTATGTGTTTGTTAGCTGAATAAACCTGGTGTTACCTTATGATGCTGGAATTTATGAATCCATAACCAGTCTGCCTCTCTGCTTTTTTAATCTATAGAGGGGTTGACAAGATTGCCTGAGATAACTTCAGCAGGCTCAGAGCAGTTGCAACTGGAGGAAGACAATGATTAAAATTGCAAAGGCCTTCAGTTATTTACTTTACAGAAAGAGGGAAGACATTTTCCCTGATATTCTCATGCATCATTTGCTTTTTTGTCATTTTCTTTCTGTTGTTGTCATTGCTGCATGATATCCTCTATTTTTGGTACAGCGTGGTGGGCTTAGGACAAAACAATTATTATATGTGGCTTCAGGAAAGTATTTCCTCCCATGTTAGCATGGCAGGGACCTGCACACATTTTGCCATCTTTGCCACATGGGGCATGGTTGCCTGCTAGGACCATCTAAGCATAGTTCAATTCATCAGTCCCCTGCTAATGTTGTATTTCAAGGGGCAAGTCTGTTCTGAAAGTCTTCACATAACACATTTTGAAGAATTAATTTACCTTATCAATTAACAATTAACTTATATACCACATGCATTATTAATTTTAATAAATACATAACTTTTACAGTTTTTGTTCACAGTCATATGACAGTTTGCAAAAAAAAAATCAAAGTTTCAATATCATGAAAAGTTTTACATTGTAATGATGCATTTTTAAAAGGGTTATTTACAGATATGATGGGGTTCTTTTTCGCATCAAAGATGCTGTTTCGTCTCTAAAATACTGACTTAGTTGTAGTATACTGACTCTTCCTCACTGGATTTTGATTTCTGTTCCTCAGAAAGGGCTTAAAAAGTTATGTTAGTACAAAAAGAAAGAAAAGGCCTGCTTTGTAATCTGTTTGACAATTACACAAGACTCTGTATGCACAGCTCTGCTAGTACAGTCATTTCTTGTAAATGTGGAAGACCTTCATACAAACATTCTAATAAACATGCCCAAATCAGTGTAGTTTTAAATTGTATTTAGCAATGGGGATGCTACAGATTGAATATGGATTCCAGAAAGGGTTTGTCTTTTTGAAAACACCTTCCACCCCCCTCACCCCCCCCCCCAAGATATTATGCATTTTGGATAAAATCAGTTTCTAATAATGTCATAGAAACTGGTTTATGAGCATCGTGAACAACTATAAGTGTTACTGGCTTTTCTTAAAGATAGTTATGCAGACATTGCTGATTTCCAATGTTTTTCTTTCTTTCTCACCTTTCAGTATGTGAAAGACTTTATAAAGCTGAAACACAGTAAAAGTTCAATGTTGTTGACAAATTAATGGAATTTTGATTATGATAAAACACTTTATGTCAGGTTAATGTAGCAGAGATTATATGTATATGTATATGCATATGTATATATACACACACATGGAAATCCATACATACCGGGCTGTCATGTACTCCTTGTCACATGGATCTTCTGCTGTACAAAAGAGATCTTAATCCTTCCTCTTTCTTCCCTCCTCTATAAATCAAGCTCTCATTTCCTATTGTCTCTTCAATTTCCTTTCAAAAGGATTAGAATTTTCATTAATAAGCCTGAAATTCAAGTCCTGCCAGCTTTGCTTTCACATCACTGAGTGGAAGGGTGTTTATTTATGAAGTGTTGATTCTGATGTTTATTTCATTGATTAATGATTTGGTGATCTAAACAAACACACTCCTTGTCTGTAAGAGTAAATTTTCTGAGAACCTTTTAACAGAAAAGAAAGCTACTCACAGAAAAGAATTGCTTATATTTTCAAAACTAATCTGAAATACAGGAAGCTTTCAACACAGTGATTAGGAAAAGAGATTATTCTGTAAGGGAGGAAAAATACCACTGAAACTGATTACTCCATGCACAGCATCTTTTAGAAACACAAATAGAATATGAGCCAGTACCAGCAGAAAGAGAAAATTCTAAGTAGAAGGTTATACTGCTATCATACAATGCACTTGGGAGTCTTCTGGTAGAAAATCTTGTGAACCATTACTCACTGATCTATAGAAAGGATATTAATGTCTTTCAGAAGATGCAACAAAATGTTGCTGAGTTTCAAGTGTGTCCTGGGTTCAGCAGTAGCAGTCATTTTTCTCTTTCTTAGTAGCTGGTGCAGAGCTGTGTTTTTGACTTTCGGCCTGGGAGCAGCACTGATAACACCAATGTTTTCAGTTGCTGCTTAGAATGTTTTGGTCTGACCAAGGACTTTCTGAACCTCATGCTCTGTCAGGGAGGAGAGGAAGCCAGGAGAAAGCAGAGATAGGACACCTGATCCAACTAGCCAAAGAGATATTTCATAACAAAGCACATCATGCCCAGGATGTAAAAAAACGGAGGGCAGAGACCCAGAAGGGTGGGGGTTTGCTGCGGGGTTGGGCTTGGTATCGGGTGGTGAGCAGTTGTATTCTCTTTCCTTGTATTTCCCTTGTCGTTGTTATTATTGGTGGTAGCAGCAGTGGTTTGTGTTATACCTTAGTTACTAAACCATTTTTATCTCAACCTGTGGGAGTTGCATTCTTTCGATTCTCCTTCCCATCCCTCCAGGAGTGGGGGGAAGAAAGAGGTGGGAGTGAGTGAGCAAACTGCATGGCTGAGAGGCCTAAACCACGACAAAGTGTCTTAAGTTGCCATGAATAATCAGGACCTTCCAATTATCTCCATCTGATTGGAGAAGATTTTTAGGTAATGAAATTAAAAGCTTCAGAACCATTACTCAGGATGATAATATTAATAGGGAAGTTTGCTTACTTCTGTGAAGCCAAATTTCCTACAAAGCTAGAGGATATAATCTAGGAGTTAGGAAATTTAAGTAAATAGCTGGTTCTGGGAGAAGTGGCTCATACAGAAGATAGTAAACATATTTCAGATAGCGGTGAATGGCAACAGAAGCTGAATGTCTGCCAGGAAGATGGAATAAGTGTTTAGGGAAAATGTACTACCTTCGATGTGTTTTATCTATGTAGGCAATCATTAACATTCAGCTCTAAAAAAACAAACAAAAAAACCATAAAACCCCCCACAGAATAATCCCAAACCTACAACAGCAACATCAAAAGGAAGAATATAGCTCTCCTAGGTATATTCTTTTTCACAACTGTGTTTAAATTGTATTTTTCTGAGGATTTTCTGTGCCCACACAAGTCATTCTCAGGCTACATCGTTCTCTCATTGTGGGTATGGCTTCCACACAGAAACATGCAGCAGCAAGTGGAATGTGACCTTTTGTTCCATGCTTTTCTCAGATCCATGACACATGGGAATTTGTTTCTAACCAAACTCAAAAACATGTCTTTGACTTAAAACCAAAACAGAATAACAGTGAAAAACAATCTTTCCTTGTTTCTTACTTATTAAAAAAAAAACCCAAACACAAACACACAAAAAGCCACAAAACCCCCAAAACAAAGCAGAATAATATTAGCAAAGCCTGATGTTAAAATATCAAGATTGGTTTTACATGTATAACCTTTAAAGAACAGAATTGACTATGCTGAGTATTTTCTTTTGTTACGACAGAGTTTATTCTTTGGATGTTTTGCTAAAGGAACAGATACTTTAAATTCCTTCTGAAGTGCAGGGAGCTGATTTTGTGAACATGACAGATAAGTTTAAATTATGCCAAAAAGTATATTTTTAATATGATTACCATTAGTAATTTGTCACCATGTTTAATGATGGCTATATCATGAATTCAGAAATCTAGATGGGAAAGGAATGCTTCTCTCCTTTTTGGAGTTACACCATCAGCATGGCCAAAAAAGTCTGGAGGAACTTCTTTCAGCAATGTAAATGAATTATTCAGGAAACCATTTGATTCTCCCAGGAATCTTTGGGATATAAGTGTTTCACAGGACTGGGATGCGGGCATATCCAAGCAACCCCATGATTATTTATTTATTTGTCTGTTTGTCAGGCTGGTTGGTTTTATGACCTTGGATGTCATTTCTGTTCATCAGAATTTACAGAAGTACCTCATCCTACATCATTACTCTCTTCAAAATAAGCTGTAGCTTGGGATCAATCATTTTGTGCAGTTAATCAGGACCCTCAGAGGAAGGAAAGGATGAGCTTGATTAAGATTGCGGATTGAATTTGAGACATCTTGTCTTCATTTCCTTCATCACTTCTGGTATTTCTCTCATAACTTTCTGCAAAAAACTTGAATATACAATCTGTTGCTCTGTCCACTGTGCTTAAAAGAACTGATACTTTTTCATGTAGTTAGATTGCAATTCTTTGGGGCACTAATTGCTGCTTTCTTCCCTTGCTAATTAGAATCTAACATGATGGGATCTACGTGTGATTGGTTTTTAGTTTGTTTGGTTTGGGCTTGGATTTCTTTTTTTTTTTTTTTTTGATTTACGTTTCACTGTTGTTTCTTTGCTTTGGTTTGTTTTCTTTTTTAATACAAAACAAAGGCATTGTTCTCACAGTATAAAATAAATCCTGGGATCAACTGTGTTGTATTCCGCACTTACACCTGTATTGTTGACAAGATCTTGATAGTACACTATCTATTTGTATGTTTCATACAAAATCTGCAAAATTGTGCAAAATTATGCAAAATTGTACAAAAATATGCACCTGATTCCACCCCACAGCTGGAGATTAGACTTTTCTTTGCTGTAGAAAGGCTGATACAGACCCAAAGCAATCCCATGGGGAAAATTGTAGAAGAATAGAAGAAAATCATAATTCCCCAATTGAACAAGCCTTAGGGCATTGCTAAACAATACAAGTATTGAGGAGGAATGTCAATAACCTTATTGCCAGGTCTGAGGATGGGCAAGACACTTTCACACTCAACTTCTTACCAGAGCTGGGAAGAGATGCCTTGGGAATGAGAGTAATTAGAGAAATATAAACGATTAGATTTAGTATTTGAGGGAAGGCAATTTAATTTTGGAGCCATTTCTCTGTTGGAGGTAACTGTTGCTGTAGGAAGCCCAGCTGCAAGAAAGAGGTTTGATACTGGATTGTGGCAGACCCACTAGACTGAACTTTTTTGTTTGCACTGACTGTGGTAAAGGGGATGTGACAGACACTTTCATAATAGCACAGCTTACTCCTGGCAGTTATTAAATAAATGATGCCTTCTGCTTGAGCTTGTGCTCATGGAATTGAATTGAGACCCCATTATGAGTATGAACAGGTATTTGGCTGATTCTTCCTGTGGAGACTAACTAGCTGCATTATAGTGCCTGGATACTTCCAATGGGATCAATCAGAATATGTTAATTGCACCAAGATAATTTTAAAGTGGTGTAATGGGAAATATGTTAACTTGGGAGAAATGTTATATTTTTAACAGTAAGGGGTACTGTTACTATTATTCTTTTGAACAGGTGGTCTAACAGCATGGAAGGAACCATGCCGCTGACAACAAGAGAAAAGAGAAAGATGCAGAGAAATGAACCAGCAGGAAGTTCAGAGTTTGTTTGGATAATTTGAAAAACTTATTAGTGAATGGCTCATCTGTACCAAGAAATACAGTATGCTCAAAATGAAGGGATTGCAACAGAACTTTATATTGTTTTCCCAATTGCGCTTTTCTTTAGCTGCCAAAAGCTTTAAGAGAGGGGAAAAGCCAAGGTGGCCATCTTTTAGACAATAGTAAAAGTAGTAGAAACTGTTCATGTGGGATAAAAAGAGAAAAGAGTGAAGATACTCTAGAATTATTGTAGTTCTTGCTAAGACTGAACCTGTCTTCCTAAAACTGCACGCTCACGAAAGAAGAGAAAACACAAGATCAGAGGTCATCTGTTTCTCTTGCTAATTGTTATGAGCAATGAGAAAGAAAACCCGCATCCAGAGCTAATGCTTCAACTCACATTGTTAGTTGAAAGTAAAATATGATTCAGGAAGATTGGCAGCACTGTTGAATGGAGCCTCTGCTAGTAGGTGCAAATTGCTTATGATATGCAGCAGAGGAGAATGGATTAGAAAAGGAGTTCAGGGAGCAGAGGATTAGAAACTTCAGTAGATGAAATAGAGAGGAATTGGAAAATTAATTCAGTATTGAAAATATTAGGTAGTCCACAATAAACTGTGGCTTAGGAGAGCGTTTGCTTCTGTGGTGGCAGTATCTGTGGATTACACCTGGAGGGAACTATTCCTTCCAAGTACAGGAAGAAGTGAATGTATATTAGTGCTAATTTCTGGGCTAGCATTACAACTGCTAATGGAAGGACAATTGGGATGCCCCCACCTCATGCCCTTCTTCTTCTTCTTGCCATGCCATTAAAGATAATCTGTTCCTCTTTTGCTGTCTTGCTGACAATTTATTCTCTAAGTTCTGAAGTGTTTCTGACTGAAAATACCGGTTGGAGGTACCAGCTACTTCTACTCAGCCTTCATTTAAGTGTTTCTGCTGTGGATTAGGACAGAGTTTAAGATACACTCTCTCCATTACATTTTTTTTTATTACTCAGACAGTTCTTTTATTCAGCATTCTTGCTAGTGCGCATTTAATGTTGAAGTGATCATCTTTCCCCATATGTGGTATACTGACCATGAGTACTTATCCCAGCATCATGGATTCCACTTTTGGCGCAATAAATCTAGCAGTTAGCTGACATAAGGCAAGGTAATCTAGTGCTAAGTACTTTCAGAAGCTTTCTTGCAAGGAAGTTCTTTACATGGCAGGTGGGAGTTGAAGAGGGGAAACTAGTAGTCTTGAGACATGAAAGGAGCTGGATTTCTGCTGCTGTTCAGAGCTCTGCTTCACGCCACAGTTGTGGAGCTGGGCCACTGTTGTGTGACATATCTCTATGCTTGTTCAGCCACTGAACAAGAAATAAAGCAGAAAAGCAGGCGGCATGATAACAGACAGTTGAGTATATGGTTCACATGGTAAAATAAATAGCACAAACTTTAGATTAAATTTGGTAAATTCAGAAAGTAAATTAAATAACAGAAAAAGCGATTACCCTCTGACCTGTTCAATTCATTTTCCCACTATCAAAATAAATCCTAATTGCACAGTATATTAACATGAAACATAATTTCACATAATGCTTAAGTCCATGCTAGATCACAAGCAATTCCAGAGGCTTCCTATATATGGGGGGTAGTAGCTACCATTTAAAAAGTAGTTTATTTAAATTTTTATGATTGCAGATAGTCTAAGTTGGCTATTTATTTCACTTGCAAGGATGCAGCACAGTATGATGCTGAAATGTGACAGTAGACTAAATGATTTGAAAGAATAAGGTGTGCTTTTCTCTTTATGTATGCTATCTGCCTTTAGAGAGACAAGTATGAAGTCAAGGAGGAGATATATGGCGGGCTGGAGCAGAGCAAGTGACAAATATGTCCTGTGGTATGAACACAGTATGAATGGCAGAGCTGTTCATTCATCACTGGAAATATGGAGGCACATTTCTAATAGAGGATTTTTATTTTCCATGTTCATACAACTTTTAGAATCTTTATCTTACCAGCAGATATCTACAGTTCATTAATAAGTCTCATTTATTAAAGTGCATGGTGAAATGGCCATTGACAAGATTCCAGAACTGTCTTATAAAACATCATTTGATAATAAAAAATGATTTGAAGAGATTGTTATGACAACCTGAAAAACATGCAGCAATTAAATGAGGTCATACACAAAGTGCAACCAGATCAAAATTTATGAATGTATCAATTTCTCATCTGTGTACTAATCTTTATTTATGGGTTTTAATACATGTTTGCTGTAATATGATATATTTCTTACTGGAATATATTACTTACTGGAGATCTATGAAAGATATTCCTCCCTTATCACTTTCACAGTTTATTCTGAAGAATTACCAATTCAAGGACAAGTTAGGTTCAGGTCTGTATCAGCATGAGGGCTCTGTTTTTGAAATGGTTTGATGCCTCTGAGATTTATTTTGGGTACTCAGAACTACTTGAGTTAATGATCCTCTAGGGACTCCAGTCCAACGCCTATGGTAAATCCTAATGTTAACCTCACTCAGGTGAGTAATATAACTCCTGACTTCAGCATTGCATGGCTGAACCTTGCAAGCTGAGGAACACTGTTTCCCCTATCCTTCTTGATTATATTAAACATTGTGCATTAACTAAAATTAAGATTTTGAACAATATGGAAAAGTTTAGATGAGGCAACGTTTCTGTCTCACTGGTAGTCCATAAAATATTGCTAAGAGGCTAAGATATAACTTCCTTATATAAGGCTGTTGATATTCAAAAAAATATTTTTATGATTTTTTTGTTTATAAAAAGTGTAATGAAGAAATATCCTGGGTATTCTCCTTGTTTGGTTTTAGTCTAATGAAATGTGAATTGGTACGTAGCAATAAAAAATCCCTATCTAGAAGTGGACAGCAGAGAATGACCTTATCAAATTTGTGGAAATTGACCTTATCAAAGCTGTTCTGCCATTATGCTAGGAGGCTCTTTTCCATTAGCATTTGCAGTCATTTAACATCTCATTTTGCTGTGGTGTTGTAGTGGTCGTGGTCATGATCTGCAGAGGTTCTCTTACTGGCAGATGTGCAAAGATCATGACCGTGGGCTCCTCAGGGTTCCATAGTACAGGTGGAGGTCTGGGTGCCTGAGAATGTCATTAGTTACAAGTTACTACAAAGCCACTATTAGTAAAACCAAGTATATAGTGTATATGTACAAGTCACTACAAAATTACTCCTAGGAGACCAAGTGTACGTGTATTAAAAGTCAGGAAAATACTGAATTCCAACTATTGAAGCAAATATACACTTATGAACTTTTACCTCTGTGTGTGTGTGCTCATAAATATATTATACAGGGTGTTACTGCTACAACACTCACCAAGCTACTCTGATCACCAAAGGAAAAAGTCTCACTTCAAAGATGATCTCTCATGGAATGACAGGCATCCACATCAGGATCTGATATGTCTGTGAGACCTTGTACACACCAAGCACTGGAAAAATGTGCAGAGAAGCTCTGTTTGAGTAGGTGATGATTTACTTTTTGTACCATTTTAGTGTTGATAAATGGATGTAGGACATGAGTTCCTGGAATAGTAGTCACTGACTCCTGTTTTCATAGAGGGTCAATTCATTATCAGTTTCTTTGTTTGGCACCCATCAAGGTTTCTTTGTCCTTCTAGCTACTCCCCACAACAGAAGTTATGGGTGAGCTTATCAGAGCTATCTTGGGACTTCAGCAAAGGATATATCCTTCTTTGTCAGCCTGTTCACCAGTTTGCTTTTCTGGTGGTTCCCATCAGTATGTAAGTGAAATTATTTAAATTCTCAAGCATCAATTGTGAGAAATTTAATTAGTTGCAATTTTCAACAAATGTGGAAGTAGTAAAATAGTGCCACTGTCACCTCAGAAACACAAATATGTCCTCAGTGTTATGACATTTGTTTTTCTATGCTTCCAAATTAAGCTGAAAAAAGTCTCCTAGAAAAAAAGTCTATAGCAAAAAAGAGCAAATGAGAAAAAATTTCTGGGGAAATAATTCAATCATGCTTTCTTTTTCTTTTCTTTTTTTTTTTTTTTTTAATAAAAGGATATAAAAACATGCAGCAAAATTCAAAATTTTAGTCTGAATTACAAAATTATTTTATTTTTTTCAGTGTGGCATAAAATTAATTCTAACTGCTTTCATATCCTTTTCAGTGAGTGGATATGTCATGGGTTCAGCAGTAGCAGTCATTTTTCTCCTTCTTGGTTGCTGGTGCAGCTCTGTGTTTTTGATTTTGGGCCTGGGAGCAGCGCTGATAACACCAGTGTTTTCTGTTACTGTTTAGTAGTCTTTTGGTCTGGCCAAGGACTTTCTGAGTCTCATGCTATGCCAGGTAGGAGGGGAATCGGGACAAAGCGGAGAGAGGACACCTGACCCAAACTGACCAAAGAGGTTATTCCATACCATAGCACTGTCATGTCCAGGATGTGAAAACGGAGAGCAGACACCCAGAAGGGTGGAGTGCACAGCGTGGTCGGGCTTTTGGTATTGGGGGGTGAGCAGTTATATTCTCTTTCCTTGTATTTCTCCTGTATTATTACAGGTGGTAGCAGTAGTGATTTGTGTTATACCTTAGCTACTAAACTGTTCTTACCTCAACCTGTGGAAGATGAATTCTTTCGATTCTCCTCCCCATCCCCCTGGGACTGAGGAAGAAAGAGAGTGGGTGGGTGAGTGAGTGAGAAAACTGCGTGGGTTAGAGGCTTAATGTAACAGAACTGTTATGAAGGGCACAGAAAGTGACCGATAAGATCTTATTTTCTGGTCATGTGGTCATCTTCCTCCTTTTTTTCCCCTTTGTCCCCACAAACCCCATGTGCAGTGTAATATTCATGTAATGTAATATTCATGTAATTTAGGAAAGATTTGCAAAAGGTACAGGATTTTTTTTTTTTTCTGAAATGTTTTAGGTCAGTGTTCATTGAAATGTGTTTTAGTACACTCACCAGCTGGACTAAAGGTGCCACTAAGTACCACAGCAGCATACCAGCATTTTTTAAAAGGTAAAACCAGATGGTTAATTAAAAAAAAAAAAAAAAAAAAAAAGTATTTGAAAAAATAATTTTGAGCATTTTTCCAAGCTGTGAGTACATATTTGCATTCCTAACTCTAGTCTGTCAAGGGTGCTTTTCCTTTCCTTGTGTGCTTTCCTTTCCACAAAAAGCCATCTTGCGGGGACATCCCTTTTAACTCTTTTGGCAGTCCAGCTAGTAAGCCATAAAATACTCTGATGAGCAAGATGGGTGAAAGTTCTTCTTCAGTGCCTGGGAATCTGTGTTCAGGAATAAAGAAATTGTTGTGAGACAGAAGGGAAAGCAGGTTATGTAGCATAAAGATTTGTCCAACTGATTACAATTTAATTTTTTCTTAATTTTGTGTGTTTGTGGCCCTACTCTCTTTGAAGGGGACTACTATGTGGGTGATTGTTTTCTACTCAGAAAATATACTTAAAACTCCATGAAATATTGGACTAGGCAAATATGTAGAAAAGGATTGAGGTAATATTAATTTCAGTGCATGTGAGAAAAACCCTTTGTATAAAGAAAGAATAAATTTTTAAAAATATGTAGTCTCCAAGTTTAGTTATGGTTGGGTTTTATTATCATCAAAAGGAGAGGAGATTTCAACAAGGAGACAGAAGTCAATAACAGGTATTAATCCCATTTAATTCCCCCTGTATTCTGAATTTTTTTCCTTTCTTAACCTATACTGACTTGTGCACTGCTTCTCCTTGCCTCCATTGGCAGTGCTTGCAAATGAAATTAGGAATCACTGGTGCTTTAGCACAGTTAAGAGTTTGGCTCACTAAAGACAGAGTCTTGGCCAACTAGCATTACCGCCTAATGCTTCAGTCACCTGAGGAATAAAAAGAAGGAGGAGATCCTGAGTTTTCTCCAGTACTGAAATGACAGGGTCTAATCCTTTCTTCATCTGTCTGTGATGACATCGTAATCTTGAACCTCGGCCAACCAAAAGACATAAATATTCCCGAAAATGACAAGGAATGAACATCAATTTACATGACAAAATCACATTGAAAATGCTTTTTGCTGTACCATGTGCATTTTGTTTCTTCTTTTCTGCTAAGAATCAGACTTATGGCAACCACAAAGCAATTTTTGTCTTTGTCTCCAAAATATCCTGATCAATAACCCATTGTTGGTACGTATGTAGCAATCAGTATCATCCCTAATAAAAAGCTAAAAAAAACCACAGCAGCAAATTTTCTACAATGTAAAAGATATTGATTAAAGCTACTTGGAACTTTGCCCCAAATAGTGACTACAAAGTATAAAATTACCATTTTTCTTGTGCTTTTCTCAGCTGTTACACCTGCCTGCATGCATCCAAACATCCTCAAGTAGGAAAAGTAATAGTGCAGAAAAGCTTTCCAGACAGAACAGTAGGAAGATTGAGAAAGGTCAGCCCTTTTTCCAGTCTGCATTATTTAGCAATTAACTTGTAAGCTCCTATCTCTTTTCTTTTTAAGGAAAATTAAATATCTTAGCAGGCTTTGGGTTACTAAAAAAAACACCAAAATGCCAAAAAACCAGACACCCCCCACAAAACAAACAAACGAACAAACAAACAAACAAACATCATAAAACATAACAAAAGGGAAAATTATTTAATTGCTGGATGTAAGTTCTGAATGGATCAAAACCTCTCTCTTCTCCTTGACTTGCCAATTAGACACTCAGATGCGCATGGACTATATTGACATTTTCAGGGTTTTAGCTTTTCAGATGGTAAGTGTTAGGGGATGCGTGTAGGAATGGACTAGTAACAGAAGCTTCAAACCTTTTTCTATGTATTTATTTAGAGAAAAGAACTCCAGGTTCACAAATGCCTGCTTTACAAGTCCTGCCATATTTACGCTATATCAACTAATATTAAGATGATTCAGAAATAGCTATTCATAAAACAACTGAAGTGACTACAAGTGCTATAGTACTCCATTCATGTTAGCTTGTAAAGAAATACTAACAGTATCCTGAAAGAAGGATTGAAGCTGCAGATTTATACAGTACTTGCACTGGGCTATCTGTAATTTGTAAAATAGCAGGGCACAATTAGCTAGATTGCAAAGCAGAGCCAGATACATCATAGCACAGCAAATAAGATCTCTCAATTGCTATGGGTTTTTCAGTTGAATGTATTTATTAATATATGTCATCTTACGTTTTTCTTTTGTCATAGCTCAGAATCTTTGCAAAGCTGTAAATGTTGGGACATTATGAAAAATACAAAGGTGAAAGATGCGATTGTGGGAAGTAAATTTATATGAGTAAACTACTACAGAAAACAAACTATCCTGTAAACTAATTAATTTCAGAAACTCTACAGATATCTGGATCTCTATACTGAATTCTTAAACATTAATTTAAAATGTGAAAAGGATTTGGGGGTTTATTCTAGATAAATCTATCTACATTTCTGTGAAATCTCTGACTTTTGAATAAGAGTGATGTCATCACAGTTACTAACACTGTAGATGGAATGAACACCTGATCAACACAATGGAAAAATGAACACTTTTGTGAAACATCATTTTCATCTGCATGCAAAACTTTGCAGTAGAAAATGGACCATTATAATAACGTCCTTCTATACAGTAATAATGGACAGTGCCCACAGGGATTTCTATATTCTGCAATTTCTAAAGAAAACAAACAAAAATACTTCAGTTTCTAAAACACCTAAATCACTTTATGTGGCTTATTCAGTGCATGATAAATTTAATGGAATTTATATTTTAAAATTGCACCAATAAGAAACCACTTTGGAATCCAGGGAAAAATGATATTGCCACTATGCCCACAAAATAGATCTGCTTTTTATATCCTATGCTTCAATTTAAACTAAATATTTTGTGTGAATACAGGATAATTTATCAAGGCTGAATCCTTCTATAAGGAAAATTCTGTGCAGGCAGACTCTCTGAATCATTTATATCACTTCTGCTATCAGACAGCTTTCAGAATCTAGGCAAATACATTTATAATGTCCTTATTATAAGCATTTATAATAATCTCATATCATGCTATTGATGGTAATTGGCTGTTATGCCATGCAAAGTTCAGTAAACAACATTGTTTCATCTATCCAAGTTCAAATAAAAATTTGTGTAATACTTATATTTTTTTGTATAATTCTAAAGTGTTTTTATAAGGGTATTTTTTAACGTAATGACATGAAAGAAATATTTGGAATTTGTAAGACATGATAGGCATGTTTGAAAGTGCCGAAAATTTTAATCTGAATATTCTTATTTCTTCAAATTCCTCTGCATGTAGTTTTATTATTAGATTTTGTCCTGTGTTTCTGGTTTTGTTTTGAATAGAAAAAAAAAAAACAAATGGATGTTTTGTTGCCTATTTTCATAAATAATGAAAACCTTTGCTCTGTTTTTCACTTTGTTTATTCCTTGTCTTTGTAATTTTGCAAATGGGTTATGCTTGTTCATGTTTTAGTAACATCTTCCTGTTTCTTTTCAAGAACTAAATCTTGCATGTCTCCTAAAAAATACATTAGAAGCACCCCCAAATAAGTGAATAGAGGATCATAACTTTTCTGTAGAAACTTTACTGTCATTGATCTGATCTTCTATTATATTTTTTTGTCAGTCATTTGGTGGATCCAATACCTACAGCAACTCTTTTATTCAATATCACATTTCTATAAAGGTACTTTGATAACTTTGCCCAAGAATCATTTTAAATCTGCTTTACACAGAGGTTTTCTCTGAATTCCTTAGACTGTGGATCAGAAATCTGGCTTGTAAAAATTCATTAGTAGTGCAGGAAACTACCCACATTCAGCTAACTGTAGTAGTCAGTAGGAATCAACACATAATTATGCTTAAATATGTGTTTGAGTGCTTTCCTGAATTGGCAATTTAAAGCTTACCCTATTTTTCAAGTTTTAGGGACATTTTCTGGGTCAAGAGTTGAATGGAAATATCATGTCACAGCTAGGGCTATCAGGAAATACTGTAAACCACATGAACCAAGTATTGTGGATAAATCTTAACACTCAGTAAATGAAAGACCTTTCCAGAATTATCAATCTCCTTATTTTTCAAATCCACTAAATGCACAATAAAGTGTTGACATACTAATAGCCTTTAATACATCCTGCTGTGCAAAAGGAAAAAAAAAATTAAAAAATCACAGCACAATGCAGTGAGCTGCATTGTGGAATTCCCTTCCTTTCATCAATACTTATTTTATAGGTTATAGGTGCTAGCTTTGCAAGTAAATGTGCAGACTGGCAATTTGTGAACAGTTTTTTGTTCAGTGAAAAATAATAGCATGTAAATGACAGCAGAACTAGTTGTTGATCATCAAATTATTACAATGTAATCTATTTTAAAAGTAATTTTAATGTATTTTTGTGTTCCATTTACTTATATTGCCCTGTATTAATTGTATTTTGTGAGTTGACTGAAGGTTAAAGACAATGGTGACTACCACAGAGAACTTGATTTTACAAATAGAATGTATATTAAAAATATTGCTCTCTTTAAACATCTTTCTAAAGAAATTGGTGATAAACAGTGATGGGCATTTCTATTTGTGACAAATCAGTATGTTTCAGTTTCTTTTGAAATATTCAATAGCCCAATTGTCATTTTTGTTTGTTTGTTTGTTTGTTTTTGTGAATATCAGATGTCTCTGAAAATCTTTTGGAATAAATCAGTATTCTACTAATGTTACATTGTTAGAGTTTTTGACTGAACTCTCAATACAAACCATGGAGAATTAGATAAACATATTCCACCACTGTTTATACAATAGGATTTTGCATGTGATTTTCTACTCACTGTTTAAAACTTTTTATTTTGGCTTTCTGAAATCCTTGAATATTAAAATGCATGGACTGAATTAAATCACATCTGTCATGGTTTAAGCCCCTCACGCAGTTCATTCACTCACTCCCCCCTCTTTCTTTCCCCATTCCCGGGGCGATGGGGAGGAGAATCAAAAGAATGCAACTCCCACAGGTTGAGATAAGAACAATTTAGTAACTAAAGTATAACACAAATCACTGCTGCTACCGCCTGTAATAATACAGGAGAAATACAAGGAAAGAGAATATAACTGCTCACCCCCCAATACCAAAAGCCTGACCACTCCGTGCACCCTCATCCTTCCAGGTCTCTGCCCTCTGGTTTCACATTCTGAATGTCATGTACTGTGGTATGGAATAACCTCTTTGGTCAGTTTGTGTCAGGTGTCCTGTCTCTGCTTCCTCCCGGCTTCCCCTCCTCCCTGGCATAGCATGAGACTCAGAAAGTCCTTGGTCAGACCAAAACATTACCGAGCAGTCACTGAAAGCACTGGTGTTACCAGTGCTGTTCCCAGGCCTAAAATCAAAAACACAGTGCTGCATCAGCTACCAAGAAGGAAAAAAATGACTGCTACTGCTGAACGCATGACAGCATCTAATATAAAAGCAAGTTTAAAGAGTGTGAAGTATGCAAGCATTATTGTCATTTGGCCATCATTCTTGACAGGAAACGAGCAATGTCAATGCTAGTAAGTCTGAATGTATTTTGTCTCCTTAATATCCAAGTTTTTCTAGAGCAATAGGGAATGTGTGGCTTCTGCAAAGGAAAAACAAACAGGGTTTTAAAATACATACTAGAACAACTACTGTTTGTTACACTTGATGTTATGTCCTTCTGCGCAACATTACCTATGTCCTTTATAATCCATCAGCCACCCTTTTTCTATAACCTTTTGAAGTAAAATAGAACATTAGCTAAAAAACTTACATTATATAAAATGATACTATCAGATGAAAGACCCTCATTTTTAATTTACTTTGTGTTGACACAGATTTCTATCTGCTATCACTTTTCCATATCAGGCTGATGAAATAGAATTTGTGCAATGGATATATAGAAAATTCACTGAATGGCTATCTGTCATAGTCAGAAAACGTGCTATCTGTCATCAGTGGAGACTTTATTTACTTTTAAAAGTGTTTACCCATACACAGAATATCAGCCATAGTGTCCTTGTCCTTTTCTTTGAGCAGGCTAGTTATTAGAAATGAGGGAACAAGCACTAAATAACACAACCTGCCTTTCTGTTCACAGATGTTATTTTGAATACCCAATCTGTACACTGAACTAAATCTCAAGAGTGGAAACAGTCCCAGAAAATTTGTAGTATTTATTCAACAAGATATTATCTAAGTTTAAGCACATTTGTAATATTGTTCAGCTTGTACCATTTCCAAACAAAAAAGGAACCATGCACTTTTGCCCATTGCTGTCAAGTATTTTATGTCAGTATCCTATATATTATATATATAGGATATATATATATTATAACATGTACTTCTGTTATATGGCATGTTACATGTACAGTTTCACACAACATTTTTTAATTTAGCAGGACTTTTTCCACACTTAAATTTAAACCTTAAAATAAGGTTAAAAACCACTTCTTGGTTGGTTTGTTCTTATGAATCTTAGTGGTTAAGAAGTCATTGGATGAAGTGAAAAAGTTCAGAATGCTTCAGTAAAATTTCTTGTCATTGGTTTATAACTGTGTTCCCTTTGAAAAAGGAAATGAAAGAGTAGATGTCATATGTATTACTGTAGAAAATTTTCACAGTATAAGGAGGCACTGGATTACCTTAAAATTAAAGACAGAGTCTGCATAGAAATACTGCTTAAAAATATATTTATTGAGCCTGCTTTGAGATGCCACTTGCAATCCAAGATGCAATGTACAATTTCCATTTCTTTTTAATTTTTCCTATGGTATGTTTAGATTCTGATCAGAGTCCTGTGCAAATGAAAATGTGGTCCTATGAAGAAATATAGCCCAAATGAAAAGACATTCATTCTGGATATTTTAGTTATGTATTTCCCTTATATTTCTAGTCTGCTGCACAAGTGTTTGTTCTAAATATTCTACTCAAAATTAGACAGATTTAAAAGTATTCTCAATTTAGTCTGCAATCCAAGAGAAAATTATACTTTAGATTTTGAAAAATATTAGAGTTTCATCTTCAATTCCAGACCTGGAGTGACTTGTTTAAACATTAAAAACATCCTGAGCATGAGCAGAGACGTTAAAAAGAAGTAAGCACATCATGAGTCTCAGAAGTTGAAGATTACCTGCATAACTTTACATTTGAAACTGTCCTGTGATGATGAACAACTATTATTTTAGAGACCCCATTAGCATGGAGGCAGCAAACCTTGATGAAGAAGTCACTGTGTTGAGAATACAGAAGAGAAAAACTAAATGAAGGAGGAAAACCAGTCTCTCTACCTCAAATACTGTAATGGCACAAACATTTGGTTTCCAAAAAGTGCTGGGAAATTTTAAATCAGCTATTATTTTATGTGTTCATGCCCGACACAAATTGCACAGGTGAAAAATATAAGTGTGAAAAGTATGTTTGCACCTGTATAATGATGGTGCAGCACATTAATCACTATGCAGCCAGGAACACAAGGTATGCCAAACTAGTGTCTGAATGATATGGATATCTACTTTGTACTTGGTGTTTCTATTTCTTGGAAGAATCCCTTTAATATACACTTGAGAAAGATACTGCTGTTCAGGACATGTTGTTCCCTGCCACCCAAGTTACTGTATTGGTCACAGAAGTGGCAATTCTGCTGCAGTGAGAGTAGTTCTGCATGGGAATTACCAGCTACCCCTTTTGTCAAGGCTTAGGGCAATTCCCTTAGTTACGTGAAACAGCAGAAGTGACAGTTTCTTTTAAAAGGAAAAACTGCTGTATATAAAATTAGATCCATTGCTTGCCCTCAGCATGGGCAAATATGAGGTGTAGATTGCAAATATGCAAAGCATCATCACAGCCTTACACAGAATAAACGGTGTTCTGCTGTTGACTTGGTTCTGTAAAGATAAGGGCCAAAATTTCTTTCTGCACATGCACTGCAAGAAACATGCACAAGTCTAATATCTTTGTGAAATAAAGTTATATGTGAGTCTGAAAAGAGAGACACTTAAAGTGACACAAGGCGGAGTCCACCATACCCTGGAGTCTCTTGCACGGTGAAGGAAGGATTATTCTTTCTATATATATGTCTCCCATAGTGTGCTTATTTGTTTGTCAGGTTTTAATAAAGGTTTTTTTTTCCCCAAAATGTAGCTGAACAAATGGCAGTATGGAAACAATGAGGGAGAACGGTGCACTGAAATTAAAAAAAAAAAAATACCCACTTAGCAAATTAAAGGGAATAAAATTAGAAGTAGCATCACTGTCAAATAATTCCAGTGATTGGCATGATTACTAACTCTTTTATTTTACCTAAGGAGAGAAAGAATTAACTGCAAAGCAAAATTCAGAAGAGTACCACACGGTACCCTTTAGGAGAGAAGCTATTGATCCAAGATTATTTATTTGGAATAGATTTTGAACCAAGAGAATTTAAAATTAAACATAAATGGATGTTGTGATTTGGACTGCCAGTAAAAAATAAAGAGAGCTATGAAACTCCCTTTAGGGCCAGATTCTTAAAAAGTTTATGAACTAAAACATCAAGGGGTGTTGTACTGGCCTGTAAAAATAAGAAGAGTGATCTTGGTTTTATTCTAATGCATGAATAGTAACAGTAGCTGTACTCATTGGGAAAATGGACTTATCTGAGCTACAGAGGTGTTTTGTTTTTTTTTTCTGGCCACTGTACATGCAGCCCATGGCATTACAGAGGTGCCACAGGTTTTTGTCATGAGTTTGGAAAAAAGGACAAGGATAACACAATTATTTTGGGATCCATCTAGCTGTTGGGAGACATCTGTATTTGAGATAGTCCCCCACAGCTCCCTTCCTAGTCAATGGAGGACTGTCACTTCTGAATTGAGGTATTAAAAAGTGGGTGACTATTAGTCACTATCAGATTAAGCCATCCTTTTTAATGAATATAAAGAGAGCTTAGAAAGACTATCTCAGGTACATAATTTAAACACCTAAATTTAGGTGAAATGGAACTTTCCCTTACAACTTTGATACCATCTGTTCAACTGCTTCCACACTGTGCACCCCTCCTTTCTACTTGCAGTAGTTGGTCATTTGGTGCTACCTTGCTAAACACTAAACATTTGCTTTTGATACTCAAACCCTTTATCCAGAAAGAAAAGTCTTGTACTGATTTACCAGCATGAAAGAAGTGGAGGTAAAATGAGAAAAGTTCAGTTGAGAGCTGAAAACAGGCAAGAAAACGAAAGGTGGTATTTCTTTTGTGCTCCTGACTATCTCTTCCTTTCTCTGCCCAAAAAACTTACAGGTAACAAATGCTACAATCTAAGTGACAATTGAATAAAGACAAGCTATTCAGCCATCATGGATGCTTTGATTGATGCCATAGGTCTCAATATTGATCATGCAACTTTCTGGTATACATCTAGTCTTTGCGCAGTGAAGCACCCTGATTTCTCCAAGTTTCTATAGATTTGATAGCTTTATGAGTGTATGGCTATTCCTGGAGTCTTTGAACCACCAACCCACATATCAGAATTGTTTTAGGTGGGACATGTTTGGCCTGCATATTGTTGCTACAGGTCTCCTCTGTAAATAATCATGGTTCAATGACCGTATTAACTAGTACTGTGAGTCACTAATATAGCATTCATATCTGAAGAATCTGCTCAATCTGCAACATAGCTTCAGTAAAAGGAGAAATCACTGGAGGAAATCCTTTCCCATTCTACAACTGTGCTTGTCTGTTGATTTAACAGGTATCAAAAAGACATTTTTAAGTCATGGAAAGTAATGGAAGTCAAGAAAACTTGCAAATGACCCCAGTAATTAAACAGAACTGGATTTGACATGTTAGTTGAGGTCTCTCTACTAGCACAACAGCAGCAAATCTGGGGCTGATCAGTACTGATTGCATAATTTTGAGTCAAGAGGAGAGGTGACACTGGTGGTCATTGGTGGAAGGTTTGTTTGCACGAAAAGCTTCATGTTTTAAAGGATTACCTACTAGTATAATTTAGTTGATTTCTAATGCCATGAAAATATAAGCATGCCTTTTTTCTTTTTTTAAAAAAGGATGTGATGTTCTTATCCCTCTGCCAGATGAGTAGCAGTAACTTGGCACGTAAAGTAGCTGGGTTCAGTTCTTGACTCTCTCCATTGAGAATCTGAATCTACTTTTCTTGCTGAAAAGATACATGTACCCATCACCAACCTGGAGGTTGTTGTAGAGAAGAAGTGAGATGCCATTTTCTCCTCCAATGAACATTTATACTAAAAAATATGAGATACCCAGAAGAATGCTAACTAAAATAAAGACATTGCTGGTGGCTATCCATGTAATGTGCGACAGAGCTATGTTCACTATTTTGATAAGAAATTGACTGCTAAATGATATATAAAAATCAAGAGAATTCATAAAAAATATGTTTATTTCAGATTAAAGGAAATAGGCTGTATGCATGAATGAATGCTTAATTTTATAAAGGGGCTCCCTTGGTTACTTTTTTTGTCAGAAGAGGTGTGCATTAGACTTACTTCACTCTGATACACAAAGGGTGGCACTGGTATAAAATTCATGAAAAAGTGAATAATCATGCCCCTTGATTCCTCCAATTTTAAATTGTTAACTTGGCTCCCTGGTGTCTTTAGAACTTTGCGTTTGCTTATTGATCAGTGCTACAGTGATTTTTGTCTCACAAAAGAAAGATGCATCTGAAAATTAAATCGTACTCATTAGACACTGAAGTAAAGCCTTATTAAGCAGGGAAATAGAACAATAGTCCATAACCTTTAAGCGTTCTATCTGATTCTATAACAACATTTTCTGTGGCTGTTAGGACAAATGTCTCTTTACTATCTCAGAACATTTTTATAGTATTGATTTTATTATTATTATTTTATGCTCAATAAACTTTAAGTATTTTTTTAACAATTACATGTGATTTTCCTGAACAATAGATAGTTTCCCAGGAAAAAGAGGCTTTAAACAACTGTGAACATGCAGCATACCAGTGAGATATAGAGAGTCTATTATATAGCTATTTCATTTCACTGTGCACTAGGCAGAGAATAGCAATTTATTTTTTTTTGTTAATATTAGGAAGATCTTCTATCAAAATATTATTATCCTTTAAATAGGTATATCCACTTAGTGAATGAGATATCATCAACTTTTTCTATTGCCAACATTGCAATCTTTATCTTTTTCTCTGGTAATAGTAGCTATAAACACATGACCCTAAAGAAATAAAGCATGCATATGACAAGACAAGGGATGAAGTTTGCACTGCATACATCCACAAATATTTCTTTCTTGCATTTATTGTCTTAGGCTCTTAGGAGGGCTAAAATCACAAAATTACACAAAGCCCAGCAAAAACTACAGACAATATAGAAATTGTCCCCTGGAAGTCAACTTACAGAGAAAAAAATGCACCCTTCTCAAATCTCTATGGAAGTGCTTTTAATGTAATACTGTGCATAGGGAACAGAACCTCATAGCAACATAATTACCCTAACTTTGTAATCCATGTGTCTACAGAGTTCCTAGCAAGAGCTTATTGCGTCACATGATATAACCCAGCACTCAGAAGCTGGGATTTGATTGAATATAATTAAACTTCAAGGCAAGGGGGGGTTATGATTGTTCAGATCACATACATCAAATGACTAAACACCTAGGAAAGAGGAGACTCCTTCGTCTTAAAGGATAGTCTTGTCACACCAATGAAGAACTATTAACTGGTCATTGAATTTTGGCTGGAAATCTGAGACTATGTGCACCTCTGTGACTAATAGTTGCTCTTCAGAACCCAGAAATGAGAAGATGGTCTGAGACAGCCTTGTAACACAGGATCTGAGTCCATGTATTTGGGACTGTAGTCTCATCCTCATCCAGAACACTTTTTTTCCTTTACTGGGTCTACAACAAGACAACCAGAGTCTGGTGATCCAGATCCTTGTATTTTGTCATGGTTTAGTGGTGGTCTCACCAATCCTGAGGTAATGGTTGGAGCTGATGATCTTAAAGGTCTTTTCGAACATAGTTGATTCTATGGTTCTATACCAGGGGTGTTAATAGTTGGTAGAAAACACCTAGAAGTGCCCAGGATTATCCAAAGGAGTGTCCCTGCACGTAAACTTGTGAGTGATATGTTTTCTAGATGTGCTCTGAAAGTTCAAATACTGATTGTCTGACAAAACAAAAGCAGAGTACTTTAATTTACAATAACAGTCTTTAAGGATAACATGTCAGTTCCAACACATGGGTTCAGTTCCCAGAATAGCCCACGAGGATTCAAAATTACACTCTCTCTTTTCCATTTCTAAGGGAAAGACTTTATGGCAGAGAACAGAGAAAATAAATTTCTAGAGCTCACTGATGGGAACATTCTGCTGCAGAACCGGATTTTGAACCCATGTTAACAAGGTTATGACTATACCAAATCAGATTAATGATATGTTTATACTGGGTGATGTATACGGAAAAAATCAATGACAAGTGCTGTGATGTTTCCCCAAAACATTCTAGTTTCCAAGTACTGGTTTCATGGAATCTAAAATTATTCTTAAGTGTTTGAAAGAATTTCTCCACTATTATTTCATTTAATTGGACATAGATAATCTTACAGTACAAAGCATATTGGTTATAAGCTGGGTGAAACAATAACTTGCTTTGATCACCTGAATAGGCCACTTTCCAGTGTCAGTCAATGTCCCTTCGGTTTTGTACCAGAAAAGACAGTGACAATTAATCACTATTCATCTTGTCATTGACACTCATGATTTTGTAATCTTTGATCATATTCCATTTCAGTCATTTTTTTCCACACTGGTGAGCTGTAGTCTCCTTAGGTCAGCAATCTTATGGGAGTTACTTTATCCATTTGATCATGCTTTCTATGCTTTTCTGAATATTTTCCAGTACTACTGTGGTAATTCACACTGTATTCAATATTGTAGATTATAAATAAATATATTGTTGCTTTGCAGTTTTGTCCCCTATTCCATTTCTAATAATTCGTAAGGTTCTTTTCGCTCTTCTGACTACCACTCAGCAGAGAACTGACATTTTAATAAGGATATCTTCATAATCCCAATATTATTTTCTCCCTGTTCTTAAAAACTAACATTTCATTCAGGAGTCCATCACTGCATAGGTAAAATCAGAGGTTTGTTTGTTTGGTTGGTTTTTTTTTTTCGTTTGTTTTGTTTTCCAATGTCTTTTATTTTATGTTTAAATTCTACTAGATTTCATATTTTTTTATTATCTATCAGAATTCTTTTTCTTAAGTACTCACATTTATTAATCCTAACTGCTAGGCTCCACATTGCTTTGAATATCTCTTCATTTAACCTATTTTTTTCTCTTTTTTAGGTAATTTATAAATGTTGGGGAGAAATAGATTACAATGCTGTATCTCCCAGTTTGGTAGTTAAACAGTTCTGTTTCATATCCTCTAATTTTAAATTCTATAGATTTACTGTTTTGTTTTTCATTACACATTAGCATGATACTTACATGCTTTAATGCAGAGCCTGATCTATGGAACAGTGAATAAAACACTAGATAACTCCTTTTCTGGGGCATACCACACTGAGCCACAGACATAACTTCCCAATTGTTCATTCCATCACTGGTCCTATGAATCTTCCAGTCATTACTCCACGTATTTTAACTTGAAAAGACACATTCACTTGTGCTGTTTAATTTAATCTGTAGTCTAACATTGATCCCAATCCTACCTCCCAAAGAAGTTTTCAGGCCGGGAAAACTGATGTCCATATGGTGTCCATCTCAGAGGTGCAATCAGATGCACTACCTAGAAAAGTTGGAAGAGTTTCTCCTTTGGATTTTTCCATTACTCCCAACAGTCGTGAATTTACTATGATGGACTCCATTCAAGGGCTCCCTAATTCTATTCATGCTTGCACAGAGAAAGCATGTACACTGATCAAGGTTATGAAGTCCACCAGGTGTTGTGGTGCCTAAAGCTGAGCACAGTAAAACCCCAGTTCATTTCTAAATCTGACCTTCACAGATAAAAGAAGTAAAACTCCCATCTTTTGCTCATCAGTAACTTGGTCATACCTTTTGGTAAATGCATGGGAGCTCTTGTTTCATAAAAGCTCTGCAGTCAGTCAAATTCAGTTTTCTTCGTTCCTAAACTAATTTAATGGCTCACCAAGTACAACAACTTAAATAAGCCCAAAACTCAAACAGAGAAAGCTCACAAAAAGAAAGCTGGAAAACACAAACCACGTATGACACTTGGGAAAAAAACTTTTTGTGATTTATTTGTACAGAACGTGTCCAGATAACTATTGGTCTCCCTTGAGACTAGGAGACAGCATTAACTTAAGCTGGTGGAAATTTCTGATCTCGCTGTGCATCTTTCCTAGGCAGCTGTGTGAACACAAAGCTTTCATTTAATAAGCACTTTGTGCATAACATGTCATTGTTTTATGCACAAAGTGCTTATTAAATGAAAGCTTTGACATTTAAAGATGAATGAATCTATAAGAAAAATGTACATGGCCATCTTAGAACAATATGACAGTTGTCAAACTGGTGAATAAAGTATTCTACAATAGAAGAATGCAATTTTGGTGTTTGTTACTGTTCTCCCACACACAGACAGTCCCGTTCATTACACTGTTTCTCCTTTTGTCAAGTGCCCCTCCTGGTATTTGTTACTGTTTAACACAACAGAGTAGTAGCTTAGTGCCCTTGGACAAGCCTTCTTCCAGTCCCTCTAGAAGAATTGCTTCACTGAAAGAAGTCTCAGTCTTGCTCAGTCTACTCTTTGCCTCTTCTTCATAACTTCAGATGGAACTACTTTTGTGTAATTTCCCTTCAATCCTCATAGTTTTGCCAATAAGCCAGGTCAGTAAGAGGGCTCCTAAGAATAAATCTCCTACTCTAATCTCAATTATGAGCATTACAGCAAGAGCAGGGTAGAGCTCTATGAGCTCCAGACTGTCAAGTTTTATGGTAAATTTCATGACTTGAGGAGGGATTTGGTCAAAGAACTGATGAAGAAAATGCTTATTGTACTTTACCTGTTTTTTATCATGGTATGAAAGAACAAAGCTTGGGTTTGCATTTTACACTACCTAAATTCCACTTGGAATGAGGTTCCTTCCTCTTGCACTGAAAGGGACTGAGGACCAAAATTTGAAATTCAATCTGGAAATCATGTTGTAAGATGTCAAGACAGAGATAATTTACATTATTTAAATCTTATCCATTACCCTAATTACTCATTTACTACTTATTATACAGAATGCTTAAAATAGCTTCTTCTAGTTGCTCTGATTGCTTAAGTGGTCTTAGACATTATTAATAAAAATATGACAATCACAAAGCCTTAATGTGATATCTTTTGAATTAGTGCCATGAAAAAGACCTTGCATTTTTTTCAAGTGATATCAGATTGTTACTTTCACTGCATTTAAATGCACATCTAATAATTTTACATTACTTACAATTTTAAAATGCTTACTGCCTTTAGTGCAATTCTATATTACAATACTAATCTTATGCTAACACTAAATTCAACTCCTTTCTCAAATGCAGCATGGAATTGCTCTCCCTTCTTTTAAGTGGTCTTTCTTCTACCTCATTTTTAATAAATTCTAGTAAACATTAAGTATGCTACTCTCACAGAAGTGCTTATATGACACTTTCATTCTGTTTTTAGACTAATAATCTGACTTACTTATGAATGATATCAAGATCATAAGTAATTGGGTTGCCTTCTGAAAATGTAGATTGATCTTACATGCTTTTCCTTCTGCATCTTTCTGAAATAGACATAATGTTCCAAGCTGGAGCATCTGCTTTCAATAAAATCCTTACATATTTTCCCCGGCGAATGAATCTGTAATGTACAATTTCTCTTTTGTTTGCAGCTATTCCCTAATCTTTGTTTCAGATTTATAAAAGAGGGTTAAATCCCTTGACCTTCTGATGTATTTTGGCATTTTTCTTGGGATGATGGACTTCAAAGCTTGGAGTAATGTGCAACAGCCATTCATGGCATGGGATAAGATGCACACTTGGGAAGAGTCAAGTCTGAGTGAGATCTGCCACTACAGCTGTAGGTCTGTTCCTGGCAGGAGGGTGGAAAGTAGAGGTTATGCACTAATTACTTCAGCCTCTATTGGTATGGGGAAACCAGTGTATACTCTGAAACTTTCATATGCAGGCATTTTATGTTGCACATTAAGAGGGTAGTGGCACAAGAGAAAGCAAAGACTTCTGTGAAAAGTAAACAGCATAGTGACCTGCTTTCCCATGGCACAGAGCAAAGGTACAGATGTTTCTTTCAGGCCTTCCTGTTTCAACCATTTTTGCATTTAAAGAAGAGAAATCAATGATAGCAGGTATTTCTGCTTCATTAGAAAGGGAAATGGAAGAAGCTTTTCTATTGCTCTATCTGACCACTTGCAGTGTCTCTGGGGGGATTTGGGGAAAAATAAACCAGGACTAAGACATATTTCTGTCCCTTTTACACAGAATAGTCTTCAAAACCTTCTTTGTCCCCGTACCTGTGCCAAAGCTAATAAATCAGCCAGACAGTGATAAAGGGTCAAGCTGAGTGTGTCCGTGTGTGCACATAGACTTGTCAAGGGATTCCAGGAAGCTTAATGTAGAAATCTGAGAGAAAAGCAAAATACAGCCCTCTAGACAAGCAAAAATTGGATTTAAATGTATCCTTTTCTTGCTACACAAGCTTCAAGTGAAAACAGGTATGCAAATAAAGCCAAGAAATAATTGACGGTTGCACTTGGAAATGACGAGGTTCCTTTATTTTTTCTTTTTTGTTTCTTCACTGCTTCACCCCAGACTTTTTTTATAACCTAGATGCAGGCTAAGTAGGCAGTTGCCTGGGGCAGCTACAGCTTCAGTGCCTACATTTCCTTTGAAAAGCTTTGCAGGTCTTTCTGTTGAGGAAAGAAATATTCAAGGCAGCAGTAGCTGCTAATTCTCCCTCCTCTACCTGCAAACTCCCAGCAGGATGAGCAAATCTGATTTTTTCTCAAAGCACACAGTCAACCCATGATCCAGCTAAATATTAAGCTTTCCTGAACACCTGACAGAATTGTAGAAAGAAAAGAAAAGAAAAAAAAAAGAAAACAAAAAAACCCAAAAAATAGGTATTTCTTTTCCACTTGAATTCTACACTATTGGGGTTCTGCTGTATACTAGCCTTTTGTTCTGCTGTCAGCCGGATGATTTAATTCTCTAAGGCTACACTCTAAAAACTATCACAAACAGTAACATTAATTTAAAAATACTTTCAGTATTGCCTGTTAATCAGTCCCAAATCTGTTGTTGTATGATAATCATCATATATTTGTACCATGTAATTTATTTTTGATATATCAGTTAATCTCTTTTACTCCATACAGTCGCAGTCTTTATGGTGCATTACATTTTTAAGACCTTTAACCACAAATTTTTACATAGCATATTGTCATTTTCTAAATATTTTTAATCTAGTTTTTCTGTGGTTCTTCTTTGCATGTTGTCCTGGGTTGGGGAGTAGCAGTCATTTTTCTCCTTCTTGTACCTGGTGCAGTGCTGTGGTTTTGATTTTGGGCCTGGGAACAGTGCTGATAACACCAGTGTTTTCAATGACTTCTTGGTAAAGTTTTGGTCTGATCAAGGACCTTCTGAGTCTCATGCTCTGCTGGGAGGAGGGGAAGCCGGGAGGAAGCCGAAGCAGGACACCTGACCCAAACGGACCAAAGAGATTATTCCATACCACAGCACATCATGTCCAGGATGTGAAAACGGAGAGCAGAGACCCAGAAGGGTGTGGTAGTGCACTGGGGGGTTCGCTGCTGGGGGGTGCACTGGCTGGGTCGGGCTTGGTGAGCAGTTGTATTCTCTTTCTTTGTACTTCTCCTGTCATTATGATTATTGATGGTAGCAGTAGTGGTTTGTGCTATACCTTAGTTACTAAACTGTTCTTATCTCAACCTGTGCGAGTTGCATTCTTTTGATTCTCCTTCCCATCCCCCGGGGACTGGGGGAAGAAAGAGGGGGAGTGAGTGATTGAATGAACAGGGTGAGTTATTGAGGGGCTTAAACCGCGACACATGTAGAAAAAGAAAATTGAAGAAATAAAATTTAAGACCAATGAATCAGCTGATGAAAAAGAACAAGATTTTTTTCAGTTTTCTGGGAGAAACATGGTAATTGCAGTCCTGGAAATTATTTAAACGAACAATTGCTTGCATTAAAATTCAGCATAATCAACAGAAAAATTAAGACACTTTCATGCATTATTGGGATGCTTTCTTAAACAGAAAATTTAAAATTTTTATGACAGAGCAGTGTGTAGTGTGACCAGGATATCTTTACAACACATTCCTACCTTGACCACCAGTTCAGTTCTCTTGTGTTGCATTCAAATACCAGGAGTTAGTGTACTTATCACTTCTGCAAGTGACTGTAATGTTATCTTCCAGGGGAAATCAGAATACAATGAGCAAAGGTAGAGACAGTAGCTGATCTAGCTGATGATTTTGATATTTTTGATTTCCCTTTAAAGGAAACTTTTTTTTTTCCTTTTTTTTTTTCCAAGAAATTAAAAAGGATGATTTGCAGTTATACTTTGTATTTCTTTCCAATGTTACTCTTTTTTATTGTGATTAGAATTTAACATTGTTTTAATGTTTTTTACTAAGAAGCAGGTTAATTGCATCATCTAGTTTCAATTAGCTCTAATAGAGTGCATGTATAGCTTCAGAATCTATTGTGCATATCCTCATGTAGATGGGGAAATGGAGTAAAAGCTATTATTTTGATGTTCTGATAAATTATGTTCCATATTATGTTAGATGAACAAAATGCATGACTAATGTCCCATGTACACATGAGCTCTGACAGCATTTCTGAGTGTTAATAAATCTGAATCCTGGCTGATGTCCAGTTCTTTTTTTATGGTAAATGCAAATTAAGTCCACATTTTCTCATTATACTTAGCAATTTACTTCTAAATGCTCAAACATAGTCATTACTGTTGGCAACCTTTATACTGTTGTTTTTCAGACTGAATTAAAAATAATAATAAAAATAAAGTAATGACTTTATTTAGATTAGAGCCTGAAGATAGTTGTTCTTTCTGAAAGCACATTGCAGCCATAATAAACAAATTAATGGCTATGGGCAGCACTTGTTAAAGCAAGTGGACTTTGTGATACTAAATTTGTCTGCAAACTTTACCGGTATTCAAACCAACAAAGGGTTTTCTGTGAAATAGAATACAAGTATCAGAAAAATATATTACCCCTGTGTTCTAAAAAAGAAAAAATCTTAGCTTTTGCAGCTGTGAGGTACTACTAAGACCAAGTACATGGAAGGGTGCTTGGACCACTGGTTTCTTAAATAAGGATATTGTAGTTTTACTCCAGCTGGCAACTAAGGATATGGTTGGCTGCTACCCTGTAAGGCACACCAAATAACAATTTTAACAGTGGTTTAGAGTGCCTGTTGCAGTGCACATAGATTCATTCCCTACCACCAGTCCCAGGAGGACCATGGTGCTTAGGTGTAGTGCAACTGGAAACTTTTCCTTTTTCTCTTGTGGATCTGAGCTGGAAGCATTCTTCCAAACCTGGATGGTACTTGGTTTGCAGAAACAGTTACATGTAGAAGTGAGTTCATAAAATGCATATCACAACCTATGCTGACCACAATTAATTCTGGATCAAGAGTTGTTGTAGATCTAAGTATAGTTAGTACAAGGTAAAAAGCTTGTATGTTACCTAGAATATTTGGTTTCTAGAATGACTAACTCTACACAGAAAGTAATATTGTTCTTAACATGTGGTGCTGGGTTCAGAATCATTATTCAAATCATTACCTGATTTGAATAGCTGGGATAGATTCTAAGCCTATGGACTGGGATTCTTGACAGTGGTGAAAAGGAGGGCTACATTTTCTTCCTCACGGATTACACACCTGTGTCTTTATTGGACAAAGTTTTGAAATCAACTGCTGTAACTGAATTGAGAAACTATAAATGGATTTCAGTTTAACATTATGTACCCTTAAGCTCTTCCACACTAGACACCCAAAGTTACTTTTCCCTATTGAAAATCTCATCTAAATAAACCAAATCTGAAGGCATCTAGCTGAAATACACACCTCAAATATCTAGTTCACCTGCAACACAGGTCATCATACATAAACTATATTATTTCAGAGATGCACATATTAAAATTATTTCACATGCATTTTTCCTCACCAGCTATCCACAAGACTAAGGCTTTGATAAATAGGTGTGTTTGTTTACATGTGCAAGCACACACATGCTATTCTTTGAAATCATAGAATCGTAGACTCATAGAATATTTAGGGTTGGAAAGGACCTCAAGATCGCCGAGTTCCAACAACCCTGCCATGGGCAGGGACACCTCCAACTAAAACATGCCAACCAAGGCTATGTCCAACCCGGCTTTGAACACCACCAGCGATGGAGCATTCACAACTTCCCTGGGCAACCCATTCCAGTGCCTCACCACCCTCACAGTAAAGAATTTCTTCCTCATATCCAATCTAAGCTTCCCCTGTTTAAGTTTGAACCCATTACCCCTTGTCCTATCACTACAGTCCCTCATGAAGTGTCCATCCTCAGCACCCCTTCAGGCCCCCTTGTTGTGGTTTAAGTCTCTAAAACTCACAAAGTTTTACTCACTCAGTCAGTCCCTTCTCTTTCCTCTCTTTCTTCCCCCAGTCCTGGGGGGATGGGGAGGAGAATCGAAAGAATGTAACTCCCACAGGTTGAGATAAGAACAGTTTAGTAACTAAGGTATAACACAAATCACTACTGCTACCACCAGTAATAAAAATGACAGGAGAAGTACAAAGAAAGAGAACACAACTGTCACCAAGCCCAACCCAGCCATTGCACCCCCCAGCAGCGAACCCCCCAGTGCACTACCACACCCTTCTGGGTCTCTGCTCTCCGTCTTCACATCCTGGACATGACGTGCTGTGGTATGGAATGACCTCTTTCGTCAGTTTGGGTCAGGTGTCCTGTCTCCGCTTTCTCCCGGCTTCCCCTCCTCCCTGGCAGAGCATGAGACTCAGAAAGTCCTTGGCCAGACAAAACACTACTATGCAGTAACTGAAAACACTGGTGTTATCAGCACTGTTCCAAGGCCCAAAATCAAAAACCACAGCACTGCACCAGGTACCAAGAAGGAGAAAAATGACTGCTACTGCTGAACCCATGACAATCCACCCCTTATTCCATACCCTTCACGTCATGCTCAGATCCCACATTTTCAATATACCATCACATGTGCATATATACATGCCCACACACACACAGAGGGAGGGAGATCATCCCTCAGTGCATGGACCAATCCCTACAAAGCGCTGAGTCCATCCAGTCCATGATATTGGGCTCCATATTTGTAGCAGTCTTTCAGAGCAGGAGAGGTTCTGTGCAGTGTTCACACTCGTGAATAACCTGGGCAATAATGTCCATTGCTAAGTCCACCCCTTATTCAGAAATCCACCCCTTGATCACGAGTCCATCTCTATGTTGCATCTCTGCCCTGATGGCCTTAGGTGTCACCAGGCTCAAAATAATTTACTCTCATCTTTCCAATCTAAATCCATCTGAGCCACTTCATTTTAGCAGCTTGTCATTGGGGGCTCCATACAGCTGCCTTCCATCTCCAATGCTTCCAAAGAACTGGAGGGGCCCAGTGGACTAGCTACTAACCCATACTGTCCCAGACAACCTGTCACTCATGAATGTCAAGCCACAGGGAAAATCTTTTGGTCATCCTACATGGTAGACCAACCCCAGTCAAGGCCCACACTCCACTCTGCTTAACTCTCAAGGCCAGACAGAATGGTCGTGGACAAAACACACTCTGTATGCATGCCAACATGGTGACCCCAATCACAATCAGCAGGCAGGTCCCAAGGGCACCCAAAGGCCATATAAGCCCTTCAGAACTCTCAAATGAGGCTGCTGTACTTGTCACTGGGGCTGGTGTAGCTGCTGTGCTTGCCGGCTCTCTCACCGCCAGCTGCTCCTTGTCTGAGTCCAGATCTTCCTCCTCTGCTTTGCTGGGAAGTGCCGCGTGGTCTCCTGCATCCTCCTGGGGCTCGGGCTCATGGGGCTCTGAGGGCAGCTGCTGGGGAATGCTCTCAGTCGCTGTGGGGCCAGGCTCGGCCGCCGCCTGCCTCCCCCTCGCTCGGTAGTTGTGGGGCTCAGCTCGGTCTCTGGGCTTGGCTTCTCTGGCGTCTCCCCTGGCCGGTCAGTAGCCGCCTCCTCCCACGGCTCGGCAGGCGCCGGGCTGGGCTCAGTGGGGGGGCTCAGCTCCTCTGCCGCCCCGTTCCCGGCCTCTTGATCCCCCGGGCCCTTCTCCCGGGCCGTTTCGGCAGCCGGCGGCTCCCGGGGCCTCCCCCCCTCGGCTTCCCCTCCTCCCTTCTGGAGCTCGCCCATATTACAAGCCATTCCAATAGAGTACAATGTAACAAGAACCTTAACCCAAAACCCAGATGTGAAAAACGTTAAGATAAGAAATACCGGCTGTAAGTAAAGTACCATACGCTGAACCTTTGAGAATCAGAACAACAACTTTGAGAGCCGATATATCAGCATTGTGACAAGTGGCTATTCTGTCTTTATCTCAACCCTTCCTGCCCCACGTTGGGAGTCAAAAAAGAACTGTCCTGGTTTAAGCCTCACCCAGGCTAATAACTCACAAAGTCGCTCACTCCGTCACTCCCCTCTCTTTCTTCCCCCAGTCCCCGGGGGATGGGAAGGAGAATCAAAAGAATGCAACTCAAACAGGTTGAGATAGGAACAGTTTAGTAACTAAGGTATAACACAAATCACTACTGCTACCACCAGTAATAATAATGACAGGAGAAGTACAAAGAAAGAGAACACAACTGTCACCAAGCCCGACCCAGCCAGTGCACCCCCCGAGCAGCGAACCCCCCACTCCACCACCACCTTATCTTTCCAGGTCTCTGCTCTCCGTTTTCACATCCTGGACATGACGTGCTGTGGTATGGAATAACCTCTTTGATCAGTTTATTTCAAGTGTCCTGTCTCTGCTTCCTCCTGGCTTCCCCTCCTCCCTGGCAGAGCATCAGGCTCAGAAAGTCCTTGGCCAGACCAAAACACTACTATGCAGTAACTGAAAACACTGGTGTTATCAGCGCAGTTCCAAGGCCCAAAATCGAAAAGCACAGTGCTGCACCAGCTACCAAGAAGGAGAAAACTGACTACTACTGCTGAACCCATGACAACCCTTCAGATACTGGAAGGCTGCTACGAGGTCTCCATTCAGCCTGCTCTTCTCCAGGCTCAACAGACACAACTTTCTCAGCCTATCTTCACCATGGGAATTGCTCCAGTCCCCTGATCAACCTTGTGGCCCTCTAGACTTCTTCCAAAACTTCCATGCCCTTTTTCTGTTGAGGACACCAGAACTGCACACGATACTCCAAGTGAGGTCTCATGAGAGCAGAGTAGAGGGGCAGGATCACCTCCCTTGACCTACTGCTCATACTCCTTTTGATACAGACCAGGATACGCTTTCAGGAACGATACATCCCTACTAGAAGGAAGTGCTGCATGAGGGCCAGGAGACCTCCTTGGATGGATAAGGACCTGCCGAGGAAAATTCAAAGGAATAAAGAGGCTTAAAAATGTGGAAACAAGGACATGCGGCCGGGGAAGAATACAGGGATGTTTTCTGAGAAGCTAGGGACCAGGTTAGGAAAGCTAAAGCCCACTTAGAATTTAACTTGGCTAGGGATGTTTAAGTGATCAGGAAGGGATTCTATAGGTGCATTGCAAATAAAAGACAGACTAGGGACAACGTGGGCCCTCTCCAGAAGCTATCGGGAGAGCAGGCTACCCTGGATTTGGAGAAGGCTGAGGTTCTTAATGACTTCTTTGCCTTACGCTTCAATAGCAAATGCTCTGACCACACCACTCAAGTCTTGGAAGGCAGATGCAGGGACAGTGGGATTGAAGACCCTGGGCCCACTGTAGGAGAGTTTCTGGTTTGAAACCATCTTAAGAACCTTAACATATAGAAGTCCATGGGACCTGATGAAATCCATGTGTGGGTCCTGCAGGAGCTGGCAAATGAGGATCCTAAGCCACTGGCCATCATATTTGAAAAGTCATGGCAGTCAGGTGAAGTTCCCCGTGACTGGAAAAAGGGAAATATGACCCCCATTTTCAAGAAGGGGAAAATGGATGATCCAGGGAACTACGGACCAGTCAGCTTCACCTCTGTGCCTGCCAAAATCTTGGAGCAGATTCTCCTGGAAGGCATGCTGAGGCACATGAAAAGCAACAAGGTACTTGGTGACAACCAGCATGGCTTCACTAAGGGAAATTCCTGCCTGACCAATCTGGTGGCCTTCTCTGATGGTGCTACAGAGCTGATGGACAGAGGCAGAGCAGTTAACGTCATCTACCTGGACTTGTGCAAAGCGTTCAACACTGTCCCACATGACATGAATGTCTCTAAATTGGAGAGACATCAATTTGATAGGTAGACCACTCAGTGGATAAAGAACTGGCTGGATGGCTGCACGCAAAGAGTAGTGCCCAATGGCTCAATGTCCAGTGGGAGACCAGTAACGAGTGGTGTCCCTCAGGGATTGGTGTTGGGACCAGTCTTGTTCAACATCTTTGTCAGTGACATGAACAGTGGGATTGAGTGCGCCCTCAGCAAGTTTGCCGATGACACCAAGCTGTGTTGTTTGGTTGATACGGTGGAGGGAAGGAATGCCATCCAGAGGGGCCTTGACATGCTTGTGAGGTGGGCTGATGCCAACCTGATGAAGTTGAACCACGCCAAGTGCAAGGTCCTACAGCTGGGTGGGAGCAATACCAGGTACAGCTAGAGGTTGGGCAGGGAAGAGATTCAGAGAAGCCCTGTCCAGAAGGACTTGGGGCTGTTAGTCGATGAAAAAATGCACATGAATTGGTAGTGTGCACCTGCATCCCAGAAAGCCAACCGTATCCTGGGTTGCATCAAAAGGAGCATGACCAGCAGGTCAAAGGAGGTGATCCTGCCCCTCTACCCTGCTCTTGTGAGACCTCACTTGGAGTATTGTGTGCAGTTCTGGTGTCCTCAACATAAAAAGGACATGGAACTGTTGGGACAAGTCCAGAGGAGGGCTACGAGGATGATCAGGGGACTGGAGCACTTGCCATATGAAGATAGGCTGAGAAAGTTGGTGCTGTTGAGCCTGGAGAAGAGCAGGCTGTGGGGAGACTTCCTAACAGCCTTCCAGTATCTGAAGAGGGCCTCTAGGGATGCTGGGGAGGGACTCTTCATGAGGGACTGTAGTGACAGGACAAGGGGTAGCAGGTTCAAACTTAAACAGGGGAAGTTTGGATTGGATATGAGGAAGAAATTCTTTACTGTGAGGGTGGTGAGGCACTGGAATGGGTTGACCCGGGAAGTTGTGAATGCTCCATTGCTGGTGGTGTTCAAAGCCGGGTTGGACAGAGCCTTGGTTGGCATGTTTTAGTTGGAGGTGTCCGTGCCCATGGCAGGGTTGATGGAACTTGATGATCTTAAGGTCCTTTCCAACCCTAACTATTCTATGATTCTATATGAGACCACTTCCACAGGAAGTCCTTCATTAAAAGCAGTCTCGTATTACTTGTTATGATTTAAAATTTTGGAATACAAGAAGTGCTAGCTTCCCACCACAACCAAACAGAAATGTTATCCAAAATAATTAACTCAAATCTTTTTTAGATTTATAAAATGGAAAAAGAGAATGGTAAGTCAACTGGGACTGTGCGTTGTTCAGCATTAAGAGTTAAAAATAATCACCTGTAATGGCATCGAGGAAAGTAAGTCACAGTGTTGCTTTGTCATCCATTAAAAGGCAGAAGGAAGACAGAATACAAGGCGTTTGATACGTAGCAAGATGGACAATAATGAAGGTGCCTTTTTTTAAAAAAAAAAATCAAAACTAATAAATCAAGGAAAATTGCTACTAATTCTGTACCTGTAATTGTATTTTCTACCTCCTCTGTTTAGATGCATGTTTTCTGAGCGAGGCCTATTTCTGTACCTAACCCAATGTAGCTTCTATATGATGCTCTAAATAGAAATAGTAAACGTTTTTTTTCAAAACACTGTATTGAAGCAGAATTTCAGATGAATAATTTCTCTTGATTGTGCTGTAGAGTAAACTTTGATTTTGGAAATTTGTAGGGTAATTCTTAATAGATTGAGAAATGTAAGATTTCTACCTTGAATTTGAGCAGCTGAAATGAAAATGGGCACAAATTCTTGTGTGGGTTGTTCCTTTTTCTGTTGTCAGATGAACATTATTGTTCAGTTTTTTTGTTTATCAGCATGATATTACTGTATTTTAGTCTTACATATGCTCCATGAAAAGAAGCATCTATCCTTTTAAGTATGGGCACTTTTTGATATGAATTAGAAACACAATAAAATAAAATATTTTCCTCAGTTATTGTTCTGAATTTAATCCTAGTGACCAAAGGCATATGGCATATTTCTGATCTTTTTGATCTGCCTTTGGAACTCTTCCTGTTTCTATCAGCTCAGGAAACACATTTCACAACTCCATCAAAGTCAGCAACCTGAATTAAGCCATTCAGTTGTCTGAGGAGAACTGAAGCTGCTAGACACAACTGAGTGGGAGGGATTTTGATGCTGGACTGCAGTTTTGTCACATTTTGTTAAGAGTTAGCAGCTCATTAGACAAGCCACAGACAATGTCTGCATTTTTATGCAGATTCATTTCCACTCATTTTTTGTAGTGTATTGACATTGTCTTTTCTGATACTAAGTAAATTCAAATCCTCTGGCTAATTCTTTGAATGGTATAAAATACAGGTAATTTTGACTCTGTTTTTCTAGTTTCCCACAAACAGATGTTCTATACACTTTGTTAGAGTCTTTCTGGAAACTGTGCTGATGAAATGAGTTGGAAGCGTATTGTACATTAGTATTGTCATCATGTACAAATTTATTAGTTTGTGGAATTCAGCATATGCACTGATCCAGGACCACCCTGAAGTATCACAGTTGTTTCACATCTAGACAGAACATGGGCTCACTAGCAAGATGAAGACCAAATAGTTTAGAATCACAGTAACTCCCTGTGCAAGCGATCATCTGTTTTGCAAGTGATCCTGTGGCGTTTGGTTTGGAGTGCTTACCTTTTTTTTTCTTTTCTTTTTTTTTTTAATTAATTCATATTCTGTAGAAGAGAGCATGGCAAAGACTGCAGCAATGTGGAAGGTCTGAAAAGACCATCATGTGCTAAACAGTGAAAAACGGAAATAACCCTGGCAATTCAGAGAACAGAAATAAAGGCAGTAATCTGCTTTTTGACCCTGCCTCTAAAACTTCTGAATTCCTGTTCAAACACAGAATTTAATTGAAGAGTTTCTGAAGTATTTTGGTGGTCTGTATTCATAGTGGAAAAAAACCTAAGTCACCAAAAATTATGCTCCTGTAAGGACAAAGCCCATGCTTGGGAAATTAATGAGCTGCGGAAGGAAAGGGTGCATACATCCCTGTTCATCTTACATGATAAAAAGGTTACATGTCACTATCCTGAATCTCATATTCTTGCCCTGCTAATTCTCTTGGTCCTTTACTTAAAGGATAAGCCAGAAATCTCTCCTGAACTCAAGAAACAAATCTAAAGAGCTAAATTCGCTGCTGCTCAAGTTGTGAATACCTAAGATTTTATTTAAAAAAACCCAAAACAAAACAAAAAACAACCAACCAACCCCCCCCCCCAACATATATTTCTGCAGTGAAAAATATTTTGTGGAAAATTAAAAATTCTCTACATTTCATAAAGCCATTACTTCACAGCTACATGAAAAAAAATTGAAAAATTGAACCAATGAAGAATGCTGTATTGTAGAGATAAGGCAAATTAAACTAAATATGTACTTACTGTCACAATTGTTTTATGAGAACTTGAGTCTGAGTTTCAAAGAAGTAGGATATTCACTTTTTATAAGGTAAATAAAATGGAAACTATGTCACATCCGAACAGTTTACGCCAAGAGAGTTAACAAAATATCTGTGCGCTAGCTGGTACTTGAACTGTCTTTTCCTAATTGCCTCTCCTTTGGAATACTTTGCCTTCATACTTGTAGCAACATTTCTTCCTCCAGTACAGATCATTATAATATCAATCTTGAGTGTGAACTGGAGATTTTTTAACTTCTGTTGGCTACGCAGAGTAAGGTCCTTATTAAAGCAGATTCATTCATTTGAAAATAAAGTTATGTTAAATTTTAAAGGTGGATTAAAATTGTTAAATTAAAAATAAGAAATAGTTAACAGCAGTTAAAGGTAAGGGATTGTAATCCCAGAGTTTTTGCCCTTCTTTTAAAAAGCCTTGTTATGCTTGAGCCCCAGGATATGACACAACCATGTCTAAGGATTTATTGCTTTTAAACAAGAATTGTGTCAAGGACACCCATAAGTTCATATAAGCCCAGACTCTTCAGTAGTTGATTGATTATTGTTACACAATAGGTTGATTCTTTGGACATTTTTGGGCTTGAGAGTTATATAATGTTTATTGTAATGATTGATTCTCACTATTAAGCAGAGGAAAATGTGGAAGCTATTTTTTAAAAAGGCATTCCATTTGTTGTGTTACACAGAGACACGTTGCACAAGTGTTGATCATATGATTTAAATATTGAATAAAACAAGCTTCTGCCATGCTCTTCATCTATGAAGGAAACCTGAGAATATATGTTCCTATACCCTTTATGAGAGAGTCTAACTTCAGAACTAGAAAGATTTTATTTATCCTCCTCAACATAGTTCATTTTCTTGAGGGCCTTCCATATACCTCACACAGTTAGCTTTATGTGTGTGTACATGCAGTTAGGCAAAATCTGTGACAGTTTAGTTAAATTTTGAAAGCTTGGGAAGCTCTCATGCATGTAAGTATTGTATTCTAGACACTAATGGCAGCATAAAACTAAAAAACATTTTGGTCATATGTCGCACTGTAAATAAAATAAAGATGCTCACTTAAAGTTGTGGGGCATATCAATTAACATGTAATATCGGTGAAATCATTCTTATGAAGGGATCAGTTAGACCATATCCTTATAGCAAATTTCCTAGGTTTTGTCATCTCACTGACATCTTAACAATTAAAAAAAGAAGAATCTACTTCATGGCTTTAATATAAAAATAATCCAAATTATTTATAAGATTTATGTCTTCTAAAACATTGTTTCTTATTTAAGATACAAAATAAAATGTTTTGGGTTTGATTTTTTTTACATAGAAAGAAATGCATTAGCACTAACTGAACAGTTTGCTAGGAAGTCAACATATTTTCATGAATAGCACATAGAAAAATTATGGAATTCTTTACAGTGATACTACACCTATGAAGGATTTTCCTACAAGTCTTGCATATGTGAGAAAAAACCCAAACAAAACAACATACTGGGAGCAGATCATAAAGAATGACTTGCAAAGTCATATTTGGTATTATAAATTATTAGTTAAAGTAGAATTTCCTGGGATGATCAGTACTGGGGTATTGCATGACAATCCAATGACAACTTTGAATTCATGCTGTCTTCCTTATAGGTTGTCCCACTATAATTCAAAAGTACTAAATATTTATATAAATTAGTTTGAAAAAAAATTAAGTCCTGGAGACTAGGAAAACAAAGATTTTGTCTTTGTTAGAAATATAGTGCCAGAAGTTATAACTCACAGAAAAATAGTAATCTTGTTCTAACATTCCTGTAATATGAAAAAGCACTTGAGCAATCAGAAATTATAGATATTAAACCTAAAATATTGCTTAGGTTGTCATTCAGTTCATTTTAATGAAAAAGCAACTACTTACGGCAGATTAATGCAAAGAGTGGCCATAATCACAGCAGGTTAGGTTAAGAGTTTATTAGAAAAATACAAGCTGCTTAAATTAACCCAGATGACCAGCATGTCAGTTCAAAAGAAACATGTGCTTTAATTTGTTAAACTGTAACCTTTGCTATATTAGAAAAATACTTTGACACAAACACTTTACAAATGTCAGCAGAAAATCCATACTCTATTTCTTCACATTGGTTTTGTGACACAGTGTTTGCTGATATTCATCAAGGGATAAGTCACGATTGATTTCCTTCTGCCCTTACTCTTTTCTCTTGTATTACAGGGAATTAAAGGGCAAAACTGACCTGGTTTTTATCCCAGACCATTCATATGGATATGTTACGGAAGGTAAACTTAACTGCTGCCTGGAACTTAAAGGTCAACAGAATCTCTCACAAAAGCTTTGAATGGTAACAGAGAAGGCCAAAGCATTGTAAGATTGAGGAGCAAAAGTAATGCAGAAAGTGGAAAAGCTGCTGCGAAGGGCATTTGCTTCTGAGTCTTTTCTCTAGATACTGCTTTGTATTTGCATACCAAAATGGGATTGCTGAAAACAGCTTCATTTTAAGAATTGGTAACATTTCTTGCTTTAGGATAAAATCTCTTCATTTTCCTAACTCTTTTTCTGCCTGTCCCTTTCAAACACTTGTCAATGTAAAATGAGAGGTTTGTTCCTCTCTTGAAAGAACACTGCCCTTTTGCTAATGCATTTTGAATTGGATAGGAAAGTGTGATAAAAGTTGTGAAAGTAACGTTAAAGCCAGGCATATAAGTTGCCTCATTTTCACGCCTACAGAAGATATTTCAACCCAAACCCTCACAGACTTAACAAAATTTCAGTGATGAGATAAACTGAAGGGTTTCCCACTCCTTGCATGGAATGCTTTTTCTATGCAGAAATAACAGCAAGAAAATACAACAAGGGTAATACAGTTTGCAAGGAGTTTAGAGATCATCACAGATAGTACACTGGTTCCTGTGACTAATTGAATTCACCTGGTTTCAGTTCAAAGAAATTCACATGGTTTCAGTTCAAAGAAATGTGATCCATTAACTTTCAATAACCACAGAGACAATAACAAAACATCTTAATAAGAGTGAGCATTCTGCACTTTGGCTTTTGAATGTCATTATTCTCAATGCAAAATGACAAAGGCCTTAAAAAAAATGAGAAATCTTCACTGAAAGGAAAGAAAAATTTGCTTTGTTCTTTGCAGCAGAAAGTGACATAATAAGTTCCAGTGCTCTTTTCAAGTGGGTAATGGGCATTTGTAAAAAGTTTACTTTGGCTGAAAGGCCAAGTAGCTTAAGTATTTATTTCCCAATATATATATTACCATATTGCTTAATAGATGTCACTGATGTGATACTTGAACCTTTTTGATTAAGCTCCTGTTGAACTTTAGATTGCAATAATCAACAGTCTGTACAATTAAAATTTTAGATTATTTAAGAAGTCTTCAGAAGCACAGACATTCTAATATGAGATGATTATTGTCATTGGTATGAAAGAGGCTGCTAAATCCAGTGGGAATGTTCATCAGCATACCGTAATCAGCGACTACGGAGAATACTTAATTACAGTTATTTAGGTGACATGTTGATGCAGTAGTAGTAGTGCTGAAAGCAGAAAAGTTGCATGAATTAGAGCTTGTAGCCTTGTGAGAGGACATTAAAAGACATCAGTATCAATGCAGAATGTCTGATTATGTGGCTGTTTATACTAATTTGTCTTACTATTAAACTACATTGCTCAGCATAAAAGACCATTGGGCTTATATTTTCTCTTATCTTTAATACTTATTTAAAAGGGAAATGATTACATCGCATGTGATTGTCCAGAATTAAACGTTCATGGTAGATTTAAATAGGTTTAATGAATAAGCTATACAAAAGAAAATGAAATATATGTGTGGCTAATTCCTGTAACTCTCAGATTAATTTTTAATGTAATTTTCCTGATTAGATAAGGTGTCAAAATTAGTCTGTAAGAAATTACGAATGCATATTTTTGTATATTCATGAATTTTAGTAAAAATCTTTGTTTTGGGTTGCTTCTTCATAGCTTCTGGAGCTGTGAACTCCAGAATTAACAATTAGGCTCATTAGCCAGTAGTAAGTTTTGCTTTGATTTAGGAGATTCTCATGACTTATTACATCCATAAGTGAACAAACTTCTTCATTTTTCATGTAACCAAACTACATTTTTAGTCTGATTATACTAATCTGTTATTATTAAATTTGGGTTGCATAAGAAACCAGTCTACATAAAACAGCCTAAGAATTTTTGATTTGTATTTCCCACAATTCCATTTCACTATTTAAATCTTTGTATCTTTGTAAATTGTATCTTCAATTTTATAATAAGCTGTGAATATAGTTCAAAAGCAACTGGCAACTAAATCTCAAATTTCCTGACAGCTATAAGTATTAGGGCTATTGATTCATCAGTGTGATTTTATGTGTGCATTATGTGGTATTTTGCAAGAATTCAAAGAATTTACTCTAGACTAAAGAAACTTGAAACACGGAGAATATCATGACTCTCTCATGCTTTCCTTTACATTAAGCAACATAAAGGAAAGCACAAGATATCTTACAATATAACTTATAAGGTACTTGCTGAAATCTTAATATTTTTCAGGGAGATTTTTTAAAGCAAATCTTTCAATTTCATTCAAAACAAGTTCTACATTTTCTGTATTTACTTATTCAACTCGTTCTCTAGGAAGAATTTTCTCCCCCATCATATGATTAGCTACACAAAAGTCTTAATCTGTCATCTGCACGCAGACTACCTGAGCAGCTGTAATGGAGAATGCAAAGTAAGTAACATTTTGTTAAAGGTACCAAGTATATGCAACATATTGTAGGGGAAAAAGGGAAAGCTGAAACCTCTCTCTGCCATTTTAAGTATCTGCCTACTCAGGGATTATAAAAAAGTACCTAAGTAGATTAAGAATTTTGACTGTTCAGAACCTTTAACCCTGGTCCTTAAGTAGGCTTTTTCTTTTTTTTTTTTTTTTGCCATTGAAATATAAATACATGGTAGCGTATGGATATTATATTGCAGTGCAAGTTCATAGTTGGCTTGCCTAAAATGAAAATAAAAATGTTTCTTTATGTAACATTCATACTACATAAATGAAAGTTGGGAAAGAGGTAGAGGGCAAGGTTTTTCTTTCTTTGCTCTATGTGTTCATTCCTTACATGATCTCTGTTGAAGAAAGAACTAGTAAATAAAACTTCAGAACAAGGATGGAACAATGACGGAAGGGTTCATGCATGTAGCAATAAATGTGATTTCTCTATACAAATGATATAGGTATATAAATATAAAAATCTTCTTTATATATTTTTATATATAAATATATTTAAACATTTATAATATTATTATATAATATATGAGATATATTTATATAGAAATATATAAATAGTTCTATATAAATATATAAATATTTAATATAATAAAATATATATTTAAAATATAGATATTTAAATATCTATATTTACAATATAGATATATAATGAATATATATTTATATATTTATAATATAAATATATGTATAATATATGTAAACATCTCTAAATATAAAAATATATATCTATATTAAAAATATATATAATATATATATTTATATATAATATTTTTATATTTATATAAATATATAAATCTTCTAATAAATGTGATTCTCTTATACATTTTTCATAAAATGTGATTTTGTTAAAATTAAAAGAGAAGGCTGTTCCATAAATTACAGATTTACAGAATGGTTGAGGTTGAAAAGTACCTCTGGGGGTCATCTGTTCCAACCCCTTGCAGAAGCAGGGCCACCTAGAGCCAGTTTCCTGTAACCTTGTGCAGATGGCTTTTGAATAACTCCAAGGATGAGATTCCACAACTCCTCTGAGCAACCTGTGCTAAGCCCACAGCCACCTTCACAGGTGTTTCCTGATGTGCAGAGGGACCTTCCTGCGTTTCAGTTTGTACCCTTTGCCTCCTGTCCTCTCAATGGGCACCACTGAAAATAGGTTGATTCCATCCTCTTTACACCTTCCTTTCAGGGGTTTATATACATTAAGGAGATCACCCCTGAACCTCTCTTCCTCCAGGTGGAATAGTTCCATCTCTTTCTGATTCACTGAATTCTCTCCAGCATGTCTATGTCTCTCTTATACTGGGGAGCTCAGAACTTGGATACTCCAAGGTAGTTGGAGTTGCCTCAGCAGTGTGAGTAGAGAGGAAGGATCACCTTGCTTGACCTAAACTCTTCTCCTGTTGCAATTCAGGACACCATTAGCCTTCTTTGCTGCAACAACTTATTTCTGGCTCAAGTCCAGTTTTGTGTCTACCAGGACCCCCAGCTCCTTTTTTGCCAAGCTGCTTTCCAGCTTGGTGGTCTCCAACACGCATTGGTGTATGGGGTTTTTCGTCCCACATACAGAACTTTGTACCTGTCTTTGTGAATTTCAATAAGGTTCCTTCCTGTCTGCCCGTTCCTCCAGCCTTCTGAGATCCCTCTGAATGGCCACAACCCTCTGGTATATCAGCCACTTCTTCCAGGTTTGTGTCATTAGTAAACTTGCCCTATCATCCCAATCATTAATGAAGATATTAAACAGGACTGAACCCTCTATCCACCCCTGGTATATACCACTTGTTACTGACTTCCAACTAGAGATTGTGCCACTGGTCACCACCAATTTTATTATTTTGTAATCCCTTCTTGTCACATCACCTCATGCTCTTAGCTCAGGGACCATATCTGTCACTCCCTCACAAAGCTGCTGGTTACTTTCTCTGTCCTCCATCATTCTTAGTTTAAATCCCTCCTGATGATGTCACATCCTGTTGGTGAGAAAGCTTTTTCCCTCTGTGAGGAGGATCCCATCTCATTATCTGAGTTCTCATGCTCTTGACTACCAGTCCCAGAGCTCTCTACTTTTGATACTGTCCAAGATTTCTATGGCAGTATCATTTGTGTCCACATGGAATAAGAGCATAGGGTAATAGTCAAAGGCTTCAGCAGTCCCTCTACACCATTCCAGATCCTGGCCCCAAGTCAGGCAAGAAACCTCTGTAGATGTTTGACTGTGATTCTTTCCTGAACATGTCTGACTCCTCTTCAACTTTGAGAGCAGTGAACCTTTTTGATGAACCTTAAATAGATCAAGTACAGTTCAGAATTTTGTGCATAAATAAGTAAACTAAAAGTAAATAAAAGTGGATACAAATATTCCTATGGTGTATTGGAAATTGCCTTTGTGCGCTGTTATTCTGCTTTCTCCATGAATTATAAGTTTTTATTGAGCTGTAGTGATACAGGGAACATAATAACCTTTTAAGACCAAACATCCTAATCTTTGAGCTCCCTCTATGGAATTTCTGACTGAGAGATCACTGCTACTTAAGGGACAGACAAGAAAAGCTGCGTGCTGCGGAGGCTCTGCCTAAATCTATGTAAATATGTATATAAAAGGACCAGCAAAGTGTTGGAACTTTCTCTTTGTGTAGCACCTTTGTTTTTAAGATAGACAGTACATTTATGCCCCCAAATAGGCTAAGAATTGAGCTTTCTGTCAAGAAAAGTGAATATTTTTCCATTTTTGCACTTGGGATAAAGGTTTCAAAACAACCCTCATTTCTACCACCTGGTTATGGAACATCCTTCTGGGGGAAGGTATCAATAGAAAGGGAGTCTGACAAAGTGATCAGAGGAAGAAAAACCTGTGCTCCAGTTCTTGATTCACTTTTTCTTTTTTTCTTCTTTTTTTTTTTTTTCCCCAGTTCTCTATCCAGTGACTATTTCATCTCACAGATACTGCAAGGAAGGTGAAACAGGGCCTTCCAGTGCTGCAATGGATATGAGGGAAGGTAAGTTCTGTTCATGAATTTTAGAAGATGTGTATTACATAGGTGGAGACATATGGTGGAAAAGCACCCAATTTTTGATGGAGTTTTAGAACTGGTAGAGGAGCCTGTCTTTCTAGACCAGTGTGCATAGAAAAGTCTTCCAGTCAGACTGAGAAAAACCTGGCAAGTTACACTAAAGTTAAACAACACTATAGACCTTTCAGATGACATTCTCAGATGGAAGTACCTTAATCTCAGCATTGGGTTCAATTAGATTTTCAAAGCCTTATGCTGTTAAAACACAAAGTAGATCACAGAGGTATAGAAAACCCAACTATGCTGTGGTTAAGGGTTAAATTCAAGAAGTTGTGTCATTCATCTAGGTTTTAATTGACTTACAGCTATTCTTTTTACTGTAGCTGGTGGTGATACTCAGCCACAATTGGTAAATGTAGGTGCTTTCAGGAGTAATTGATTTCATAATAATTTTCTAACTTCTTTATTTTTATCCCTATCCTTATGCTTTTATTTCATAGTAGGGATAAAATAGGTTGTTTATTCTAAATTATTAAAAAAACTCATAATTTCATAAATACAAGGCCAATGGAGACAGTTGGAGCACTTAGGCTGGATGTCATTCTTATTCTAAGACTTCCAGATAAAATATGAAAACTTTAAATAATGGCGGCCCATCACTTCCCTTAGCAGTCTTTTGCAATGGTTAACTGGAAATTCTACATTGTACTTTCTGTCTCCACTATGGCTGAATATTTTCCTAGAATCTTCTGAGCCTTCTTTCTAGAAGCTTCAAAATTACTTTGCTGTATAGTGCATTTCATACTGATTTTCTTTCAGTAAATAATAGATAATTTAATTATAATATTAAATTGAGTCTCTGAGACTTTTCATCACCAATTTTATCCTCTTTCTCTACTGGTATCATTTGAGTCTGAACATGTAAAAAAACCCTGAAATGAACACTGCAGACTAAATAAGAGATAGTGATCTCTCAGACACATTTATTAAACATCAGTTGCATGAAACATAGTTCAAATATAATGGTCTCCATTTGCTACACAATCATAATGTGTCTACTTTCAAAGCAGCAAACGATCACATGGAGGAAGAGTTTTATTTAAATGTCTTCATTTTTAATCTGTAGAATGACTTTGTTATGTATAATCATCTTCTTGAAGGATGTTAGTCATGGTTGCTTATTCTACCACTATTGACTCAATGTGTTCAGAGTGGTTTGGATATCAAATTTATATCTGTGCAGTTTAAATATCTGATCATAACTGCAAGTTGATATTTGATTATGATTTCTGATAAGCCAATGTCCATAATATTCTAGAATCACATTTTTCAGTACTGAGGCTGGATATTTAAACTCTGTATTAAGGCAGAAATATTCCCCTGAATTCTTAAAAATTAGGTCATCTTTTTAGATTTGTATTTGTAGTTATATACAGATATATTGCTTCTTCTCCAAATCCATAGATAATGGCTGTTGTCAAACCATATAAATTTTTGCCACAAATCCCATTAGATATTGTATAGGGTGATCAAATGTTCTGAGACTGCATGACATTCATAATTTCCTAGAGCCTAGAGGTTAATTTGTATACGCACGCTCTTCAGACTTACAACTCTTTTGTAAGTTTATTTTATTTTCATTCTGCTTTACAGATATGGTCAGGATGATTCAGCGATTGCAATGATGTTTGTTGCATTACCAATTCTCAAGGTCCTTTTCATTATATTTTCCAGCCCAAGGGAGACTTTTTACATGCCTGTCAAACATGAGGCAGAATTTGATGCTCATCTTGTTACTCAGAAGGGAGAGTTTTAAGAGAACTAATGAACAAAATACCACAAATCCTGAGCTCCTTCTGAGCTTCTGCTGAACCTACAGTCACTAACACATTTCCACCCCCAAGCTCTTTGACTAGCTCTCTAAGGATATCATTAAAAGTACTGTATAATGTGTATAGAAGAGTGAAGAATAATAATATGTAGTCTGCAATAGTCTGAATGTCTTATTTATATAATAAATGAAGTCCAATTACATGTGATGTGACGTGCTTGGGAGAAAGCATCTGAAGTTACGCAAAGAATAAAACTAATTTAGAAAGCCAGTGTTTCAAGAGTAGAGGGAAAGTAGGTGCCACCATTTTCTAACAGTTTTCTGTACAGTGAAGGCTATTATAAGTTTTCAGAAAACTCTGAATGTTTTCATTAAGATATATTCTGTAGAAAGTAATGACTAAGTCATGGCACTAGTTAATGCAATAGACTGCTGATTGCAAGGCAACAAGTGTTGATGCCACAGAGGAACTGGTCCTCTGATGCAAACGTCAAATGCATTGATGTTAGAGAGTAGTAGTTTCAGTCCTTTCAGAAAAAATAAAGCTTTATATCCAAACTAAAACAATCCAAAGTTACAGAAAGGCATCCTGTTATGATAGATTAGCTCTAGTTGTAGGCATTTTGGGGAAATATGCTGGCCCTGTTGAAATCAATGGTTCAACTCCCCCTTCAAATTACCAGTTCACCAGTCAATGTTTTTGTAATGAAGAAAAACCACTTCTGATTGAATTAGAGGCTTGAAAAATTTGTTTGTGCTTACTTTCGTATAGCTGTATCATAATCAAATGTTGAATAATACAGATTAAGCATTTTGGAAAAAAAATATCAGGTCAGTCATTTATAAATGCATATTAGCATTACTTGGAAAGGGGAGTTAAGTTGTGGCCTAAATATTGGTACCATTTTCCAAAACCTGTGGATGGTATTTTCTTCAGAACAGTGTTAAGATCAACAATCTCTTAGATGAAAATTTAATTTGCAATAGTACTTGATGAATATGTTGATTGGCATGCTAAACTTGTCAAATAGTGTGATATTAATGCAGTATTGCTTTAGGTTCCTAGAATGTAAATATAGAATCATAGAATAGTTAGGGTTGGAAAGGACCTTAAGATCATCTAGGTCCAACCCCACTGCCATGGGCAGGGACACCTCCCACTAAACCATGCCACCCAAGGCGATGTTCAACCCGGCCTTGAACACCGCCAGCGATGGAGCATTCACAGCTTCCCTGGATAACCCATTCCAGTGCCTCACCAGCCTCACAGTAAAGAACTTTGTCCTCACATCCAATCTAAACTTCCCCTGTTTATGTTTGAACCCATTACCCCTTGTCCTGTCACTACAGTCCCTCATGAAGAGTCCCACCACAGCATCCCTATAGGCCGCCTTCAGATACTGGAAGGCTGCTAGGAGGTCTCCCCACAGCCTGCTCTTCTCCAGGCTCAACAGCACCAACTTTCTCAGCCTATCTGCATATGGGAAGTGCTCCAGTCCCCTGATCATCCTCGTGGCCCTCCTCTGGACTTGTCCCAACACTTCCATGCCCTTTTTCTGTTGAGGACACCAGAACTGCACACAATACTCCAAGTGAGGTCTCACGAGAGCAGAGTAGAGGGGCAGGATCACCTCCTTTGACCTGCTGGTCATGCTCCTTTTGACGCAGCCCAGGATACGGTTGGCTTTCTGGGATGCAAGCTCACACTAGAGCCGGCTCATGTTCATTTTTTCATCGACCAACAGCCCCAAGTCCTTCTGGGCAGGGCTGCTTTGAATCTCTTCCCTGCCCAGCCTGTAGCTGTGCCTGGTATTGCTCCCACCCAGCTGTAGGACCTTACACTTGCCATGGTTCAACTTCATCAGGTTGGCATCAGCCCACCTCACAAGCATGTCAAGGTCTCTCTGGATGGCATTCCTTCTATCCAGCCTATCAACTGAACCACACAGCTTGATGTCATTGGCAAACTTGCTGAGGGTGCACTCAATCCCACTGTCCGTGTCACTGACAAAGATGTTGAACAAGACCGAACCCAACACTGATCTCTGCAGGACACCACTCATTACTGTTCTCCCACTGGACATTGAGCCATTGGAGCAGATATCCACATGAAGACTGTGGAGGACTCCATGACAGAGCAGGGGGATGCCTGGAGGAGTCTGTGACCCCATTGGGTGCACACACTGGAGCAGGCTCCTGGCAGGACCTGTGGCCCCATGGAGAGAGGAGTCCCTGCTGGAGCAGGTTTGCTGTAGTACTTGTGACTGTGTTGAGGACCCACACTGGAGCACTCTGTTCCTGAAGAACTGCACCCTGTTGAGGGGACCCACACTGAAGCAGTTTGTGAAGAACTGCAGCCTGTGGGAAGGCCTTGTGTTGCAGAAGTTTCCGGAGGACTGTCTCCTGTGGGAGGGACCCCATGCTGGAGCAGTAGTAGAGTGTGAGGAGTCTTCCCCTGAAGAGGAAGGAGGGCAGAGACAATGTGTGATAAATTGACAGTGGCCCTCAGTCCCCCTACATCACTGGAGGGGGAGGAATTAGAGAACTGAGGAGTTAAATAGAGCTCTGGAAGAAGGGAGAGGTGGGGGAAAATACTTTCATGATTTGGTTTTATTTCTCATTATCCTACTCTGATTAGACTAGTAACAAAATGAATTATTTTTCCACAAGTTGAGTCTGTTTTGCGTATGGCAGTAATTGGTGAATGTTATCTCCTTGTTCTTATTTTGACCCACAAAGCTTCTGTTATATTTTCTCTCCCTTGTCCTGCTACAGAGTGAAGTGATGGAGCCGGTTTAGTGGGCACCTGGCAGCTAGCCAAGGCAAACCCACATTTTCATCCCATTAAAAACAGAGACATTTTCCATGCTGTCACATAGAACTGTCAAGTGTGCATCTTTATTTTAATTCTGAGCATGAAATGTGCTCATATGTTGTAACATATGATTTTAGAAATCAGTGTTACCAGAGTGATCTTTTTGTGACAAGCTATTAATCTCTGAAAGACTTTCTCCACACACAGAGACATACTTTCAGCAAACAATTGTTACTCTTGGTTCAAAATCTCACTCAGACAGAAAATAGGACATTGACAGTCATTAAACAGATTTTGCCTATTTCCATAAGCAAAGTTACAGTAAATGTATTTAGGCATAAAGTTGGACTACTGTATTTAAAATAATTTATACAACATTTTCAAGAATCAAAATAGTTTGAGAATTGTTCATTCAAATACTTTGATATTTATTTCTCTCATGCTCAATAGGACCCTGGAGAAGAGTGGTCCATCTGTGAAATTGATGTCTCCAATTTAGAGACAAGGATATCACTTGGGACAATGTCGAGCTCTTTGCACAAGTCCAGGTAGATGATGTCAACTGCTCTGCCCTTGTCCATTAGTTCTGTAACCTCTTTATAGAAGGCCACCAAATTGGTTAGGCAGGATATTCCCTTAGTGAAGCCATGCTGGCTGTCACAAAGCACCTTGCTGTTTTTCATGTGCCTCAGCATACCTTCCAGGAGAATCCGCTCCAAGATTTTGCCAGGCACAGAGGTGACACTGACTGGTCTGTAGCTCCCTGGATCATCCATTTTCCCCTTCTTGAAAATTGGGGGGTTATATTTCCCTTTTTCCAGTTGTTGGGAACTTCACCTGACTGCCATGTTTTTTCAAATATAATGTGGCTTAGTAACTTCATTTGCCAGCTCCTGCAGGACCTGTGGATGGCTTTCATCAGGTCCCATGGACTTGTGCACATTCAGGTTCTTAAGATGGTCTTGAACCAGAGCCTCTCCTACAGTGGGCCTAAGGTGTTAATTCTCACAGTGACTGCATGTGCCTTCTAAGACTTGTGTGGTGTGGTCAGAGCATTTGCCAGTGAAGACTGAGGCAAAGAAGTCATTAAGAACCTCAGCCTTCTCCAAATCCAGGGTAGCCACTTCTCACGATAGCTCTTGGAGAGGGCCCATGTTGTCCGTAGTCTGTCTTTTATTTGAAATGTATCTATAGAATCCCTTCCTGTTATCTTTAACTTCCCTAGCCAAGTTTAATTCCAACTGGCAATACTTAAAGGGGACTTATAAGAAAGATGAGAGGTTTTTTATTAGACCCTGTAGTGATAGGGGAAGGGGGTAACAGTTTCAAATTTAAAGGGTGAATTCAGTCTAGATATTAGAAAGAAATTTTATGATAAGGGTGGTGAAACACTGGAACAGGTTACCTAGGGTGAGTGTAGATGCCTGATGCGTGGAAACAATCAAAGTCAAGTTGGACAGCTCTTTAGCAAACTGATCTAGTTGGAGACGTCCCTGCTCACTGCAGGGCCACTGGACTTTGAAGATCCCTTCCAAACTAAACCGTTCTAGGATTTTATGGTTCATTCCATGATTACTGAGCTTTAGCGCTTTTAATATTTAATTCAGCCTTTAAATCTGGGAAATTCTGGGAAAATACTTGTATTTGTAGGGTAACTATATATTATTACCAAAAGCTCAACTGGTCTACCTTAATTGAGCTGAATAAATAGCAAAAGCTGAATATGTGTTATTTTAGCTGCCTAACAGTTAAGCATCTTCTAAGCCAGCTGTTTTTGTTATCAAGAGAGAGGTAACCCTCCAAAAGGTGATTCATCCTGCCTATGCTAGACTTTCAGCTCACTTCTAAATCCCTATGCATTGCCTGAAATGAACTCCAGTGTCCACAGAACAGGGATAGAGTGTCATTCACAGATTACAAGAATGGGCAACAAAAAAGGTGGTGGAGCATTATTAATACAAGGCATTAAAATCTTATAGTCTAAATAATGGTTTAGAGCTATGTATGTTGTATAAGTATATAGTGTGTAGTGTACTGAATAATGGCTCTTTGGAATTATGCACTTTCTAAGTAAAACAAAATACGCTTAATTGTTACTTCTGAAGACAAATGAAAGTCTGAAATTTTGCCTAAGATTTTTGAAGAAAGAAAAGAAAGGCTTTCCTGTCCTTGTCCAAAATTTTTTCCACAGTCTCATGAGTTACAATGAGATACATATTTTTCACAATATTCAGGTATAATTTTATTCCAAAGTACAGACTTGAAATTAAGTGCTCATAAACTAGATTTGCAATTAAACCAAGCAGTCAGAAAAACTTTAAATAATACTTTTCAAGAAGGGGAAAATTGATGACCCAGGGAACTACAGACCAGTCGGTGTCACCTCTGTGCCTGGCAAAATCTTGGAGCAAATCCTCCTGGAAGGCATGTTAAGGGGCATGAAAAACAACAAGGTGCTTGATGACAGCCAGCATGGCTTCACTAAGGGAAATTCCTGCCTGACCAATCTGGTGGCTTTCTATGGTGGGGCTACAGAACCGATGGACAGGATTAGAGCAGTTGACATCATCTACCTGGACTTGTGCAAAGTGCTCAACACTGTCCCACATGACATGCTTGCCTCTAAATTGGAAAGACATCAATTTGATAGGTGGACCACTCGGTGGATAAAGAACTGGCTGGATGGCTGCATGCAAAGTGTTGTGCTCAATGGCTCAATGTCCAGTGGGAGAACAGTAATGAGTGGTGTCCTGCAGAGATCAGTGTTGGGTTCGGTCTTGTTCAACATCTTTGTCAGTGACACGGACAGTGGGATTGAGTGCACCCTCAGCAAGTTTGCCAATGACATCAAGCTGTGTGGTTCAGTTGATAGGCTGGATAGAAGGAATGCCATCCAGAGAGACCTTGACATGCTTGTGAGGTGGGCTGATGCCAACCTGATGAAGTTGAACCATGGCAAGTGTAAGGTCCTACAGCTGGGTGGGAGCAATACCAGGCACAGCTACAGGCTGGGCAGGGAAGAGATTCAAAGCAGCCCTGCCCAGAAGGACTTGGGGCTGTTGGTCGATGAAAAAATGAACATGAGCCGGCTCTAGTGTGAGCTTGCATCCCAGAAAGCCAACCGTATCCTGGGCTGCGTCAAAAGGAGCATGACCAGCAGGTCAAAGGAGGTGATCCTGCCCCTCTACTCTGCTCTCGTGAGACCTCACTTGGAGTATTGTGTGCAGTTCTGGTGTCCTCAACAGAAAAAGGGCATGGAAGTGTTGGGACAAGTCCAGAGGAGGGCCACGAGGATGATCAGGGGACTGGAGCACTTCCCATATGCAGATAGGCTGAGAAAGTTGGTGCTGTTGAGCCTGGAGAAGAGCAGGCTGTGGGGAGACCTCCTAGCAGCCTTCCAGTATCTGAAGGCGGCCTATAGGGATGCTGTGGTGGGACTCTTCATGAGGGACTGTAGTGACAGGACAAGGGGTAATGGGTTCAAACATAAACAGGGGAAGTTTAGATTGGATATGAGGACAAAGTTCTTTACTGTGAGGCTGGTGAGGCACTGGAATGGGTTATCCAGGGAAGCTGTGAATGCTCCATCGCTGGCGGTGTTCAAGGCCGGGTTGAACATCGCCTTGGGTGGCATGGTTTAGTGGGAGGTGTCCCTGCCCATGGCAGTGGGGTTAGACCTAGATGATCTTAAGGTCCTTTCCAACCCTAACTATTCTATGATTCTGTGAGTCTATGATTCTGGTCCAGGTGAAGCAAATCCTTTAATATAAATGGAAGTGCCTTCTAGAGCAAATGCTTGATTATGGAATTCTCCCCTTTCTGTGGGTTAGGATGGACTTGTTTATATTACTAAATATATTGCATTTTGCCTAACGACAGGGATTTACAGCACATACCCTTTGCAGCCCCTGCAAAGACTCATATTTCATTCTTGTAAACGATAGTTGTTTCATACCTGGAGTATGTAAAAAGAAATTAATCTGAACTACAGAGTAAAATTTGAGCTTGTATAGCAAAAATGAAATTGTACAGACTAACATTAGCACTATAAAGCAGATATTTAAATGAAAGTACAAGTAATTCAAAACACATTCAACTTAATTGCATGGTCAAAACTCAATTGAAATACTGTTTGATTTTAATGTTTAAGAAGAAATTGATATACTTATATGCATAATGTTTTACAGCAAGATGACCATGTATTATCACTAATGTCCACTAACTACTTTTGCAACCGGAATTTCAATAATATAGGATCTTTAAAATTGCCAGAAAAGAATTTGCAAACATTAAAATTATAATATATAATCCCACATAGATTTCATTATTGGGTAGTTGAATGGAAAGTGAAGACTTAAACAATCGCTAAGATTTTTGGTAGCTTGAATGCAAAGTACTACATTCACTTGTGGTTTAAGATGACGTTTTCAAGTCTTACACTATTTTAAGGGAAAGATTCCTCTAACTAGCTAATAAGTTCTATAATATAGCACTAACTTGAGAAAGATAATTTAAAGTCTGCATTTTCATTGAAATAATCATATACATCCAATTCAGAAGATTTATTTAACTGTGGAAGTTCTAAAATTATGTTTAAAATAATGTTTAAGAACAAGATTATTCTTTCTTTACCATGGGAGAAAAATTGTGGCAGTAAATTAAGAGTGGCATTTATTTTGATGTTTGTAAATAGGGGCATCTATTCTGATTTCATACAGTTTTTCCATTAATGGTGATTTCAGTAATTTTGAACCTTTGGTTACACCATGGTGAATGATAGCAGAAAAGGAGCAGAAACATAGCAGAGTGTGGTGTACATAAGTCCATTAGCTTTCTTAATGGGATAAATGTGCAAACAGTTTTAAGCATATGTCGTGGTTTAAGCCCAGTCAGCCATGCATTTTGCTCACTCAATCCCGCCTTCTTTCTTTCCTCCAGTCCTGGGGGGATAGGTAGGAGAATCGAAAGAATGCAACTCCCACAGGTTGACATAAGAGCAGTTTAGTAACTGATGTATAATACAAACCACTGCTGCTACCACCAATAATAATAATGACAAGGGAAATGAAAGGGAAGAGAATACAACTGCTCACCACCCGATACTAGAGCCCGACCCAGCAGTGAACCCCAACCCTTCCGGGTCTCTGTTCTCCGTTTTTACATCCTGGGCATGACGTGCTGTGGTATGGAATACATCTTTGGCTAGTTTGTGTCAGGTGTCCTGTCTCTGCTTCCTCTCAGCTTCCACTCCTCCCTGACAGAGCATGAGGTTCAGAAAGTCCTTGGTCAGACCAAAATATTTTAAGCAGTAACTGAAAACACTGGTGTTATGAGCATTGTTCCCAGGCCGAAAGTCAAAAATACAGCACTGCACCAGCTACTAAGAAGGAGAAAAATGACTGCTACTGCTGAACCCATGACAGCATACGAAATAGTTAATGCACAAATCAATAAATGTATATGGATATTTAAAACAACATAAGCCGTAAATTGTCAATTATGTCTTTCTTCTTTTACCTGTACATCTTAGAAGATGAGAATAGAAATGTTATGTGTAGGATTGCCCTGGTTTATTCATATCATATCATATCATATCATATCATATCATATCATATCATATCGTACCATATCATATCGTATCATAAAATCATAGAATATCTCAAGTTGGAAAAGACCCATGAGGATCATCAAGTCCAGCTCCCTGATTCTCGTATCATATCACATCACATCATACCATATCATATCATATTGATAAAAAAGGGTGCACAAAATTTTACCCTGGATAGTAAAAAGACAATTCAAACCTGATATATTCCATAAATTCTGAAAAAGCTGGACAAAGGATTATTTTAGGCCAATTAGATGTACAGCAGATGTTCCCTCAGGCAATGCATCTGGGATATGCAAAATCCATCATGCAGGTAAAGAACCTCCATGTAGCATGTGGCCTCTAAGTATCACATGTATACATTATTTGCACACATACTTCACACAGGGAAATCCAAGCAGCTCCCAGCATCATTTAGGTGGTGCTACAACTCAGCAACTACTGAAAACTCTTTTTATTAATTAAAATCACAATGAAGATGGCTCACCTTAGCTCAGACATTGCAAAAAGGGTCCAAATTGCCTTTGATTTATCCAGCAGTTCTTCTAGCCCAGAGTCTTTCTTGCTGTCTGTGACTGGCCAAAGGGCTCAGCAGCCATGATGGAGGTGATACCAGTGTGCAGATCTTCAGTGCCATTTGCAATGACACATGGTTTCCTCATAAATCACTTTTCTAATTTTACCTTTTAACTTCTATTTCTTATCCCCTATTTTAAGCAAATTATTTTATGACACTTTATAATGAACAGTTTTGAACTTCATTTTAATGTTTCTGCTTATATTGGAAGCACAAGAGGAAAGGAATGCTCTCAATTCACCACTACTTTGTGTTACTGTGTTTGACACAGGAGCAGACTAGTGTGGCTTCAGTATAAAACTTGTACAAACCTGAAAAATCTTACTGAAAATAGGAACTGAGATATTCAGGATCTCAGAATTATATTTTAGACAGCAAAAAGCATCTGGTGCTTGAAAAAAAAATTTTAAATAAATTCAGGAATTATGGGATAACTGATTTTCATTTTAGGTCTCCTAATTTCTTAGTGGCTTATATCTGAAAAAGGTTTACTCTTTTATGCTTACTACTTACTGATCTTAGAGAAAGTGAGTCTTCTTGAGAAAATTTAAGTTTGTATTTTTATTGACTCTTTGTTATGATAGTAGAAATTCCCTGGGGACTTCGGAAACTAAAAATGAAACAAGTCTTTAAATCATGGTGAAGGTGTTTTGAGGAAATGTGAATGATAATTTAATGAAAATTGCATGTTTACAGATCCAATTCCTGTTTATAGCCTGGAATTTAGATTTATTAATACACATTCATAAACCAGGAAACCAAAATTTCTATTACAAGTATTCATCTTTTATTTTCTTAGTAGAAGCATTCTTCCTTTCTTTCTTTTTTTTTTTTTTTTTCAGAGAATGAAGATTTTTTTATTATTATTTTAGTTCATTATTGCGATGGTCAAGAGCCCCTTTTTGTGTGTGTCTCAAAACAACTAAAAAGCTAGGAGGAACTGAGGGAGGCTGAGCACCTCTTTGTGGTGAGCAACGTGTTACCGCTTGCACAAAAGGAGGCCGGGAGCAGAGCAGGGATTGACCTCCTCGAAGGTGGGGGATGTTTTCCTGTATTGTCTGCCCTGAGGCTACAAAGACCAACTGCCTAGGCAACAAAGTACCCATAGACAGCGGCAAACACTGAGGCACCAGTTAGGGTACAATATAAACTGGGTCTGGGTGCTTATCTTATAGTCCTGAAAATAAGTCTCACCTTTGGGAGGGAGTCCAAGAGAACCTGACCCTATAAAAAGGCAGCTGGACAACAACTGTGTGGTGTGTGTTTCTCTGCTTTAGATTCCAGTAAGATTAGTTACTAGAAGGACTGCATCTGAATGGACTAAAACTGAAAGAATTTCCACTTGCTGCTGGACAAGACATTTCTGGATCCACAAGCTGGTGTTTTCTTTCATTCTTTATTTTCTCTCTAGTTCGGAGCTCTTATAAGAATAAGAACCTGACAAAATTTTGTTCTTCCTGGCACAATTTTAAGGAAGCTCACAATAAAATTTATTGTTATTTCACTTTTCAACTGTGGAGGTCCTGTGGTTTCTCTTGTTGAACCACACAGAGCGTGGTAAAAAATCAGCTCCCCGGACCCTCCCGGAGGGGCAGAACAGTTAATCACCAGCATTATCCACTGAGTCAGTAGAAGCACGGGGAGCTTTATATGGTATGTTTAAATATGAATGTAAAGCCAAATGCCGAGCTTTTTGTGGCTAATGCAGTGATGTAATCCAAAACTTATTTTTAGCATTGCAACTAAAAATGTTGGTTTCACAACCTTTGTGCTTTCGTAATATTAAGGCTTGTGAGATGGCAAATTTCTAAGTATCTTAGAATTAGATATGAAGCATGGTTGGGACCTACTAGACTGCAGAAAAACTGCAATAGAAAGAAATGCATTTTTGTTCATTCTATTTTTTCATGTAAGGTTACTGTTTTTAAATACAACAAAATATTTCACACAAAAATACCAATTCAAAAATGTCATACAGCTATTAAGCTGAAAATGCAAAAATATTTTGCATTCCCAAAATGTAATCCCGTTTTCATTTCTTACTAAATGAATGGCACAGTATTAAGCCTCACTTCCTGATGAGAGATGTTAACATTAATGCTCCTTTTCTCTGTGTAGACAAATTTCTGCATTATGGCTCATTTGCAGTGAACCAAATAGTATCTTTAGAAAACGCCAAATGAGAGCTAGCTCTTTAGGGTTCCACCCCACACCTTGCAATGACTTTTTTGTCAGTGGGACAGAGGAAATGCTGCTTAACACTGAACTGACACAAAAGGAAATTTCTGGATCTGTCACATTGTCTTTATAGAATTTAACAAATCAGAAGTGAAATCTTACAGTTCATGGTGGTTTAGTTTTAGTCCTTCAGAAAAGGAATGCAAAAATATTTATTACCAAAACAAAAGTTCCTTTGAGAGCTAACTGTCCTTACAAAAAACACTTGGACCATAAAATCTGTACTCTGACACAGATTCAGGATTTTAATGCCTCCTCAACAGGCTTCTGAAACAGCAGTTTGCCTATTTTCTCTCCATTACTTGAGTACCTGGAAGGAATTGGGCCCATTGGCTTTAATAGGACTTCTCTCATTTTATTGTCCAGTCAAACCTGTAGCCCAGGAATATTCTCCAGCTGCTCTGTTTTGCCTTTAAGATAGCCAGCGGTTAACATAGTTTCTTCCTACACCTGTTTGCTTTTTTTTTTCTTTTTAAATATCAGAGGCACTTGGAAGGAAATTACAAAGATAAATCGGTGGAAATGCTGTAGCATAATATTACCAACTTAATGTGGAGGTTTATATGGCATTTGACAGGATTTATTGCTTATAAAATTTTGCATCTGAGCAGATATGTATCTCCTCCACTGAGCTGAGATTCTGCTGTCAGCTGCTGTGAATTTGTACCAAGAGTGCAATAAAAGTAGTGCAAACTTCTGTTTACTTGTGTTGCTATATGATCTTTAAAGTGTAAAGGATTTGAAAGGGTGTTAATGGATAGAAGTGTTTATGCTAGAGGAGATGGTAGAAAGGAGTAAGTAGTAGGAGGCATATGGTAACTCAGATGAAAACATTTCATGCTAATAGATATTCCTCTTCTATCGTGTGTTGAATAATTTGGTGTGGGTGTTTTCTCGTGTTTATATGATATCCTAAGAGTGACACAGTTCCTGTGAGGAAATCATCATTTTAAAAAATTTTACAATTTTGCCTGAAACATGTATCTAGCTAAAAAATAGGCAAAGATAGTCCCAAATGGTGATAGCTTCATTTTTAATGCAGTGTTTATTGTATTAATATTTTCGATAACTCAGTCAAGATGAGGAGCTTCCACTTGCATGTGTATAGCTATATATTTTTAACTAACTTATAGTTTCTGTAGGACTGGACTTCAGCTGATGAAAAAACCTTTAAAACCAGACTGCAATAGTTTCCTGCCTATCTCAAAGTTGTGTGTGGGGGTTTGGGAAAAATGGTGAACTAACAAGATTACAGTTTAAATCTTGTTAAAAGATGTAAGTGTAATGACATGTGGCACACAACAGCCCCAGCCTCAGAGCCTGTCTCTTAAGAGCAGAATTTGTAAAGTAATTTCAGTTTGCAGCAAAGTGTGATTGACAGCTGACAGTACAGATAAGTGCTGGGATACCTGGACCAATCAATAGGATATGTGGAAGAGCAGAGCATTTCTGAAAGGCTGTCTGCTTCAGGGACTGCACTTCCCAGAGCTGGAAGGCAGAGTTCTGGATTTTTGCACATTCATCTGATAATAGCACTCTTGACAAGTGGTGTTCTTGCTCCCTGGGATGTTGATGAAGTTCGTATTTGCTACTTGCTAGATGAAGGAATAAAACCAAACTAACAACAATTCTGAGAGCAGCCACTCAAGACTGCATCCTTCCCACTGGACAAGCTGAACTGCAAATATCTGCTCTCTTTTGGCCTGTATGTCTTTTGCACTTCTTGCCCACAGTAGCACAGCTAGCTACAAAAAGGCAGTTGTTTCCGATAGCTGTGATTAGCACAATCTGTTGTGATGCATCATCTTTAGTCCTAACCTTTTGTCCTTTGTGCAGGGAGTCCCAAAATGGGTCTCCTGGAGCATATTTCTAAAACCCAAGCCATCAGAAGTAACAGTTTAAGTAAGCTTTGAGTTCTGCAAACCCTGAGCAGAGTGGCTCGTTTCAGTAGAGATTGGTTGAGGAATGTCTGTTTTAAGGACGTTGGAAGAGGACAGATTTTGAGGAGACAGACACATAGCAATTGGCTTAGCAAAGGCCATGCACAATATAGTCCTTGTTCAGATGTTTTGAAAAGTTTCTGTTCAAAACACTATTGTCTCAGACATCTGTGGATGTCAGTTTTCTTTCCCTCCTACGTCTTTTTTTGTTTTTTTTTTTTTTGTTGGTTCTCCAAACTTCAACATCTCCTCTTGTTTGAGTGAGACTCTGAAAGCTCCTTGTTGTGGTTTACAGTAAATCCAGACCCTCCAGCTAAGCAGAAAATGGACTTGTTATGTAATTTGCCATTGGTAAAGACATATGCATGAATTTTTCACTCTGAAGGGGTTTGAAAAGATTTATTTCAGATAAATTCAGACATACTACATTTAAACTGGTGATCTTGAAATAAAAGTTTTTCTATCATTTGCCATGTTATGCCACACTCCAAAGGGTCCCCATAAAAGATGTCAACAGGTGTCTTTTACTTAGAGCGTACAAGGGAGACATAATAGAAGTTGCAAAATACTTTCATCTCTGTAATAATTCCTTCTCTTAAACTTAAAACAGTGTTAAAATAAACCTCAGTGTGTGACAAGTCTAGTGATATCTCCCCCAGCAACAGACCAGTGATTGATTGATGTGTTATATATTAGCTAAAAATAACGGTCTTCATATTTTTCCTCCTACAGAAGTGATGTTAATCTTGGCTGCGTTCCTACTTAGGCCCCTCTCACAGAAATATTTCAGAATGATTTAAAAATTGGGAAACAATCTTCTATTCTGTTGTTAGTAGTAGCAGAATGTCACCTTTTCACAGTTAACTGCAGAAATGCATATTTCTCTCATGTAGACAAGTTTGGTTTTCACAAGAAAAGAGGTGACATCCAGAATAAGGCAGAAACAAGGATTTATTATATTTAGTTGGTAAGAAAACCTATGTAACTTTCAACTTGCATTACGTAAGCACCAATGTGCTAAAGATACAATAATAACAAATATTTTATTTGTTCTTTGCCTGCCTGTGTCAAAATAAAAACTTCAGCTTCAAATTTTATTTAAAACTACAGTGTCCAGGGAGGTAGCTTTGTTTATCTGAAATGATACAGCGTTCATATTACTTTTCTGTCTCTGCTTAAAGTTTGAATCCCTAGTGAGTAGCTTTCTGCTTCAGTAGTGAATATACTGTGACTGTATGGAATAACACCAGGACACCACTGATATTTTTGTTGATAAGATTTGCATTAAAATACATTTACAGTCAGCCTGTCTTGCAAATATATATTACTGTAGAACATTTATCAATTTCAGACACACTCTTCCTTTATCACACATAAAATTTAGAAGCATTTGCTAAGTAGAGTTATCCAGAAAGATAGAGAGAAAGAAGGTAAACCAAAATTTTACTTCCCTGTTGTGTCAAGATAGAGAAAAGAATTAAAAGCACAGTAATAAATCTTTGTTTTATTCATCTACATTGATTTCTTTGCAAATGTAGACCGTTAACATGATTTTTCTAGATTGTCCTGGTCATATATCTAGGTGTTTTCGTCCCATGTTTCTATTCCACCTATGCCACTCCATTCTGAGAAACTAGCTGCAAAACGTCTTTTTGGGTTTTTTGTTGTTTATATTCCCTTCAGTCAATTGTCTTGTTTTCTAGATTATGCAAAACACACCAAAAACTATGGTTTACAATTTTTATTTATGAATTCTGGGATGTCAGTTTTAAAGAGGGCATACATAATCATGGACAAACTAACTTGCACAAAGGCAATCATATGATAGTTTGAGCTTGAAGCAAGTCCTGAAGTGATATGGTTGTGTTCATACTTTTCTGAGCTGAGGTGAAGGTCCAAGAGAAAAGACTAACTAGCTCAGGTGAAGAGCCAAATAAAGGAACTCCATATTTTTACATTTCATCTGCATGTTACATTGACTTTTAGGATCAGGTCAGCATTGGTTTGGAGATCTCACAGCATGCTGAGATACAGTGTAGATGTTGCACAGTGTTACTTCTGCACAGCTGCTTTTCTCAGCGCTAGCACTGTCTCTATCCTAGTAAATGGAGTGTTCCTGGGACCACTGGCTGGCGCTGAGGACAGCTACAGCAGAACTGTTTGAGCTGATATGAAAGATCTCTTGCCTTACAGAACAGGGCTGGTTCAGGCAAGTTTCCAACTGGGAGCTGGTCCTGACCTGAGCTAACTGTTCATGTACTCATGAGCTGTATTTGTCACAACCTAAATGTAGGCTAGGGGCAATTCTAATAATAATTCTAGTTCTAATTCTAATTCTACTAATGTAGAGAGCTGAGCTCCTCTGCCCAGAAATGTTTCCTCTCCAAACTATATTTGTACCCTTGTAGCACAGACTGCACTGCAGCCTAGATTTTTACCCTCAACCTTCTGCTGCTTTTCAGCTCCTTGCTAGGGGAGAAAAGGAATTTTTCTCTTTTCTTTCTCCCTTGATTTCTAGACAAGGCATCATACAAAGAAAGGTTCAGCCAACCCTTTGAGTCTTTCTGCTCTGCCACCCTCTAAACCCCCTGCACCAGCAAGATCTTTCTTTCCTGAATATATGTATTGTAGTTTTAGGCTGATAACCACAATATCATTGCTTATTTTCAATGTAAAGAAGTTGATGGTCCTGTAGTCCTGCTTTTGTGTGTCTCAAATGTACTCCAGGGACTTTTAATTGCTAGTTTGCTTGGGTTTCCAGGGAGGGGTGTGTGTGTGTGCGTGTGTATGTGTGTGGTGGTGGTGGGGTGTTATCTATTTTATTTTAACATAAAAGTTTCTGCTTATTAAAAATATAAATGCTATGCCTACAATTTGCCAAAGCTTTGCTAATCATGGAAGGGTCTAAGAAAGCTCAAAAGCAATTATATCTTGTAATTATAAGAAAAATGTTCCCAGCTACTTCTTAGTGAATCACAACATTTACCAGTTTGGAGCCTGAAGCTATATGGGTGAGATTAGTTGCTAATTGGAGGGAGGAAAAAAAGAATGAATACAAAATGAATGTTATGTTTTAAAGTTGTGTGGGCTTGTATCTCATTTACAATACGAAAGTCTCTTTTATTTGGTTTGCTGTCTTTTTGCTTTTCTAGAAAGGGGAAAGGGAGCTGAAATGTGCTATTACAATAAAATATTTGCAAATTTTTTGAAAAGAAGTAGGGAAGGTTGGCTAAGGCCTGGCTGCTGCTTGCAGGTAGTCTGGCATAATAATTATTCTTTATATATGCTGTGTCCTTGCCACTCTTGTAAAAACAAGGCATCATAGAGACTAGAGCATATCAGAAGGAGAAGGCCTAACAAGGTTGAGTGGGTCTTCAATCTTTCATCAGTACAAAGCCCCTTGAAATTCTTTTCTCAGCTATAAAAGCTACTCTCAGACACCTCCAAAAGTCACATTTATGAGACATATTGATATTTATTTTCAGGGGTGGGAGTATATCCCTTAGCTCCTACGCAGCTCCAGATCTTGATCCCAACCAAAATTCTCTTATATACAATGTCAATACAGAAAGGCATGTAGCTTGTACAGATTGCAGCTGGTATATTCAGAGCTGTGCAGTAACCAGAAAACTCAGTTCAAATGCAGAAAGTGATTGAGGCAGGATAGCACTTATCAGTCCAATGTAAAATGGTGTACTTCTCAGGTTAATGCCTTCAATGCAGAGCCATGCTGCTCATAGCTTCCATTCTGGTACTAGTGAAATCTTTACTGAATCAAGGATGCTGGGGCAGGAAGTGGGTGTTTCTCTACTGATTTTTTTGATCTGTATAAGTGCACTTAAAAGTGTAATTGAACTTCCATGCCGACTGGAAAAAATCGTGGGATACAGAATTAAAGGTTTCTTAGAAGGATATGTCTCTTGCTGCTAATTTGTTTCTTTGTACCATTTTGCAGCATAAATTTATTTAACAGACTGCATGTTTAGATGTTGATAGCTTGAGGTTTGATTTATCAGCCCTTCTTCCTTACAGCAAAAGTAATGCCTAATTAACATTCAGCTGCCATTCTACAAAGTTGATTGAGATGGTGGATGGTATTTTAGCTGATTGTCATGCAGTGGAAATGACAGAAATAGCAACTATCTGGGCTTAACTAGAATTTGAAAGTGGGGTTTCTTCCAAGGCTGGCAAATCTTACCTATAACATGCCTAAAGAGAAGTGCAGTAGCATATTGCACAGAAGGTAAGATTATGCTCCAGGAGAGGAGTTAAAAACAGCTGGTCTTGGCAATTGCTGGATTTTAAATTTAAGCCTATGTGGATCTCAGACTGAACTAACAATTTCTTCGCAAATAGAAGTAATTCTTAAATGACTTTATTCAATTACAGGCCATTTTCTTACTTGAGCTGATAAAGTAACACAAATATAGATGTGTACTACATTTTTAATGGATTTGGTGATTGAGTTCTGTGATTAAAACACTACTTCAGCATCCAGAATTTCTTTGTGTGCAGCTAGGGAGTCAATACGTAAGAGCAATGAAGAATACTTCTTAATGAATAACATCTATGTTTAAAGGTATTTTTATGCCAAGTTATGAAATTTTAATGTGTTTCAGAATTATGGTGGGGTTTTTTCTCTTTTTTTTTTGTGTGTTTGTTTGTTTTCTTTTCTTTTTTTTTTTTTTTTTGACCCTACAGCTTTGCAATATATGTGTCTATTCCATGCTCTGCAAGCTGTTTGGAAGTGGGCTTGTTAAAGTGAGCCTGCCCTATCTAGTCCAGTGCATTTAGATTATCTTTGCTTCTTGTTATCCTTGATCATTTCAGTACAGTTTGCACTGGAACAGAACTGAGTGAATTTTTACTATTAAGGGTTTATCCAGAAACCTTATTTTGAGTTCTCCAAGCTGCATTAGCAAGTATTTGACATATCCTTTGGTCCCAAAACCCTTGATTTTTCCAAATCTCCCCTTGTACTGTTTTATTTTGACAGAATACAGTCTCTTCTCAAGTGTATATGCAGAGTTGTAAACAGTTCAAATGTGAAGAAAACTTGTTCAGAGTAGACATTTCAGTTGGTTGATGAGAAAATGAACATGAGCCGGCAGTGTGAGCTTGCAGCCCAGAAAGCCAACAATATCCTGGCATGCATCAAAAGAAGCATGACCAGAAGGTTGAAGGAGGTCATCCTGCCCCTCTACTCTGCTCTTGTGAGACCTCACTTGGAATATTGAGTGCAGTTCTGGTGTCCTCAACATAAAAAGGACATGGAACTGTTGGAACAAGTCCAGAGGAGGGCCATGAGGATGATCAGGGAACTGAAGCACTTCCCATATGAAGATAGGCTGAGAAAGTTGGGGCTGTTGAGCCTGGAGAAGAGAAGGCTGCGTGGAGGCCTCATAGCAGCCTTCCAATATCTGAAGGGGGCCTATAGGGATGCTGTGGAGGGACTCTTCATTAGGGACTGTAGTGATAGGACAAGGGGTAACAGGTTCAAACTTAAGCAGGGGAAGTTTAGATTGGATATAAGGAAGGAATTCTTTACTGTAAGGGTGGTGAGGCACTGGAATGGGTTGCCCAAGGAAGTTGTGAATGCTCCATCACTGGTGGTGTTCAAGGCTGGGTTGGACAGAGCCTTGGTTGACATGGTTTAGTGTGAGGCGTCCCTGCCCATGTCAGGGGGGTTGGAACTTGATGATCTTAAGATCTTTTCCAATCCTAACCATTCTATGATTACTTATGTGAGAACAGCAGCCACCCACACATTTAGCGACATTCATGTTAATGTTATCAAAGCAGTGAAGATGTAAAAAATCTTTTATTATTCACTGAGGTAAGAAAAAGCAAGTTGTACACAAAGGCTGCTGGCTCTCAGGACTCCCATACTATGTGCTTCTGGAGAAAACTTTAGCTAGTACTGCTCAGTGGTGTGTCAGAAACATGCCAGTGATGAGCACACAGAATAATAGGACAATGTCAAGCCAAAGCATGGCCTTGGTTTGTATATTTGAAAAGCTCTATGTCCATCTAGCTTAAAACTTGAAACTTGACAAATGTTCCAAATCATTGTCGATGCCCTTTTATCAGGAGGAAATCTCAAATGCTATAGTGTGTCAAATGCAGAACCACAAAAAGTCTCCATAAGCTATATAATACATCTATGTTATATTAGATGCACATTTTGTATTAGATTTTATGATGAGAACTGGGCTATCTTCCTCAGTTTAAACAACTGGAGGAATGCAATGTTTAAAGCTACATCTTCTCCCCCATTAGCTAACAAGAAAGTCGTGAATGCTCCATCCTTGGCAGTGTTCAAGGCCAGGTTGGACAGAGCCTTGGCTGGCATGGTTTAGGGTGAGGTGTCTGTGCCCATGGCAGGGGGGTTGGAACTAGATGATCTTAAGGTCCTTTCCAACCCTAAGTATTCTATGATTCTATGATTCAATGAATACTGTCTCTTATAAAGTGTGTATGTAGAGTTGTAAACAGTTCAAATATGAAGAAAACTTGTTCAGTGTAGACATTTCAGTTTCCCACATATTTGGTGATATGTTTAGTTGAGTCATTTTCAGATACTCTGTGTCTTTGTATACTAGAATTATGTTGATAGTAAATATGCTGGAAATAGCTTACCTTAAAAAGCACCAGAAACACACAGCTGAACTTATTTGGCTTCTTTGTCACATAGATGGAGTCTTCCAAGTGTCTGAAGAACAAATATTTTTCCACTGTAATAAGTTCTGGGATATCTAATTATGTTGAAAATTTTGTAACATTATTTACATCATCACCCTGACTACTAAATCCTGTGTGAAATCAGACTATCCTTAGGCAAAGGAAGATCATTGGTTTCAGGAAATGACAAAGTTTTGAGAGAAGGAAGATGCAATATAGGCATCTTATTTCAAAAATATTCTTGGAATAAGATTTGTTGATGACAGCTGCTTTTTTCAGTGTTGATACTAAATTAGAATAAAGGAATCAAGAAAAAAATGAATTATCAAAATTGGAATATTGACATTGTAGTTTTCTAGTAAACTATAATCTATATATCATAAAGCTTTAAAAATCAGTCGTAATTTTGATTAATGAAATGTTCAGCCAGATCTTGTTTTCTGGTATATAGTTGTCTCTTTTAATGTATTTTGTTCTTATTTTGTTCTTGCTCGGTAGAAAAGTAGACGGCTACTTCTCAGTACACTCCTCAGGACATCAGCAGATCTACTCTTAGAATCATTCTGTATTGTTCAGAATCTTTTGGTAAATTTCAAATTAACTGACATTGTATGGTGATCATTTTAGTGCTCCTTGTATCACTGTAGCTTAGATCCTATTGCATTGTTCTAGACATGATCTAGGAGACAGGATCATGAAGCATCATTCTGAAGTATTGCCTATGTTAAGTTCATGTAAGTGTTCTCCTTTGTTGGATCCTGCAGATGCATGCATATGCATTTTGGCAAAATGCATTTGGAAATGCTAAAAAATGTCACCAGTGTTAGCTTGTTAGCCATGGTATGTTAACATTCTGTCCAAAATAAAAATGACAAATCAAGACTTTCTCTATATCAGGATACACCAGCTAGATTTATTTGTGTCTGTACTTCTCTCAGTAGGAATTCTGGAGGGATGGGGGTGAAATTAATGCAGGGCATGTGGTATTTAAAAGCAACATAGTTACTCTATTACCACATCAACTGACAGTTATATCTATGAATTATTTGGAGCTTTTATGACTAGCCACTTGAAATATCTCTTGAGATTTCTACCATAAGGCTGCCTATTACTCTTATTTAGTTCCTAGAGATATCAATTAAGCTTGATAAAGCAGAAAAAATGAATGTCACATTTGGTATACTTCTGGTTGACTGCATTGATTTTTGGCTTCTGAATAGATCCAATTACATGGTGTAATTCAAGCTTGTCGTGATTGTAATTTTGTTGGATCTCCTCTTCTAATAACTTTGCCATTTTCTAATTTCCCATGGGAGGTCAAAGGTTACTCTAAGAGCTAAATTTTAAAAATAGCTGGGCATTAGATTTGTCAAAAACACTTAGTAAAAAAAAAGTTTATTAAATGTTCTTGCAGTTGTCAGAAAACTGAAAGTATTTTTCAGAATATCTGAAATAGCAGGTCTCAGAGACACCTTCGGTGCTGGAGGACATTGTGGCTTCAAACACCAATCTCATTATTTTACAGAAATCTAGGTTTGTAATTAATTACCTTCAAGATCTTATTCTTTTTTTAGAACCTTGATGTGCAGATCTGGCTTCATGTGTATTCTCCTGACATTCAAGAGTCTTTATGACCATTTTCCACCTGTCTCTTACATTCCAGATCACTCCAGATATTGTGTATGAAAGATGAAGCAAGAAATAAAGTGCAATTTATTTACCTTAAGGTACTTTCACTCAATTCACGACTCAGGTCATGTTATCTTTGATAGGGAAACACCAACATGATTCCAAGTTCTAATGAGTAATTTCTTGGGTTCCAGAGCAGCCAGTATATTTCTTATATCTTCACCAGCTCTACAGGTCAAGTGTTTCAAAACATCTTTTTTTCCGTGTGTTTAATAAAATAGGCAAATACTGTTTCCTGTCAAATTAGCACCATCACAAATAGACAGTGAAATGAGGATATATTTTCTTCAGAGAAGGAAAAAAATGTTAGAATATTCATTCTTAAACATGAATATTTTTCCTTTATTACTGCTGATGATCATGGTCCTGAGATAAAAGGTATAGGCATGGAGTGAATGATATTTTTTTTTCCAATGACAGCAATTGACATAACGAAATTACATGCTTGACAAACAGTTCTTTATTCATACTTCTGTTTGGTCTTACTGTTAAACAAGTCTTTGGGAGGACAAAGTTCAGAGAGTCATTGCACTGAAGATTCAATATCTGCTTTTTGTTTTCTCTTTTCAGCAAAAACTTTGGGCTTTGTTTAGGTTTGTTGCTGCTGTTGATTTTTAGAAAAAAGTATGGATACCCACTTTATACCACCAACACCCCCCCAAAAAACGTAATAACGACAAACAAGATCATATTTTTCCATTCTATGGGTTTTCAGTTTGGTTTACTAAGTTGCAATGAACTATGTAGTAAATTGTGTTAAAATTAATGAGGGCACTGAACAAAACATAGCTTATTTCATTGCAGGGCAAGGGAGAGAGAAAGGGGGAACTATAACAAAAAACACAGTAGAAGAGTATGCCTGTATGAACCTTGAAAATGTGAGTGTAATGCCAATTCAATGCAAAAATTCTTATTAGCATATCACTTAAGCCCACATCCTCAGCTGTGTTTTGATTGTAATGAAGCAGAATCCTTTGTTCCAATGTGCATCCATTGCCTTCTCATGTTCAGGTATGGAAAATTTTCCAAGTTACCCATGACTGAAGATTTATGTTGGGCACAATGAAAAGTATAGCATGAAGCTTTTAAGGAGCCAGCTGGCTAGAGAGATTAGTTTCTCCTTTGCCAGAGAGTTCCCTCCTCTGTTAGAAAATTGAGGTTTGAGCTTTCTCCAGGAACTGAATAGCTTAAACTCATCATCTGGTGAAAGACCTGGCTGCCAAACCTTATCTGAGGAACAAGTACAGGAGGAGGTGACAGCAAGAAGAAATCCTTCTACCAGAGGGAGTTTATGCTGGTTAGGACTGTGCATTTCAGAAAAGATGTGTTTTAAGGGGGTTATGAAGACTGAGTGGCATGAAAAAGGTGAATGCAGATTAGTTCTTTACTAACTTTTCATTAGAAAAACGGTTCAAAAATAGTAAAAGATTGTTATTTATGTAGTGGACTTTGGTGCTGTGGGACATAGGATACATGATGTATTTGCTCTCAGCCACTGTTAAAAGCAAATAACCATATTAGATTGTTAGACTGAAATTCAGTATAACTCATTACAGGGGTTCTTAGGATCGTATTAGCAGGTTTGCTAACTCCAAGATACAGTGAAACTGTGTACACTTCAGATAATCTGCTAAATATGTCTATATTGCTTTTGCGAAAGGGAACTCCATAGTGAAGTCCATGAAGCAGATAAGGTGATAACTCATACACTGCTTAACTATCATATTGACTTTCATTGAGTGACAACACTCATTTTTTGCAGGCTGTATGTTCATTGTGAGAACACTAGACAACAGCATACCCACATGTAAAAAAGCTTACGCACTACTGTGCTCATTCAGGTAAGCTTCTCATGTTAGATACCATAATGCCTTGCAGTAATGTTGCATGATCGGCATCAGTTAATGAGGCTGTTTCACAGGGGGATCTTCACAGCCCATTCTGCAAGGCTAATTGAGTCAGGCCAACTTCTGGATTTCTGTAGTACATAACTTGAGGTTAAACCTTCACCCAAAGCTCACTCAAAACTGTTTGTCAAATGTAGCAGTGAATAAACCATGTGCTTGGGTGCCTGTCTGCCCTTTTCACATTAAAGTAAATCTCGGATAATAGGGCAATTTTAATTAAAAGTATTTAGATAATATGGACTCCATTTACTTAAGAGGCTTTGATGATGTAGGCTGAGGCTAAAAAAGACCATGGTACTGTTGGCACAACATAGATGCCACATTAAACCAGTATGTTGTTTCATATTGTGGTTTTATGGAAAAAATTTATGGGATTAGCTGGCGGAAAAAAAGGTAATGTTTTTGTTTTGAGGTGTGACAATTAATTGTTTTAAATGAAGATAATTTAACATCATTAAAGCTAACTAGTTCTTCACCGAGGGAACCTAATTTAATCCAAGAATGGCATGAAGTGGCAATGTCTTGGTTTAAGTCATAAATCACGGAGCCCGTTCATTCACTTCTCCCTCTTTCTTTCCCCCCATTCTGGGGGGGGGGGGGGGGGGGGAATGGGGAGAAGAATCAAAAGAATGCAACTCCCACGGGTTGAGATAAGAACAGTCCAGTAACTGAGGTATAACACAAATCACTACTGTTACCACCAATAATAATAATGACCAGGGAAACTAGCAAGGGAAGAGGATACAACTGCTCACCACCCGGCCGATTCGAGAGAGAGCTTCCAGGTTTCTGCCCCCCAGTGTTTTACATCCTGGGCATGATGTGCTGTGGCATGGAATAGCTCTTTGGTCAGTTTGGGTCAGGTGTCCTGTCTCTACTTCCTCCCGGCTTCCCCTCCTCCCTGGCAGAGCATGAGACTCAGAAAGTCCTTGGTCAGACCAAAACATTACCAAACAGTAACTGAAAACACTGGTGTCATCAGCACAGTTCCCAAGCCGAAAATCAAAAACACAGCAGCTGCACCAGATACCAAGAAGGAAAAAAAAAAAGAAAATGTCTGCTACTGCTGAACCCATGACAGAAAGGGAAGCGGGAATGTTTGTTCACTAGTTCTCATGCTAGAACTAAGGCATCCAATTAAATCAGCCTGCAGTGGGCTTTAAAGAAACAAAGGAATGCTTTCTCATAAAAGATACCACTGAGAAATGGAACTTTTTGCTACAATATATTTTTGATACTAAAAATACAAATTAGATTAAAAAAGAGAAGTTTAAGAGAAATGGCTTTATTAATGGTTGTAATGGCCTTTTTAATGGCTATTAAAAATTGTGATCCAACTGGAACCACAAATTACAGAAAGATAACTTTGTTGCAGGGGAGTGTCACTTTATCCTTCTGTTTTCCTCACCTTCCTTAAGTGTTGTTACTGATTTCTGTCATAGTCACAATACCAGTCTAAAACTTTGAGGGTGATTCAACTGACAACTCAATGACAATTTTTCATCCAAGCATTAATGCCTTATTGCCATGACACTAGCATACAACATGGTCTTGCTGTATTTCCCCCACTGACTGAAGCACAGTTTCAGGAAGGAATCTGAAGAGTCCTTTCTTGAGTCCTTTCATGACTGATGAAAGGACTGAGTTATTGATTCTTCTCCTCCTTTCCTCCCTCGGAGATCCTGTACGATTTGGTAATCTCCCCTGGACCAGCTCCCTGGAACTTGCATGATCACATTGTCAGTCAGGTCACCTTGCCTATTTGACTCCATGTCCCTTCCCTTGTTTTTTAGACCAAATAATGAATTGATCTGATTTGCAGTATGGTGGCACAAACTTCAGGCATGATGAAAAGGGTAATAGGGGCAGAGGGTTAATCTTTTCACAGGTTATCAGTTCTTAGATATTTCTTTAAAATACATTTTACTGCAACAAATGATAATTCTTGTTCCTGGTTTTTAATCTTATTTAGGAAAGAAATACCTCTTAAATTTGAGCTATTACTTGGGTGTACTCTGACTGGGATTTTCAGAAGTAGGTTTTACAGTTCTGTCAACAGTTGTGGTGTTTGTGTTTTGGGTTTCTTTTTGTGTTTTTGTTTTTTTTTTTTGTTTTTTTTTTTTTTTAACATCAGAGATTTTAATTTCTTGTGACTAAATTCTTATACGCAATTTCTGAATCTGGGCTTTGACTGAAGTGCACTTCAAAGTACCATCTTCAAGGGAATGTTTACAATCAGCACATCTGACACTAATATTCAGTACGTGAATCTGACATGATAGTATTGTCGATAAATGATGAACTGTCTGTTACAGCTAATCATGTTGTTTGATCTGATTCTTTAAGTAAAGCTGAAATTCCCTATTTTCATTTACTTTAATGTTCCAGATACGTAAACCACTCATCAGTTTGACCCTTGTTTTTTTTTGTCACAATTTAACAACTTTTCTTTGGAATCACCAGCGTTCAACTTAAGTTGTGAATTTCTGCTCAAAATAGCTCAAGATTTAGAGCTGTACTACCAAACTCTTCTAGGTTCCTCAAATTATTAATTGATGCTTGTATCCTATATCCAGCAGACACCCTTTTATGGTGACATTCTCAAATTGCTGATTTAAGCATCTAGATTGCTTGCATATATCCCCTAGAAATGTCTGCATTTTAAGGGTTCATTATCCTTATTTCTCACATGCAGATAGCTTCAGACAAGTACATAACTAGTGTTAGGTAAACTTCTGCTAGATGTGTTATTTGTATTGTTTGTTTAACATAAGGTGTGACTCTCTTCTGCAACTTTTCCTCAAATGAAAAAAATGAATTACCTAGGTTTAGTACTTTTTGTATATTATTTAATACCTATTTTCCTGTGAAACACGGTGTTTATGTTGTGGTTTAAGCCCAGCCGGCAACCCAGAACCATGCAGCCGCTCTCTCACTCCCTTCCATTCTTCCCCCTGCTCCCAGAGGGATGGAGAGGAGAATCGAAAGAATGTAACTCCCACAAGTTGAGATAAGAACAGTCCAGTAACTAAGATATGACATAAACCACTACTGCTACCACCAATAATAATGATAAGGGAAATAACAAGGGAAGAGAATACAGCTGCTCACCACCCACGAAGTGATACCGAGCCCGACTCAAGCAGTGATCTAGCCCTTCCAGGTAACTGCCTCCAGTTTATATAGTGGACATGATGTGCTGTGGTATGGAATACCTCTTTGGCCTTGGTCAGAGTAAACATTACTGAGCAACAACTAAAAACATTGGTGTTATCAGTGCAGTTACCAGGCTGAAAGTCAAAACCAGAGCACTGCACCAGCTACTAAGAAGGAGAAAAATGACTGCTACTGCTGAACCCAGGACAGTTTGTGTTTTTAAATTGTGAATTCTGAGCTGTATTTTATAACTTTAAAGCTTTAATGTAAAAACAGATTGATCAACAAATCTTAGGGAAAATTTCCTCAGTAAGAGATGGAAAGAGTCCGTGTGCCATCTTGTCAGTCTGCTAACACTATCTTAGTCTTACAATAGCCTGATCTGTATTAGAATACTTGTGATGTCAAAGTTCAGCCACATGTTTAAATTGCAAGGTAGAGGTACTTCTCTAATCCCAAAGTCGGTTGTGAAGGCTCTTTTATGGTCAGTCAAGAGAAAAGGGTATTTTCTGAAAATTATTTGTTTGACTTGCTTTAAATTGTCTACACTAAGATTAATTACTTTGCTCTGGTCCACTGAGTATAAAGTGTTCCAGGTGATTACAAGTTCAGATGCAGACATCAAAATTAAGGCAAATCCCATCTCAAACTTCTATTGGGATGTTAATTACTTCAGATTGTTAAACTGTACTGTTTAATTATTTATTCTGTATGTTTGGTATATTTTCTCCCACTTCAGGTATGGTGCATATTTTGGTTTGGTTGGTTTTAGGTTTTTTTATTCCGTGGTGATTAGAAAGCACATTCAAGTGTGAAGCTTCTATGTGTTCCGTGATGCTTACTGCAATGGGTACACCTACCTAGCTCTGACTAGATTATAGCCTCTGTCATCTCTGTACTCATCTGAGAGTTCTCTGACGCTTAAGAAATATTCTCAAATTCAACATTTATTAGTTTTTTCTCTATTAACTGGGCAACACAACATATAATTAGTACCATTTCCAAAGTAATAATAGAAACAGCATTTTTTCTAAAATCTTCATATAATTCAATTATCCTTTACTGTAGATAAAAGGAGTGAAAAGTGAGGTTTCAGTGCATTTACTTTTGATGGAATGCTTCTCTAGTATCTTCTCTGTCATTGCTTTGGATTGTGTACTGTTCATTCTGAAAAGGATGGCTATTTTCCTTGCTTTCTGGTTGGTGGTTTCTCTTTTTTTGTCAAAAATCACTACATTTCTGCAATGCAGTATTACATCATATTGTCACCATTCTCCTGTATGGTGTGTATACAGAGTTGATATTTCCAAACTCTGAGAAGTGATGTAAGTTACTTTTTCCACATTGGGTCCCTATTTTGATCTACTGGTCGCAGTTTACACAACTGCCTGTGCATCCTTCATGACATGCCAGACAGGATTCTTTCTGGGCTTCAGTTTCTACATTGGCATGTTTAGCAGCTGCTCAAGCACATGATGAATGTCATAGTTCGGACAGGATACTTGTCATCCTGCAAGAGCATCTGAAGTCCCAGGTGGGCTGTCCTAGATGATCTCAAAGGATGCTATATACCTATTTGTTATACATGATGTTGTACCTCAGATCACGATCACGACTGATTGTAATGAGAGTTTAGACTGGTAGGCGATAATCTTGAATTACAGTCACAATTAGGTCTCTGAGATAGTTCCATGAAACTTTACAGGCTTCTCCCCCCCCCCCCCCCCGAATGCTTTCAATTCTCGCTCAAAACCTTGTTTCTTTCTGTGTTATCCTCCCTTTTACCAACAAATCGTATACTTGCAGATCTGCTTGTGTGTCATCCTGTTAACTTAGTAGTTGCTAAATTCTTCATATGGTTGGCAGAACAAACTTTAAGAGATAGAAGTAAGCAGGTGAAAAAAAAAAGGAAGGAAAGAACAGAAGTCAAGAGATTTCTTTGCACACCTTCCCTTCCCTTGAAGTGTGTTCTGTCCTACCTTTCAGGAGTGCTTGCTAGAAGGACTGGAGTTCTAATGTTCTGATTTACTGGCAGCTGGGTGGCTACCCAGGACTCATGGGAAACTAAAATGATTTGTGCATCTAGCCAAAAGTGATTTGCCTGAGGTTATTCAAGAGCACTGTGGATAGGAGGTGAAGCATGCACGACTTTATCGAGTGCTCTAGCCACTTATTTGGTCTTCTCCCGCACGTGTGCTGAAATTATATTTTTTAAAAATGTTCCTTATGGTCATAACTTCTCAACACTTGGATCCATGTGATATCCACATGCAATAACTTGAAGTTTATAACCCTCTTCTTTTACAAATTCAGACATAAATTCATGTTGTTTAATCAACATTTTACAAGACTGCATTAATGCCAAATGTACAGTTTGTGCACCTTCTTGATTGCAGTGATATTTTTAAAATTCATATCAATAATTATGTGAAGTAAATCATTCAGCTGCCAGCCTTTTATCGGATAGACTGAATAGAGCTGAATAATTGCCTGGAAAGCATTCATAAAACAGCTCAGGGTGACCAAACTACTTTAACGTTATTTGTAATATCATGTATCTTTCATTACCCAGTGTGTGTAGTACATGGTTACATTCTTCAATAATGTTAAGTCTGTATACTTTTCTGTGGGGATTTAAGAATTGGCAACGAAGCTTCTGAAATGTGTGGTACAAAGACAAGCATGTTCAATTTTGTTTCACGGTTGGTCAGAAAATTTACCACTTATAAGACAACAACAAAAATATATTAATGTGTTTATTATGCACTGCCATTCTGACAATGGCATACAGCTGACAGGAGACTATTTTCTCCATCTGTTCATCTATCAACTCTTTCTTGGCATAAAACATGAAGAATTTTGTTCTTGCATAGCACCACAAAGACAAATGTGGCTTATATTTAGCTTAAAATATGGTTCCAATTTGACCTTGAAATATGGAAACAATATTATGCATATCAACTGTTAATTACCCCAAGTATGTAGACAGTAATTAACACTTCTGTTTCTGTTACTCTTACTCTGCTCTCACTTGCTTTAGAAATACGGGCTTCAACACTGTAGCTGGTTTTTGAGTGCAGAGACATTGATAAGAAAGGAAAACCAACAACCTGCCTTCTGTGTCAGTAGGGGTTTGTGTGGTTGAGCCTGATGTGGTATGTTTTGTGAAAGGTGAATAATTCTGGTTAAGAGATGGAGTAGAGAGCTGTTATTTTCTACATGCCACCAGGTGAAAAATGTGATGAATGACCACATCCAAGAATATAATAAAAACTCTGGAGGTAAGGGTTAAGTCACTTACTTTTTCTATTAGTTCTCCATTTGCATAAAAGAAGAAATATTTTCCTTTCTTACAGAAATGTTGCAAGCATAAATGTGATGCTATAGGTGAGTCACACAAAGGCAGTGATGAGCCCTGTATTAGGGTAGAGCTCAGAAAATGTAGCTGGCCTGACAGAATCTTCTAAAAAATTCTTTCCTTGTCCTTTTCTTCCCACTGTTAGAGGATGTCCGAGTAAGGGGCACTGAATAATTGAAAACACGAATCGAGTGCACCCATGACAGTAAGAGCTGCTGGTGCTTAGTACACTGAAGTTACTCTTCTGGGAGAAGTACAAGAAGCCCTATCCAATTTAATGACCTTTTAAAAGCTGAAATCAAGTGCTGTAGACGGGGAATGAGGAGGAAAAACACTGTTCATTCTTCCTAAACTGAGGACTCTTTGTGGGGAAAAGTGTCCACATTTTACCATTTTGTCATGATTCCACAACTGACTCTAAATCCTGTTCAGTTAGGACTGAACATTTTTCCAGAACAGACAGGTCTGCTTTAAAACAAATTAGTCTACTAATCCTGGACAAGCCTCAGTTACTTGTGGTATTTTAACAGTTGGAAATAAGAAAATAAGACAAGAAAAATTTGTTTATCTAGCATATTGCCTTCACTTCTGTCGTGGCTTAAGCCAACCTTATCTTAAGGTAAGAACAGTTTAGCAACTAAGGTATAGCACAAATCACTACTGCTACCACCAGTAATAATAATGACAGGGAAGTACAAAGAAAGAGAATACAACTGCTCACCAAGCCCAACCCAGTCAGTGCACCCCCCGAGCAGCAAACCCCCCACTGCACCACCACACCCTTCCAGGTCTCTGCCCTCCCTTTTCACATCCTGGACATGATGTGCTGTGGTATGGAATAACCTCTTTGGTCAGTTTGGGTCAGGTGTCCTGTCTCTGCTTCCTCCCAGCTTCTCCTCCTCTCTGGCAGAGCATGAGACTCAGAAAGTCCTTGGTCAGACCAAAACGTTGCCAAGCAGCAACTGAAAACACTGGTGTTATCAGCGCAGTTCCCAGGCCCAAAATCAAAAACACAGTCCTGCACCAGCTTCCAAGAAGGAGAAAAATGACTGCTACTGCTGAACCCATGACAACTTCAAAGGAGAAGTGGTCCAAATGCAAATGAAAGGACAAAAAATATTTACAGTCTGAAATCTCATTAATATTTTCTCTTGGGGAGAGTATCTTATGTAACGGAGGAATGTATTCTGTAAGTAAGTGTTCTGACAAATATTTCTGGTGTACATGTGAAGATGAACACAAGCTATTCTTAATTAGTATTCCCTCAGCCAAGCCTGTTTTGTCTGTGACAATAACTGGTGCGACATCTCATTTTCATCTTAAGCCATCAGCTTTGTATTCTTTGTTGCCCTTTCCCCCTGAAGAGGGAGAGTGGGTGAGCAGCTAGGCAGGCATTTGGCTCTTAGTAAAGGTTAGCACACCACAGGACTGTGCAAGCTTTTGGAGGGTGTTCTTTGGCCTAGCACTTGTTACCTACTCACTAAACAGGCAGTAAAATGAAATAAGGTCCCTGCTATAAGGGAGATCAGACTAGGTGCTATAGTCATCTCCTTGGCTTTAAGCTTTGAAACCATGAATGCTATCAAAATTTTCTGCACAGTCTGAGGGGAAGACAAAGTTTAACCTATGATCTTGACTGTCTCAAAGTTTTGTAAGATTAGAGAAGTTTATAGTTTGGTAAGAAACTTGTTAAACTTGGCCATTTTGTGCAGCTTCCCTGAAGCAGCTTCCCTTGATGTCAGTGAAAAAGGCTAAATGGCTTAAAAGATAAGTCTTACTGATGTGATCAGTATATGGAAAACCTCCATGGGAAAGGACTTTCTGCTTTGTATTTGTATACTAATTAGGAAAGTAGAAATCTGACCTGTGGCTGAGGTTTTGACTGTTTTTGCAATGCAAACTACTAGTTCTGTAATCATTGATCTAATCAAGACTGATTTTAATAGATTTATATCTCCTGGTTAATTGTGTGTTTCAGTGGAAGGTATAGCTGCGATCAGAACAGCAATAAGGCCTTTGTTACAGAACCTCTGGTGTCTAATTTTAGCCTTTTTCTGTAGAAATAGTTTTGTGACAACCACTGGGAGAGACGTAAGGTCTTTCTAACATCAGCTGCCTATTTTTCAAAAACACCGTATACACTCTAAATTGTCTTTATATTTCACCACTTCTGTCACATCTGGATGAAAACAGACAAGGTGTTCAGAAGTTAACAGAGAAACATCTTTTCTTTCTCATATACATCCACAATCTGCACAAATGAGCTGAATCAGCTTTAGCTTCTTTGGAAAATCGGCTAATAAATAGCAGCAGCAAAAGGTTGCCCCAGTCAGTGTTTTTGGAGGCTGAGGTGAATGGAAAGTGTACTTTCACAGTATTCATAGAATCATAGAATAGTTAGGATTGGAAAGGACCTTAAGATCATCAAGTTCCAGCACCACTGCCAAGGGCAGGGACACCTCACTTTAAACCATGTCACCCAAAGCTCTATCCAACCTGGCCTTGAACAGTGACGGGGATGGAGCATTCACAGCTTGCCTGGGTAACCCATTCCAGTGTCCCACCACCCTTACAGTAAAGAATTTCTTCCTCATATCTAAACTTCTCCTGTTTAAATTTTAACCCTTTGCTCCTTGTCCTATCACTACAGTTCCTAATGAAGAGTCCATCCCCAGCATCCCTATAGGTCCCCTTCAGATACTGGAAGGCTGCTATGAGATCTCCACGCAGCGTCCTCTTCTCCAGGCTCAACAGACACAACTTTCTCAGCCTATCTTCAAACAGGAGGTGCTCCCGTGCCCTGATCATCCTCATGGCCCTCCTCTGGACTTGCTCCAACAGTTCCATGTCCTTTTTATGTTGAGGACACCAGAACTGCACACAATACTCCAAGTGAGGTCTCACAAGAGCAGAGGGGCAGGATCACCTCCTTCGACCTGCTGCTGGCCACGCCCCTTTTGATGATGCCAAGATACAGTTAGTTGCGAGCACACACTGCCACCTCATGTTCATTTTCTCATTGACCAGCACTCCCAAGTCCTTCTCCACAGGGCTGCTCTCAATCTTTTCTCCGCCCAATCTGTAGCTGTGCCTGGCATTGCTCCCACTCAGGTGTAGGACCTTGCACTCGGCTTGGTTAAACTTCGTCAAATTGGCATCAGCCCACCTCACAAGCGTGTCAAGGTCTCTTTGGATGGCATCCCCTCCCTCCAATGTATCAACCAAACCACACAGCTTGGCGTCACCGGCAAGCTTGCTGAGGGTGCACTCAATCCCACTGTCCATGTCACCAACAAAGATGTTGAACAAGACCAGTCCCAACACTGATCCCTGAGGGACACCACTCATTACTGGTCTCCAACTGGACATTAAGCCACTGACCACAACTCATAGCGTGCAGCCATCCAGCCAGTTCTTTATCCAGTGAGTGGTCCATCTATCAAATTAATGTTTCTCCAATTTAGAGACAAGGATGTCATGTGGGACAGTGTCAAAAGCTGCACAAAAGAAAAAGAAAACTGGAGCACCTCCTGTATGAAGACAAGCTGAGCAGGTTGGGGCTGTTCATCCTGGAGAAGAGAAGGCTTCATGGAGACCTCCTAGCAGCCTTCCAGTATCTGAAGGGGGCTATAGGGATGCTGGGGAGGGACTCTTCATTAGGGACTGTAATGATAGCACAAGGGGTAACAGGAGAAGTTTAGATTGGATATAAGGGGGAAGTTCTTTACCATAAGGGTGGTGAGGCACTGGAATGGGTTCCTGAAGGAAGCTGTGAATGCTCCATCCCCATCAGTGTTCAAGGCCAGGTTGGACAGAGCCTTGAGTGACATGGTTTAGTGGGAGGTGTCCCTGCCCATGGCAGGGGGGTTGGGACTAGCTGATCTAAAGTTCCTTTCCAACCCTAACTATTCTTTGATTCTATGTTGTATGGGATAGTGTCGAATGTAAAAGGATGTAAATTATATCATATATATTACCAATATTCAAAAGGATATAAATAAAAATGCATATGCACATACACAACACTGCAATGGAACAATTTTGCCACAGATCCTCATACTACTTTAGTTGAACCAGGAGAATCTGACAGTAGTTTGGGGACAGTATGAGAGGAGAAGCAAATATCATTGAGTGCTGTTGAAGGCTCATGCCCTCTTGCTATTGATCACAGCAGTGCAGATGTGCTCTTGAAAGTCCTGTGGCTAAGAAAGAGAAGGGGCAAGGGGAGAGGGGAGGGGGGGAAGTGGAAATCTTACAGGTCACAGAAACAGGAGAGAAAGGCTGAAGGAACAAATCTTAGTTATCTGTGTTGGGATTCTATAAATATGAAAATATCCTGGCATTTCTGGACCATAAGACCCTGGAAGATATATTAGAGTCTTAAAATAGAACACCTCTGATTTCTGATGCTGGAGGGAACAAAAGGGCTTTGACAAATATGGCGATGTTTTCAGAGGGAGATCCTTTTTTATTTTTATTTTCCAAACCTGCAGTACTCTGTCCTTTTTGTCCCTAAACCTGAGGGTTCTAATTCAGTATGCAGGAGATTAGATGTACTTGTGAATAGAATAAGCCCTGGGCATCTGAAAAGGAAAAATGAGACAACAGCTATTGAAAAAGGAGCTTCCTTTTATGTAGTGCAAACCTTACTTCCATCACTTCATTGCAGAACTTTAAGGTAGTCTGTAATCTTTTTATATCCTCATTGCAATCTTATAAGACTTAGGAGTTTCCAGCTAGATTACTTCTTGTGAACATGCAGACCATAGTAAAGATTCTGATGGGTTTCACTGTGGTGACATCCATCAAAAATTACTCTGGTGTGGACATGTCTGAAGCATAAAGGTCTGTAGGAGCAGTATCATTCTCAGGTGTTTCAATTATTACAACCTTTTATTTTTCTTTCTTTCTTGCAAAACAAAATAATTGGTCTGTCCTAGTTCTGAACCTAATCAAGGATGAACTTAAAGATCTCAAAATCTGTTGCACAATCTGGGGGTCTTCATTCATTGGGCACAGTCTACCATCTGTGTTAAATAAGTTGGCGATTGGCCTGTTCAGATAATAAAAAAACCCCAAACATCTCACATGATTAGCAGTAGGAGAAACTTCTTATTGTCTGTCACTTATTAAATAACTTTGCCAGACTCAGAAAGGTGGGAAGCTGATATCACTGTAGTTTACTTAGAACAGCAGTGTAGGGAAAACAATTTTCCTGTGTCTAATAGGGTAGTATAACTGTGTGTTTCATGAGATTGCCCAGCGGAGAGAAAAAAAAAATGCAGGGGAAAAAAGTCAAAAGAAAAAAATATTGAAATCACATTTACCATGAAGCAGACTTGTTTTATCTAGGAAGCATATATCATTATGATAGGGATTCAACCATTTCATTTTTTTTTTTATTTTTTTTTGATAAAACTCCCTATTTTGGGGAAAGGAATTATCTACCACTGTTCTGATTGCTACAGAAATGTAGACAGAAGAATGTAATACTATGAATTCACCAAATGTCACTAGAAAAGTCAGTAAAAAGCATTTCAAATTAGAGCAAGAAAGCTGTTAAACACCAGAAATCATTTGCACCTAAGAGCAGGCGAAAAATTTAACACAAATTAAAATGGCAATTGCACCCATGTGTTTTTCAATTTTATTTCAGAACTGAAGGGTTTTAAAGGAGGACTTTGAAATGTAATTTTTTCTAACACAAACAGATTTTTTTATTTTTTCCTTTCAGATACTCAACTGAAGCAGATTTCTATGTCATCATTTGTTCTATATCAAACTAGATATAATATGCCACCAAATATAATGAGGCAGCAGTTGGAAGCTAAAGAAAAATCACATTCAAACCAGATACTTCTATTATAGAGCATCTGCTATTCAAGTATTGAAGAATACAGTTGGAATAACACTGAAATAAATGAAATGAAATAACTTAAATAAGTTTAGAATTACAAATATAAGGGTCCTGTTTCCCAAACTGTCAATGATTTCATGAGTATATTCTCCAAGAAAATATATTGGTGAGACTGTAGCCTATAGGAAAAAACAGCAAAACTTTTTTTAACCTCAATTAGAAGATAAAAAGTTGTTTTACTTGCTATTATATAACACCCTGTCTTGAAAAGTGAACTTCAAAGTGAAAATCTCTAAAATGTCACTCATTTCTAATGGGAACATAGTGAACACAGGCTTGATTGTAGTGACTTGCCAGACTTAGTGTCTGGTGGAGATACCCTGGAGCCAATAAATGCCTTCATTGACTCCATTTAAGCCTGCAAAGCTAAGTATTGCAGAAAAAAATATATCTCTATATCACAGCAGTGATCCTACAGCAGCAAGATCATGTAAATTCAGTGAAGATAATAATATTCACTGTTGACTTTGTTCCTTTACATATGGAATTAGGAAAGACCTGATTCTATAAAAACAATTTTAATTATCACATTGATAAATAATGCTGCCAAATGCACTACTGCCGAAAGTTAACGAGCTACTGTATAAGAAGTGAATAGCTTATTGCATAGATTTCTTAATTTAGGAAGCTCTAATAGCAAGAAAATGTTTCATACTGTGATACTGAAAAACTTCTAGTCTAGGTTCACCTGTATTTAACCTATATACTCTACTCATTCTGAAAAGAATTGCCACTTCCTGTTTCACGAATAGTCTGCTTTCATTAATTTGTAAAACAATTAGCTTGTGGTTATTTCTTCTTTTGTGCAATCTGAATGTTTAAATAGCAGTTGGTCTTGTATTCCTTTCTGTGAATATATTTAGGGTCCTATTTCAGGGGCAAATCTGAATTTTCTCTTGATCCTTCAAAGTAAGAGCTAATTGAAAAAAATTGTGTCCTCAAAGTTTGGAAAGCTTACTGTAGAGCCTGACTGACAGCTTCAGCTGTCAAAGTCCTTTACTATTTGCACCAAATACTGTTTCTATGATTCTTCATGAAAGTAAATAAATATTTTTCTCTGGGAAGGACCTTGGAGTTCAAGTCCAGTTTTTACTATTGTAAACTTATGTCACAGGGAAAAACTGCTCAGTTCACATAGTTTAAGACAAATTATTAAGTGGTTTATTGTTCTATCAATGACACATAATTAACTGGCAATCAGTGACCTGTACTTTAGGGATTAGTGTCAGCCATGCAACAGATAAACCACAATAGCAGAGATTTAGACTGCTAATTTACAACTACAACATTCTGCAGATCTCCCTCTTTAATCCCCCAAAGGCTTATTCCTCATCCACTATCCCCTCCATGGTCCATGTGGTTTACGGAAATATACACATGGATGCATTTTTTTTACTTTCATTTATAAATGATGAATTTTTTTTGGCATAAATTCTATCCACCAAGAATACAATGGTAAAAATTTAATTTTTTTTTTGAGGTTTAAAGAAGAATAATTTTATTTGAATAAGAATGTTTTAATTAATTCTTAAACTCTGGCTCAAAATACTGTTTCATAGGAAAAAATCAAACAAATTTCTTAGTTTCCTTTTGTAATGACAGATGTCAAATCACAGAATTTCTAGTGAAATCAGTGGTTATTTCTGTTCCTTCTTGGATTGCAGTTTGAAGCAGACAGTGTAAGTAGGCTTAATCTCCAGACTAACACTTACATCTGAATGTCTAAATGTCGATGTATACATGTGCTAATTGTCAATACCCCTGGTACTATCAGTGAAGACCTAGATACATTAGATTAATGTTTGATAAACCTCAATTCAACTCATTCTGAAGAAGACACTTCAATTCATCTGCCCCACAGAATTATCTAGTGCCCTTTGAAATGTCTTATGGCATCTGAGAAATTCACATGAATTTCTGGAAGATATAAGAGCTACAGATAGCCTGTGCTTACTTATGTGTGTAGCTGGTGGCCTGGTGGAGCATAGCATGTGAGTTTTTCTTTCAATCAACTGAATATACAACTAGATTAGACTTTCATAAGTGTAGGTTTGTGCACCTAGGTCTTGGTTCTGGAGGTGATGACTATTCATAACTAAGGCTATCGTAGAGACATATGACTCTACCAACCTGCAGATATGCCATCTCACTAAATAGAACTCCATTAAATAATGAAATAGGAAAAAAATACATGGTTTCCAGAAGAAAAATGAAAATTTGTTCAGATTAAAAAAAAATGTTTCCACTTAGAAGATTAAATTAATAGAAAGTTAGAACATGTAAAAATTGCTAATTTGATTTCATTCACTCTGAAATATATTTTTAGTTTTGTCAAAGTCAAATTGAAATAGAAGGTATTTTAAGTTCAATTAAACATTTCAGGTATATGTAGAACAAACCTGTTTTGGATATTTTTTTTTTTAGTCTTTCCACTGAAACTTTCCATTGCTTTTATAGTTTGGCGCCTCAGCAATGTGTTCATTGATTTCCAGTGGGCACAAACTCAGATCCTATAATGATGCTCTTGCTGTTCAGTCATTGCCAGAAAATAGAGTCTATGAGTTTGTTGCTAGTGCCACCCTGCCCTTTGTGGTATGTTTGTCATTTTCCAAAAATACAGAAAAGTTTAATTTTGGTTACTCACTAGTTCTCAAGAAGAAGCAGGAAAAAATTCTCCCAGGAAACCAAAAGCTTGAGAAAGGCTTAAATAAAACTGGATTTACTATATGGGAGTAAAGTATTTTAATAGCCTCATAGAACATAGCTCCTCTTTTTTCTTGTGCAGCTTTGCCACTAAAAATATCTCTTTGCTTTTGGATGTTATTGTTCTAGGTGGGTACGGAAAACCAGGGGAAAAAATCCTAAAAATCAATAACTTTTTTCAGATATTCTAAATATGTTGTTTATTCTTTGGATTTCCCTGTGTGTAAGACAGATACACCACTGGTTTTGTTTTTCTTTTATATATCCTATGCAATTGGCTGAGTTGCTTGTGCATAAAATTCTTAGTCTTAAATTGGAGACTTGTTTGAAAGGTCAGAGAAATGTGTACCTTTTGGTTTTGAGATTCATTATTTAGAAACAAATATTATTGGCATTTGGCCACAATTAATTCAGAGAACATCAGTGAAAAATCATTAGCAAAGAGGTTTGATGTCATCAGTCTTTCATGAGACTGACAGGAATGAGGGAGTCTAGGCATGCTTTGGCTTTCTTCATTAGGCTTTGGAAGGGATCTGCAAACACAGCCCTCTACTACTGTTTCGCTTTTTGGGTATTACAAGACACTGATATGCGGGGCCTATTGTTTCTTGGAGTCTGCCTATGAGACACTATATGGACTGTTTAACAACGGAGGCAATTACTTTGAGAAAACTACCATTTTTCATTCCTGTCAGGAATTTGAAAAATCTGATGATGTCTCGTGATTTGTTGCCCTAGTGAAGGACAGCAGTTCTCAGAAAGTCGTAGAATCATAGAATAGTCAGGGTTGGATAGAATAGTCCAGCGTATCAACCAAACCACACAGCTTGGTGTTGTCAGCAAACTTTCTGAGGGCACACTCAATCCCACTGTCCATGTTGCCAATGAAAGAGTCGAACAAGACTGATTCTAACACTGATCCCTGAGGGACACCACTCGTTACTGTCTCCAGCTGGACATTGAGTACAACTTTCTGCGTGCAGCCGTCCAGCCAGTTCTTTATCCACCAAGTGGTCCACCAATCAAATTGATGTCTCTCCAATTTAGAAACAAGGATGTCATGTTGGACAGGTAGTCCAGGTAGATGACATCAACTGCTCTACCCCTGTCCGTCAGTTCCGTAGCCCCATCAGAAAAGGCCACCAAATTGGTCAGGCAGGATTTTCCCTTAGCGAAGACATGCTGGCTGTCACCAAGCACCTTGCTGTTTTTCATGTGCGTTAGCACGCCTTCCAGAAGAATCTGCTCCAAGATTTTGACAGGCACACAGGTGAGACTGACTGGTCTGTAGTTCCCCGGCTCATCAATTTTCCCCTTCCTGGAAATGGGGGCTATATTTCCCCTTTTCCAGTCATCAGGAACTTCACCTTAGTGCCATGATTTTTCAAATATGATGGACAATAGCTTAGTAACTTCATTCACCAGCTCCATCAAGACCCACGGATATCTTTAATCAAGTCCCATGGACTTGTATACACTCAGGTTCCTAAGATGGTCTCGAACCAGATCTTCTCCTACAGTGGGCCCAGGGTCTTCATTCTCACAGTCCCTGCCTCTGCCTTCCAAGACTTGGGTGGCGTGGTCAGAACATTTGCCAGCGAAGACTGAGGCAAAGAAGTCATTAAGAACCTCTGCCTTCTCCAAATCCAGGGTAACCAGTTCTCCCATTAGTTTTTGGAGAGGGCCCACATTGTCCCTAGTCTGTCTTTTATTTGCAATGTAACTATAGAATCCCTTCCTGTTATCTTTCACACTCCTAGCCAAGTTTAATTCTAAGTGGGCCTTCGCTTTCCTAACCTGGTCGCTAGCTTCCCGGACAACATCCCTGTATTATTCCCAGATCACCTGTCCTTGCTTCCACCTTTTATAAGCCTATATTTTCCCCTCAAAGTTTCCTCAGCAGCTCCTTATCCATCCAAGGAGGTCTCCTGGCCCTCATGCAGCACTTCTTTCTAGGTGGGATGCATTGCTCCTGAGCTTGCAGGAGGTGATCCTTGAATATCAACCAGCAGTCTTGGGTCCCCCTGCCTTCTAGGGCTATATCTCACAGAACCTTACTAAGCAGGTACCTAAAGCGACCAAAATCTGCTCTCTTGAAGTCCAGGGCACTGAGCTTGCTGCACGCTCTTCTCACTGTCCTGAGGATCTCGAACTCGACTATCTCATGACTTCTACAGCCAAGGCTGCCCTGGAGCATCACATTTCCAACCAGCCCCTCCCTGTTGGTGAGCACAAGGTCAAGCATGGCATCTCTCGTTGTCGGCTCCTTTATTGCTTGCAGAAGTTGTCTGTAACAGATCCTCACAGTAATGTGTCTCATAGCTGTTCCCCCTTTAAGCCTGACTCATAAACACTCTGTTAACTGACAACAGTTCTCAGAAAGTCTTTCATTCCCATAGATCATCAAGTTACTGAAAATATTTATTTCCGTAAACATCTCAACTGTAATATACTCCCCACTTTTTCAGTATCATGGCCTGTGGTCATTGGCCAATTCTTGAATAACACGAAACAGGATATAATCCTGCTAGGATTATATCATAAGTAGGATTATGCATAAATTAGTAGCTAGATGCCAGGTAATTGGTGAAAGAAGGATAAAGTGAGGCATTAAAGAAAGTTGGGTGTGAAAGAGACTGATATTGTATTAATCCTTATATTCATTGTTATGTACAGTCAGAGAGTATGAGTAACAGCCAGTTGGAGGTAATGGGTAACATCCTCTGGTTGTTAACCCAGAGATAGTCTTTGCCTCAGAAATTTCAGTAATATACCTGTAAGTAATAACGGGGCTCAAACAAGATTTTCTTTGTAGACCTGCCTTGTGAATTCAAGCTGTAACTGTAATGAAGAAAAGCCATGATTTGTTGATGTTGGGTTGGGTTTGTAGGCATGGTGTCCTGAATGCTGGTACAGGATGAACCTGCTTTGACTGGATAAAAGCCTGTAGTGTAAAGCTACATAGTCATCTCCAGCCTGGTTTAGAGCAACAGAGTGGCCTTTAAGATAACATTAATAGAGTCCTGAGTATTTTTGTTATAAGGATTTCAGATTGGTCCAATGTTTAATTTTTTTATTATTATTTTTATTTTATTTATTATTATGAGGATTCTCTAATGCATCTTTTGTGTACACTGGGTGTATATAGGCAGTCCTTGTTCTCCACAGGCATATATTACTCATTTTCTGCCACAAGGCTTTTACTTTCTTCCCTGATGACTTAACACAGTACAGTCTACACAGTATTCAGAAATAATTCTGTTAAAAAGTGAAGGCATGCCACACTATGATCTGCCTGTATTAATAATGCTTTTGCACATGAGAAAGAAACTGCTGAACTTGAATGAGAAAATTATGAGCAAAAGCATCAACATGGAGGTGGATGTTTTAAAGCTTCAGACACTAACTGCTTCGTTTGTTCTGTTCTTAGTGGGCATCTTTTATTTTTGCCTTTGAAAACGTATGCTTGCAACCAGCTTTCTCAGATGTGTAAAATAAGAAGGAATACATTAATTTGAGAAATAAGGAACAGCCACAAATGTAAACAAGACATGCCCTTTTGTTTCACATCAGAATACTTTTTTCCTTTTGACCCTCACTAATATCCTGCAGTTTTCTTGCTAAGGGATGTTTATCACAACGACAAGGCACTTCATCAGATGCAACTGTGATTTGAATAAAGAGTTAGGCAGCTGTGTGGCTGCATCCAACATGTTCTGCATAAACAAATAGTTCACTAGATGATATAATTATTGGAAAACTTTCTTCTTAATTCCTTTGGAAGTCTTCACCTGTGCTGATGGATTCAAGATACAAAACAATTATAAAATAGATTTCCACACTTCCCTATGCAGTTTGACTTTCTATAAGTTGGAAGAGTAATGTTCTCTAATGATTAGTCTGCATTCCAATTTACCTGATCGATTTCCATTTCACTTTGAAGATGGGCATTAAATAACCTTTCCTTTGACTATGACCTTTAATAATTTCCAGATCTGTAGTAATCACATAAAGATTCTATATCCTATTACCAGTGTAGGCTGATCCATCTACCCTACCAGTTTTGCCTTTTGGGTCTTCCAAACTCTTTATAACTTCCAAATGCATTTGACACTGCCAGAAATTTACTAAAACTACATACTTGCCAGTCTTTCAAGAAGCATATTTAGTTCCATATTACTTTTTCAAAAGACATTTTCTAATTCTTTGTATTTTTATGGTGGAAAACTACTCATTGATTCCTTATCTCAATTTATCATGTCTATCATTATTTAGCAAGAAGAATATAATAAATGCTAAAGCATCAAATTTGAGCAAGAGAAAATAAATCAATAAGCTGATTTTCATTTGTTAATTTTTCTTTTTTGAGTTTTAACCTCTGAGACACAATATCGATATATTTTCTGTCTTTTCTAATTAAGAAAAATAAAAATATTAGGGTGAGATCTTGAGTGGGACACGGCTCAAACTCACAATGTCCAGAACCTGAGTCAGTTGCCTCAATAGTGATATTTAGAACCATTTGGGATAGCCTAGGTAAGTAGACACATCTTCAGAAAGCTGACAGACATGATGCAGGTGCTAAAAAAGTAATATTCTCTTCTGGTTCTGAGAGGTCTCACAATTTTACTTGATGAAATTCATCTTATTGTACTGGGACCTAAATTTTTGGTGCAGTCAATGGAAAGGCATAAAGATCTTTGAGGGTTTTCAGGCTGAAATGTTAACTAGCTGATTGATTAGGTGGGCTGATGCTAACCTGATGAAGTTTGACCACGAGAAGTGCAAGGTCCTACACCTGGGTGGGAGCAATGCTAGGCACAGCTACAGGTTGGGCAGGGAAGAGATTCAGAGCAGCCCTGTGGAGAAGGACTTGGGGGTGTTGGTTGATGAGAAAATCAACATGAGCCAGCAGTGTGCTCTTGCAGCCCAGAAAGCCAACCATATCCTAGGCTGCATCAAGAGGAGCATGACCAGCAGGTCAAAGGAAATGATCCTGCCTGTCTACTCTGCTCTTGTGAGACCTCACTTGGAGTATTGTGTGCAGTTCTGGTGTCCTCAACAGAAAAAGGACATGGAACTGTTGGAACAAGTCCAGAGGAGGGCCATGAGGATGATCAGGGGACTGGAGCAACTCCCGTTTGAAGATAGTCTGAGAAAGTTGGGTCTGTTGAGCCTGGAGAAGAGAAGGCTCCTTGGAGACCTCATAGCAGCCTTCCAATATCTAAAGGGGGGCTGTAGGGATGCTGGGGAGGGACTCTTCATGAGGGACTGTAGTGATAGGACAAGGGGTAACTGATTCAAACTTAAACAGGGGAAGTTTAGATTGGATATGAGGAAGAAACTCTTTAGTGTAAGGGTGGTGAGGCCCTGGAATGGGTTGGCCCAGGGAAGTTGTGAATGCTCTATCTCTGGCGGTGTTCAAGGCCGGGTTGGACAGAGCCTTGGTTGGCATGGTTTAGTGTGAGGTGTCCCTGTCCATGTCAGGGGTGTTGGAACTTGAAGACCTTAAGGTCCTTAACTAACTATTCTATGATTCTATTAATAGGCCCTAGAAGACTTTGGGATCATATAGATGTTTCTGGACAATTTGGCAAGTGGAAAATTTGAAGGTACTGAATCTTTTTCATTTGAAGATGGTTTCCTTAGCTGTTCACAGTGTATATTCAGATTACTTCCTAAGCTAAAACATCTGAAATCTGTAATTATTTTAGTAATAGGAGAAATAATACTATAATGTAAGGAATTCAGACTTCATCAAACCTCATATAATGAGAGATTTACAGTTAAAATAATGAAAACACATGAGAATGCAGCAGAGAGGTAAATTCCTAGCCCTATTGTTGAGGTTCTGTGAAGGCAGGCTTTAGCAGACAGTAAATATCACATTAAGAGAAAACCTTAAGGACACAGCTAGTTTTGTTAGACAGAAGCATATATCAGAAGTGGTAATGATCCATTAGCAGCAGAATTAGGTTGCATGTGGATTAATAAAACAGATCTTGAGAAATCAATAAAAGGAGAAGAGCCGCATTGCAGGTGAGTAAGAATACATGAATTCTATTAAGTAAAACATGTCAAGGCTTGAAATCAACCCTGTTCACCCCAGGATGGCAACTCACTTGGAAATGGCCCCTAGCTTTAATATCCAGGTGATTCAATGACATTAAATTGCCAACTGAGCAGAGGCTCAATCTGGCTCTCACATTCTAAACAAACATCACTGACCATTGTTTGTTTCCAACATGAAAAACTCCTTATTACTCTTGCCTTAGTGTCTTGGAAAGTAGTTATATTATCATAAGCTTTAGTATGTAAGGTTTTCTTGTAGATCTAGACTTTTTTTTTTTTTTTTTCCAAAATTTATAGACTACTTTTAACTTTGATGTTGTCAAAGTTTAGCTTTGGCTTTCAGAATCACTGCTTTCTATAACTATAAACAATGATAAACCATGTTTTGTATTACAGTGTGAATCAGAAGTAGCTTTTTTAAGATCCTGTTAATTAATGTGTATTAACACTTCATTTTTAGAATAACATCAGAGTAAAAAATATAGAATTTTCTTCTTTTGTTACCTTTTTGTAACTAATTAAAAAAAAGCAACTTCATTTTGTTTGAACTCCTAAGATCTGTTCTATTTATATTTTCTTACTTGAAGTATTGAGCGTTTGGGTTTTTTTCTTCCATTTCTGTCAATTAACTTGGTTTTTCTCTCTCTAGTTCCTAAGTAGTTCTCCCTGACTAGGCTTAATTATATTTTATCACCAAAAATAACTATTTAGTGAGCTGATAGGTTTGGCAGTTATATTGAAGAGTTTGTCATGCCCTATATGGAGAAGATACATTAACATGTGATAATATCAGATAATGGAAACAAAAGAGAAAAAAGTGGAGAAATAATGATAATGTCCTTTTAAGTTTTACTAAATTTCTCTCTGTGTCACTATCCTACTGGACTATTCTGAGCACTAAGTGAATCTGCTTTTATCAGTTCACTGAAAAGGCTCCATGGAAAATATCATGGGCTCCTTTCTGGAAGGCATTCTTCAGAGGAGATAAAAAAAAAAAAAGATATTTATTATAATGGAAATACTTACTAAATATCAATAAAATTTTCAACATTTTGGCCGAGGATAGATTTTTATTAGGAAAAATACTCAAGTAACAGTATATGTAACAGCTGTCCATTAATCTGTTGGAATTATTTTAGGATGCAGACAATTACAGAGAATGTGAACAATATTGTCTGAGAAGACTATATTTAAATGGAAGGAGATTCCAGGTTTGGAGCAAATAAAATAAATCAAGAGAAGTTATATTATCCATCAGTTAAAATGTGTTTGAAGTATACTTATGTCGAATGTTTCATAAAATTGTCTCATAAATTCCAACTATGGGACCAGAAGGATCAGGATCATGAAATTAATTGAGGAAAAATATATGATTTGCCCAAGTATCAGGGAAGGAATTCTGTTAAATTGGATTTTTCTATGTCTGCTTCTTAATACATGATACATGTATTTGTCAAACTAATTTCCGATTTCAAATGTCCATTTTACAACCCATTATACATTCAGCTTGTCTTGTGAGCAGATGATTTCTACTCTTAGCAACAGTATACAGCTGACTGCAGATTACCTTTGTTAGGTCTAGCTAATCATGATGTATGAGCTGAAAATTAGAAAAAGGTCACCTCAACTGTCACTCTGAGATTTCCAACATATTTCAGGTTGACTTATTAATAAATACATATATTCAACCATTATTCTTATTGTTTATTACACCGTTGCTTGAGTACCACTCATAACATGGAGATAGAAACTATGGGGAGTTTGCAGAGTAAAAAAGCCTTTTTTTTCTCCTGCATATTAGACCTGAATTTGCATGCCAGAACAATGAATGAATGAAAGCTGTTAGTTGTCACTACTGACCATCTGTCTCTGTCCATGAAAAGAGGATTTTGGAATCAGATCACCCTTGTTTTGCTTATGAAGAGGAGGAGAAAACATCTGTTGTGGCTCAAAATATAGAGGAAGACAAATCAACTGAAACTGACAGTTCTCCAAAGGGAAAGTTCGGGTTTTGGATCAAGGTTAGGCAGTATGGAAGCCCATCACTGGGGAAAGTAAGTGGAATATTTCTAACACAGATTTGGTTTTTTTAATTTTATTTTCTTATGCTTATAACATGAGGATGAGATGTTTATTTTCAGGGCTTCAGTTCTGGTTGTATTATTACACCTATACAATATAATTGCATATATCAATATACATATATATACATATATAAATATATATATATCAATAGCCATTGATACCACAGTTGAAATTCTGACTTTGAGTTTTAGATAAAAAGAACACCTTTGCCTTACATCAAATATGAGTCAAAATGATGGCAGAGTGGGTGAACAATAGTTTCAGCTTTAATTCAAGACCTGAATTAATACCCTAATGTGAATAAAGATCAAGACAATCTCTGTTAATGGAGATACCAGGAAAAAATGAAATCTGAGAAAGAATAATGCTTTTTGCCTTCCCAAGTCATTAGCCATTCCAGGAAGTATGTCTGCAAGGTCTTTTTTAGCCTTTTTAATGGGGAAGTGCTGCAAATGGTAGGGAAACAAAAAAATCTTTTCTGCATTATTGAGGAGGAATTAGAAGAAGCTGAAAATATTGTGGGTCTTTGTGACAAAACTTCTCTGATCTAAACTTTACTCACCAGTTCTCAAGCCACAGCTTGAAATACTTTTGGGAATACTCAGGAAGAGCAAACCCTAGGGAAAAGCTGTTTTGCTCATTTAACAATTTTTTGCCAGACATTTTCTGTTTGCAGTTTGGATTTTGTCACCATCCCTTAGGAAAGTATTTCTGCTCTCTGGAGAAACACATGAGAGATACGGACTCCACAGGGATATTTAGGATTAAGCTATAAATGCTGACTGACTTGTGTATTTGAAACAGCTGCCTTGAGTCTACTCCTGAGCTCACTTTTATCTTCATAGTTTTATTCTAGTAAAGATTTTAAGAAATACCTCACAGACAAGAAAGAAACTTTTCTTCCAGTTACTTTCAAAAGTTTTTGTTCATTTCCTTCCCCTATTGTAGCATCAACACATTCTTATATGTATGTACACACAATTTTTAGTTTAATTTCGGCAAAGTTTCAGTGACCTAAGTGCTAATGAAGCAAATCAAACTTTATTTTGAGCAATATAGGATTGAAATTGCAGTGTCATACTGACAACATCTTGATTATTTATATTAAAATGACAACATGATTTTATATATTGTTTCTTTTAATCCATTTTTTACTACAGAGGTAAAATGAACAAAGTTTTTCCAGGAAAAATGAAATACAGTTATTTGTCATTGAATGAACAGAACTCAGCATCATGAATTAGAAAAATTGATATTGTAAGAAATTAAAAAATTAGATTTTATCAACTCAACACTCAGTTACAATATTTTGATATTTTTGTGAAAAAATTTCAGCTGAGACTTTTTATATACTCTAAAGACAAAAATATATATTGACAACAGGTGTGAATGAATCTGTCAAATTCTTGGATGCTTCTTTCCTAGGGCTCAGGATAGTTTTTGTGACTGATGCCATATTTAGTGGTCTTGAGACAGGAAGAATCTCTGGAAAACTAATGTCATGAACTCTAAAGATATATTCTGTGTCTTAAGGGAATTGTCAATGGCTATCATAAATGAAAATTTAGTGATGACAAGATGTTCAAAATTTACCCTATGAGAAGAATTGACAGCTAAAGCTATATTTTATTTTTCTACTTACACTGTTGTGTTTGGATTATTATTATTTTTTTTTAATAACAGAAAGTATTTCTGTTTATAGCCAGATTTCAGAATATTCAAGAGAGAGCATTATCTCTGCTGATATCTTCCAAATTACTTTTAGTAAGGATTAGTCAATGAACAGACTTCAGCTTCTTTGAAATCAAACTTATTTGAGCACTATTAAGAAAAAAATACACGGAAAATATATGGTAAGATGTTGCAATACAATCAGTACTTTCTATGAAACAGTTTCTTGCTCATTACAGGATAATTAGGCTGGAATGGATTTTTGGAAGTCAAATATGCTGAACTGTTCCTCAAAGCAGGACTATCACTAGAGCTAGATCGGTTTGCTTGGATTTTAGTCAAGTTTTTAAAGTCTCTAAGGATAAGAATTCCCACAGCTGCTCCGGGCAGCTAGTTCTAGTGCTTCAGCACATTAATTATGCCATGGTTTATAATATTCCTTCTTCAGGAATGAATAGGTTAATTTCTCTTTTCTTACATTACAGTCTGATTTGGTTTTTTTTCCTTCTCTGTATATTTTCCAGTTTGGCACAACAGGATGCTGTGAATTTAAAGGGATCCTCTCCTTCCTCTTCTTTTTCTTCTGTTTTTCTTCTTCATCTACCAATGAAATAGTAAATACAGAAGAATTCCTCTCAGACAGCATTTTGGTCTGATGTATGACTAGCACTGACGTAATGCATATCACAGATTCAAAACATTCTTCAATGATTACTGCTGCCTACAAGACATGGAGGAAGAACAAGGAGTTGGGAGGGACATCCCTAACAGGATGGTAGGCTATTTTTCCTTACGTACCTATCAATGTCCAAACAAAAAAGGGCAAAGCTGTTGTAAATTTTCTCTGCAGTCCCAGAGCAGGAGGTGGGTTCAGGAGGGGGAGTGGGACTGACTCAGTGTACTTTTTCAGCAGTTTCTTGAAAGTTTAGTAGCACATGCACTGATCCATATACAGAACAGTGCCCTTAAGGCAATGCCTAAAGAGTTGCAACTATCAAAGGTGTTTGAGGTTTCTAAAATGATATTGTTTTTACTGCTCATGGAACCTGCTGTACTTTGGGAAAGCATATTTAACAGAAATAGTTTAAAAGTGGGTTTGTATGGCTAGTAGTACACAGGCATTGTAACCAAGCCTGAAGTTAGGCTTCATTGAGGAAAAGGAGCAGAGTAACAGTAATCATGCTGGCTAATCCTGCATAGTAATTGTAATAGCTAGAGACACTAATTACTCAGACAGTCACTGCTAGTAAGAGTGACAGTTTATGTGTAGGACATGCAGAATCCTGTCCTGTATTCGTAGTAGGGAATCATGCTGAGGAAACGAGGCACAGAATTGCCCATCATTAATAATAAACATTCTTAGATCTGAGAGTACAACGTAGAGCACATAGGCTGCCTCCTGGGAATGATCACTCCAGCCACAACTTGAACTGGGGCAGGAGAGCTACATCGTCCAGCCTAAAACCTGTCCATGAATCATTCTTGCTATTTAACAATACAGACAGCTAAATCCCAGCATCCAGGATTATGTGCCACCACTGTTCAATTTACTAATATTTTTGTAGCCACAGGTGTTCTTTCAGATGCTGAAACTGCTTCTTTCCCACAGCAGCTTAGTGGATGGTATATTACAAGCATGTATGTTGCTCAAAGTCCTCCATTTTCGTTTAGTTTAATGAGCTTGAAGACATTTAGTAATGTAAAACTTTGGACAGAGTTCCCAATTTTCTATTAATTTATTTCTCTACCTCTTTTTCCACCACACCCACCTGCTCACCAGCATACAAACACACTCATACACCCCACCCCCCCCACCCCCCACCCCCCCTTCCCTCCCTTTGGAAACTGACAGTGTCTCCAAAGACACATGGAGTTGTTTTGAGTGCTTTTCAGTCAGGGTCTGGCCTCTAGGGTGATGCTGGTTTTACAAAAAGAAGCAACTAGTCAAACACAAGCTACGCTCCAGCAAATTTTATATAAAGTAGCCAATTGAAGCACATGGAAAACCTGTGTCCAGTTCAGGGGAAAACACTAAGATCCACTAAAAAACAGATACACAGCAGTCTTGGGCGTTAGGTCCGCCATGCCAGTGTGTCCTTTTAGGGTGGTGGCGCCCAAGTAGTGAGGTGCAGCATCAACACAGTAACACAGTATCCGTAGCAGGACTCATCTTGCAGAAAGTCCTACCCCAGCTTCAGGTCCCCAGGACACAACCCTGCTGTGACTGCTGCGCCATGTCCTCCTTGGAAACTGCCACCGTGGCTCCCCAGTATGACACAGCAGGACTTTATGGGCTTGGCTTCCTTTTTTCTTGACTGGGGTATTCAAACCTCTCTTCTGCTGCTCTTTGCTAACTCTTTGCAGCCTAGGCCAGTTTTTACCTGTATGCTTTCTAAGCTACCAAAATTTAACTCAGCTTGAACAGTAACAATAGAAACCAACTATCTCTGCTAACGTCTATAAACTGCATTTGACTTTCTTTACAGATCACAGGAAGAAATGGATAATTTCTCTCTGTTAAGTATATATTACAGTATTATCCCAACAGTGTGTAAACTCCTCCGACTGTACAAAGAGCTTGCAAAAATAGTTCAGCCACAGGTGCCTGTGTTCTGGGTGTCTACGTGGGATGAGGAAGATCCTCAAGAGCCTCTTCACAATCATTCGCAGTTCATAACATTTCATGAGTTATGCTCTAGAATACACAGTATATCAAGAAAAAAAGTTGAGTCCTTCACCACTGGTTATTCTGAGAAGCTGTCCTCCTGAAATACATAATTAGAAAGTCCATATAATTGATTTTTGCTACTACCTTTTTTCTACCTTTTCTCCTTTAGCTGTCTCAACATTAAAGCTGAAAAAGTCACATTTGTGCAAAGATTATAGACATTAGGGAATTGTGCCCTATGCAATTGATACTTCAAACTGGGTATTTGTAGTATTACTATCTCTCATATCAGGCTACATTCCACAAAAGCAAAGTAAAATAGAAGAGAGTCTTACTATGCCTTCTCATTGTAAAAGCTAAAATTAGGCTTGTTCATTATGTACTGCTTTATCTTTGGGAAGAAAAGAAGGAAAAGTGAAGGATCAATTAATTCACTTTATATTTACTTTAAATTTTTTTTTCTTTCTTTTTTTTTTTTTTTTTTTTTTTTAAAAGAGATATTTTTCTGTAGCTGCTACACAAAATAAAGGCCACAGAAGACTTTGGTTGTAATTCGTATATTTATATGGAGAGAAATAACTTCTCTTTGTGGATTAATTTATTTGAATGATAGATAATATGTAGAAGCTTCATTTTCATAAAGTTGTTTTTGATATTTCTTGCTTATTTTAATGCTTAGTTCTTGTCCTGCATCACTAAAATAAAAACCAAACCAAAACAAACAACAAAAAAAATCAAAAAAAGCCTCAAAGCTAGAGACTCAATTTAGAGTGTTTCAGATTTTAAAACAAATGACTAAGTTTGCCCTTGTATTACAATTAATTAAGCATGTCTCTATTTTTGTGAAGTGTTTTCAGGGGAATGGTAATTTCTAGACATTTCTAATGCAGTTCATAGCAAGATCAATAGCATGAATTTCTAATTATGAAGTTCCTGTTATTATTCAAGTCCTCACTATAATTAGTTTAACTCATTTACCAGCAGGGGTCTCATGATTAAAAATTTGGAGGGGTTGAAATGCAAAAGCAAGCTGCTGACTCCTTGTTACAAAAACATATTTCTAAGTTGTTGGACATTTTAATACAGTAGGCTAACGAAAGACATTCAACAAGAGTGCTGCTACACCAAAGGCTGCTAAAATGAACTGCTGGATGTCCCTGTAGGAACCTCACTGATTACAGATGCTGGATGATTTCAACTTAAGCAGAAATCTAACAGATTTAACTTGAGCAGAAAAAACACTGTAACATATGAAATTAACTGGAAAGTATTTGTGATTAAACTGAAAATATAAAAACAAATAGAAGAAAAGTAACATAAAATATAATATTTTGAGTGTTTTTTACAAAAAAAAAGGGAAATATCAGATCCTTCCAGTGTGTCCTAATTTTGTGACAGGTTATCCTGATTAGAACCATACCAATATTAGGCTATTTGCTTTGTGGACTGAACCAAGGAGAAACTCAGGTTCAGTCATGCCCACATTACTTTTTGTCTTTTGGTAATTAAATATGTGTAATAGAAAATACTTGTGTATTTTAAAATACAGTGGTTTAAACATGGTTTAGAATTTCTGAACTGTTCCAATAGATATTTAATAAAAGTGAAGGTAAAGAAAGAGTGAATTTAGAAACTATAATGGACAGTGGAAGTCTTTCTTACACTGTACAGTATGACAGTAGTAAAAATTCAAGCAAGATGTAGAATCTGTCTTTATGGATTTAATTTGTTGTGGGTTTCTTTGTTGGTTTCAGTTTTTGTTGGTTTTCTTTTTCTTTGTGTAAAGAACAGACAGAATTATTTTTTTTTCTGCTATAGTCAAAGTGCATTTCCAACACCATGCATTTTAAGACAAACCTTAGTCTCTACCACTGATACTGTTCTTTGATATATTAAATATTTAGCTGTTCTTTAAAACATCAAGAAAAAACTTAGGTCTGTGTTGAATTATCTAGATCTAGACCTAGTGTCATGGATTTAGCAGTAGCAGTCATTTTTCTTCTTGGTAGCTGGTGCAGTGCTGTGCTTTTGACTTTCGGTCAGGGAACAGCGCTGATAACACCAGTGGTTTCAGTTACTGCTTAGAAGGTTTTGGTCTGACCGAGGACATTCTGAGCCTCATGCTCTGCCAGGGAAGAGGAGAAGCCGGGAGGAAGCAGAGACAGGACACCTGACCCAAACTGAAAAAGAGGTTATTCCATACCACAGCATGTCATGCCCAGGATGAAAAAACGGAGGACAGAGACCCAAGAGGGTGGGGGTTCACTGCTGGGTCAGGCTTGGTATCAGGTGGTGAACAGTTGTATTCTCTTCCCTTGTAATTTCCCTTATTATCATTATTGGTGGTAGTGGTTTGTGTTATACCTTAGTTACTGAACTGTTCTTATGTCAACCTGTGGGAGCTGAGTTCTTTTGATTCTCCTCCCCATCCCTCTGGGAGCTGGGGGGAAGAAAGAGGGGGGAATGAGTGAGCGAACTATGTGGCTGACGGGGCTTAAATCACTACACCTAGCTTCCAAATCTTACTACAATGACTTAAATATTTAGTAAAGGTAGACCATAGTCTCTATGAGAGACTGACAGAATCCTTTCTCAAAGCAGACTAGGGGATCATAGAGTATTCTCACTGGACATCTTGGTTGAGATCCCTAAAGAAAAGCAAAAGAATTCTGTCATGGGCTTGAATGAATGCCTTAATCACTAGGTTACTGGATAAAGAAATAGTAAGGGCCTGTGTTACAGGGTTGCAACTTATCTCTTATTAGTTTTCTTTTGGGGATGAGGGTGGCTTTTGTTACAAATCTTCCCAAACCAGAGCAATCCAAAATGGGGAAGCAATTAATTTAATTTCTCCAAATTTCTCACTGCTTTGGGATTTTTTTCTAATAATCACAGATTAAAAAGACAGAAAATAGCATCTGATAATGAAACAAGCATCCTGTGTGACTCAGATGTAAGTATTTCATATGTTTGTCTTGGTCTGAAGAGCAACAATTTGTACCTGGCAAAACTCTTTCCACCCCAAGGAGTAGTACTGGGGTTTTTTTTCCATTTTTACAATGCAAAATAAAGAATATTTTCTATTTATTTTGACAATCATTTTAATATTTAACTCTGAAGGTGAGCTAGAAAAAATAAAAAGAATAAAACTTTGCAAAAATCCAGAAACTCTGAGATATGTTTTAATGCCATTATAGAATGAAATTAAGACCTTGTAAAATCTCTATGGGCATAATCAAAATTTGACTCTGGTTCCTACTTGGACAACAGTCCAGCTGTATGGGATCTCATGTTTCAATTTTTTGCTGACAGCCAGACTAGAAACTGAAATTTGCCAAAGATGACCTGTACATGCACCAATCTGAGTTCAGCATTTCCACAAAGAAACATACTGAGTGGGGGGGGAGAGAAGGGAGATAGATAGAGAAAAAAATTATTTTATACTGCTCACTGTCAAGGATAATATTTTATTTTAAATTTGAGTTTCTTTGATATTCTAGTTACTGTAAACAAGCTATGCCTCAGCAGTGCTTTCTTTACTAAGCTAAATAAATAGATCTCTTGAAGCTTCTCAGCTGCATTTAGTCCTCTCATTTTTTAGTCCTTTTTTGTTTGTTTGTTTGTTTTGTACATTTATGCTTCAATTTGCCAATAGAAGTTATTTAAGTGTATCCACACAACTGTCACTTGACATTAAAAAATCAGTTTACACATGCTAAAACATTTTTTTCAATCAAAGAGAGTCCGTTTTCTGTCAGGGCTATAATGGATACCATCACTGAGTATTGCTTTTAGCAGTTGCTAGATCTTTTCAGAATCATTAGGTTCAATTTTTCCCTTCCTAAGCTGCGCAGTTGGCTATATTGAAACATATTTTGTGCAAATATGCTTACTTTACTAAGTAGCCTGCATTTCTATGAATAATTGCCTTCTTTACCATATTTTTGCTTTTTTTGCCAATCTTTTCCTCTGTATTTTTCATCAACACTGCATTTATGTTTTTACTGCAGATCACTGCCAAAATGTTGAAAAACATAAGGCTAATCCTCATGGACCTCAACTAGATACACTGTCAATTGATTGTAATTCTTGTTGGTGGCTGTTACACTACATCTGCCAGCAAGCTGATAGAATCACAATTTCACAAAAAGGTGAGGTTGGAATGGATCTTTGGAGATCACCTTGTCTAGCTTCCCTGACCAAGCAGGGCCACCTAGAGACAGTTGCCCAGGGCTGTGTCCAGATGATTTTTGAATACCTCCAAGTGTGGAGACTCCACAGCCTCTCTGGACAAGCTACCAGGGCTTGGTCATCTTTGCAATAAGAAATGTCTTTCTTGATGATCAGTCAGAACCTGTGTTTCAGTTTGTTTTCATTGCCTTTTGTTCTCTGACTGGGCATCTCTGAAAACTGAAAAGATCTTGTATCCCATCTTCTTTACATCCTGTCTTTAGATACTTACATACATTGATGAGACCATCCCAAGACTTCTCTAGGCTGAACAGTCTCATCTCCCTCAGCCTTTTTGCATAGTTGCTCCAGTCCCTGTCTTTAGTAACGGCAAAGGTGTGCTGCTTAAGCTTTCGTGATATATTGCTTAAGATTCTTAATCATCTTAGTAGCACTTTGCTATGCTCTCACGAGTATGTCGATGTTGTGTTCATACTGAGGAGCCCCAGACTGGACTAGGTACTCCAGGTGTGGCCTCTGCTGAATGGAGAAGAAGGATCATCTCTCCTTCCTGCAACCCAGGAAACCATTAACCCTTTTGATCGCAAGGACAGATTTATGATTCGTGTTCCACTTGGTGTCTGCCTGGACTCTCATGTCCTTTTCTGAGAAGCTGTCTTCCAGCTGGCCAGCTTCAAGTATCAACTAGTGCCTGGAGCTGTACTTCCCGAAATAAAGAACTTCACAATTCTTGTTGAAATTTGTGACGCTCCTTCCTGACAACCATTTCTCCAGCCTTTTACAGTCAGTTTGGATGGCAGCACAATGCTCTGGCGTATCAGTCACTCCCCGGTTTTGTGTCATTAGTAAGCTTGTTGAAGGTACACTGCCCCATCCCAAACGATTAATGAATTTGTTGACCAGTATTTGACCCAGTATCAGGCCCAGTATCATACAGTTACTCTACAAGTTAATGTCTTTATTAGTAGCATTTAATACTTATTTTACTCTGACATCACGTACACATTATACTCTACCTGTTTTAACAAACATATCACGTTTACATAGCCCTCTTTAATTGCCAATTCTGTTCTTCCAGTATCTCAAATGCATGTTTGCTTGATAGGTCATTTTCTATAAAACCTTCTCCTATTCTTTAATGATTATCATACAAACTCATTATTTTGTGTTGAAGTTAAGAATTTCAGAATTCAGGGAAGCAAAATATGATATTCCATGTCGTGCATAAAACCTACACATCAATAAACCAGCCTGGATTTGGGATTTTGAATAGTGAATACTCAGAATAAACTATTTGTGAACAGTCTACAGCTTAGCAATTATTCATGTAAATTGAAGAATAGGAGTAAATTCAGTATGAATTATTCAGACAGCTCTCTTGGATGAGTGTGCGTGAAATCATTTATTAAAATCAGTATAGTATATTGAACAAGAGAAATGCTATATTTATTTGATCTAAAAGATGGTAGTATGCTAGGAGCAGAAAATGCTCAAATGAATGAAATGAGAAAATGTATGAATTTAAAATAATCAGAAAGTGCTTTGAGACACAAAGGGAATGATGGGACGGTAAGAACATGTGGATGCACAAATTCAAATGTTATAAATAATATTTTATGATATGGCTCAAGATTAATGAGTTAATGACAATTTTGCAACATACTGAGATGACTAAATACAAAAGCAAAGTATTTGAAGTCTCCCAATATTTTATTAAGTTCAGTGAATTAATATCAGAAAATAATGATATTTTAGTTGAAGATCCAAATGAACAAAATATATAACAAATGAACAAAGCTTGCTTTTATCAGGTGCATTTTTTTATATTTCTGTGCTGAATGAAAACAAACCACCACCAACAGCTCTGTCCTTCAATCCATAAGTCAAGTAATGGAAAGCTACAAATCTTACCAGCTGTTTCTTCAGGTAAGGGAACTCCTTCATCCACCTTTGCTTTGGGTTGACAGGTTCAGAAAGAGCTGACGTGCGCCCTGGAAGGTAGAAGATGTGTGAGATGTGTGGTACTAAGGCAGTTAGATTATTTTGAGATATTATTAAACAAGCAGATCTAATTACTCTGAAAGAAGAGACACTTCAGAGAGAGGCTGGAACTCCGTGCCAGGTGGGTTAAACATAGGAGAGTAGAGGACTTCAGATACTTCTCCAAAACTAATCTGTATTTAACAGACCATTTTAACAATAAACTTCTGAAAAACTGTAAGTTTTCTCTGCAGAAGGTTAGTATAAAAAGAAGGAATGCAAAATATTCTGGAATTGAGATTAAAAATCACTTAAGTTTACTAAGTGACTACCCAGTCTTGAAAATAATTAAATTCCTGTGCATCCCTCTGTTTAGCTGAAATGTTTCCACATGTACCTGGCTAGTCAACTCCAGCCAAATTATGGAGCTCAATTCCTGATTTTGCAAACAAAAGAGTCAGACTTTGAGAGAAAACAGAAAGAAGGAAAAACAATAAACACCTTAGATTAAGCTGCTTTTTTTTTTTTTTTTTTTCAAGAGCCAAAATTAGAAGGAAAGGACTTGCAGTTCAGTTACTTCAGAAGGAGGGAAACAAATCTGGTATGGTGAATAGAGAGCCTTTATTTCAACTGTTGAGGCAAAATCTTGAGCGTGAAAAAAATATTATTCCTTTTGTACTTTATTTTCTATTTTATAAATTAATTCTTAGTTTTAATAATGTATAATTCTGCCTAAAACTTCCAGTTGATAAATATTTGATAATACATTTCTTTGATTTTATTTCAAATTAGAAATTATATCCAAGTTTTAGTATAACAAACATAAATTAAGAAAAAGGGTTGAGTCATATTAAAAGCAGCCTCTATAGACATGACAGTTGGAAATCTACATAAATGTTTCTGTGCAATTCCAGAAATCCACCCAGACCCAGTCATTGCTTAAAGTTATACCTGAACATGTATAGTGTGAACTCTCCAAAAACTTTCTCATGACTGAACACTCATATGGCTTTAGTGCTGAATTTTTCTAATCATAATTAAAAGGAAAAGTAAATGCCAAGTTGTGTAAAGATACAGATTTCTGATAAAGCAGGAAGTCCTTGAGTATATTCCTCAGTACCAGAGGTGAAAATAACCTACTTAAGAATGACTTTTCTCAATCAATAACGATTGACTATTTCAGCATCCTCCGAGTCTCAGCCCTTTTCATTAAGTTTGCTACATGCAATACTATTAATTCTTTACTTTCTTTATATAAGTAAAGAACTCCTACTGTTACTTGTAAAGCAGAAAAAAAAACAAACCCAAAACTCAATTGATAGCCATTTCATGCTTTATCCAGATTGGTTGTATGTTGATTTTGAATGCAAAAGTAATCCTATTGCAGAGTCTTTCTTTTCCTTCTTTGGAAATGAACATTTATGATTTTATGTGCAACAATACTAGTTTTGATTTTCTACTGAGGTTAATGACACTTAATGTACTAAATTATACTCTTGCAGTTGTGTTTCCATGTCATGCTAAAAATTACTCTTGCATTTTAATGCCTCAGATTTACCATAAATAAAGGCTAGATAATAAATCTCTACACCCAAGCTCTACAGGATGAATAAATGTAAGGAAGTGTTGTTTTGGCAGAATACTTCCGCATACACGCAGAAAAATCCCTCTGGGCATGAAGAGGATGGGTGAGGCAAAATACATGACACATTTCCACGGATCCATTTTCTATTCCTACTACAGCTTTGAGCAATAAATTGTGGTTATTCCTAAAATGCAATAGGAAGTACAGAGACAGCTGGGAACAACAGCAAAATATAAATCCTGCTGGACCCACCTTGCAATGTTTACTTGGACCAATAGGGACCAACAGCCTGGTCAAGAAGATGCTGTAGTCACATGCCAAATTAAAAAATAAAATGAGAATTTCAGCTGTTTTAGCAGCAGAAACCTCCTCTTTATACAGGACTGAAAAGGACACATTCACAGTAGTAGGCATGAATTTTCCACCTTGTCCTTGTCCTATCCCAATCATTTGTAATTACCACCTGGAAGTCTTAAATAATTCTTGTGATAAGGACAAGTATTCAAGATCTCCCCATTCCTAAACGACACCACAAAATAATGACCACTGCTTTGTTCTGCTTTTCTTTTTTTACTAAACCCTTTTCTTCCAATTTAGCACAGAAATCAAAGAAATTAAAAAGACTAATTGTCTACTGTGAAGTTCTGGAACAGTATTGATAGAGCTTTGTGCTTGCTACTCTGGCCTCTAAAACTGTGCTCCTGAGAGAAGGAAAGGATTTAGCACTTCCTAATGAATAAACCTGAACATCTTCCTAACCATCTAATGTTTGATTTCTTTTCTGAAATGCCTGCTACTTCTTACACAGCCTGTGGACAGTATGGATGGTGAACGCTAACTTTTCATTGGACCAAAACTATTCAAAGGCAAAGACATTGCAAATTTGATGTCAGTGAGAGCTTTTTATTTATATTTCCAAGACGCTGTTACCTTAGCTCCAAATTCTTCAGTCTCAGCTATACAAGGAGTGAAAGACATTTTAAGTGCACTTTAAGAAAAAAAAATGAACAAGAAAAAATTCTTGTTTAACATAGATAAAACTTATATATGGCATAATAATGCCTTTTATTCCAAAAGATGTCTTTTATCTGAAGTAGTGTTGGAAAAGAAGTAAATTTTTATACCACGGGAAAGAAAATCCATTGGCTATTTTCAAACAGTAAAAGGGATTTTTTAGGTTGGAGAACTGCATAACCCAGATGACTGCTAATGAGACTTGACTATTTTTCTGGTCTGAGTTACATAATTAACGTAGAGTAAATGTAGGCAGCACATTCACATCTGTAATTTAATTTATAGAGTTTATGGACATGTTGAAGGGAGACACCAGAAAATCTGAAAGACGCCATACCTTATAGAACATAGAGTTGGGTCAATATTACCTAAGTCCTTAAAAGACTACACCAAGGTAAGACAATTTATTAGCTCACGTAAAAATGTAATCCTTTTCTGTCTCTTTACACAGTTAGTAATCATGGCTCTGTATAAAAAAGAGGAGAAGTGAGGAGAACGTGCCCATCTGCTCAGAGGCAAGAGACTTGGAATACCTACAAAAAGCACTAGGTGCTTCCAGAATAACAGGAATCCTTGGCTGAGATACATGTTCTACTAATGACTCACAAGTATGGCTGAATTCCAGAAAATAAGCTGTTTAACCTGACAAGGCTGTACATATGTGTTTGGATCCAGGTGGCCATGGCACCTGCTCACAAAGCTACTCAGGAGTAATTTTTTCCGTCCTTGGTTTAAACACAACATTCTTTTTTTTTTTCTGGGGTGCACAGTAATAGATAGATCTGAGAAATTTAAATTGCATGAACACTTTTCTTCTGTCCACTTCCCCATAAATCAGCAAGCCAAATCACACGTCAAAGGGGTGATCCTGCCCCTCTATACTGCTCTCATGAGACCCCACTTGGAGTACTATGTGCAGTTCTGGTGTCTTCAGCAAAAGAAGAGCATGATGCTGTTAGAACAAATCCAGAGGAGGGTTATGATGATGATAAGGGGACTGCAGCACCTCTCCTATGAAGACAGGCTAAGAAATCTGGGGCTGTTCAACCTGGAAAAGAGAAGGCTGCATGGAGACCTTATAGCAGCATGAGAGACTGAAAAGTCTTTGATTGAGGTAAGCATTTTTTAGCAACAACTAAAATATTGATGTGTGACCAACATTGTTCTCAGACTAAAGCTGAAAACACAGTGCTGCACCAGCTACTAAGAAGGAGAAAAATAACTGTTACAGCTGAGCCCAGGACACTAGCCCTCTAAGTTTAATTCAAACAATGTGTCCTTTACTTAATTTGTCGAGCTCTTACAACCTATGCACTGTCCCAACAACTTTCATGTCTTGTAAACCAGAGGGTATTCTGCCCCCAGTTTCCACTTTTGATTGTCATTGTCTATAAGAAAGGATTCATTATATCAAACCTTTTACAGGGAAGATTTTTAAGACTTCTTTTTTTAAATTTCTGTTATTAATAATAGGTAAATTGCATCGGTTTACAGAAGTGTCAAATAGGAACACTTTCTAGCTACTCTATTCGTGGGTATACTTGTGCTCTGAAACATCAAAGCAACTTTTAATTACAGGAAAGTAAATGAAAACACACAGCATTTTGATTTATAGCAGCTGCATGGTATTTCAGAGTTTTGAGAAAGTTATTACCCTGGGGGTTTCAAACACTTCACTGGCAGGTTTTATTTTCTAAGAAAAATAAAAATAAATATTGGCAACAACTAGATTTAGGAAACACTTTATTCTCTCTCAATTCTCTGAGCTAGGCTGAGCAGACCCTTCGTCCAGATAAGAAACCAGGTCTCAGATCAGTTCAAGTTCTTATTATAGCTACAGAGTAAGATTAAAATGAAGTTGCTGGTGGAGGAGAACCTCAATCCAACTCATGCCTACCAGTTCAATACCAGTGCCAGAAAGAGATGCACGGAGCCCAGAGAGGGATCTCAGTTCAGCAGGACAGCACCTGAAGAGCAGCACAATGCAATTCCAGCCACTCAAGCCAAAGTCAGCTTCATTAGGGGCCCAACACCTAGCATATGGAATAAACGAGAGGAGCTAAAGATGCGCACAAACCTGCAGGGTTACCATCTTATTGCCATTTTAGAGATGTGGGAAGACTAGGGAAGATGTGATCCTTCTCTGGAATGAAACAGGAGATCTGGTTCCCTGAGATATAAAATAGGATGAGGCACTGAACAACATTTAACCTCAATCTTCACTGACTGGTGCTTCAACCACACCATCCATTCTGGAAAAGGCAAAAGCTGGGACTGGGGAATGAAGAGCCACCAGCTGTAGGAGATCAAGTTCAAGACAATCTAAGGAACCTGAAGGTGCACAAATCCATGGGTCCTGCTGTATCTGCAGGTACTGATGAGTGAACTAGCAGGTGAAGTTTCCAAGCCACTATCCATAATACCTGAGAAGTTGTGGTAGTCTGGTGAAGTTCCCAGAAACTGGAAAAAGGGAAGAATAGCACCCATTTTTTAAACAATAATAAAGACCTAGAGAACTGTCAGCCTCACCTCTGTGCCCAGCAAGATCTTGGAAAATGTCTTGGAAACTATGCTAATGCACATGAAAAAAAAAGGAGGTGATCGGTGTCAGCCAACATGGCTTCACTAAAGGCAAATTGTGATTGACAAATTTGATGGCCTTCTACAATGGATGGGTAAGGGAAGAGCAACTGAGATCACCTACCTGAACCTGTGCAAAGCCTTTGACATTGCCCCACATGACATCCTTGTCTCTAAACTGGAGTGACATGGATTCCATGGATGGACCTCTTGGTGGATAAGGAATTGGCTGGATGGCCTCACTCAAAGAGTTTTAGTCAATGACCCAATGTCCAAGAGCAGATCAATGACAAGTGGTGTTCCTCAGGGGTTGGTATTGGAACTGGTGCTGTTTAACATCTTTGTTGGTGACATGGACAATGGGATTGAGTGCTCCCTCAGAAAGTTTACCAATGGCACCAAGCTGTGTGGAATGGTCAACATGCTGGAGAGAAAAGATAGCATTCAGAGGGACCTTGACAGGCTTGAGAGGTGGGCCAGTGCCAACCTCATAAACTTCAACAAGGCCAAGAGCAAGCTCTGGCAGCTGGGCAGGGACAATCGCAAACACAAATGCAGTCTGGGAGCAGAATGGATTAAGAACAGCCATGAGGAGAAGGATTTGGGGGCATGCATTGGTGAGAAGCTCAACATACCCTTGGCAGTGTGCACTTGCAGATCAGAAAGCCAACCTTAGCTGGTCTTCATTAAAAGAGGCGTGACTAGCAGATCATTGAATCATAGAAAACATAGGGCTGGAAAGGAACTTAAGATTGTCTAGTTCCAGCCCCCCTGCCATGGGCAGGGACGCCTCACACTAGACCATGTCATGCAAGACTCCATCGAACATGTTTTTGAACACTGACAGGGACAGAACATTCCCAACTTCCTTGGGTAGCCCATTCCAGTGTCTCACCAGCCTCACAGTAAAGAACTTCTTCTTTATATCCAATCTAAACTTCCCCTGTTTAAGTTTGAACCCTTACCATTTGTCCTATCACCACAGTCTCTAATGAGGAGTCCCTCCCCAGCATCCCTGTAGCCCCCTGTCACGGGTTCAGCAGTAGCAGTCATTTTTCCCCTTCTTGGTAGATGGTGCAGCACTGTGTTTTTGATTTTGGGCCTGAGAACAGCGCTGATAACACCAGTGTTTTCAGTTACTCATTGGTAATGTTTTGGTCTGATCAAAGGCTTTCTGAGTCTCATGCTCTGCCAGGGAGGAGGGGAAGCCAGGAGGAAGCAGAGACAGGACACCTGACCCAAACTGACCAAAGAGGTTATTCCATACCACAGCACGCCTTGCCCAGGATGTAAAAACAGAGGGCAGAGACCTGGAAGGGTGGGGGTGCATGGCTTGGTCAGGGTGCATGTAGGTGGTGAGCAATTGTATTCTTTTTCCTTGTATTTATCTTGTCATTATTGGTGGTAGCAACAGTGGTTTGTGTTATACCTTAGTTACTAAACTGTTCTTATCTCAACCTGTGAGAGTTGCATTCTTTCGATTCTCCTCCCCATCCCCCCGGGACTGGGGGAGGAAAAGGGGGGAGTGAGTGAGAGAGAGACTGTGTGAGTTATAGGGTCTTAAACCACAACACCCCCCTTCAGATACTGGAAGGCTGCTATGAGGTCTCCATGCAGCCTTCTCTTCTCCTGGCTGAACAGACAAATTTCTCAGCCTGTTTTCATACAGAAGGTGCTCCAGTCTCCTGATCATCCTCGTGGCCCTCCTCTGGACTTGCTCCAACAGTTCCATGACCTTCTTATGTTGAGGACACCAGAACTGTACACAGACTCCAAGTGAGGTCTCACAAGAGCAGAGTAGAGGGGCAGGATCATCTGCCTCGACCTGCTGGTCATCCTTCTTTTGATGCATGACAGGACACAGTTGGCTTTCTGGGCGGTGAGTGCACACTGCCGGCTCATGTTCATTTTCTCATCGAGCAACACCGCCAAGTCCTTCTCCACAGGGCTACTTTGAATCTCTTCTCTGCCCAACCTGTAGCTGTGCCTGGCATTGCTCCCACCCAGCTGTAGGACCTTGCACTTGACTTGGTTGAACTTCATCAGGTTGGCATTGGTCCACCACTCAAGTGTGTCAAGGTCCCTCTGGATGGCATCCGTTCACTCCAGTGTGTCAACTGAACCACACAGCTTGCTGTTGTCAGCAAGCCTGCTGAGGGTGCACTTGATCTCACTGACCATGTTGCTGACAAAGATGCTGAACATGATCAATCCCAGTACTGACTCCTGAGGGACACTACTCATTTCTGGTTTCCATCTGGACATTGAGCCATTGTCGACAACTCTTTGTGTGCAGCCACCTAGCCAATACTTAATCTACCGTGTGGTCCACCTGTCAAATTGATGTGTCTTCCAGTTTAGAGACAAGGATGCCGTGCAGGACCATGTAGAATGCTTTGCATAAGTCCAGGTAGATGAGGTAAACTGCTTTGCCCCTATCCATCAGTTCCTGTAGCCCCATCATAGAAGGCCACCAAGTCGGTCAGGCAGGACTTCCCCTTAGTGAAGCCATGCTGGCTGTCACCAAGCACCTTGTTGTTTTTCATGTGTATTAGCATGCTTTCCTGGAGAATCTGCTCCAAAATTTTGCCAGGCACAGAGGTGAGACTGAATGCTCTGTGGTTCCCTGTGTCTTCCATTTTCCCCTTCTTGAAAATGGGGTTATATTTCCCTTTTTCCAGTCATCAGGAACTTCACCTTAGTGCCATGATTTTTCAAATATGATTGAAAGTGGCTTAGCATCTTCATTTGCCAGCTCCTTCAGGACCCATGGATGGATTTCATCAGGTCCCATGGACTTGTGTACGTTCAAGTTCTTAAGATCATCTCAAACCTGATCCGTTCCTACAGTAGGCCTAAGGTCTTCATTCTCACAGTGCCTGCATATGCCTTCCAAGACTTGGGTGGTGTGGTCACAGTATTTGCTGATGAAGCATGAGGCAAAGAAGTCATTAAGAACTTCAGCCTTCTCCAAATCCGGGGTGGACAGTTCTGATAGCTTCTGGAGAAGGCCCACATTATCCCTATCTGACTTTTGTTTGAGGCCAAATACAAACTCAAGTCAAATGGGTTCTTACTATGTTATACATTAAAATAGTATTCCTTCAATAAACACATCTAATTTCAAAGAAAAAAAATTGTATAATATAAACACAATTCCTTTTTTCCTTGCCTTTGATGGTCTGCTACTCTGCAGTCTAAAGATGATTATATTATCTGGGAGTTTTTCTATAGATTCCTGTTTGGATAAGCTTTAACTCATATATCTTTTTTGCTCAGTTCAGAGTGAGATGTTTTCCTCATAGGCCCCATAAAAATTCATTCTCATCTTTGAAGATCCTTCAAAACTTCGTGATGTTCAGATATGTCCTTCATTTCTGTCCTCTATTATTACCTTCTGGAGTATTGCCTGATGCAGAACATTCTCATAAGTGGAGAAATATAGTGAAGTTAAATGAGATTTTTCTTAACAAGTCTTTTAAATACTTGCCTAAATATACTCCCATGCTTAAAACTAAAAGCATATGTCTTAGTCTTACAGCATGTCTAAGTGGATTTACGAAAGAAGAGGAAAACATATTCTGAGGTGGCTATCCTGCGCCAGCTTCAGAGAGTATGTGGTGTGCCAAAATATGGTTGTTTGCTAGATACTAGAAATTCTAAAAGGATGCAAGAATTTTAAACACAAGTACAGTGCTGCTAACGTGTATATGTGGCCATATGTAGATCTGCTCTAATTCAGAGCACTATTCAGAGTTTCCATTTCTATAACTGACAGACTTGATACAGCTGGGGCATCTCTTTTCTGGAAGGTCTTAAAGAGGAACAATATAAAATCCCTGTAATCTTCTCAATAGACCAGAAAGCAAAACTCTTGTTCTGTCTTCTGTACTCTCATCAAGTATTTATATTCATTAATCAGTTCCTCCTGAGCCTTCTCTTCTCCAGGGAAAATTATCCCAAACTATCTATCCTTGTATGTCAGATGTTCCAACCTCTTTATCATCTTCATGACCCTTTAGAGAACTTCCTCCAGTATGTCTGTGTTACTTGTACTGGGAGTCCAGAACCTGAACTAGAACTCCAGATATGTCTCACCAGGACTGAGCAGAGGGGAATTCTCACCTTCCTCAATCTGCTGGCAGTGCTGTCTGCGTATAGTCCACCAGGGTGCTATTGTTCTTCTTAGCTGCAGAGGCACAACACTGGCTTATGTTCAATTTGTTGTCCACAGGGATCCTCCAGTCCTTTTCTGCAAAACTGCTTTGGTCCTTCAGCTGACTAGCCTCTAGCATGTACTGGTACATGAAGTTATACCTCCCCAGGAGCATTTCCTTTTGCTGAACTGCATGAGGTTCCTGTTAGCCCATTGCTCCAGCCTGTTGAGGTCCCTTTGAAGAGCAGCACAACCGTCTGACTATCAGGTTCTTTTCCCAATTTTGTGTCATTTGCAAACTTGCTGAGGATGGACTCTGTGCTATCATCCTGATCAGTGAAGAAGTTTGTCATTGTGGGGTTGCAGGTCTCTGCACTGCAAGGTTCTTAGCTCTCTTACGTTGGTCTAAACCAACTGGCACTGTGTCAGTGCTAACCATTGCCTGCCTGTTGTTACTGGCCCTGGAATGAAGTCACGTAGCATGGATAAGACTTAGCAGTGTCACTCAGTCACAGTCCTGCAGCAATATGGTAGATGGTGGAAGGCTACATATCTGTCCCTTCCTTCTCCCTTGCTGCGCCTGAATTAACCCAGAGCCACTACTGATATTGTACTACAAATACTTGCCTCTAAAAGTGCTGCTTTTCAGCCTTCTCATTAGCTTACAACTGGGGAAAACAGTGAGGAGATACAAGGTCCTAACAGGGTGACTGTTTGCAAGGAAGAGGAACAAGAATTCAAAGAGATTTATCTGGGTTTCTGTATCAGACATAACTGGTAAGGTTTGGAATGGTAGGGGGTTTCTGGGATGCCATGTGTGGGAGGTGTCTGTGACCTGCCTGTGCCGTGTGCAGCTGGGTCCACCCAGAGATGACACCAATACAAACAGTCAAATGCACTCCAAAACTGCCACAGCTGGGGAATCCCATAGGACCTCTGCTTAGGCAGTGATGACACACTGCCAGCCACTGTGGGAGAAGAAATGGAGGAGCTACCTAACTGAGCTTCCTACAGGGAGCTCGTATTTGTGACACCACTGTGAGGTCGCTGATCCTGGTGGACCCTGAAGGTTATCATCTGCTCCTCCTAGTCCATGTAGAGTCTAACAACACTGCAACAAGGCAATTCAGAACCATCAAGAGAGACTCCATGTTCCCCTTGTGTCATGGGTTCAGCAGTAGCAGTCATATTTCTCCTTCTTGGTAGATGGTGCAACGCTGTGTTTTTGATTTTGGGCCTGAGAACAGCGCTGATAACACCAGTGTTTTCAGTTACTGCTGGGTAATGTTTTGGTCTGGCCAAGGACTTTCTGAGCCTGATGCTCTGCCAGGGAGAAGGGGGAGTCAGGAGGAAGCAGAGACAGGACACCTGACCCAAACTGACCAAAGAGGTTATACCATACCACACGACAGCACGTCCTGCCCAGGATGTAAAAACAGATGGCAGAGACCTGGAAGGGTGGGGGTGCATGGCTTGGTTGGGCTTTTGGTATTGGGGGGTGAGGAGTTGTATTCTCTTTTCTTGTATTTCTCTTGTATTATTACTGGTGGTAGCAGTAGTGATTTGTGTTATACCTTAGTTACTAAACTGTTCTTATCTCAACCTGTGCGAGTTGAATTCTTTTGATTCTCTTCCCCATCCCTCTGGGACTGGGGGAAGAAAGAGAGGGGAGAGAGTGAGAAAACTGCGTGGGTTAGAGGCTTAAACCATGACACCTTGGAACAACATTAAAAGGATCTGGCACACAGGTGGTGTAACAGTCTTCTGTTTGGTCTAGGCTGAGATGGCAAGATGGCCTGTGGCAGAACATGGTGCTTGGCAATACAATGACGAACAAAAATACCCTCCTGCGTTCAGGCTGGGTATGTCTCACCATGTAGCTTCCCACATTTTCTCACATTATATGTCACAGTGAGCACTTAGATGCCAGATTGCTGCCTCACCATAAAAGGCAGGCATTTGAGGTCTGCAGCTGCAGCACCCTCCCATCAGAGGAGTAGCCTAGCACTGCACTGCAGGACCTTTTTCCTAAGTCTGTGCCAAAGGCAGACACCTACACACAGGACGGAGAGAATGGCTGTCCTGCCACTGCTGCCATCACTGTCAAGTCCAGGGGCAGAGGGAAGAACTGAGGAGAGATCTAGCAAGTGTAGATTTTATTTATGCTCTTGGCAGAGGAAAGAAGGGGAACCTCAAGCTCAGTGACACTGAGGATGGCATACACAGAGAGGAAAATTGCATGGGGGAGGGTGAACCTGCCATTGCTGCAGCTTGACAGTCTCCCATGGCAACTCAGTGGAAGAAAAAAGAAAAAAAAATAAATCATCAGCTGATGGATTATGTCTGCATAGCAACAGAGCAGGGTGCTACCCCAAAAGGTATGTGGTGTGGTAAGAGCAGAAACAGTTGCACACTCACATGTCCTGAACAAGACGGATCCTGTCAGGACTTACCACATGGCCGCATGTGTGAATGTTTCTGATTGTCCTCTGCATAATGAAAAAGAAGCCATGCTACCCACAAAAATGACACTGTACACACTACTTGACACTCTACACACTACTTGTCCCCAGAAAAACCATAACTTCCACATTGCTGAAAGCAATACATGCAGCTTTTATTAGCAAATGTCATTTCATTTATGAAGCAGGAGTAACTTGCCACTGTTACTTTTTTCTTGCATCTCCTGTCTCCCATAGCCCAACTCAGCCTTAGGACACTCAAAATAAATGCTAAGCCATGTAACTTTGCCCTCCTCCTCCCCCATCCTGACACAGGTCTATTTTACCTGCTGATTTTCTCTGAGGTCTTGCATAAATCTGGACCATGTCCCATTTCCAAGCCAGCCCTATCAGAGTTTGGCAGAAACCATATTTAGTCTATTATGCTAACAATCACAAAATCTATTTCTTCTGATATTCAGGGTAAAAACGATCATCTTTTGGTTCCTCTTGCATGACAGGCTCTGAGTCTAGAGAATGTGGTTACAACAGTGATGCTTCTACAAAATATCATAACCGCTCCTCTAGGACACTATGTACCCTTTCTGTGCAACTGTTGGCGTTACAGATATAAGTGCTCTGTCTGCATAGCTTGTTGAGACCACTGAAACCCTGCCTGCCTACTTTTGCACCTGACAGGGCAGCAGCATGGCACAAAGAACGCATAGTAGACTGGCCAGCAACCCCCCATTCTCTTGGAAAGCATCCTCCACTTGCAGCACCATTGGTTAAGTTTTTTTTGCAGCACCACATGCTCATTCCATGTCCCATACAAAGCAGGCTAGAAAGAGCCAGCAAGGAAGCCTGATTGCTATCTCTTAGCAAGCATGACCAAAATGCACACCACCTCTCCTTGCCTGTGACTCCCTCCTGCTGCTATTTCAGGTGTCCTGGTTGCTATGCTACAGTCCAGGACACTGCTGTCCTACCACTTTGAGCACAGTCACTAGCTTGTTAGAGAACGAAGGACTCTTTCCGGTTTTTTTCCCCAGCTTCTGCTACGCGTTTAACCTAAACCTTTCATTGGACCTGACCTTACAATGAATAAGGCTAAAGGAAAGCTCCTGTTGGAAACTATGCATTATGCCGTGTGTTTCCAGCTACTAAGGAGGACTTCACAGAGACATCTGGTGATAATGTCTACTCGAAAGCATCTACAGAAGCACAGAAACTGCTTTGCATGAGAGCATCCATCAGTACAGGTTTGAAAACCTTTTATTTAGAACCATAGGCTGATCCAATGCAACCCTCAGCTGGTCTTCTTGCAGTGGGCTATTGATCTCATCCATGTGCAGGAGTGGATCAAATAACAGAAACAGAGAGGACCTTCAGGTTGACAGTTTAATCTACTTGAATCTAACCCTCTTTTAGGGTGGGACTGTCTCCTGGGACTCCATAGGTTACCTTGCATCACAATGCCTGTGGTGGCAAGGGCTTAGAAGCAACATAGCACTTTATTTAAGTAGTTAGTTAGTTGTTAATTAATTCATTGGTTAATTTTCCTGGCCTGTTGCTTTCCCTCTGTTTTTGTATCTACATTTCTTTCCTTTTAAATACATCTTCTGAACACCAAAGTTTAGTACAGTAAATTTGCAATAGGCATATGTTGTCTGTTAATGTTATTTCCTGGTGACTAAAGGATATTTAAGTGCCTGGGTAGACAGCACAAATACAGAGGACAATGCAGTATTGGGAAAGAATAACTAACAAGACTATAGGTAACAAACCCCTAGGTGTGATCTGACTGACAGGGGAAAGAAAAACATTTCATGAGAATTTCTGCCTCTGTGGAGCATGGAGAAAAAGAGAACAAAGACATAGGTAAAAAAGAACAAGACAAAGAAAGAGCAAGGAGAGAGGATAGGGGAAAACCTGAAGCTGCAGCTCCCAGGAAGAAAAGGAGGCACATAGCCTTGCTGCACAGACAGAGATAGCAGACGGAGGGACAGAGAGAAGAGGGTGGGGATGATTCTGGTTGATCAGCAAAGTAGGAGGAGAGAGGAAAAGCAGATCTATTTTTAGCTGTTGTTACAGTAAAAGGAAGTGAGCCATAGTGTTTGTTGCTCTAATGGAGCTGGCCTTGAGGCAAACAGGCACAGATGGTCTGACACATTTCTCTGCCATGAGGTCCTGTGGGGTCAGGAAGGCCAAGCTGGGCATCAAGGCACTAGAGGACCTGATTTGGCTCTGGCTGCTCCTGCTGGAGTGGATCACCGCTTTTTGCTCAAGCTATATGAGGTTTGAACCTAGGGCGGGCATGGCACTGACAGCACTGAGGCGCTGGTGTCAAGCCTGATTGTGCGTGTTCACTGCAGAGCAGCCAGCTGGCTATCTCCTGTGATATCCTGCAGGAGGATGGCAGCGCCCAGCTGAAGGGAACATATGGCCCATAGTTGTTACCAAATGTCCACATCATCCAAGATCGCATCAAGTAAGTGTTGTCTGCCAAGATGTGGCACTTCAGTCTCCTTCAGGAGGCCTTTATTTGTAGATTGTATCTTTAAACCATGTGAATGTCAAAGCCCTTCTAAGAATTTTGTACACCATAGTTCCCAGTTATCCTTTGGAGATTTGTGCTAGAAAATCCTTTATCACAATCCTATGTTTGTTTAGACCAGATTTGATGTCTCCTGTTTCAAAGAACTGACTAAAGCAGTCCTTTGCAACCCTAACTATTTTATAATTCTATGATTCTTTCAAACCTGGCTGGCACTCTGCTGAGATCTGGTTTTAAGTTGCACTCTACATTTTCTCTATCCCTCTTACATACTTTTCGGCTGTTTTCCTATTTGGTGCAGTTACATGCTTTGATGCAGTTAAAGAAAAGGACATTGTCAAGACTTCAGACCCACTCGGGTCTTTCAGTATATAACACGTCTTTTTCCTAAAATATTTCTTACAAAAAAATATTTACTAGAGCAATTTTTCCTCTAGAAAGAATCATGAAGTGTGATGCTTCCATACTGCACTTCAAGTAATTAGCTTGCTGATTGTTTTGGTCTGCCTAATCTGTCTGCAGTCAGAGAGACAACCTAATAAATTGAACAAATTTGCCAAGGAGATTTTACGTGATGTATCTTCTGTGAAAAGATTGAAGTGTTTTTCCATCAGTACTGTATTTTATGGTTTCTATTTAGTCATCTGCATATCCAGATCAATTACCTTCTCCTGCAAACTTCAAATTAATTTATTTTGAGCATTCTTCCATCTTTTCCATTTCAGCTATTTATGCCACATGTCAGAATTCTATCTTCCTTTTCGGACTTACTCTTAATAGCTTTTCTATAGAAAACTTGTTTCAGATCAAAACCTTGCAAGTAATCTTTAATAGGATTCATCTTACTACTGCAATTCAGAAGCTGATTCACTAAGATGATGCTAGCTAGAATAACTATCAAAGATGATAGTTTAATCTTCCAATATAAGACACACCTGTTAAGTTAAAGTGAATCAGCAATATTCCTTACTGACTTCATAAAGTCTTCAGAGTGGTGAGCTGACATTTGTATAACTGATGCTCAGACATCCAAGCTAGGTAAATTGAATACTAGTATCTTTTGCACTAAAATTTTCATACATGAAAATCTTGTCTAGGATTTTACTGAGTACACCAGTTTTAATTTTTTTCAGTCCTAAAATTTTTGCTCCTAGAATATGTTATAATATAGACCAATCTTACAGCTAACCTTGCCCAAACAAACAATTTTTATATCATGGCATGGTATTAATTTATATATTTGTTCCTGTATTTGTTCCCAAAGATGCTTTTTTACTTATATTCCAGTGTCAATTCTGAATGTAATGGGATATCTGCCCAGGAGCTAATGAGATAATTACATTTGCCTCATTACTTTCCTTTGAATTGGAGGAACAATAAAATAACAAACAAAATATCCCAATTGAAACATATAAAAGTCTCTAACTTTCCATGTGGGTTTCTATAGGAAAAGACGAAGTTGGTAGGTGTTGCCCTCCTATAAATCCAGAAGCCTATTTGAAATAGGACAGAAGTGCTCAAAAACATGTCCTTGCACTGTGGAACTATTCTTCCCGTTCTTTAATCTGCCTCATGTAGGTTATTCTTAATAACTCTTTTGCTTTGGATGATTATATCGAGATTATAACATTTGGACAATGTGTATCGAGATTCTCCTAATTCAGAATGTTGCTCTATTTTTTACTATGTGTTACAGTTTGTGTATACTGCAAACACCCTGTTCTACTTCCTTTGTATCCACTTCTTTTTTGCAGGCTGCTTAGATGGCATAAATCCATTGCCTATAAAGAAGGCCAAGCTAGCTCAAAATAAATTATTATGAATACCAGAAGTGCACATAACTCTGTAGCATGGAAGTCAGTACCAGGTTTGCCTGACTTCATGGTTGCTTTACTACATTTGTACTTCACCATGCTGGAGTAAATAGGTACTTCTTATTGGGTTTTTGTAGCTAATGCCACAATTCTTTCTTTGTATGAAACTGCCTTTGAAAAAAAAATTGGTTTTGAATGACTTAAAGAGCGGTTTGGTATCTTTTTTCACCTGCTTTGAACAACTTTTTATTAGAGAGCATGCTTTCAGATAAGAGCCAGATCAGTCATATCCACTAGGTCCTGCACAGCTTTGATCCATTTATTTTTTCTAAACCATGCAGATATTAGAAATATTTCTGACTTCAGATTTCAGTGGCTGAGTATTTTTGACATTAATCTATAGGAAAACCATTCCTGAAAATTATTCTTCCAATAACATGATTCAGCTGGTTTACCAAAGCTTTTCACAGACTGTTATATATACAGCTTACCAAATCTGAGCTGGACTGACCATGATGTTGCAGTAGAAAATTATTTAACTGTGTCTGAAAATAAGACATGTTTTTCCATTATATATTACAGATTAGGATAATAAACTGTAATGCTGGACTAGCAAATCTAATTGATTACAAAACTCAGTAATAATCTCTGCTATATAAAAGACATAAACCTGATAATGTCATTTAGGGGTTTTACATGGGCTTTTATAAGTTCAATACCAGATAAAATCTACAGAGACTAATCTAGAGAAAAAAGGAGGTATCAAATTGTAAAGCACCCTTTCACCATGAATATCATATAGTCACTGGAGCAGCATGTGCCCTGAATAGAAGTGCTAGCAGCATGGAAAAGAGCTGTCCCCACAAAGCCTCTGAACATTTCCAGGGTCTTTAGCAGGAGCGGCTGAGGAACCCAGGCTGGATACTCTGGAAAGGGGTTTTATCAGCCTACTTCCACTGTGTCTGTTAAGGGGTTGCATGTTCCTAGTAGAAAGTGATATGGGATTGTTAAAGGACGAGCCCCCTCACCAGGCTGTCCAATAGACTGTATATCTTTATGGCAGAATTAAGAAACCTGAAATGTTAATTTAAGCTTTATGCTTATTATAATAGGTGTGATATTAATCCTTATTTTTAGAATCTGCTGTGACTGTAGAGTACACAACTCCTTCAAATGATGATTCCCTTCATAGTTATTATATTTTGTTTGCAGTTCTCAGTTATAATTTTATGTAAAGTCTCTACTCTCTTTTTATTATATCTTAATTCTCAGCCTGGGGATTGTACAGACTTTATTAGATAATACAATTTTGAAGATGATCTTTACTTTTCTCTAATAAAATTGTTTCTCCCTGTTGTATGTTTGAAAAAAGAGAGAAGAAAGGAGTTGAGACAACTGCAACACACCCTACTTTTATTTCTTCTCTCTCATTCAAATACTTCTATAAAATGAGACATCGTAAAAAAAAACCCATATCCCGAAAACCCCAACCAAACCCCAAACCCAAAAGATAGTAAAACACTATCTTTTACACAAATATCAGTACTTTATCTCTTGTAGAAACCTCCACTGGCCTGCACTATATCAAAGAAATGGACCAGGAAAATGATCTTTAATTTAATTTATTGCCAATCAAATCAGAATATGATGATGAGAAATAAGCCAAATCTTAAAACCACCTTCCCTTCTTTCCTTATTCCAGGACTCAATTTCACTCCAGAATTACCTACCACCCTCTCCCAGCAGCTCAAGGGGATAGGGATTTGGGGTTGCGGTCAGTTCATCACACATGCTGCTCCTTCTTCCTCAGGAGAAGACTCCTCAAACTCTCCTCCTGCTCCAGTGTGGGGTCCCTCCCACAGGAGACAGTCCTCCACAAGCTTCTGCAATGAGTCCTTCTCACATATTTCAGTTCTTCACAAACTGCTCTAACATGGGTCCCTTCCATGGGGTGCAGTCCTTCAGGACAGACTGCTTCAGTGTGGGTCCCTTCCATACAGGTGCAGTCTTTCAGGAACAGACTGCTCCAGCATGGGTCTGCCACAGAGTCACAAGTCCTGCCAGCAAACCTGCTTCAGTGTGGACTTCCTCTCTCCATGGAGCTACAGGTCCTGCCAGAAGCCTGCTCCAGTGGAGGTTTCCCATGGGGTAACAGCATCCTTCAGGCATCCCCCTGCTGTCGCACGGGGTCCTTTGCAAGCTGCATGTGGCGGTCTGCTCTACCATGGGCCTCCGTGGGCTGCAGAGGGACAGCCTGCCTCACCATTGTCTGTACCAAGGGTTGCAGAGTAATTTTTGCTCCTGCAGAAATTGACTGGAATTTTATATATCTCTAGTATTAGTATTAAAAGCAAGCTAAAAGGACCTTATTAAATATTTCTCAAAATGTTCATTAGCTTCTGAGGTCCAAATAATGATGAAATTAAAAATTTATCTAGGAGCTAAAATTAAAGTAAAAACTCTGCACTACAGTAGTCAAAAATGTAAATAACCATGTGCTGTGCTATGCTATTCATAAGAGAATTATTTTGGCATCTTCTAAACCCTGTGCTCTCTTCTGATACCAGCACTGTGGTTATAAACAAGAATCAGTAAACCTGTGAGTCCTGAAATATCCACCAAAGAACAATGTATAGCACTAAGTTTAGGTCTTCTGCTTTAAGAGTCTTTATATTAAAAGGAACCTTTTATGTACATCTAGCAATATAGACAATTCTCTAAAGACTAAAAATTGAGCTTAATCACTATGAAGAAAAATTTAAGAAGACTACAGGTAACCTGGTGGTTTGCCACACGAGCCCAATACTGACAATTCCTAGAGTACTCTATTTCATCTTGTCTCAGAGGTATGAATTCTCATCACACTATGCAATGCATGCTTCCTTAGCTACTTGAACTCATGTTGAATTTTATCCAATTTGAGTTTCACCCACATTTTGGCATTTATTGCCGGAGTACTGAAGATTCAGCACTGTGAGCTAAAGAAGAAATGTCAAGAGGTACAATCAGTAGGAAGCGAGTTCATTTCAGTTGTAGCTGAAACCACTCAATAAACATTTTTTCTCTCAATTAATTTATTTTGGAAACCTATTTGAATTTGAATAAATATTCTAGTACTTAAAATACTTAATGTTCTGAAAAGACTGTTGGAATGTTAATACATTCTCTTAGTAATTGTTGTGGCAGCCTCCATGATAAAATACGTCTTAAAGAGGCAAGTATGTGAAATGGGATTTTCAACTATACTGAATTGATCTAGGAATGTAGGGCCTGTTGAAGATCAAAAGCAGCTATGTTGCTTACTGTCCTGGGTTCAGCAGTAGCAGCAATTTTTCTCCTTCTTAGTAGCTGGTGCAGTGCTGTGGTTTTGACTTTCAGCCTCTGAACAGCGCTGATAACACCAATGTTTTTAGTTGTTGCTAAGTAATGTTTACCCTGACCAAGGACTTTCTGAGTCTCATGCTCTGCCAGGGAGGAGGGGAAGCCGGGAGGAAGCAGAGACAGGACACCTGACACAAACTAGCCAAAGAGGCATTCCATACCAGAGCAGGTCATGCCCAGTATATAAACTGGGGGCAGTTACCCAGAAGGGTTAGATCACTGCTGGGGTTGGGCTGGGTGTCAGTTGGTGGGTGGTGAGCAGCTGTATTCTCTCCCTTTGTTATTTCCCTTATCATTATTATTATTGGTGGTAGCAGTCGCAGTTTTGCATTATAGCTTAGTTACTTATATCAACCTGTGGGAGTTTCACTCTTTCAATTCTCCTCCTCATCATACTGGGAGGGGGGGGAGGGAGAAGAGTTGGAGTGATTGAGCTGCTGCGTGGTTCTGAGTTACCAGCTGGGCTGAAACCACAACACTTAGACACTTGGCAGTATTTGGAGATTCCCTAATAAGCCTCTGTAGATCCAGTATAAAATACAGTTTAGGTGTTCTACTTCCTTTCATGAGAAGTAGAACTGGAAGGGTAAATGTCATGTTGTACTTTTTTACAGGATTGAGTTAAAAACTTTGAAACTTGTGGTCATAGAATCATAGAATAGTTTGTGTTGGAAGGGACCTTCATAGGCCATTTAGTCCAACCCCACCTGCAATGAACAGGGACATCTTCAACTAGGTCAGGTTGCTCAGAACCACATCTGGCCTGGCTTTAAATGTCTCCAGGAATGGTGCATCTACCACCTCTCTGGGTAACCTGTGCTGCTATTTCACCACCATCATTGTAAAGAATTTCTTCCCCACATCCAGCCTGAATCTCCCCTTTAATAGTTTATTATCCCTTGTCCTGCAGTAACAGGCTCTGCTAAAAGTTATCCCCCCATCATTCTTATAGGCCCCTTTAAAGAACTGAAAGACCACAAGAAGGTCTCCCTGGAGTCTTCTCTTCTCCAGGCTGAGCAACCCCAACTCTCTCAGCCTTTCCCCATTAGAGAGGTGCTCCTATAAGAATGGTGGTGTACTTACCCCATTTCACACAGTCATCTGTCTGTAGAAGGTCAAAGTTAACCTGTAGAAAGTGAAGGGATAAGGTCAGAAAAGCACCTTGGAGGCATATCTGGCTAATATTTCACATTTTACTTAGTCTTGAGCTCTCTTGTCGTTAAGTATGAAGCTTATTCAAGGTTCCCAGTAGCTTCGGCTTGTAGAAACACTCTAGATGCCTTGCTTTTAGTTATTGCATGGTGCTTTATATTGTGTATCCTTTTTTTTTCCTTTTGGATTTTGTCTTCCATTGGGAGACTTCACTTTCAATTGTGTTTTCACTTGAAAGCCCTCAGTGGAAATAAGTTATTTCCCATAAAATGCTATCCACAAAAAACCTTCATTGTTCACAACCCTGTAAAGCTTGCACCAGTTAAGTGGGCTATTATGTCTCTTTCTTGTTAATTTACTGTCTCAGAATTTATACAAACCTTCCTCTAGTCCCTGAAGAGCTAAACAAAAAGGATTCATACTCCTTATACAAAAGGTTTAATGCTCTTCAGATTTAACTGAAAATGGGTTAGTTTGCACTCTATTTCAAGCATTCTAGCAGAAACTAAACTAGCTTGCTGCTTCACTATTGGTCTTGGAGTGTCTGATCACTGCTTAATCTGTGTGCTTTAGCCCTTGGAGGGATTATACTCCTCTTTCTAGCTGTGATACAGAGGATAGTGCTTGCAGGCCCCAGAAGGAGTCATTTCTAGTCTTCATCTCCCATGAGACAGATTGTTATGGTCAGAGGCTATCAGTCTATAAAATTTTAAAACATTTTCAACAAATTTCTGCTGTTCATTTTATATAGTATAAAATACCCTATAAACTACTACTATAGTATAAACTACCTGTTGATCCTGGAGATCAACAGCATCACAGTATCATGAAGGCATAGTTTGATGTTGTGAATAAAACGTGTCACCTCTTCTTTCACAGTGGTTGGATCACATACACCAGGATGAAAGTGTTATTTCAGTTTGGTAATGTTAAGGTACTCGGAGGAAACAAACAGAAAAGAAAAAAGTATAATATGTCACAAAAAAAAATAATAAAAAAAAAAATTCCTGATAGTCACTTCTATAACTTGTTCTATTTAATGGAATTTAAACAACTTCTGACAAGCATAGTGTAGCTTTTTTCCTTAAAAATAAACAATATTAAGTTCCAGAAAAGGACAAATTTTAGACCTGCATTATTATAATGCAAGATGTGAGTTAGTACTAAAATATTGCTGTAAATAATAATTGTATATATTCTTTAATGTTTTAATGTGATTAGTTACTATTAATATACTTTCTATTGGAACAGGCACACAAACAAACAATGATAGGCCAAACATAGTAAAATATGGTTTTTATGCCCAGTACGATCTAAGTTCAAAGCTGTATTGTATTACAGTATTACACAACTACAATAATACTTGCTTCATTTAAAGCAGCTCTGTGGAGAGGGACCTGGGTATTGAAACAGGAGGCTGTAACAGGAGGCTTCAGCAAACAGAGACTCGAACTCTTGTGGGTTACTCTGAGCTCTAGTTTATTGCAGGAAATCAGCAGGAACAGCAGCGTTGGGTCACCTCCGCAGAGAATGACCCTTACAACATGTTATTGGTGAGTTTATATAGGATTTAGAAACAAGCTAGTCAGCAAAGTATAGTTTGTAAATGTCCCGTGGAAATTTACAAATCTTCTAGATGTTCTCATATATTTTCTAATTCTGACAGGTTTCAGGTCTTGTTTCTTCTTTTCTTGTTCCGTGACAATAGTCCACGTTTCGAAGAAGTATAAAAGGTCAGCAGGTTACTGATGATCATTGTCTGGTGTTCTACCTGTCTCATTCATTATCAATAGGTCATTAGTCTAGAAGAAAGGTTTCTTTATTCTCCTAAGATTATCATTTATCAACCTTTAACAGAATAATACAACTGTAAGCTTTAAGTAACCATGCTCGTGATTCTGGGCTGGGGCTATACAAAAGACAAAGCTGAGTTTCTCAGCTGTCAGCAGCTTACACCACCTTCAAGGACTCATGCTAAGAAGGCCTAGTTTGGTTCCTTCTGCTACAGGTATAGTGGTTAATGAAAAATTTGACATAAACTAGTAACGTGTGCTTGCAGCCCAGACAGCCAGTAATCCAAGACTGAATAAGAAGCAGCATGGCCAGTAAGTCAAGGAAGATAATTCTCCCCCTCTAAATCCTCGCTTCCAAAATCCTACTTGCAATACTGCACCCAGCTCTGGGGTCCCCAGTACATAAAAGATGTGAACCTCTTAGATCAGATCCAGAGGAAGTGCATGAAAAAGAGCAGGGGGCTGGAACCCCTTGTTATGAACTTTCATAGAACTGGGGCTGTTCAGCCTTAAGAAAAAAAGTTCTTTCAACTGCTGAGAAGTATAGCTGACATGGCCGAGGGATGGGATGCCATCCACAGGCACTTGGACAAGCCTGAGAAATAAACCTCATGAAGTTCAACAAGGCCAAGCGCAAGGTCCTGCACCTGAGTTGGGGTAACCCTTGGTACCAATACAGGCTGGGGAGATGAAAGTATTGAGAGCATCCCTGAGGAGAAGGACTTGGGCTACTGGTGGATGAAAGATCTGAAATGAGCTGGCAATGTGCACTTGCAGCACACAAGGCCAATTGTAACTTGGACTGCCTCCAAAAAAGTGTAGCCAGCAGGTAAAGGAAGGTGAATCTTGCTGTCTACCTGAAGTACTACGTTCAGCTCTGGAGTCCTCTGTACAGGAAAGATGGGGACCTGTCAAAGAAGGTCCAGAGGATGACCACAAAAATGATCAGAGGGATGGAGCACCTCTCTAATGGGGAAAGGCTGAGAGAGTTGGGGTTGCTCAGCCTGGAGAAGAGAAGACTCCAGGGAGACCTTCTTGTGGTCTTTCAGTTCTTTAAAGGGGCCTATAAGAAGTGATGGGGGGATAACTTTTAGCAGAGCCTGTTACTGCAGGACAAGGGATAATAAACTATTAAAGGGGAGATTCAGGCTGGATGTGGGGAAGAAATTCTTTACAATGATGGTGGTGAAATAGCAGCACAGGTTACCCAGAGAGGTGGTAGATGCACCATTCCTGGAGACATTTAAAGCCAGGCCAGATGTGGTTCTGAGCAACCTGACCTAGTTGAAGATGTCCCTGTTCATTGCAGGTGGGGTTGGACTAAATGGCCTTTGAAGGTCCCTTCCAACACAAACTATTCTATGATTCTATGATTCTTTGAAAGTATAAAGGTAGTTTATAAGACAGAGAAACTTTTTACCAGGGCCTCTAGTGACAGGATGTCATGGGTTCAGCAGCAGCAGTCATTTTTTCTCCTTCTTGGTAGCTGGTGCAGTGCTGTGTTTTTGATTTTGGGCCTGGGAGCAGCGCTGATAACACCAGTGTTTTCAGTTACTGCTTGGCAGTGTTTTGGTCTGGCCAAGGAATTTCTGAGTCTTATGCTATGCCAGGGAGGAGGGGGAGCCGGGAGGAAGCAGAGACAGGGCACCTGACCCAAACTGACCAAAGGGTTATTCCATACCACAGCACGTCATGCTCAGGATGTGAAATCGGAGGGCAGAGACCCGGAAGGGTGTGGTGGTGGTGGACTGGGGGTGCACGGCATGGTCAGGTTTTTGGTATTGGGGGGTTCGCTGCTGGGGGGTGCACTGGCTGGGTCAGGCTTGGTGAGCAGTTGTATTCTTTTTCCTTGTATTTCTCTTGTATTATTATTGATGGTAGCTAGTTACTAGCTTAGTTACTAAACTGTTCTTATCTCAACCTGTGCGAGTTGTATTCTTTCAATTCTCCTCCCCATCCCCATCCCCCTGGGACTGGGGGAAGAAAGAGCAAGTAGTGAGTGAGTGAGAAAACTGCGGGGGGGGGGGGTAGAGACTTAAACCACGACACAGGACGAGGGGCAATTGTTTTAAACTGAAAGAGGGGCAGTTTAGATTTGCAATAAGAAAGAATTTTTTTTCACTGAGGGTGATGAGGCACTGGCACAGGTTGCCCAGAGAAATTATGGATGCCCCATCCCTGGAATTGTTCAAGATCAGGCTGGATGGGCTTTGAGTAACCTGGTGTAGTAGAAGATGTTCCTGCCCATGGCCAGGGGGCTTGGATGAGATGATCTTCAAAGATCCTTTACAACCCAAACTATTCTAGGATTCCAGGATCCTGTTATATTTTTTAATAAAAATTTATCATTGTTGTTGTTATCATTACAAATTTTGACAAATATTCCTTAAAAAGTGCATAAGATACGTACCCCCATACAATGAAATCAGTTAGCAGATAAGTTTCTGCTACAGAAACACATTGCAGAAAAAAATAACTGAAATTATTTGCAACATTGAAATAGTCATTTCTATATTAACACCTAAGATATTTTCAGCAGGAGAAAGAATATCAGCTTGGAGAAGAACATATTTTTTTTTTTTATTATTCACTGACTTACAAAGACTTTTCCCTTTCCCTTTCCTTTTCCCTTTCCCTTTCCCTTTCCCTTTCCCTTTCCCTTTCCCTTTCCCTTTCCCTTTCCCTTTCCCTTTCCCTTTCTTTCCTCCTTCTTTGCTCATGTCAGTATAGACTTTGGGTGTGAGCGATATCACTAATCCAAGAAGCTGTAATACCATGTCAATCTTAACAGTTAAGTCTTACTCATAGTGTGCCTGAAGAAGTGGAAAGGTAGAACATGAAATACAGTGTGCATTAAAAAAAAAAAATAAAGACAATTGTTGGACATTCAGTAGAAATGCAGACAGATAATTAATCTGACTATTTCAATTCTAATTTAACAAATTAGTATAGATAATGACCAACTGTAGCTTTTTTTTGTGTCTTTCTTCCAAAATGACAATTTAGAATAACATCAGTGCTTTGAAATATTTTTTTTTTCTAGAGATCTTGTATGTTGAATTCTAACTCATTGTAAATTAGTTTCTTAACCCACGACATCTTACGAAAACACTTTCGCTAAATATCAGCAACAAGAACTCATGTTACTGAAATTTTAACAAATTCTTGCAGACAACTGCATATCCATTAATTAGCAAAATGTACTGTAATGTCTTCTTTCTAAACTGTAAGCAAGAAATGCTTGTACACCCAAGGGAGTAGGGAAATAACATGCTCATTTAAACTTCCTTTAGTGATTTCCTTGGAGATATCTGTCAAGAAAAGATGATAGGAAACTCTTTCTCTCTGTCCATGTGTCTGAAACAGATTTCTGAACATTTCTAAAACCTAGGCTTCACTACAGATACGTGACCATATGTATATATGTAAACTTTTTTAAAAAAGAAGCTTACTCTTGAAAATCTCTGACTCTATAATTAAAGTATGCTAAAATATGAATAGAATGTGTAGTACATATGTTATACAGCCAGAGCAATTAACAATATAATGAATACCCTACTCTCAAGCTTGAACAGTCTGAAGGTTAACTGTAGGCTCAAATGCTTTCCTGAGCCATAGTGAGCATCAGGGACTTCCAAAGTTCTTGTGATATATTTAAGCATAGCGGCTGTTCTTCCTGACATGTATTGGCAATGCTTTTGTGAAATATTTAAGTTAGAGTTCTGGAGTGTAAAGTGAATGGCACAAGTTTTTAGTTCAGGTTCTGCAACTTAGCTGCTTGATGAGCTCAAAGAAATCACTCTACCTGTCTTATGCTTAAAAGTTCTTATCTGTAAAAGAAGTCTAAAGAGATCTGCTTCTTTAATTTATAACTTTGAGAACAAATTTTTCTTCAGAGTTTTTGAAAACTGGTATTAAATAGGTGGTACCCATTTTATTCTCACCGACTCCTTTCAAATTACTGATGACAAAAGAAGGAAGGGAATCAGATCTAGGAGAAAGCTACATCATCTGATATTTATTAGGTATAGTTCTGTTTTTTCAGGTTGCCAGCTAGGGTCAGATCTCCAGAATGGTTCCCCACACTGATGAGAAAAGTGAAAGTTGTGACATTCATGACTTTTGAGCTAATTTTCGTAAATGTGCTACCAAAATACTGCTTCAATTCAAGTAACAATTTTTCAGTAAGCAAAATGCTATTACAGATGATAACCAAGCTAATGGACTCTAGTTAGTGATGCTTGCATTAATATGCCAGACTAGAGAAAGTACTAATGATGAGAAAGTAAACAAAGTAAACAGAATAAGAACAAATTAAATACAGACGAGGTCACCATCAGTGAAGGAAGAGTTGGTATGTGAACTATTTATCACAGGAGGTTAACCAAAGGGTGTTAAGAGAGCTGGCTGATGCTGTTATGAGGCCATTCTCTGTAATCTTTAAGAAGTCGTGAAGATCAGGGGTTGTCTCAGAAGTCTGGAAAAAAGCAAATGTCACCTCCATCTACAAGAAGGTCCTAAAGGAGGATCAAGGAAATTATAGGCCCATCAGTCTTACATCAGTCCCTGGAAAGATTATCGAGTAAATCCTCCTAGGATTTACTATCCTAGTATCCTAGGACTTGGGTCAGGTGTCCTGTCTCTGCTTCCTCCTGGCTTCCCCTCCTCTCTGGCATAGCATGAGACTCATGAAAGTCCTTGGCCAGACCAAAACATTACCAAGCAGTAACTGAAAGCACTGGTGCTATCAGGGCTGTTCCAAGGTCCAAAATCAAAAAACACAGCGCTGCACCAGCTACCAAGAAGGAGAAAAAACGACTGCTGTTGCTGAATCCATGATAAGCTATCACAAGTCAAATCTAGCACTTGATTGAAAAGAGCCAGCACAAATTCACCAGGGGCAAACTGCGCTTGACAGATATGATCACTTTCTACAACAAAGTAACCTGTTCAGTTGATGTAGGGCAAACGGCAGACATTGTCTACCTGGATTTCTTCAAAGCTTTCAATACAGTTTCTCACTGCCTCCACCTAGACAAACTCTCATCTTATGGTCTTGACGACTGGTCTGTGTTGTGGGTGGGGAACTGGCTGACAGGCCACACCCAGATGTTGGTGGTAAATAGCATCTGAATCAGTCTCATGTTCATTATTTATTACAAGAACTAAGTTTACGTTTGTCCCATTTAGTAACGCTAAAGCATGAAAAGGTAGCTAGAAGGAGTCAAGGAACATATTTAAATCACCTAGTAAGCATTAATATGGTCATGAATTATACTTTACAAATGAATTAATGGTAAAAAGCCTTGGAATAGATTACAATTTTCCATAGCCCTTTCAGAAAAACACCATTCCTTAAGCTGTTAATGAAAGACTTCCTGCAACACAGTATGGAAGAGGATAATCCTATTGCTATTGAATCCATCATCTGATATACAAATTCACTTAAAATGCCAGTACACTGAAACAGGCTATTTCTTTATCCTCCAGAAACATTGCATGACATTTTAATTAGGTAGATATACAGATGGATGCGAGGAAAAATTGATATTTGATTTTAGTAAAATTAATTTAACACCATATAATTACCCTCCATATCAAACAAGAATGAGCTATTAATTAGGATAAGAAGACATTTACATAATAGAATTCCTTCCCAAGAAAATAAAACATCATGAAAATGCTCAGGTGAGCTATATAAACTACATAGATATTAATGTGAAACTGTAATCAAATTGAACTAATCATAAATCTGTTACATAATACAGTATTATTATTATTATTATTGTATAAATATAATAGCTAACTAACAAAAAGCTATTGAACAAAAGTTGTTGGGCAACCTAGAGGAAAAGTTTTTGCCTATAGGTGATGCAGAGGTTAGTTTACCCTGGTTAAAGTAATTCAAGTGGCTTCACCTAACGCTGGACATGATGAGGCTCCTTAGCACAGTTCTGGCAACAGTACTAAGAAAAGGTTTATCTTGTTAGCCCTCCAGAAGAGGCATCCTTTGCCTGACCAACACATTTGGTTTTACATGTGCCTTAGTGACTCATTACATCATAAAGAAATGCCTGCAAGAGTCAGAAATCTTACTGTTAGGAGTTATCAGTATATTTTCCTCCATGTATTTTATTAAATTAAATTTAATTTTTATCCCTTGACATTTCACGTAAGGTAAAGCTCTGAATTTGTTAACTGAAGTGTAAAGTGTGAATTGATTTTTCTTTTTTTGAAGCTGAATTTCACAACAGTACTCTGTAAATGCTGTCTCAGTAGAGTGTTCTTGACAAGGGTGAATCTTTCATTTCAAAGGTTCTTGTAAGAAAAGGTATAATAGTCAACAGTATTGTCAGCTTGTGAAATTGTGCAGTATAACTCACATTTTTGTTGCATTCAGCAATTTTTTGGCACATTTTATCACACACAGAAGAAATGGAGAATTACCTTTTGAAAATTAGCTGATAATGAGTAATGCATGAAAATTCAGTCAAAATATAGGAAGTTTATAACATATATCTAATCTTTAAGGAATTCTATGACTGAAAGGATAAGCTAGGAAATACTATCACATTGCTTCTACTATGAGGTAACTTTGCAAGCTGATTTATAAACATATCTGGGATTGTGTATGAAGTAATTGTTTACTTGGGTTGTTTTGAATTGACTGTGTCATATTGATTTGATCATCTTGCACCAATAAATTGCATGCAAAATTTATTATCCAGTTGACATGCCAGTGCAAGGAGAATGAACATAAAGTGTTCCCCGTTTTGTCCATACATATAGTTATCATCACCGAATCTTTCCCAGAGCATCCATTATAACATGCACTATATGAGGTATTTGGGTACGAGATGCACTTGCCACCTGAAGTATCTGAGGTGCTCTCTGAGTTTTATTGAATTGTTAATAGACTTATCTTGGTCAATTGGTGTGGCTAGTAATCATCAAAATAAAATTCCCCACTCGTTTTCAGGTGAGTGACTGTAACTGAAACTGCAGGTATTGGAGATTTTTGCTTGGGTTCATTCACCAGAATAACATACAATAAAGCCTGATGCTTTAGTTTGAATGCTGAAGTAGAAATGCTACAAATGCTGAAGTGGAAATGCTACTAATGCTAAAGTTTGAATTCGTCAAACTTGCGTGAATATAGATAGGAATAAATAGGACAAGAGCTTGTTATTTTCACAATGAAACTCAGTTTTTAGTACTAACTCCAATTAATTAAGCAGTTAATTGAAAATTAGTTAAATCCAATAGTTTCACATGTGAAAAATTGTAGTATAAACATAAGTCTGTGGCCACTTGTATGTGGCAGTAAATGTTAAGTATTTTATTACTGACTCATTAGTCATAATCCACTAAATTCATAAGTCCATTGCAGAACATTGGAGAGATTTGATTGTCAGTAAGTGTAAAATTTCAGCTAGAATTTTCATGTATTTGATATATATCCACATTATTAATGAATTAATAACCTCTCTCTCCTCCTGTGGGTAATAATATAAATCTAATTTGATTTTATAGTTATATATTTGAGAGAAGAGACAATGCTCATTAAAAAACACCACCCAAATGCAGCACCCAAACCCACAAGCATACTTCCTAAAGAAAATTTATTTCTATTACTCACTTTGGCATTGCACCTAACAAATATCCTGTTTTATTTAGCTGAAAATCAATGTATATATCTTCTTTACAAAAACAAAACAAAACAAAACAAAACAACCTTAGAGAACAGCTACTGAAAATATCAAAAAAAAAGTATAAATATAGCTTTTAAATTCTGTACATAATTTTTCAATAGGCACTCTCTGAAACATGTACTTTAGTGTACTTTTTTGTTCATTTATTCCTCAAAATGACTGGATATACTGGGTTCAGCAGTAGCAGTCATTTTTCTCCTTCTTAGTATCTGGTGCGGTGCTGTGTTTTTGACTTTTGGCCTGGGAACAGTGCTGATAACACTGATGTTTTCAGTTACCGCTTGGTGGTGTTTGGTCTGGCCAGGGACTTTCTGAGTCACATGCTCTGCCAGGGAACAGGGGAAGCCGGGAGGAAGCAGAGACAGGACACCTGACATAAACTAACCAAAGAGCCAAAGATGTATTCCATACCACAGCACGTCATGCCCAGGACGTAAAAATGGAGGGCAGAGACACGGAAGAGGGGGATTTGCTGCCGGGTCAGGCTTGGTGTCAGGTGGCGAGCAGTTGTATTTTCTTCCCTTGTATTGTCCCTTGCCATTATTATTACTGGTGGTAGCAGCAGTGGTTTGTTTTATACCTTAGTTACTGGACTGTTCTTATCTCAACCTGCAGGAGTTGCATTCTTTTGATTCTCCTCCCCATCCCTCTGGGAGCTGGGGGGATGGAAGAGAGGAAAGTGAGTGAGCGAACTGCGTTAGGGGTTTAAACCACAGCACTGGACTTCTGTAAGGATTGATCATCTATGTTAGCAACTTTAAGATTAAATCCTTACACTATGTTGGTTTCTCACCAACATAGATGATTAGATAACTATACAAGGTAAGGAAGAAGTTTATGTCTATAGTTTTAATCTTATTTGTTTGTCAGTATATATGTAAAGTTTGAAATGCAACTCCCTTTATTCTGACAAATGAACATGTTCTATCTAAGACACAATCTTCTTAATGCAGTTTTGGTGATCTGAACTTCTAACAGACACAGACTTACTTTATACTGAGCGAAATAAGCTTATGCCTTTTATTGTTTCAGCTGCTTCTTCAAGGGTCCTGAACAGACCTCTTACATACAGCATCCTCAAATTAAGCCTTGTTCTGGCTGAATGAGAATTACTTGGACGGACTTTCAAACTCCTGACTGAAAGCAGAATTTAAGGAGGCACAGGAATTCTAATGTGGTGAAAATAATATAGCACATTACCTCTAAAATTAACATTTTTCCATGTTTCAGTTCTCCTCATTTGTGCATTAGCTGTGGCTCAGATTAGTATAGGAAATTTATGAAGTAAATAAAAATCTTTATGAAAGGAAAAAAAAGAAAGTTGCTACAGATGGTTTCCTAATTGAGGATGGATTTAGTCTATTGCATTTGATGTGAACTGTGAAGACTAAGGCACAGACCCTGTTTCTGGTTACCAACGAAATCCTTTATTATCTGAAGGCCCAGGGTTGATGTAGGCTATATGAAGTACCCGCATGTATGAGCAGCTAATACAATTGGTTAGCTATTACCACCCACGTGGGTATTTTGGCTTCTTCATTGGTAGATATCTTGCTCACTGGTTGCCTTGATTGGATGTTTGCTTCTAGCTTCTTTCTTCCTTCTTATCTTGTCTACCTTTCCCTGCAATACTCCCAAAACTTTCCCAGTAACATTCCCCTGCTATCTCAAAGCTTTCCCAGCAGCTAGTCTAGCTCAGAAATCCATCACATCATGGTTCTTTACACCCACAGTGAAAAATAGCTCATAAATTGAAAAGGTTTCTGTTTATTCATGTAATTAACAGTGATCCAAATTGTCTTTGAGTTTGAAGGTTGAAATTAATTAACAGTCTGATCTTTGTTTGTTGGGGTAGCTAAAAGTTTAAATTTGCCCCTAGAAAGAATAAGATGCATTCAGTTCTACAAGACACTTGAAAATGTTAGGGTAATTCAAGCAAAATATTGAATCATGATGGACATGTATAAAGAGGTCTGGCACTCTAAAGACTGGAGTTGAAAACAGTAACTTTAGCGCATTTGGACTGGACCATTCAGTAAATTAACTTAAATTGACTTTATGCAAAAGTGTTTTTCTGAGCCATTTCTAAGTTAGCCTGCTTCCAGATTTCTAATCTGTGGCAGGGTGACCTTGGCTGGGTGCCAGATGCCCACCAAAACTGCTCTACTACTCCCGTCCTCAGCTGGCAAAGGAAGAGAAAATAATACAAAAGTCTTCTGGGTTGAGATAAGGGCAGGGAGATCACTTTGCAATTAAGATCACATGCAAAACAGACTTGACTTGGGGAAATTAGTTTAATTTATTGCCAATCAAATCAGATTAAGATGATGAGAAATAAAACCAAATCTAAAAAACACCTTCTCTTACCCCCATCTTCTCCACTGTGGACTTCCATGGGCTGCTGGGGGACAGCTTGCCTCACTATGGTCATCTCCACAGGCTTCAAGGGAATCTCTGCCCTGGCACCTGCAGCATCTCCTCCTCTCCTTCTGCACTGACCTAGGTGTTTGCAGAAGTGTTTCTCTCACATTCTCACTCCTCTCTGTAGCTGCTGTTGCTGTTATGCAGGGGTTTCCCTGCTTTTTAGCTATGTTATTCCAGAAGAGCTACTAACATCCCTGATGGGCTCAGACTTGGCCAGCTGGCATTGCCCTGACAGACTTAGTCAGGAGCTTCAAGCAGCACCCCTGTAGCCTCCCTGCAACTAAAACCTTTCCACACAATCTCAATACAGGAGCCAAATAAGTCATTAAAAAAATGTATGCGGTAATATAGTAGTAGTTACATCTTTCAGATCTCTTTTACATCTACTTCTAGTGTTATCTGAGAGTAATTCTTTTTTTTTTCCAATTTCCTGGCATATTGTTCCTTTTCTTCTTAAAGTAAGTGGTAAAATGTCTTTCCAAAAGAACTGTGTATCTTGTATTGAATTTTTTATGTGACATAAAATCACAATTGTAGAATCATATCCAATTCGCTAATGTGAAATTCCATGGAACATAGACAGATAATACAAGTAAAATTTTGATTTGTAACAAAGGTAGCATAATGAAGATTGGACTTCCAACAATGAGATGTAAAAAAAAACCCCATAAAACTGTACATATCTGGTAACAAAGTTTTAAATTGCATATTGTAGTAATTCAGAAGTTTCTTACTTTATTTCATCTCACATAAATGGCTATGTTAACCTCAGGGAGATCAATATATACATACTTAATTCATATCCAGCTAAGTCATCCTCAAGAATATTCCAAATAAATTATATAAAGAGAAAGATTTTTTTTTTAATTCCATATTTTGTTTATTTTGTTTTGTGCAAAATGAAGGGAGAAGAGGAAGAGACTGAGTGTTAAATATTTGTATAAGGTTTTATCCAAATAGTCTATGAAATGACTGAGAAATTAGAAGCTGAAAAATGTGATTTATAATGGAAATGTTAAATGAACCTTAGCTCAGTCATCATGGTTCTAGTGAGTGCTGCTGCAGAACAGAAAAATTTTCTGTAGGTTGGATCACTATATATGGCAGGCTTCTGTAACCATAGCAGAGGGTACATTAATAGGCTAACTTCCACAGCTTGTTATGTAATGAATTACTAATCCATTATTTATAAAACTTATAATTAAGTCACTTCTAAAAAAGACAGCTAATCATTAATTTTCATCAAGTAATTCGCCATTGCCTAGCTCAGGATAAAACTATAGTCAAGATAAAAGACAAAATTATTCTCACCTTCCATCATTAAAAAAATCTTTCGCATGAGAAGAAATGCTGAAAAATTCATAGTCCAGATTCTGATGATGCGTAGCTTATGGCACAGGAAATCTAGGCATTTCATTTTGGAAATATTTATGGAAGACTGTTCACCTATCACTGAAACAACAGAGCCAATGCAGAAATTCTGCACAGAAAAGCTTGTCAACTCCCATACATAGTCATTCATAGATATCCCTATTTTTGTAGAATTACAATTAAATAAAAAGAAAAAATTCTTGAATCCTTTTAAATTGTGTTGGAAAAATGAGGTTTAGCTAAACGTAAACCAGATACATAAAATTGTATGAATTTAGAATGTTAAAATCTCTTGTATGGAGATAAATAATTGTTTTCCTTCTTGGTAAGTAGGTATACATCTATATATTTTTGCACAAAATGTTATGTACAGACCTTGCCTACTGCTTCTCATTGGGCATACATACCAGTGAACTAATTTGTGATTCTTTTCAGAACTGTATAGAAGATATGATATTGATAGATGAACAGAAAAATTTCAATTTTGAGTTATCTCTTCTAAAACAAGTCTGCTTTAAGGACAGCTAGATGACTATCCAAAGTAGTCACTGTCAAAATACATCAAGCTCTGAGAACTTTGACTTTAAGCTCTAAGATCTGCATAGATTATCTTTCTTAAACCTGAGGAATTCAAAATATAATATTTCTATTTTTTTTTTTAACTATCAGAAAGTTTTATAGTATGTCTGTAAACTGTGAGTAGTTATATTCTAAGGATTTATTTCTCTTAAACAGGGAATGTTTTTGGTCTAAAGAAAAAAGAAAAACTTTCAAATAGAGAGCTGACTAAATAGACTCTAGTGGGCAAACATGAAAGATCTCTTAAGAACAAAAAAGAAAATCCAGAAATTTCCTTGAATCTCAAACCCCAAACTTTTAATATGATAAAGAGCCAAGTTCTATGTCAAATATAAATCACTATCTTGAATGGAGATTACTATTTACAAGTGAATTTGACATTTTTAAATTTAGACATAGAGAAGTGACTGAAGATTGAATCATCCACATCCCACATGAATTACTTTAGAAGGTAAATAAATCTGCATTTCCATGGCTAACCAGGACTTTAACACCACAAGGGATGGAGCATTCACAGCTTCCCTGGGCAACCCATTCCAGTGCCTCACCACCCTTACAGTAAAGAATTTCTTCCTTATATCCAATCTAAAATTCCCCCGTTTAAGTTTGAACCCATTACCCCTTGTGCTATCACTACAGTCCCTAAAGAAGAGTCCCTCCCTAGTGTAATGTAATTATAGAATCCCTTCCTGTAATCTTTCACATCCCTAGCCAAGTTGAATTCGAAGTGGGCCTTAGCTTTCCTAACGTGGTCCCTAGCTTCCTGGACAACATCCCTGTATTCTTCCCAGGCCACCTGTCCTTGCTTCCACCTTTTATAAGCCTCTTTTTTCCTTTGAAGATTCCTCAGCAGCTCCTTATCCATCCAAGGAGGTCTCCTGGCCCTCCTGCAGCACTTCCTTCTAGTTGGGACGCGACACTCCTGAGCTTGCAGCAGGTGATCCTTGAATATCAACCAGCAGTCTTGGTCCTCAACATAAAAAGGACATGGAACTGTGGGAACAAGTCCAAAGGAGGGCCACGAGGATGATCAGGGGACTGGAGCACCTCCCGTATGAAGATAGGCTGAGAAAGTTGGGGCTGTTGAGCCTGGGGAAGAGAAGGCTGCATGGAGACCTCATAGCAACCTTCCAGCATCTGAAGGGGGGCTATGGGAATGCTGGGGAGGGACTCTTCATGAGGGACTGTAGTGAGAGGACAAGGGGTAACAGGTTCAAACTTAAACAGTGGAATTTTAGATTGGATATAAGGAAGAAATTCTTTACTGTGAGGGTGGTAAGGCCCTGGAATAGGTTGCCCAGGGAAGTTGTGAATGCTCCATTGCTGGCAGTGTTCAAGGCCTGGTTGGACATAGCCTTGGTTCGCATGGTTTAGTGGGAGGTGTCCCTGCCCACGGCAGGGGTGTTTGAACTACATGATCTGAAGGTCCTTTCCAACCCTATCTATTCTAAGATTCTACGATTCTATGATGACAACTCAGTACTGGTGTCACTTGACCTCTTTTTCACATACAGTTGTCAGATATTACTCATGGTCAGACCATTCAAACTTGAGTGTGGTGCTTGTGAGTATATGAATAAGAATATGAATGGATAAAATCAGCTTCAAGATATGTAAATAAATACTCATCTCCTCTTTAACAGACATTAAAAATGGGTCAGGTAAAGTGTGCCCTGAAAGCATTTTTTTCTCATCTTTGATTAGACGGAAAGTCTCTGCAGACTAGCTCAGATATAAATGTATCTAAAATTAGACAATATAAATCCCACTGTGCCTCATCCAGGGTAAAGCACAGTGACTGCAGGGGAGCACGAAATACAATTTAGGCTCCCTTCATCCTCGCTTGCCTACTGAGATCCTGCTCAGTGAGGCTTGTTCCAGCATTGCCTCCTATCAGATAAACAGCCCTGCTGTTTAAAAAAACAATAAACTGGACTGCTCTTTATCTCAACCCGTGGGAGTTACATTCTTTCAGTTCTCCTCCCTATCCCCCCAGGGACAGGGGTGAAAGAAAGAGGGGGGAGAGAGTAAGCATGCTGCATGGCTGACTGGACTTAAACCATAAGAGTTTTTTATGGCACCCAAATGGGGCACGAAGGGTTGAGATAACAGCAGGATTACTAGTCACTCGTCACAATATTGATTTATTGGCCCTCAAAGTTGTTGCTCTTGATTCTCTTGCTCTCACAGTTTCAGCATGTTGTATTTTACTTACAGCTGCTATTTGCTGTCTTAGTGTTTATTAGATGGGGTGCTTGGGCTGAGGTTCTTGTTTCATTGTACTTTATGGTAATGACTTGTAATATGGGAAGGCTACGGCAGCAGGGCGGGATGGATGTGGCCTGTGGACTTGTACCTGGCTGTCCAGCAGCTCTTCGCTGTCCTGGCCCTCGTCCTCACCTCCTGTCTTTGTGAGGCCGTGGCGAGCCGAGGGGGAGTGGCTCTGGGAGCTGCCAGCAGCTGAACCGGCCCTAGGAGAGTGACCCCGGGGACCAGGAGTCCAGGAAGGAGGCAGCTGCCAAGCAGCGGGACAAGGCAGCAGAGGAGCCAAGCCCAGCAGCCGAGCCCAGCCCCGTGGCAGCCGAGAGCATACCCCAGCAGCCCCTCGCAGAGCCCCGCGATCCCAAGCCCCAGGAAGATGCAGGAGACCATGCAGCACTTCCCAGCAAGGAAGAGGGGGAAGGTCTGCACTCAGAGAAAGAGCAGCTGGTGGTGAGAGAGCCTGGCAAGCACAGCAGCTACACCAGCCCCAGTGACAAGTACAACAGCCTCATTTGAGAGTTCTGAAGGTTTTGAATGGCCTTTAAGTACCCTGGAGACCTGCCTGTTGATTGTGATGGGGATCAGCATGTTGGCATGCATACAGAGTGTGTTTTACCCATGGCCATTTTGTCTGGTCCCGAGAGTTAATCAGCATGCTGTGTGGGCCTTGTCTGGGGTTAGGCTACAATCCAGGATGACCAAGAGATTTTCCCCAAGGCTAGACAGTCATGAGTGGCAGAGTGTGTGGGACAGTATGGGCATGTATTTAGTCCACTGGGCCTCCCCACTGCTTTGGAAGCATGGGAAATGGAAGGCAGGTGTATGGAATCCCCAACGATAAGCTTCAGAAACCGCTGAAGGGGAGGGTGAATTATTTTGAGCCTGGTGGGGCCATGACACTTCAGGCCATCAGGGCAGAGATGCAACATACAGATGGACTCATGATCAAGAGGTGAACTTAGCAATGGACACTATTGCCCAGGTTATTCACGAGCGTGGACACTGCACACAGCCTCTACTGCTCTGAAAGACTGTTACAAGAAATGGAGCCCAATATCATGGACCAGATGGACTCAGCAGTTTTATAGGGATTGGTCCATGCACTAAGGAACGATCTCTCTCTCTCTCTCTCTCTCTCTGTGGATGTATATATATGTATATATATGAGATAAGAATGATAGTATATTGAAAATGTGGGATCTGAGCATGATGTGAGTAATATGGAATAAGAGGTGGTTACTGTCCTGGGCTCAGCAGTAGCAGTCATTTTTCTCCTTCTTAGTAGCTGGTGCAGTGCTGTGGTTTTGGCTTTTGGCCTGGGAACTGCACTGATAATACTGATGTTTTTAGTTACTACTCAAATATTTTGTCTGACCAAGGACACTCTGAATCTCACGCTCTGCCAGGGAGGAGGGGAAGCTGGGAGGAAACAGAGACAGCACACCTGACCCAAACTAGCCAAAGAGGTATTCCATGCCACAGGACATCATGCCCAGGTTGTAAAAACTGGGGGCAGGAGCCCGGAAGAGTGGGTTCACTACTTGGTCAGGTTGGGTATAAGTGGTGAGCTCTTCCCTTGTTGTTTCCCTTGTCATTATTATTATTGGTGGTAGCAGTAGTGATTTGTGTTATACCTTAGCTACTGTACTGCACTTATCTCAACACGTGGGAGTTACATTCTTTCGATTCTCATCCCCCTGGGACAGAGGGGGGACGAAAGAGATGGGAGTGAGCGAGCAAGCTATGTGGCTGACTGGGCTTAAACCATGGCAATTCTTCACTTTTATCTGAGGTTGCATTACTGTTACACTGGCAATGGACAGTGCCTGTGTTTCCACTGCATCTGGGATACAGGGCTCTTCAAGCTATTCTGTCTCTGAGAAGATTTTCTCTATTTTTCTTTCATGTTCCCTGATGATGCTGTGTAGCCTGTTCACTTCCTCCGGTAATGCTCCACCTAACAATGAAGCTCTTCAAAGACAGCACAACTCCTGCAGGATGGAGGGACATCTCTCCTGGCATTAAAGAGAGACCCCAGGCAATCCCTACTGCCTGGGAATGCAGGTCTGCATCCACCATTTGAACCTCCATCTGGATCAAAGCCTCTGGTCTGTCAAGGACAGAACTTCCAGCACCTGCTGGATATTTATTATTTTTAGGATTTTTTCCTGTCATACTCAATATTTTCTCATGGTCTAGCCAGATAGATAAAACCTCAGGCCGAGGCCTGGTCATCTGCTTACCTTATCAGCATTGTGATATTAAGCTGAAAGTATGCCAGATTCATACACTTTTCAGTAAAATATTAATGAATGGCCTCAACAATTGAAATTCATATGCTATTAATTTCAGTAGAGTTGTTCATTTAGTATTAATGTGAATATCTCCTCATGAGCCCTGTAATGGGTTTTTCTTTCATTGCAGTTTAATTTTAACTCAACTTTTAATTTACCTTCAATAGCTTTCATATTCTTCAAATCATCAGCCTGTATACACACAATAGTAAAGAAATTCTATTTAAAACCTGAAATGACCTAAGAAGTCAGTTCCTGAAAAATTGCATTCAGGGAAACTGGAAACGATGATAAAAAATAATAACTTTGTGGTCTCTAAACTGCTGTAGTTAATTTAGTGAACTTTTGGTCAATCAAAGAGACTGGAACAGATAATTGGAACACATAAAGATAATTTTATTTAAACAGGTGTCCTGGGCTCAGCAGTAGCAGTCATTTTTCTCCTTCTTGGTAGCTGGTGCAGCACTGTGTTTTCGACTTTTGGCCTGGGAACAGCGCTGATAACACTAAAGTTTTTTAGTTACTGCTCAAATGTTTAGTCTGACCAAGGGCTTTCTGAGTCTCATGCTCTGACAGGGAGGAGGGGAAGCTGAGAAGAAGCAGAGACAGGACACCTGACCCCAACTAGCCAAAGAGGTATTCCGTGCCACAGCACGTCATGCCCAGGATGTGAAAACTGGGGGCCCGAACCTGGAAGAGTGGGTTCACTGCTCAGTCGGGCTTGGTATTGGTTGCAGGTGGTGGGCGGTAGTATTCCCTTGCTGTTTCCCTTGTCATTATTATTATTGGTGGTAGCAGCAGTGATTTGTGTTATACCTTAGTTACTGGACTGTTCTTATCTCAACCTGTGGGAGTTGCATTCTTTTGATTCTCTTCCCCATCCCCCCTGGAGGGGGGGAAAGAAAGAGGAGGGAATGAGTGAGAAAACTGAGTGTGTTATGGCTGGGCTTAAACCATGACAACAGGAATTACATTTCTTGGTCTTTAAATTCTAAATGCTGTTTCTTTTAGCCAATAAACATGATAAATGTTACAACTTCTGTTGTAAAGAAAAAATGTTCATCTGCAATTTTTGGCTTTTGATAAACCATATAGTATCAGGTTTTTATAATCATCAAGCCTCATTATTCTGAATAAATTACAGAAACGTGGATGGTGAATAAATCAGAGTTATATTAGCAGAGATGGCTTCAGGTGTGCCTGAGATTAAGAGCAGCAAAGAAGATGACAGGAGGAGTAGCACGGCTGTGGTATTTATCCAAACTCGATACATGTTGGGCTACTTCCCAAGTTTATCTGGATCATTTCTTTTTCCTCTCTACTAGTGCTTTGCTGCAAAGGGAATACCATGTCTGCACACTTCCCTGAGCTAGGAATTACTGTTCTGTGAATTATAAAGCCTTTAAAATCATATTTCTACCTCTTTCACTGTTCCTCCAACGTAAAGGTGTTATGTAAGATGTGCGTAAAGATTTGTAGAAGAAAGATTGAGAATTTCCAGAAAATCACTGATGACATGGCAAAGTTTGGCTCTTTTAACATGTGATTAGTATCTCCTGGATAAGGTTGCAGATCAGCCTCCTTCCTATAGCGTAATACTGCATATTCTACAAATACAGCATAGAATCATACGATCATAGAATAGTTAGGGTTGGAAATGACCTCAAGATCATCAATTCCAACCCCACTGCCATGGGCAGGGACACCTCCCACTAAACCATGCCATCCAAGGCTATGTCCAACCATGCCTTGAATACTGCCAGCAATGGAGCATTCACAGCTTCCCTGGGCAACCCATTCAAGGGCCTCACCACCCTTACAGCTAAAGAATTTCTTCCTCATATCTAATCTAAACTTCCCCTGTTTAGGTTTGAACCTGTTACCCCTTGTCCTATCACTACAGTCCGTCATGAAAAGTCCCTCCTCAGCATCCCTACAGGCATCCTTCAGATGCTGGAAGGTTGCTATGAGGTCTCCACGCAGCCTTCTCTTTCCCAGGCTCAACAGCCCCAACTTTCTCAGCCTATCTTCATATGGGAGGTGCTCCAGTCCCCTGATCATCCTCGTGGCCCTCCTCTGGACTTGTCCCAACAGTTCCATGTCCTTTTTATGTTGAGAATACCACAACTATGTACAATACTCCAAGTGAGGTCTCAGCAGAGCAGAGTAGAGGGGCAGGATCACCTCCTTTGACCTGCTGGTCATCCTCCTTTTGATGCAGCCCAGCATACGATTTTCTTTCGGGGCCGGAAGTGCACGCTGCTGGCTCATGTTCATTTTTTCATTGACCAACACCTCCAAGTCCTTCTCCGCAGGGCTACTCTGAATCTTTTCTCTGCCCAACCTTTATGAGTGCCTGGGATTGCTCCCACGAAGCTGTGGGACCTTGCACTTGGCATGGTTAAACTTCATCAGGTTGGCATCAGCCCACCTCACAAGTGTGTCAAGGTCCCTCTGGATGGCATTTCCTTCCCTTCAGCGTATCAACCGAGCCACACAGCTTGGTGTCATCAGCAAACTTGCTGAAGGTGCACTCAATCCCACTGTCCATGTCACCAACAAAGACGTTGAACAAGACCGGTCCCAATACCAATCCCTGACGGACACCACACATTACTGGTCTCCAGCTGGACATTGAACCATTGAGCACAACACTTTGCCTGTGGCCATCCGGCTAGTTCTTTATCCACTGAGTGGTCCACCTATCAAATTGATGTCTCTCTGATTTCGAGACAAGGATATCAAACGAGACAGTGTCGAATGCTTTGCACAAGTCCAGGTAGATGGCATCAACTGCTCTAATCCTGTCCATCAGTTCTGTAGCCCCATCATAGAAGGCCACCAGATTGGTCAGGCAGGATTTCCCCTTAGTGAAGCCATGCTGGCTGTCACCAAGCACCTTGTTATTTTTCATGTGCCTTAGCATGCCTTTCAGGAGGATTTGCTCCAAGATTTTGCCAGGCACACAGGTGAAGCTGACTGGTCTGTAGTTCCCTGGATCATCCATTTTCCACTTCTTGAAAATGGGGGTTATATTGCCCCTTTTCCAGTTGTTGGGAACTTCACCTGGCTGTCATGATTTTTCAAATATGATGGACAGTGGCTTAGCAACTTCATTTGTCAGCTCCTTCAGGACCCGTGAATGGATTTCATCAGGTCCCATGGACTTGTATATTTTCAGGTTCCTTAGGTGGTCTCAAACCAGATCCTCTTCTACAGTGGGCCCAGGGTCTTCATTCTCATAGCATAATACTGCATAATCTATAAATTGATCCAGTTTGTATCTATTAGTGCTGTAGGTTAACCATGGCTGGCCAGATGCCCACCAAAGCTGATCTACCACTCCCCTCCTCAACTAGGCAGGGTAGAGAAAATATAATGAAGGGCTTGTGGGTTGAGATAAGAACAGGGAGAGCACTCAGCAACTGTCATCATGGTCAAAACAGACTTGTCTTGTAGAAATTACCTTAATTCATTAAAATCAGAGGATAATGAAAACATAAATACTAAACCTTAAAAACACATTCCTCCCACACCTCCTTTCTTCCAGGGCTTAACATTACTTCTAACTTCTTTACCTCCTCAACTGCAGCTGCAAAGGGAGATGTGGAATTGGGGTTTTGCTCAGTTCCTCATACATTGCCTCGGGGAGGACTCCTGACACTCTTCCCCTTGCTCCACTGTGGGGTTCCTCCCATGGGAGACAGTCGTCCGCAAACTTCTCCAACATGTGTCCTTCCCACGGGCTGCAGTTCTTCATGAACTGCTCCAGCATGTGTCCCTTCTGTGGGCTGCAGTCCTTCAGGAACAGACCGCTGCAGCATGGGTCCCCTGCATGGTTGCAATTCCTACCAGCAAACCTGCTCCAGTGTGGGCACCGTAGGCTTCTTCTGTACCTATCTCATCAGGGCCAGTATTCCGGTTTAAGCCAGCCAGTAATTCTGAACCATGCAGCTGCTCACTCCCTCCCTCCCTTCATTTCCTCTGGCTTCCAGGGATGAGGAGAATCGAAAGAAAGTAAACTCCATGGGTTGACATAAGAACAGTCCAATAACTATAGTACAAAACTGCTACTACCCAAAAGAAAGTAAACTCCATGGGTTGACATAAGGACAGTCCAATAACTATAATACAAAACTGCTACTACCACTAATAATAATAATGATAAGGGAAATTACAAGGAGAAAGACTATGAAACTAATAAAGGAATGAAAAAAACCCAGTAAACACAAGTAATGCACAATACAATTGCTCACCACCCACAGACTGATACACAGCCTGCCCAAGCAGTAATCCCTGCCCTCTGGGTGACTTCCCCCAGTTTATATACTGGACATGATGTGCTGTGGCATGGAATACCCCCTTGGCTGGTTTGGGTCAGGTGTCCTGTCTTTGTTTCTTCCCAGCTTCTTGTGCTTCTCCTCACTGGCAGAGCATGAGACACTGAAAAGCCCTAGATCAGAATAAGCTCTAGTTAGAAAAAAATAAAACATTGACGATTCATCAGCATTGTACTGTAACTACAGTTTTGTTTTGTATCACAAAACGCAGCACTGGAGAAGATACAAGAGAAGAAGAAAAAAAGAAAACTGTTACAAAAGAACTGAGGACAGCCAGACATTGCACTGGAGAGAGAGGTCCCTTCAACATGATGGTACTTCCATTAGGGCTAGGGTTTAGGCTTCAGAGATCTGCAAAGCCTACAGCTCCAGGGACACTGGGGCTGCAGAAGACATGCCAAAGGAAGCAGGGCACAACACTAACCTTGCTGCTTCCAAATATTACTCATATGGGCCAGTGGGGGTGCTGCAGTTGTAGGACTCATCATCATAATGCCAAATTAAATTAGAGTTAGGTTTATGTTTAGAATTCAGTGATAAGCAAAGCCTGCATCTCCTGGAAAAATGGGGTTGCAGAAGACAGGCCAAGATGACAAGGGCACAGCACAGACATTGCTGCTTCCAAAACTTACTTATCTGAGCAAGACATGGTGCTGTGCATGTAAGTCTCATATCCATGGTGGCAGCTAAAATTAGGGTTAGGTTTAAGGTTAGGGTTTGGGCTCAGAAATCCAAAAAGCCTACAGATACAGAGAAACTGGGGATGCAATGGGAGCATGAAACTGCAATATCTTTATTCCATCCACAACTTTCTCATCTAGGCCACCATGGTACTGGGGATGTAGGCTTCATCTCCATGGTGACATCTCAAAATAGGGTTAGGCTTAGGGTTCGGGTTCAAGGATCCACAAAGCGTACAGCTCTAGGGAGACTACAGCTGCAGAAAGCAAGCAAATGGAATCATGGAAGATCACCAGCGTTATTCCGTCCACACATTTCTCATCTGGGCCAACTATTATGCTGGAGATAAAGGGTCATCTCCATTGTGGCTTAATAAATTTTGTTTATTTTTAGGATTCGGGTTCAGAGATCCATAAACCCTATAACACCATGGACACCAAGGCTACAGAAAGAATGCTAAGGGGAGCATGGCAGCAGCACGAACATTATTCCTTCCACAACATTTTCATTTGTGCCAGCCATTGAACTACAGATATACAGACATAGGCCTCCTCTTCGCATTGGCAACTTAAATTAGGGTTGGGGTGCAGAGATCCACAGAGAATACAGCTCCAGTGACAGTGGTTTTGCTAAAAAAGAAAAAAAAAAAAATGGTGACCACAGCACAGTACCAGCATTACTCATTCCACATCATTTTCATCAGGACCAGAAATGGTACTTTGTGTATGCCTCATCTCTATGGTGACAGCTTAGATTAGGGTTGGGTTTAGAATTAGGGTTTAAAAATCCACAAACCCTTCAGTTTCAGGGACACTGGGCCTGCAGACATCATGCCAACGGGAGCTTAATGCACCATCAGCATTGTTGCTTCCACACCATTCTTATATGAGCCAGCCATGGTGCAAGGGATAAGGACCTCATCTCCATAGTGGCAAATTATGTTTATGTTTAGTGTTCAGAGATCCACAAACCCTACAGCACCAGGGAGATGGGGGCAGTAAAAGGCATGCCAAGGGGAGCTTGGAACAGCACCAGCATTATTCCTTCCACACCTTTCACATCTGTGGCAGCCATGGTGCTGGGTACATAATCCTCAAACCCATGGTGGAGGATTAAACTGGGGTGAGTCTTAGGGCTAGGGTTCAGCGATCCCTAAAGCCTACAGCTCCAGGGACACTGGGGCTGCAAAAAACAGCCAAGGGGAGCATGCCACAGCTACAACATTACTCATTCTGCACCTTTTTCAGTTAGACCAGCAGTGGTGCCTTGGGATGTTAGTCCCATCTCTCTGTGGCACCTTAAATTAGGGTTAGTCTTAGGGTTAGGGTTTTGGGATACAGACAGCCTAAAGCTCCAGGGATATTGGGGCTGCAAAAGACATGCTAAGGGGTGCTTGGCTCAGCACCAACATTGTTCCTTCCACAATTCTCCCAGCTGAACCACGAATAGTGTTGCAGTACAGGCCATCTCTCCATGTTGCGACTTACTTACACTAGGGTTAAGCTTAAGGTTCAGGTTCAGAGATCCATAAGGCCTACAGCTCCAGGGACACTGCTGGCTCTAAAGAGCATATCAAGGTGAGCTTGGCACAGCACCAGCATTACTGTTTCTGCACCCTTTTCCTTGAAGCCATCCACGGTGCTTGGTGACGTAGGCCTCATTTCTATGGTGGCGGGTTAAATTAGGTGTGGCAGGGTAGTTGGAATGGCCAGAAAACAGCCACATGAGAGGCAGAGAGTTTAAGCAGCAAGTGAGTTACTTTATTACGAAGAGCTCCTGTTTATATATCCTTTTGCATAAAGTGATACAATCTCATTGGTCAAGCAGAGCATAATACAAACTTATTGGTCAAGCATAGCATAATACAAACTTATTGGTCAAGCACAGCATAATACAAACCTATTGGTCAAGCATAGCATAGTACAAACTTATTGGCTAACAGTTTGTTATTCTATTTATGGTTGGTTGTTGATACACTGTTCAAAAAATTTTTACTTCAGTCAACAGAGACTTTCTAACTTCCCTGTTGTATGGTTCCAGGCTCCGGGTTTCTTCAGTCCTGTTTTCTTGCCATGTCATCATAACCCCCCATGTTTTCACAATCCCCTACAATTAGTGTTAGGTTTAGGGTTAGGTTTCAGGAATGCACAAAGCCTGCAGCTCCATGGACAATGGGGCAGAAGAAACATGCTAAGGGGAGCTTGACACAGCACCAATATTAATCCTTCAACACCTTTTTCATTTGGGCCAGCCATGATGGTAGGGGACACAGGCCTCATCTCTATGGTGGTTGTTTAAATTAGGGTTAGGCTTAAGGTTAGGGTTCTGAGATGCACAAAGCCTACATGTCCAGGGACACTGGGGCTGTAAAAGTCATGCCAAGGGGAACTTGGCACAGTGCCAGCATTACTCCTTCCACACCTTTTTCATTTTGGCCAGTGATGTCATTCTGGGAGGTAGGCCTTGTGTATGGTGGTGTGTTAAGGTTAGGCGTAGGGTTTGTAGCAAATTGTGTAGGATGCCTGTAAAATATCTATCCTCAGACATATTCAGAACTTGCCTGAACAAAACTCAGAGCAATCTCTTCTACCTTAAAAGTCAGTGCTGTCTTGAACAGGAAGTTTTCCTTAAGGGGTTTAGGAATCCTTCCCTAACATACTTTCTTTTTAGTGATGCTTTGCTGCTTTTTAGCCATAGAAGTGAAGAACTGTCCCTCTAACAGCTGTGGCCTTTAATATTTACAGAAAATTCTGCTGGAGTTCTTGGCCAGCAACCATCATCCATCGAGCTGCTTAACTCAGACTCTTTGACCACTGGTGACTAGAATATGCTGAAGCAGACAAACATAATTGTCCTGGGTTTGACAGTAGCAATCATTTTTCTCAGTCTTAGTAGCTGGTGCAGTGCTGTGTTTTTGACTTTCATCCTGGTGTCGTGGTTTAAGTCTCTAAAACTCACGAAAGTCACTCACTCACTCACTGCCCCTCTTTCTTCCCCCAGTCCTGGGGAAATGGGGAGGAGAATCAAAAGAATTCAACTCGCACAGGTTGAGATAAGAACAGTTTAGTAAATAAGGTATAACACAAATCACTACTGCTACCATCAATAATAATACAAGAGAAATAAAAGGAAAGAGAATACAACTGCTCACCAAGCCCGACCCAGCCAGTGCACTCCCCAGCAGTGAACCCCCCAATACCAAAAACCCGACCATGCATGGCACCCCCCGTCCACCACCACACCCTTCTGGGACTCTGCTCTCTCCGTCTTCACCTCCTGGACATGACGTGCTGCGGTATGGAATAACCTCTTGTTATGGGTTTGGCTTCCCCCCTCCCCACCCGCAGAGTCTCATGTTACGCCAGGAAAGAGAGAAAAGCTGGGGGAGGGCAGACAGGGTGCCTGACCCAGACTGACCAATGAGGTTATTCCATACCACAGCACGTCATGCCCAGGAGGTAGGATTCGGGGGGAGGGCTCTTGCAGCACGGAGGTCTCTGGTAGCGGCGCGCGGTCTCTCGGCTCGGTTGGGCGGCAAAGCGGTTGTATCCTCTCCCTTTGCATTTACTTTGTCATTATTGTTGTTGGTGGTGGCAGTAGTGATTTATATTGTATCTTAGCTACTGGACTGTTCTTATCTCAACCCGTGGGAGTTACATTTTCTTCAGTTCTTCTCCCCATTTCCTCCCCATCGGGGGGGGGGGGGGGGGCAGGAAAAGGAGGGAGAAGTGAAATTTACGGCTTAAACCACGACAGTTTCTGGCACCCAACATGGGGCACTTAAGGGTTGAGATAAAGACAAAATAGCCACTCGTCACAATGCTGATTTATTGGCTCTCAAAGTTGTTGCTCTGGTTCTCACAGTTTCAGTGTATGATACTTTACTTACAGCCGGTTCTTATCTTAACGTTTTTCAGATCTGGGTTTTGGGTTAAGATTCATGTTACATTATACTGTATTGCACGAATTGTTAATACAATAGACTCAGTGATCATGAGACAGACCTGGTTTGTGTTTCCAGTGTGGCCACCAACTCTATACTTTGGGAGGTATATAATGGAAGTTTTTAGCAATTACACGCCTCTTTTCACCTCCTCGAGTGGTCAGCCTGTGAAGGAGGCATTTTTTTGTGCTCCCAGCGCCCCCAGCAGGCCAGTTTACAAGCACTGTTTGAGAATTCTGAAGGTTTTGAATGGCCTTTAGATACCCTTGAGATCTGCCTACTGGTGGTGACGGGAATTATCATGTTGGCACACATACTGAATATGTTGTACTCACAACTATTTAGTCTGGTCCGGAGAGTTAAGCAGAGTGGGGTGTGGGCCATGTCTGGGGTTAGACCACAATCCAGGATGGCTGAGAGATTTTCCCCAAGGCTGGACAGTCATGAGTGGCAGGGTGTGTGGGATAGTATGGGCAAGTATCTAGGCCAGTGGGCCCCTCCAGTGCTTTGGAACTTCACCAATGAACAAATGCAAAACCCAGAAAAATTAGTAAAACATTTAAAGGAGGTGTGTGATCATTCTGGTCACACCAGAGATGGACAAATCATGGCAACGTGCTGGGGCTTGGCTTATGCTTACAGAGCCTTGTTTAACACTGTCCAGCATCTTCAAAAGGAAAAAAACGTCTCTGGATCTGAGGGCGGAGTAATGGACAGCACAGTTAATCCAGCTCCAAGTACAGCAGCTACATCACCAACAGAGACAGGTACAGCCACGACTCAAACCCCAGTGACAAGTACGGCAGCTACCCAAACCACAGTAATAATCACTGCAGCTAAACCAGAAGACCAACTCATACCAATATCGGTTGCACCTGTATGCAAGAGGAAAAACAAAGAAGAGGAAGGAAAGATGAACCAAGACAAAGAAACATTACCACCTGGGACAGCATCTGACCAGGAGTTATTACCACATGATGAAGAAGAAGAAGAAAAGGAAGAGATGACTTCTCGATCTCGGACCTCAACCGAGCTACGGAATATGCGAAAAGACTTTACCTGTCAGCCAGGGGAGCACATCATCACCTGGCTGCTCCGATGCTGGGACAATGGGGCCGACGGTCATGAACTAGAAGGTAGTGAAGCCAAACAGCTGGGATCACTTGCCAGGGAAGGGGGAATTGACAAAGCAATTGCAAGAGAGAAAAAGTCCCTCAGCCTTTGGAAGCGGCTCTTGGCAGCTGTGAAAGATAGGTTTCCATACAAGGATGATGTTATGAGTTGTTCGGCCAAGTGGACTACTCTAGAGAAAGGCATCCAGTCTCTGAGAGAATCAGCCATTGTAGAGATGATCTATATCACTAAGCCGAATGTTGGGGATATACCCATAGATCCAGATGAAGTCGAATGTACACGACCCATGTGGTGGAAATTTACACGAAATGCACGCCAATCATATGCCCATTCATTGGCAACAATAACCTGGAGTGACATAAGACCACCAACAGTGGATGAAATGATTTATAAACTCCGAGAGTTTGAAGACAATCTCACCCCTTCCATCATCTCAGGTGTGGAAAAACTGTCCCAGAACCTCCAACAATTGAGAGATGATCTATCCAGCTCCTCACGTGTACCAACACACGTCTCAGCTGTTAACAGAAGGCGTCCCACTGTTCGAGAGAGAAGATATAGAAGTTATACACCACGAGCCACCCTATGGTTTTACCTGCAGGATCATGGAGAAGATATGATGGAGTGGGATGGAAAGCCTACTTCAGTTTTGGAGGAAGGGTGTGAGAACTGAAGGAGAGAGCAAAGGTCAAGTCTGATCAGCCCATGAAGGCTGCTTCTTCAGTCTCTGGTGAGCAGGTTCCCAGATGGAGTGGAAGAGCAGATTTTACCTCAGCTCCTCTGATGAAGAAGAATAATCCGTCTCTACAAGACGTGAGTGACCAATGTGATGACTAATAGAGGGGCCCTGCTTCCAGCCAGGTGGAGGTAGGGGACAATCGAACTTATTGGACTGTATGGATCAGATGGCCTAGCACATCAATCCCACAGAAGTATAAGGCTCTAGTAGATACCGGTGCACAGTGTACTCTGATGCCCTCAAGCTGTCAAGGGGTGGAACCTATTTCTATTTCTGGAGTGACAGGAGGATCCCAAGAGTTGACTGTACTGGAGGCTGAAATCAGCCTGACTGGGAGGGAATGGCAAAAACACCCCATTGTGACTGGTCCAGAGGCTCCATGTATGCTTGGCATAGATTACCTCAGGAGAGGGTACTTCAAAGACCCAAAAGGGTACCGATGGGCTTTCGGTATTGCTGCTTGGAAGACAGAGGAAGTGGAGCAGCTGTCCACCTTGCCTGGTCTCTCAGAGGATCCTTCTGCTGTGGGGTTGCTGAAGGTCGTAGAACAACGAGTGCCAGTCGCGACCACAACAGTGCACCGGCAGCAATATTCGCACCAACCGAGGACTCCCTGATTCCCATCCATAAGCTGATCCGTAGATTAGGAGAGTCAAGGAGTGATCAGTAGGACCCACTCACCCTTTAATAGCCCCATATGACCAGTGCGAAAGTCTAATGGAGAGTGGAGACTAACAGTAGGACTATCGTGGCCAGAACGAAGTTACCCCATCCTTGAGTGCTTGCCATACCGGACATGCTAGAGCTTCAGTATGAACTGGAGTCAAAGGCAGCCAAGGGGTATGCCACGACTTGATATTGCCAATGCTTTTTTCTCAATTCCTCTGGTTAGCAGAGTGCAGGCCACAGTTTGCTTTTACTTGGAGGGGCATACAGTACACTTGGAACCGACTGCCCCAGGGGTGGCAAACAGAGCCCTACCATCTGCCATGGACTGATCCAGACTGCACTAGGAACAGGGGTAAGCTCCAGAACACCTGCAATATGTTGATGACATCATTGTGTGGGATGATACAGCAGAAGAAGTCTTTGAGAAAGGGAAGAAAATAATCCAAATCCTGCTTGACAGCCGGTTTTGCCATAAAACAGAGTAAGGTCAAGGGACCTGCACAGGAGATTCAATTTTTGGGAATAAAATGGCAAGATGGACGTCGCCAGATCCCCACAGATGTGATCAACAAGATAACAGCAATGTCGCCACCAACTAATAAGAAAGAAACACAAGCTTTCTTGGGTGCTGTGGGGCTCTGGAGGATGCACATCCCAAAGTACAGTTTGATTGTAAGCCCTTCTCCATTATGTGACCCGGAAGAAGAATGATTTTAAATGGGGCCCTGAGCAACAACAAGCCTTTGAACAAATTAAATGAGAGATAGTTCGTGCAGTAGCCCTCGGACCAGTCCAGACTGGGCCAGTTGTTAAACATGTACTGTATACTGCAGCTGGGGAGAACGGTCCTACCTGGAGCTTCTGGCAGAAAGCTCCAGGGGCAACTCGAGGTTGACCCCTCGGTTTTTGGAGTTGGGGATACAGAGGATCTGAGGCAAGCTATACCCCAACTGAAAAAGAGATATTAGCAGCCTATGAAGGGGTTTGAGCTGCTTCGGAAGTGATTGGCACTGAAGCACAGCTCCTCCTAGCACCCCGGTTGCCCGTGCTGGGCTGGATGTTCAAAGTCAGGGTCTCCTCTACACATCTGCAACCGATGTTCCATGGAGTAAGTGGGCTGCACTAATTACACAATGCACTCAAATAGGAAACCCCAGTCGTCCAGGAATTCTAGAATTCATCATGGACTGACCAGAGGGCAAAGCTTTTAGAATGTCACCGGAAGAAGAGGTGATGCGTGCTGAAGAGGCCCCATCATATAATGAACTGTCAGAAAGTGAAAAGCAGTATGCCTTGCTTACTGATGGGTCCTGCTTTACTGTGGGAAAGCACCGTAGATGGAAGGCAGCCATCTGGAGTCCTCAACATCAAGTTGTAGAAACTGCTGAAGGGGAGGGTTAATCGAGTCAGTTTGCTGAGGTGAAAGCCATTCAGCTGGCCTTGGACATGGCTGAATGAGAAAAGTGGCCAGTACTTTGTCTCTATACTGACTCATGGATGGTGGCAAATGCCCTGTGGGGGTAGTTGCAGCAATGGAAGCAGAGCAACTGTCACCGCAGAGGTAAACCCATCTGGGCTGCTGCACTGCGGCAGGATAGCACTGTCTGGGTGCAGAACCTGGTGGTCAAAGTATGCCACGTAGATGCTCATGTACCCAAGAGTCGGGGCACTGAGAAACACCAGAACAACCAACAAGTGGATAAAGCTGCTAAAATTGAAGTGGCTCAGATGGACTTAGATTGGCAACATAAGGGTGAATTATTTTTGCCCGGTGGGCCCATGACACTTCAGGCCATCAGGGCAGAGATGCAACATACAGATGGTCTCGTGATCGAGGTGTGGACTTAACAATGGATACCATTGCCCAGGTTATTCATGACTGTGAAACATGTGCTGCAATTAAGCAGGCTAAACAGTTAAAGCCCTCTTTGGTATGGAGGACGATGGCTGAAGTACAAATATGGGGAGGCTTGGCAGATTGATTATATCACACTCCCACCAACCCGCCAAGGCAAGCGCCATGTGCTTACCATGGTGGAAGCAACCACCGGATGGCTTGGAAACATACGCTGTGCCCCACGCCACTGGCCGAAACACTATCCTGGGCCTTGAGAAACAGATTTTGTGGCGACACGGCACACCAGAGAGAATTGAGTCAGACAATGAGACTCATTTCCAGAACAGCCTGATAGATACTTGGGCCAAAGAGCATGGCATTGAATGGGTATATCACATCCCCTACCATGCACCAGCCTCTGGGAAAATCGAACGGTACAATGGGCTATTAAAAACTACACTGAGAGCAATGGGTGGTGAGACTTTCAAACATTGGGATACACATTTATTAAAGGCCACCTGGTTGGTCAACACCAGAGGATTTGCCAACAGAGCTGGTCCAGCCCAGTCAGAACTTCTACATACTGTGGAGGGGGACAACGTTCCTGTGGTGCACATAAAGAATTTGCTGGGGAAGACAGTCTGGGTTATTCCTGCTTCAGGTAAAGGCAAACCCACTCATGGGATTGCTTTTGCTCAGGGACCCGGGTGTACTTGGTGGGTAATGTGGGAAGATGGGGAAGTCCGACGTGTACCTCAAGGAGATTTGATTTTAGGAGAAAACAGCCAATGAACTCAATTGCATGCTGTTGCTTGCTATGTAATTTGTTTTTTTATAGCCCATCAACTAGATGTCTTCAAGTCACCCGCGACTGACCCTCAGACCATCACCCCAACAAAGAACGAACTTTGATGAAACCAGACGAGTTCTGCAGTAATGGAACAATCAGCATCAACAGGCAACGATCCAACACTGCACACAGCCTCCCCTACTCTGAAAGACTGTTACAAAAGGTGGAGCCTGACATCACGGACTGGATGGACTCAGCAGCTTTATAGGGATTGGTCGGGGCACTAAGGGATTATATCTCTCCATCTGTGTGTGAGTGTGGATGTATATGTACATATATATATATGGGATGATATTTTGAAAATGTGGGATCTGAGCATGATGTGAATGGTATGGAATAAGGGGTGGATTGTTATGGGTTCGGCTTCCCCCCCCCCCCCCCCCCCAGAGTCTCATATTATGCTGGGAAATAGAGGAAAGCTGGGGGAGGGGAGACAGAGTGCCTGACCCAGCCTGACCAATGAGGTTATTCCATACCACAGCACATCATGCCCAGGAGGTAGGATTCGGGGGGGGACTCTCACGGCACGTGGTCTGGGGAGCGGCGCATGGTCTCTCTCGCGGCGCGCGGTCTCTCAGCTCGGTTGGGCGGCAAAACGGTTGTATCCTCTCCCTTTGCATTTACTTTGTCATTATTATTGTTATTGGTGGTGGCAGTAGTGATTTGTATTGTATCTTAGTTACTGGACTGTTCTTATCTCAACCCGTGGGAGTTACATTTTCCTCGGTTCTTCTCCCCATTTCCCCTCCATCGGGGGTGGTGGTGGTGGTGGTGGTGGTGGAGTGGGTCGGGAAAGGAGGGAGAAGTGAAATTTACGGCTTAAACCACGACACGTCTTTGGTCAGTTTGGGTCAGGTGTCCTGTCTCTGCTTCCTCCTGGCTCCCCCTCCTCCCTGGCATAGCATGAGACTCAGAAAGTCCTTGGCCAGACCAAAACATTACCAAGCAGTAATTGAAAACACTGGTGTTATCAGCGCTGCTCCCAGGCCCTAAATCAAAAAACACATTGCTGCACCAGCTACCAAGAGGAGAAAAAACGACTGCTACTGCTGAACCCATGACACCTGGGAAGAGTGCTGATAACACCGATGGCTTTAGTTGCTGCTCAGTAATGTTTACTCTGACCAAGGACTTTCTGAGTCTCATGCTCTGCCAGGGAGGAGGCGAAGCCAGGAAGAAGCAGAAAGAGGATATCTGACCCAAATTAGCCAAAGAGGTATTCCATATCACAACACGTCATGCCCTGTATATAAACTGGGGGCAGTTAACCGGAAGGGCTAGATCACTGCTGGGGATGGGCTGGGTATCAGGTTGTATTCTCTTCCCTTTTCATTTCCCTTATCATTATTGTTGGTGGCAGCAGTAGTGGATTTGTGTTATACCTTAGTTACTGGACGGTTCTTATCTCAACCCATGGGAGTTGCATTCTTTTGTTTCTCCTCCCCTTCCCTCTGTGACTGGGGAGAAGAAGAGGAGGGAGTGAGTGGGCAGCTGTGTAGTTCTGGGTTGCCAGCTGTGCTTAAACCATGACAATAATATAATGCAAATTAGAGAACATTATGAAAATTACTTTCATTCTGAATTTGTTTTGAGGGAATCACATGCATCATTGTAGCCATTCACTGAAAACATCTGTTTGGAAGAAACTAAAAGCAACTAAGAAAGATTTTCAAGTGTATTAAAAAGAAGTAGAGATCATCAAGAGTCAGACACTTATGCATAGCTCTTCTTATGATCTGAACTGTAACTATTTAATTTACTCTGTTTTTTACAACAGGGTTAATGGAATGTTGTGATCAACCTACTGAATTAAAAGGTATTTCTAAGAGTAGTTTTCTATCTGTAGGATTTCTGATGTCTTAATGAACTCAGTAGACAAACTCATTCAGTATAGGATGGTTAGAGTATCAGAATTATGCTTTGTTGACTGCCTCAGTAATTTGATGTTTTTTGTTCCAAACATCAAATGTACACTTTCTGCCTTTTCACCGCATTTATCTGTAAGTGCTATATGCCCTGGATTTCACAAATTGCCAGGCATATTTATTGTGGGAGTGTAGCTCTATGCTTCCAATTCCCTTTCCATTTAGAATTGCTAATTAGTTATCTCACGGTTTAAGATGATATGCCATAGATTACAAGTTATTTCAGAGTACTTATAAGCTAGATGAAGAGAAGCTGAAAAACAGGTGTCTGCCTTTTGATTGGATGCTGTGCTAGAAATTAAGAAAAAATAATGATCACTGAAGAAGAAAGCTGGAGAGAGATCTTTCCCTCAATGTGTAAGTACCTCAACATGTAAGTGCACCCAGTATGCTTGACATTTTAGCAAGAAAGCACATCCACCTCTTTTTAGACATTCAAACTAAAACAATATGTCAGTGAAAGTGTAGGATACCAGTAGACACTTAAGGAGTTGTCTTATACAAGATATCCTTTATACTGTTCAAAATTTGAACACTGTAGAGGAAGCTGAGGTCTGAATTACATAGTCGGTTTTTATCCCAGTCTTGAAGATGAACTATGCCCAAATTTGGGGTTCTAAATTAATTGTGCTGTGTCTTTCTCTGGTTTTAAACATTAAAAGCATGGTATGCTTAACTGTATGGATTAAAACTCTTGCCTCTAGGACAATCTATACATTCCACCAAGTCAAGAAAAGCCTTAAACATCTGATGTGCAAAATCCTTTTGCATCAAATAATTTCACTAAGAATCAGCTCTTTTTAAAGAGCAAATATATATAGGGCCAGAGAGAATTTGCTTATTTTTTAATGTCATTCCTTTAGCTGGAATGACTCCCAAAAGCCTTGTTGGGAAATTTTCCTGAAAAAGACACCTATAATGTTCTACTCCACACACATTCATAGACGAGTTCTCTCCAAAAATAGAGGGAATAAACAAGAACTTTTAATCTTCCTTGAACCTTTTTAGTCACCTCCAAAGTTAGCCAGCATCATTTTCAAAAGCATAAACCAACTTTTCTCTCTTGTCAATAATCACTCCTTGAAATTTCCCAGAAAAAAACCAACCAAACAAAACAAACAAAAAGCCACACAGTAGTTGGAATCTTCTGCCATTTCTCAGCTTTTGTAGGTGCACAGCACAGAACTCCAGTTTCTGCAATCTGTAGCTACCCTTTCTGTTCTTATAGAGCATAAGGCTTGAAGTTTAGCTGAAATTGAGACTGCTCTGAAAGCCACAGGAGCCCTGGCTTGAAAAGAATGTTTCCATGACATTCATGCCATTTGCATGTTACCCACGGCATTGTAGACACTTGGGCTGTGTGACTCATGCTGCCAGGGAAATCAGTTGTCACCAAAGCCAGAAAGAGACAGATAAATCTTTGGGATCCTATGCGATACTGCTGATAGAGTTGTTAGCTCTGCAATGTTGCTGCATTCCACCCCACCACTACTAGCAACAAATTCAACTGAAATGTTGGATTAGTTTAACTGTTATTACATAGTATATGTCCAGTGCAATTTTGTCTATTAATAAACATTTAATAATTAAATGCTGAGAATTTTCAGTATTGAATTTTTGAGTTTGCCATCTCATTCTGAGTAAGAATATTATTTTTCTAGAAAAAATCCCATCTCACATAAAATTTCAATTTCCTCATCACTTTTTGAAAAACACATTTAGAACTTTATATCAGAGTGTCATGGTTTAAACCCAGCCAGTAACTTAGTACCACGCAGCCACTTAGTCGACTCTCCTTTCTCTTCCCCCCACCCTGGGCAGGATCAGAAGGAGAATCAAAAGAGTGTAAAATCTGCAGGTTGAGATAAGAACAGTTTAATAACTAAAATAAAGTAAAATATAGGGAACAGTTGGATGCCCCAAAGTAGCACATAATAAAAGATGTACAGAAAATTCATGTTTTTTTGAACTGGCAGCTGAAGACCTAGGAGAATGTCTTAGGACATTAGCAATAGTATTAAATCCTATGTGTGGGCACGTGAATAAATTCCTCAATGCTATATAAGTTACTGATTTGTACTGTCTCACAATCAGCAGTTAATGTCTGAAAAAGAGACAGAAGAATCTTTTAATGGCTTTATTCAAATACAGGGAGTGTCCACAGGCACATTCCCCTGCAGCGTTTCTCAATTCAGTCAGAGGACTCAGCCTCTTTTAACTTTACCCACCTGGCCAGGTGCAGCCCTCTCTCTTTCTCCATTGGCTAAGGTACTGGGGATATGCAGACTTCCCAATACGGCTACTACAAGTTCTTTCTCAGTATGTATCCTTCCTCACTTCACGGCCGTAAACTTTCCAGTTTTACAACATTTTGCTATTTGCTGATAACACTCTTTTTGTGAAGGCACAGCTGTCTCTGTTCCTGTGCTGTTTGCTGTTTACACAATTTCCCTGACCTATGTAAAGACATCCTTATTCCCTGTTTTCCCAACTTCTCTGATCTATTTGTAAAGACATCCTCATTTCCTGTTTCCATCCCAAATTGATTGTTTTAAGATACGTGCCTAATGCTAACAAATCCTCTCTTCAGTATCCTGAAAAATATATGCTAATTTTGTTTATTTTCCACAAATCTAAACCAGATAATTTTCTCAAAATATGAATTCTGGTTTAACATAAGAGGGAAAATGAAGAACATTTACAAAATGTTTACAGCTTCCACATAAATTTCACAGATTATCAGTCTGTTTAAAGATCTGGACACTATTTCACACAGTTTGTGGACATTTCCTCATTTAAAGCTGCCCTTAGTAAGTAAACAAGACATTTGCTGCAGTTTCTTCAATTTTGATAGCATATCAAATTATTTTGGTGCAACAAAATCAAACTACAGTGCAACTTTAGCAAGATAGAATGTCTATAAACATGAAGGCTAAATAAGGATAACAAGAGCATCGTGGTAAACTCTAAAAAGATATGTAATCAATCACTGATACAGCTCATGTATGCACTTACACTGGATAGTATGTCTTTATTCAGTGACAATTTATTGCAAGTACTTCTCTCAAAAAAGGCTCTCATTGGACACATTCACAATTAAGTGGGAGTTATGGCTTCTATCTCTCAGCCATTACCACATTTGGGCAAAATAGCGTCTGTTGCCTTTTTATTACCAATATATGTATAATTCCATAGTTGGCTTCTTGCAAATGCAAACATACACCTTTGAAAATATATAGTCAGATTTTTGAAGATCACATTCCACAGCAACAAATGTCTTAGAAAGATTACTAAAAGTAGGATTTATCCTCCTTTTTTTTTTCTTTACTTTTTATGATTGCGTCAGTTTTGCATTATTAAATTTAGAGGTAAAATAGTTCAAAATTGTGTTAGAGTGATGGTATTCACTGAAGAACTGAGTGAAACTGGATTGTTGGATTAAACACTACACAAAGTCATTATTACACATAGGGGGTGGTGGTGGGGAAAACTCAACACATAAAAGAAAACCAGAGACTAACTGACACAGTAGACACTCCATAGATTACTAAAACCAATTAAACACATGAACAGATCTTCACAAATGGAGCTAAGATGAATAGAAATGTCAAAGAGAGATTCATTATAAAAGACACTACCATAAAGCCAAAAAAACCCTACAATATTTGCTACATTTTTCATGCTTCTTACAACAAAGTATTTCCTTGCTACTATGCTTCAGATTTGGACATTGGATCTCTTTTAAAAATAACATATATGAAATTTTACTGTAAGGTATGTAATATTTATTAAAAAAACCTCTCTAGATTTTATTACAACAAGCTTGCTTGCTTGCGTATTTTATTTTATTTTATTTCTTTCACCTTAAACATCTTTCTCTGGAGGGCTCGGAGAGACAGATGACAGCAGATATGGAGAAATGCAGGCTGGCATCTATCTTAATTGACTGGTGCAATGTAATATTGTTGCCAGTTTTTATTTGTCTGAAGTAGCCATAAGAATGAGGTCTAAAATAAGTTTGTGAGAAAGACGATAATTTGGCCAAAACAAGTAGAAGACTTTGCAAACAAAATTATGTGAAAACTGAGGGTTCCTGGGAAAAGGACACGCCCATTATAGGAATATGAGAAACTTTTTTCAGTTAATACGTAAAAATGCTACACCACGTGTTCCCAGATGTTAAGATTCCTGACAGCTAACTTAGCTCTAGCAGAAACCAATATTGCACCATCCAGTGAGTCTAGAGTAGTCTATAAGCAAGGCTCTAGCACTGTTTATGAGAGGGGTTCATTGTCTGTAGACACCATGACCTGAAGCAAGACCAAACCCAGAAACCATGTACCTATTTCTCCCCTATCAAACAGATTAAAATTTAGATAAGATCAAAGTTCTTGAGAACCAGAATAATTACAAGAACACAACCATTTCAACAGCTGTCTGATCACTTCTTCTGTCAGAAAACACAAATTCAAAGGTGAGTAAAGCAGCCAAGAGTGCATTATACAATATAGATGAACACTCAAAAAAAAAAAAATCTGCTGTGCCCTTGAGTAAGTAGCAAGTTTTCAGGCTAGTAGTGGAGGCAGAATAAGTCTAACTGGACTTGGTAAGGTTCAACCTGTAGCTTGTGAAAGGCTGATTAGTCCAAGAGATGGTATTTGTACTCATTTTCCAATGGAAACTTTCCACTTCGTATATTCCATACTTTTTTTCCCCTTTAGTTTCTTCCCAAAAATTTTGAAGTTGAACACTCTTTCTACTGTGCAAGGCACATACTTTCCTCCCATTCTTTTTTTCCTCTTCAGTTTTGTATTAAATATATATATATTTACTGATAATACATATTTGCTTAGGCCAGAATGTTTCTTCTCACTACTATAAATGTCCTAGCAAACTCAGTAACCACAGAAAGATAAGCTATTTCAGCAAATCATGACTAGTTTCCCAAAGGATATTGTTGTCAAGTTTACAAGTTAAAATCAAAAGAACTTGCAAGCTCTCTACACTTATTCTATTTTAATCTATAGTTATTACATGAATTTGACATTTTTTCAATAATGTCTAAAATGATGTCCTGGGTTCAGCAGTAACAGTCATTTTTCTCCTTCTTAGTAGCTGGTGCAGCGCTGTGTTTTTGATTTTGGGCCTGGGAACTGTGCTGATAACACCAATGTTTTCAGTTTCTGCTTAGTAATGTTTTGGTCTGACCAAGGACTTTCTGAGTCTCATGCTCTCCCAGGGAGGAGAGGAAGCTGGGAGGAAGCAGAGGCAGGACACCTGACACAAACTGACCAAAGAGGTATTCCATACCACAGCATGTCATGCTCAGGATATGAAAACGGAGAGCAGAGACCTGGAAGGGGGGTTCTCTGCTGTGGCTGGGCTGGGTATCAGTGGTGAACATTTGTATTCTCTTTCCTTCTATTTCTCTTGTCATTATTATTATTGGTGGTAGCAGCAGTGGTTTGTGTTATACCTTAGTTACTAAACTGTTCTTATCTCAATCTGTGGGAGTTGCATTCTTTTGATTCTCCTCCCCATCCCCCCGGGAGTGGGGGCAAGAAGGAGGGGGGAGTGAGTGAGCAAACTGGGTGAGTTATAGTGGCTTAAACCACGACAAATGGCTAAATGGTGGAAGAGTGTTACCCAAATTACCTCATTGCTCCTTATAGGCAAAGTTCTCCTTTAAGGCAACTGCAAGTTGTACCAGCCTTGGCATAAAAACAGTGACATTCTCTTTCTGTGTTCCCTGTCTTCCACAACTGACTTCACATTAAGGTGACAAATAACAGTCCTACTGCTTGAAAGCCAGCCATTCTCCCCATGTTCTCTACATGTCTGAAATGAATCATTACACATCACCCTACAGAAATTTATCTTGGGTTTTTTTATAAATCCAATAGTATTTAAATTAAAGAAACACTAAAGAAGGGCAAGTTTCTTCCTCACAGAAAGGGCCTTTAATTTCTATATGCATAGTATCACCAATTGTGAATGGCAGAATTGCTACACTATGAAATAGTGTCTCCTTTAAAATATTTCCTTAGTTTAAAAAAACATTTCATAACTTAGTTTCAATAAATCCTGTTGTTTATCAATTTCAGTGAAAAACTATTTAGAAAAAAAAAAAGTAAGCTCAACAAAATTGCAGTAATGCAATTCTGCTCTTAAATTCCATTTTGGATGCAAATTTTTTTCTTCTTATGTGGTATTCTGTCTACTATTTCAGATTCTGGCTATTATCTCTCATTTTGGAGATTTCAAGCACATGGATCTGTGAGAATTTTCCAACTGCTCCAATTTTAGTTACTGTATTTCACATTAGAAAGTGTGTAAATTTGGCAGTCCAATACTGTTCTGCTGACAGGCAGGGTACATAAAAAAAACAGCCACACACTAGCTCTGTAACATGCACAGTTTATTAAACAAGCACACTAAAGCAAATAAGCATGCTAATGCAAATTGGGTATATATCTGTATATATATAGTAAATAACTATAGTAAAGCAAATCATATATATACATATAAAGTAAAGCATGGAGGAAAATTAGCAATGAATGAAATCATTGCTGCATAGAGAATAGTGATTAAGAAGAAATACATCACCAATCACCACTGAATCATCATTCAGGCTCACACTTCAAACTGGGAAGCTCCGCTGTAGCTGATGGTAGGAGTCTCAGGTAATTGTGAAAATTCTTATGCAGTGCATCCACCTATAAGTGAAGCTCAGATTCGGCTGCAAGAGGGTCCCGCTTTTGTACCCTTAGAAAAACAACCAGCTTTATGCCAGATCTGTAATTGTTTACTCGTGGGGCTGTGCAGTTTCTCATGATCTCCCTATTCTCCACGCTGAGTGTGTTGGCCAGACATCCCAGTGCAGCCAAGAATGAAGGTCCTAGAACATCTGCACCTCAATGTTTTCCTGCTTCTTTCCAACAAACAGTCATGATGAACACACACATATATACTCTACCAAATATACTTTGACAAAAGAACCCATAAACTTTTTATGTATCTCAGCCATGAGAGGGAATCAGCTCTCAGCTAGGCTCCCATCCATTACAAATACTGATACAGAAGGAAATTGTGGAAGAAGGGAAAAGGGATGAAAAAGATATTTCTGATGAACTTGACAAGATGATTTTTCCAAAAAGTTCTATATTCTGTGGAAATTCTTGTCATCTTTATACGGGAAGTGAGTCATCCAGAAGTATTTTGAAGTGTGTTTGCTACTGTTTCAGAGAAAAAAGTCTGACATCTGAGATCCGCTTTATAGATTAGGTGAATGCAACTAAGATATTTGAGAGGATTTTCTTTCTCTAATTCATATATTTATGAAAAAAAAAGTATTCTCATAAACAAGGTTTAAAACTTTGTCACCAGCTTTGATCTCAGAACCTTCAGTTCAGTTCTGTTTAAGTAAGAATCCAAAAGTCTGAAATATGTAAAAATCAGAAAGCATAGAAAAATACAAACCACATAAACCTAATATGTGTCTTCTTCAGACTTGCCAAGTAATTTTATTTAATGTAGATTTCATTTAATGTAGATTTAATTTCATTTTTAATTTAATTTCATTTTTAATTTAATTTCATTTTTAATTTCATTTAATGTAGATTTTAATCCTCAGTTTTCATGAATATGGAAAACATTGAAACCTAGAAACCAGAAAATTGGTAGATAAATTTAAGTCTAGAAAAAAGTCCATATTATCTGGATGCTCATCTCACATATCTTTCCAAGTAAATTTTACATTTCAATGTGTCATTGAATATTCTTTACAATTTCCCAGTGAATTAACAATTTTTAGTTTAATGTAATAAAACAGGGGACAGGGTTGTTTGTTGTTTTTTTCCCTAGGAATTCTGGCATTTGCCCAACAAGTTGTGACTTAAATGGGAGAAATTTTCAGTAGATTTTATAATTACTATGATTATTTACAAAATACTCACATCTGTTGACAAATCGGTTAAAATTAATGTAATCACTACTTTTGTTGCACCTTTCCGTTAGTGTTTGAAACACCTGTTCATGACATGTCATTTCTGTATTGAATTCAAAGAGATTATTAATGCAGTTAAAATTTCACATTTTTTTTTTTGAAAAAATAAGGCTAGTATTTAGCAATATGTATCATTTTATTAATATTGATTTACCTCTTCTAGTTTTGTTGCAGGGTGTTTTATTGAAGACCTTCTTCCCTGTGTTTTAAATGAAAATGTCAAGCTATATATACAGGAGCAAGAAAAGATCAGTACTGTGTAGCTGAGTCTTTTTTCACCTGCAGACACCTATTAAAGTACTGATGAAGAGGAAAGGATAACTCCTTTCATATGAAGATCTCATGGTAGTGAGGGGAAAAGATGGAGTGCAGTGGGCAAAAGCACAACATTTCATGGTACTGCAAACAGAGTTAACAGAAATTTTTGAAAATATGTGATGAAAGATGATGAATTCCAATGCACATTTTAGGCTTTATCCAAACTTTTCTACACCTCAGGTTTTAATGGATTCCCTAGAACTTGTACCTAACACAGAGATATATCAGAAAGAATCTCTGAACAGGCACCCTCCTGTCTTCCAAAAGCACAGTAGTTCAATTCAGGATAATTAAAGTCTCTCCAATATACAAATTACAGGAGCTGTGAAGAATAGAAGAGTACTACTTCTCACTTCCAGTTCAGTTTTTGTTGCAAACTAAAGCGTCATCATTTAAAGTGTAAGAGACAACAGATCTATTTTAACATAGGCAGATCAAGCCTCCTCTCTTGTACTGCCATTCAACACAATTTCCATGATCTTCAAGTATGAAAAAAAAAGAAAAGCAACGAAAACCCAAATATTGTCACATTACCTGGGAAACTCTGAAATAAGCCTTCTGCATTCTAGATTATTTTTAGTTTCCTGTTGTTATATGTTACAGCTGGAGGGTCTAGTTGATTGATTGTCTTGTTGCTGTGGACTCGTGCAAGTTTATTTCTCTCAGTTCAGGGCAATCCATTACAGGTCCTAAATAAAAGAGTAAGCTTTGTACATGCATCCTATGGGAAAGATGATATTTAAAAAAAAAAAAAAAAGTGGCTTTTAGAAGTGTAGTCTTCATCCTGAATAAATTATAAAGTATGACTTTCCAGGAGCCAGTGTAGATAGAAGTGCACTTATATAAAAAAGCTTTATCTTACATTAATACTTTGGTGGAAGACATATATTAATATGGGGTACAGTCTTACGGGTATTTTTCTAATTAAAACCCTCTTTTTGCTGTATATAAAAGCTGAGCAGCATAACAAGAGATGAAATATTATCCAGACTTCATAGGATAGAAACAAATCAATTTATTTCAAACGTTTTCAACTACTTTAATTAAATAGTTGGGTCATTTCTTTTGACATGCAAAAACTAAATCAGGTTTCAAAAAAACCCTGTAATTCTTCTCCTTCTTTAATGACACTATTTAAAGCCACTATAGAATATGACTACATATGATAAATATCAAATTATCAAATAATTTGTTGCTGTTCTTCCTAAATTTTGTTAGAACTTGCTACTATTAGCTTATGAGTTTTTGTGCTGACATCTGATTCTACTTTTATAGGCTTATGAAACTAAACATGACAGGATTTTCTTCTAATATTGTCTCAAAGACTCAAGGGCATTTAAACCTGTAAAATAGATCAGATGCAATACAGTAATCTTTATTGGTATACATATATATGTTGCTAAATAAAATGTTATTGACATGGTCAATTGCCTTTCTCCCTAAACAGAATACAGTTTTCTTTGATGTTCGGGAATCATACATCCTAGCAATGTACTCATGTTGACTTCTCTGTAGCATTACTATATAAATAATAAAGACAGTTTACATGTATAAAACCAGCATACAACTTTTAAGACCCCTTTACAGGCATAAATACGTTGAGAAGGATTCCATAAACTCTATCTGCTTAAACATTGGTTTGACTTGCATTTTAATATTTTCAGATTTTCTCATTCCTGGTTTATTTATTTTATCCATTTTTCTCTCACTTTTATGAGATTGACTGTTTTTTTCAGTGGGCAAGACCAAAATCAATCATTACTCAATATATATGATGCCTTGGGCATAACACCATCTTATTCGGAATACTTTACGGATTTATAAAGTATTGTACTTTATTCGCAGGAGGAATACACTTCCCCATCATAGGAATTTATTTACTGATTTTAGTTTCCATAAAAAAATATTTATTGAATAAAAATTTCAAAGGCCCCTGTCACATACTACAAGCCAAACACAAATGTAATAAGTTCCCTTAAACCCAGAAAGAAAATAAAATATAAAACATCCAGTTCTCTGTGCACATATCCTTGTCTTCAGGATAGTCTGGGTTGCACATTGTCATGAATGGGTGATTTAGAATGCTTAAAGTACCACTGCCAAAGGTATTAGCAAAAGTAGTTTTAATATGATTTTGTAAAATCACAACTTCACAAAGTCTGATGGCTTGGTTCACTGTATTACTGTACAGCACAATCATCTGAACTATGATTCAAAACTACCAAGGCACAAATTAAAGTTACAGTTAAAATTAAATACACAACCAGAGTCACCATATTACAAGGTTGTGTACAATACTGGTCACTTAGCCACTGGTTAAAGGTCTCTCTACCTTGAGGAGCAACTGTGAAAGGTGTCCCAGCTCAAGGGGAGATTACCACCATGTAGCCATGCTGCCTAGCAGGGAAAGCTCAAAGGAAGTTCACTTATTTATGGAGTAAAGTGATCATCTCATAGTCAAATTTCAAGCCTGAAATTTGAAAGAGAAATGGATGCATGAGACTTCTTTTACCCACAATTTTATTTGCTTATTGATAAATAAGTCTTTAAAAATCCACCTGCTATTCATGTGTTAATTGCATGATCAGTGTTCCAAGCTCATATGCATTAATACTCACTGTGTCACTCTGTTTGTGGGTTTCCTAGAGGAGCTCTTGGCCCAGCTACAGCTGAGGCCTTTTCCTCCTTTGGAGCTGGTACCAAACTACCACTAGTATGATTAATGAGTTGATAAACCGTTTAGTTTAAGTGTCATAATTAATGTTAGTTATATACTATGTTGGCTTCCTTGGAGTTCCATGGCAAGCAAAGAGCTTTTAATATAAAATATTATCATTAATTACATTATTGGGTTATTCCTCATAACAAGCAAGAAGTATTTATTTGCTTAGTTACATACAGAACCTTTACATGTAAAATTATTATAAGTAATAAGCATAATTGTTAGAGCTAACAAAATCACAATCTGTTGAAGCGTTAAAGTTCCTGTTGCTGTTGGTGACTACTCAAACAAGGTATCTCACCAATGATGTTTTCCATCTTATTTCACACTTTCTAGGACATTGTGTATCTTCTCTGCATCATGATGGACAATAATCATGGCTCTTTGTTGATCTGGATTTGTTTTAAAAACTGAGTCAGGTCATGATATTGCAACAGTTTTCTTAACAAGGTAAGATTCATTTCAGTGGGGGTAGACAGTAAGTCTTTATACAATATACAGTTAGACCGTAGCCATTGATGAGTTGTGGCAGGAGATGAATAGTTAAAGCACATCCCGTAATTTTTTTAAAATTGAGAATATGGATATTTGAATAAATACATATTTCCACGGTGGTATTGTCTGTAAATGCAGAATCATGTCATAGTTTAAGCTGTAAATCACACAGTTTGCTCACTCACTCCCCCGTTTTTATTCCCCCCTACTCCAAGGGGGGGAAATGGGGGGAAGAATCAAATGAATGCAACTCCCATGTGTTGAGATAAGAACAGTCCAGTAACTAAGGTATAACACAAATCACTACTGCTACCACCAATAATAATAATGACCAGGGAAATACAAGGGAAGAGGATACAACTGCTTACCACCCGACGACTAAGCCGTGAATTGTACTCTTCCGGGTTCCTGCCCCCAGTTTTCACATCCTGAGCATGATGTACTGTGGTACGGAATACCTCTTTGGTCAGTTTGGGTCAGGTGTCCTGTTTCTGCTTCCTCCCAGATTCCCCTCCTCCCTTGCAGATCATGAGACTCAGAAAGCCCTTGGTCAAACCAAACATTCTAAGCCGTAACTATAAACATTGTTGTTATCAGCGCTGTTCCCAGGCCAAAAGTCGAAAACACAGTGCTGCACCAGCTACTAAGAAGGAGAAAAATGACTGCTACTGCAGAACCCATGACAAATCACAAAGAGTTCTCATATAAAGAGATGCATTTCCAATGTAAGCAAGTGCAGTTACAGAGGTTTCATCAGAATGTTTCGAAATGACTAATGTTTATTTAAGTGTCAAGATAAATGTCTTGGGCCTTAATGGTATTGCTTTCATAAATAAATCCCTGCTGTTCCTGTACAACACGTCCATCAATACCAATAGTGTGCTATTCATTCCCACTTTGTTGGACCCATATTCTGTATTCCAAAAAATGCAGAGGACAGTTCCGAAACTGTGGCATTGTGGTAAGTAGGATCGTAAGTGAAATTATTTAGATGCCACCAAGGTTGGAAATCACAGAATCATAAAATGGTTAGGGTTGGAAAGGTCCTAAAGATCATCTAGTTCCAATCCCCTGCCACACCTCACAGTAAGCCACGTCACCCAAGGCTCTGTCCAACCCAGCCTTGAACACTTCCATGGATGAAGCATTCACAAGTTACTTGGGCAACCCAGGAAACTCCTTGGGCAGCCAGGTCCTCACCACCCTCACAGTAGAGAATGTCTTCCTTATATATTACCTGAATCTCCCCTGTTTAGGTTCAAACACATTTGTCCTTGTTCTATTGTTACAGTTCCTGATGAAGAGCCTCTCCGGCATCCTTGTAGGTCCCCTTCAGATACAGAAAGGCTGCTATGAGGTCTCCACACACCCATCTCTTCTTCAGACTGAACAGCCTCAACTTTCTCAGCCTGTCTTTGTACAGGAGGTGCTCAAGACCCCTTATCATCGTAACATTCTTCTGGATTTACACTATCAGCTCTGTGTCTTTCTTTTGTTGGGACACAAGAGCTGCATGCAGTGCTTCAAGTGGGGTCCCACAAGAGCAGAGTAGATGGGCAGGATCACCTCCTTCAACCTGCTACCAGAGAGAGGAATAAGAATATGTGACAGAAACAGTCCAGCAGGCATCAAAATTAGGGAAGAAGGAGGGAAGAGGTGCTCCAGGTGGTAGAGCATAGATGCCGTGAAGCCAGTAGTGCAGAAAATGGTGAGTCAGGCTGTCTACCTGAAGCCCATGGATATCCAGTGTAGCAGATATTTATGTGCAGACAGTAAAGGACCACACAGTGGAGCACAGGGATGCCTCAAGAAGACTGACACCTTGGGAAGACCATGCTAGAGCAGGCTCCTAGCAAGAGAAAGGAAGAAGCAGATGATTTAGATGAGAAAGGCTTGCAAGGAGTAATATTGGTGCTATTAAAATCTCCTTTTAGCATGACTTTTGCAGCCCACGTGTCTCTGGAGCTGTGGGCCTTGAGGATCTCTGAAATCTAACCCTAAGACTGACCCTAATTTGAACCGGCACCATAGAGATGAGGCCTCCATACTTAGTACCATGGAAAGCCCAGATGAAAGCTTAGTACCATGAAAGTAGATGAGGAGGAAAGGAGATGAGGCCTCCATACTTAGTACCATTAAAGCCCAGAGTAATACTGGTGCTGTGTCAAGCTCCTCTTTGCATGCCTTTTACAGCCCCAGTGTCCCTGGAGGTATAGCCTTTGTGGCTCTCTGAAAGATAAGCCTAACACTAATTTAAGCTGACACCATAGAGATGAGGCCTACTTTCTTACCATGATGGCTTGCCCTAATGAAAAAAGTATGGAAGGAGTAATGTTGCTGCTGTGCCAAGCTGCCCTGGGCATGCCTTTTACAGCACCTGTGTCCGTGGAGGTGTAGAATTTGTGGATCTCTTAATGCTAACCATAACCCTAAATCCAATTTAAACTGGCACCATGGAGATGAGGCCTACATCGGCAGCAGCATGGGTAGCCCAGATGAAAAACTGGAAGGAGTAATGCTGTTGCTTTTCCAAGCTCCCCTGCTGGTGCCTTTTACAGACCCTAAATATAACCCTAATTTAAGCCTCCACTTACAGATGATGCCTACATACCCAGCACCATGGCTGGCCCAAATGATAAAGGTGTGTAAGGAGTAATGTTGCTGCGCCAAGCTCCCTTTTGCATGCCTTTTACAGCCATAGTGTCCTTGTAGCTATAGTTTTTGTGGATACCTGAAAGCTAACCCTAAACCTAAGCCTAATTGAAGCTGGCACCATAGAGATGGGGCTTACATCCCTAGCACCATGGATGACCAAACTGAGAAAGGTGTATAAGGAGTAATATTGGTGCTGTGCCAAGCTCCCTTTGGCATGCCCTTTACAGCCGTAATGTCCAAGGAACTGTAGTTTTTGTGGATCTCTGAAAGCTAACCCTAAAACAAATTTAAGGTGCCATTGTACAGATGAGGCCTACATCCCCAGCACAATGGCTAATCCGTCAGAAAGGTGTGGAAGGGGTACTGGTGCTGTTGTGCAACTTCCCCTTGGCATACCTTTTTACAGCCACAGTGTTCGTGTAGGTGTCTTCTTTGTGGATCTTCGAATGACAGCTCTAACCCTAACCCTAATTTAAACCAGCACCATAAAGATGAGAACTACTTCCCAAGCACACGACTGGCTCAAATGAAAAAAGTGTGTAAGGTGTAATAGTGATGATGCATCACGTTCCACTTGGCATACCTTTTGCAAACCTAGTGTCCGTGGACCTGAAGACTTTCTGAATACCTGAAAGCTGGCCCTAAACCTAATCCTAATCCTAGTTTTATTTTATTTTACACAGATGAGACCTACATCCCCAGCACCATGGCAGGCCCAAATGAGAAAGTTGCGGAAGGAGTAATATTGTTGCTGTGCCAAGCTCCCCTTGGCATGACTTTTAGAATCATAGAATCATAGAAAGGTTAGGGTTGGAAAGGACCTTAAGACCATCTAGTTCCAACACCCCTGCTGTGGGCAGGGACACCTCACACTAAACCATGCCAGCCAAGGCTATGTCCAACCCAGCCTTGAACACTGCCAGCAATGGAGCATTCACAACTTCCCAGGGCAACCCATTCCGGGGCAACCCATTCCAGTGGCTCACCACCCTTACAGTAAAGAATTTCTTCCTTATATCCAATCTAAACTTCCCCTGGTTTAGTTTGAACCCGTTACCCTTGTCATATCACTACAGTCCGTTATGAAGAACGTCACCTCCTCAGCATCCCTATACGCCCCCTTCAGATACTGGAAGGCTGCTAGGAGGTCTCCACGCAGCCTTCTCTTCTCCAGGCTCAACAGACCCAACTTTCTCAGCCTATCTACATACGGGAGGTGCTCCAGGCCCCTGATCATCCCCATGGCCCTCCTCTGGACTTGTTCCAACAGTTCCATGTCCTTTTTATGTTGAGGACACCAGAACTGCACACAATACTCCAAGTGAGGTCTCACAAGAGCAGAGTAGAGGGGCAGGATCACCTCCTTTGACCTGCTGGTCATGCTCCTTTTGACGCAGCCCAGGATACGGTTGGCTTTCTAGGCTGCAAGCACATACTGCCAGCTCATGTTCATTTTATCATTGACCAACACCTCCAAGTCCTTCTCCTCAGGGCTGCCCTGAATCTCCTCCCTGCCCAACCTTTACGTGTGCCTGGGATTGCTCCCACTCAGATGTAGAACCTTGCACTTGGCATGGTTAAACTTCATCAGGTTGGCATCAGCCCACCTCACAAGCATGTCAAGGTCCCTCTGGATGGCATTCCTTCCCTCCAGCATATCAACTGAACCACACAGCTTGGTGTCATCAGCAAACTTGTTGAGGGCACACTCAATCCCACTGTCCATGTCACTGACAAAGATGTTGAACAAGACCTGTCCCAACACTGATCCCTGAGGGACACCACTCATTACTGGTCTCCAGCTGAATATTGAGCCAGTGAGCACAACGTTTTGTGTTTGTGTGGCCATCCAGCCAGTCCTTATGCACCAAGTGGTCCACCTATCAAGCTGGTGTCTCTCCAATTTAGAGAAAAGGATGTCATGCAGGACAGTGTCGAACTGTCATGGTTTAAGCACAGCCGGCAACCCAGAACCACGCAGCTGCTCACTCACTCTCTCCCCCTTTCTCCCCCCCACTCCCAGAGGGATGGGGAGGAGAATGGAAAAAATGTAGCCCCATGGGTTGAGGTAAGAACAGTCCAGTAACTAAGGTATAACACAAACCACTGCTGCTACCACCAATAATAATAATGATAAGGGAAATAAAAAGGGAAGAGAATACAATTGCTCACCACACACCAACTGATACCCAGCCCAACCCGAGCAGTGATCTAACCCTTCTGGGTGACTTCCCCCAGTTTATATACTGGGCATGACCTGCTCTGGTATGGAATGCCTCTTTGGCTAGTTTGTGTCAGGTGTCCTGTCTCTGCTTCCTCCCAGCTTCTCCTCCACCCTGGCAAAGCATGAGATTCAGAAAGTCCTTGGTCAGAATAAACATTACTGAGCAGCAACTAAAAACGTTGTTGTCAGCGCTGTTCAGAGGCTGAAAGTCAAAACCACAGGACTGCACTACCTTCTAAAAAGGAGAAAAATGACTGTTACTGCTGAACCCAAGACAGTATCTACCCCTTATTCCATATCATTCATTTCATGCTCAGATCCCACATTTATCAATATACAATAACTCTTGTCCCATATATATATATACACACATATATATACACCCACACACACAGAAAGAGAGAGAGATATCATTGCATGGACCAATTCCCTATAAAGCTGCTAAGTTTATCTGGTCCATGATGTTGAGTTCCATCTCTTGTAACAGTCCTTCAGAGCAGAAGAGACTGTGTGCAGTGTTGGATTGTTGCCTGCTGACGACACCATGGAACTCATCTGGTTTCATCAAAGTTCATTCTTTGTTGGGATGATGGTTGGAGGGAAGTCAGAGCCAGCCTTTGGTGACCTGAAGACATCTAGTTGGCGGGCTATAAAAGTGCTAACATAGCAGGCAACAGGATACAATTGAGTTCATTAGCTGTTTTCCCCTAAAATCAAATTCCCTTGAAGTACACCCTGGACTTCCCCATCTTCCCTCATTACTCACCAAGTATATCCAGGCAACCATTCATGAGTCAGTATAGAGATAAAGAACTGGCCACTTTTCTCATTCAGCAATGTCCAAGGCCATCTGGATGGCTTTCACCTCAGCCAACTGACTCAATTCACCCTCTCCTTTAGCAGTTTCTTCAATGTGATGGTGAGGACTCCATACTGCTTCCTTCCATCTACGGTGCTTTCCCACAGTACAGCAGGACCCATCAGTAAACAAGGCATACTGCTTTTCACTTTCTGACAGTTCATTATATAATGGGGCCTCTTCAGCACGCATCACCTCCTCTTCCAGTGACATTCCAAAAGCTTTGCCCCCTGGTCAGTCCACAATGACTTCTAGAATTCCTGGACGACGGGGGTTTCCTATTCGAGTGCATTGTGTGATTAGTGCAGCCCACTTACTCCATGGAACATCGGTTGCAGATGTGTAGAGGAGACCCTGACTTTGAACATGCAGCCCAGCACTGGCAACTGGGGTGCCAGGAGGAGCTGTGCTTCAGTGCCAATCACTTCCAAAGCAGCTCGAACCCCTTCATAGTTTGCCAAAATCTCTTTTTCAGTTGGGGTATAGCTTGCCTCAGATCCTCTGTATCCCCAACTCCAAAAACTGAGGGGTCAACCTCGAGTTGCCCCTGGAGCTTTCTGCCAGAAGCTCCAGGTAGGACCATTCTCCCCGGCTGCGGTGTAGAATACATTTTTCACATCTGGCCCGGTCCAGACTGGTCCGAGGGCTACTGCAGGAACTGTCTCTCATTTAATTTGCTCAAAGGCTTGTTGTTGCTCAGGGCCCCATTTAAAATCATTTTTTCTTCCAGGTCACATAATGGAGAGGGCTTACAATCAAACTGTAATTTGGGATTTGTATTCTCCTGAGCCCCACAACACCGAAGAGAGCTTGTCTTTCTTTCTTATTAGTTGGTGGCGACATTGCTGTTCCTTTGTTAATCACATCTGTGGGGATCTGGCGATGTCTATCCTACCATTTTTTTCCCAAGGATTGAATCTCCTGTGCAGGTCCCTTGACCTTACTCCGTTTTATGGCAAAACCGGCTGTCAGCAGGATTTGGATTATTTTCCTCCCTTTCTCAAAGACTTCTTCTGCTGTATCACCCCACACAATAATGTCATCAATGTATTGCAGGTGTTCTGGAGCTTACACCTGTTCTAGTACAATTTGGATCAGTCCATGGCAGATGGTAGGGCTGTGTTTCCACCCCTGGAGCAGTCAATTCCAAGTGTACTGTATGCCCCTCCAAGTAAAAGCAAACAGTGGCCTGCATTCTTCTTCCAAAGGAATTGAAAAAAGGCATTGGCAATATCAGTCGTGGCATACCACTTGGCTTCCTTTGACTCCAGTTTATATTGAAGTTCTGGCATGTCTGGTTTGGCAACACTCAATGGTGGTGTGACTTTATTCAGGCCATGATAGTCCACTGTTAGTCTCCACTCTCTGTTAGACTTTCACACTGGTCATATGGGGCCATTAAAGGGTGAGTGGGTCCTACTGATCACTTGTTGGCTCTCCAGTCTATGGATCAGCTTATTGGTGGGAATCAGGGAGTCTCGGTGCAATGTTGTCACCAGTGCATTGTTGTGGTCTTGATTGGCACTTGTTGTTCTTCGATCTTCAGCAACCCCACAACAGACTGTCCAAGAAAAAAGACAGCAGAAGAAAGAATGAAGGGAAGGACAATGAAGGTGATCAATGATTTTTACTAAGCAAACAATCACAAGAACTAATATGGCGTGCACATGTATATGTATGTGATACAATGGTAAAAAGCCAGTGCAGCTTATACAGTATATGCAAGAGTATTTATTTTAGACTAGGAATTTTCAGCATGGAAAACAGAAGGATAGGAAGTATAGAAGAGAGATTAAGTAATTAATGACATAGAACCCCCCCCCAAAACTTATAGGGAAGAAAAGTTGGCTACCGTTTCTCATGTTATGTCTTTTATGACCAAAAGAAAAAAGAAAAATGTCAGCAACTACAAAAACCAGTTCCAGACAATACTATATTAAGTATAGCGCTAAGCCCTGAACCCATGGAGAACTATTGAAGTAAAGCTGTAAGAACACAACCTGTAGTTCAGTGAGGACCTATGTTACAAATTGCTGCAAACTCACAGGACATTGAAGTAGTAACAACATCCAGTGCTCATCCTGCTTCTCAGATTAAAACTGGACAGCCAGAGAGTACTACTTTCTGTTTCTTGTCCTGGTAACACCCAAGAGTCCTCACTTCCAGCAAGAATGGATGCATATGCTCTTAATTTTTTAGTACTTTTTTTCTGGCTACTACTGATTTTTTGTAAAAAGATTGGTGGACCAGTATCTTGACGAGGCAGGAACTTCTGGGCACTGAAGTATGCTGAATGGGATCATGCAGTCTCCCACTGGTTTATACTGTACGTGAATTCAACAGAATAATTTTGTTTTACATATCAAGGTGACCTTGTCTGTCTAATTGCAGGACTAAATAAGAGAAATTATATGGTGGAGCAGCAATAGGCTAAAATTATGATCCACAATGGAAGGCATTAAGGGAATAGAATACCTCTAGCCCTTACAGGAGAAACTACACTCCTCACTGAGTCACTGAGCTATAGAGGATCCTTTTCGTTAAGCAAGGCTCATCTCTACATTCATCACACTCCCACCAAAACCTAAGGTTTCACTTTTGTCGTAGTTTAAACCTAGCCAGCCACATAGTTCACTCACTCACTCTCTGCTCTTTCTTCCTCCCCTGCTCCCAGAGGGATAAGGAGGAGAATCGAAAGAATGTAACTCCCACAGGTTGAGATAAGAACAGCCCCATAACTAAGGTATAACACAAATCACTACTGCAACCACCAGTAAAAATAATTACAAGGGAAATAAAAAGCGAAGAGAATACAACCCCTCACCACCTGCCAACCAATACCCAGCCTGACTGAGCAGTGAACCCACTCTTCTGGGTAACTGCCCCCAGTTTTTACATCCTGGCCATGACATGCTGGTATGGAACACCTCTTTGGTCAGTTTGGATCAGGGGGCCTGTCTCTGCTTCCTCCCGGCTACCCCTCCTCCCTGGCAGAACATGAGACTCAGAAAGTCATTGGTCAGACTAAATATTACTGCAATAACTAAAAACATCGGTGTTATCAATGCTGCTCCCCAGCCAGAAGTCAAAAACGCAGCGCTGCACCAGCTACTATGAAGGAGAAAAATGACTGCTACTGCTGAACCCATGGACAACTTTGTAAACCAGCATTAAAAAAGGAAAGGAATAGGTTTTCAGCGTATTCATGTTCAGTAGTCAGCATCTTGTGTGTACGTTGTTTACTACACTTACAGTGTTGGACTTGCTTATCATTCACTGTTACTTCCATTGCATGTAACTCCATACACTATATGAAATACCATATCTATATAAAAAGTAACTAAATATGTTAGGTTGACATAAAGAGTTGTAGCTTAAATTAGAAATATGCTCTGATACTCAGATGCATTTTAAATTTCCTGTTTATGATACATTTTAACATATGGGAGGACAATTTTGGAAGGGAAACATTTGCATTGTACACAAATATTCCTCGAAATGTCTCGCAAGAAACAAAATTGGCAAAATCAAACTGCTTCAAAAACTGCAAGCCAAAATTTATAAAGAAGAAATCTTACATACAGAAAGCCAGGTGTGTAGTTATTTCTGTGTCTGCTCCTAAACTGTCAAAACCTCATTCTTATTTTACATTAGTAGTGATTGTAGAAGAAGGAAGGAAGTTAAAAGCTGAAAGTGTGAGGAATTTTCTTTTGCACATCTTTATTTCTAAACCTGAATTGACACTTGATGTGCTGGCAGATCTGATCCTCACAGAAATCAATAGTCTGCCAGGGCCTGTGTCCTGGGTTCAGCTGTAACAGTTATTTTTCTCCTTCTTAGTAGCTAGTGTAGTGTTGCATTTCAGCTTTAGCCTGCAAACAACACTGATAACACACCGATGTTTCAGTTGTTGCTAAGTAATGCTTACCCTGATCAAGGACTTTTCAGTCTCTCACGTTCTGCCAGTGAGGTGGGGCATAAGAAACTGGGAGGAAGCAAAGACAGGACACCTGACCCAAACTAACCAAAGGGAGTATTCCATAACACCGCACATCATGCCCAGTATATAAACTGGGGGCAGTCACCCAGAAGGCCCAGATTGCTGCTTGGGTCGGCCTGTGTATCAGTCAGCAGGTGGTGAGGGTGAGAAATTGTATTGTGCATCACTTGCATTTATTGGTTTTTTTTTTTCCTTCCCTTTTTAGTTTTATATTCTCTCCCCTTTTTATTTTCCTTATCATTATTATAATTAGCGGTAGCAGTAGTAGTTTTGTTTTATACTCTAGTTTTGTACTATACTCTATTATACTCTATATTACTGGGCTGTTCTTATCTTAACCCATGGGGTTTACATTCTTTCGATTCTCCTTCACATCCCACCGGTAGCAGGGGAGAAAGAAGGGAAAGGGTGAGTGAGCAGCTGCACTGTTCTGAGTTACCAGCAGATCTTAAACCACAACAGCCTGAAAGACACAATATGACCAATGTTTGAAAGATCTTTCAAATCCAGAGTTAAGGTCATCCAAGTTAAAAGGAGCATACATTACTCTCTGATGTGATTAAGACTATCAATTCAAATAAGCCTGAGTTTTAGAGAAAACTGCATAAATTCTGCATTATTTTATACCTGGGGATCTCAAGGACAGTTTTAAAGTTGTCTAAAAAGTACCCATTTTTACATTTAGATGAAAAACCCCATTGAATTCTAAAATTCTGCAACACTTCATCAGCTGGAGAGGAAAATCACTTCCTCAGGTTCCATCTGTATGTCTCCCAGTGAAATACTGAAATTCTGTGTTAAACCAAGGAATTTGTTTTAGCACTATGTTTCACAGAGGACAAACGAGACTTAACATTAATGTTGCTGCTATCAAAACAATGAAACTGGTTTCTTGTCAGAAACAAGAGGAAATACACACTGTAATAAAAAAAAAAAAAGTTGTCTTTGCAGAGAAATTGCATCTATACCCCAAGGCAACTTCCATTCACACTCCTCCACCTCCCTCTAACAGATCACACCAGGCATGAGACCACCTGACTTGCAAGGCCATACTATTCATGCCTGAAACCTGCTGGAACCTATATTCCAAGGGTTCTCATGACCAGTTTTCAGTTATAATTATTTCTCCCAACAGTCTATAATGTAAGTTGGCTGAGGTAGCACTCTGGTTTTTGGGGTTATACAAAAGGCTCAGATGGGGCTGAGCACATGGGAGAAAGTAAGGGAGAAGTGTGAAGAGAAACACAAACCTGACTGTACCCTAGTAATTAAAGAATTCATAGAGAGATTTATGGTTCCCACATTCTGCTCCTAGAAAAAAATCTTTATTAGTTAAAGAGCAGCAAAAAAATACAGAAAGAGTCTTGAAAGTCAGAACTGGAACCCAGGACTCATTCATAGTCTGCAGGTCTCTGGTCCTTTGCTCAATAACCATTTGAGATTTTTTCTTCCATACAGCTTTATTTGGAAGAATAATGTTTTACTGTTTTAATGCTTACATTTTTTTTTTGGTTCCAGCTTTGTAGCAATGACATGTTACTTGTTCCTTTTATCTTCTCACTGGGTTTCAATCACTACCGTGCCTCTCTAAGACTGTAGCTTTTAGTAATGCAACAGTTCCATTGCCAACAACTATAATTAGAATTATGTCTCTATCTTTTAATGATGTTGTTTTTCTTCTTTGATACCCCTGTAAATCAATATTAATGTGAATATTTAAGTATATAAAATCTACATTTAGTCTATTTGAAGTACTAGATGAAGCTTGCATAGCTGTTTTCTTATTCAGTTACTCCTCCCAACCTAGTCGAGTCAAAACCATAGAAAATGTCACGTTTGTTATTTATTCTGAAAGCTTTTAGCTTTAATAGCCAGTTGCTGTATGTTATATTACAGCTTTTTGTGAGATAGTGAACATATATATTCCTCACCTGCTTAGGAAATAAATGCACTATACGAGTGAATGCCATACTTTTAGATAGAACAAGAGAAGGGATGAAAGTTGGAAAATGCATTTAGCAGGTACTTTACGAAGAAGATCCCTCTCTACCTTTAATCTCTCTCTTCTTTCTGGGAAAAAGAAAAATATACAAACAAACCAAAACAAAACAAAAAAAAGCCTAAGTTTCTAAGGATTCAAAAAGTAAACCCCACTTCTTCTGAAGCCTCTTTATCATCTTTCTGTTTCCTTTTATTATTTCCAGGAAATACATTTATCTTAAACATACAGGTGAGAAAATACTTAAAGACATTTCAAAAGCCAACAGTTTGTTATTTGAAAAGAATCCTGCCCAGCAAGTTTCTCTGGACAAGCTATTCAACACACACATAGTGTTGTCTTTGTTACGTTTGGTGATGCAGAGTGCTGCAACAAATCTATGATCAGAAAATACTTGGCTCATCTGAGAAAGTTCTTAGATTTTCTGAGGAAATTTGTGCTATGCTTATTTAAGCAGCACTTCCCGTTAGTGTCTTTGAGTTTGTCTTCATGGGTCTTTTAGCCATTTACAGGTAATACCTGTTTGTCAAAAAAATCATAGGTAAAGGCTCCACTAAAAATTTGGATTTAGCATACAATTAACCCCAAAGAAATCCAAATCTTTCCTCAGAAGATGACAGGACCAATTCTCCAAAATATTACGTGCACTGCATTGAACCAGGAGTTTACTTCCCTTGGGCTGATATGGATGGTATATGGGACCATAGATAAAATCTTTGAAGGACCCAGACCTCATTTAAGAGTGAGAATAAGAAAGAAAGTGCTGTGCAATGACCTATAACCTGAGGCAGAATTTTTTGGCCATATCTAAGCTAGTCATCATTGATCTGTCACTCCTAAGTGGCGTGGTTCTTTTGCATTTAGTATAGTGACTGTATTATTACAGCATGGTAAGGAGACATAAGGAGCTAAAGATGATTATTCCTTTGTTCATGCTTTATTGCAGAATTAAATTGTTAGAAGACTACTGGAACTTGCACAAGCATAACAGCAGGAGCTTAAGGGTAGAAATGAAAAATAACCAGCTATTTTCAGTAATAGGTCAGATCAGCTCAGCTGTGATATGAATTTGTACCTGAAGTACCAAAGATGTTTATAATACTGAAAATCTTGACATGCAGAGGAGGATCTAATGACATAATCTCAACTGACTTTGACCAGTTCCTAAGGAACATCTGGAACGCATTTAGAGTACTTCTAACAAAAACAAATGTTAACTTAGAGAAACCTATTTCTCAAGGTTTCTCTTATAAGTAATAGAGGAGAACAAAGAATGCTAATAGTGTATCCTAATAATAGCAAGAGAAAAGCAAATACTTAGAGACAAGAAACTCAGTTAAAATATCAGGGGAGTCAAGGCTAAAGAAAAAGGACATTAACAGGGGAAAATAAGATTTGCAGAAAAGATATTGAAGGGAAGACTTAGGAGTAGAATAAGAAAGATTTTAGACATCTAGGAGCTATTGATCAAAACTTGTTTCAAAGATATAAAGAGGCTGAGGCATCAAAACGCCTGTAAGTTTTCTTGGGTTTGCTGACACCTCTAAAAAATTATTTTCTAAGCAAACCCAGGCATGTTCAAAAACCTTCAAACACCTTTGTGCTCCCTGATGCATTCACCATAGGCCTTGGAAGGTGTAACATGTACCTGTCTCCTCTAGACTAGGATCTTCTCTGAGCATTTTGGGGAACACTCAGGAAAACAGAAGATGCTTGAGAAATGTGACACCACACACTAAAACATGTCACCCAAAACTCCCTCAAACTTGGCCTTGAACATTACCAGGGATGGAGCATTCACAACTTCCTTGGGCAGCCTGTTCTAGTGCCTCACCGCTCTCACAGGAAAGAACTTCTTCCTTATATGTCACCTAAACTTCCCCTGTTTCAGTTTGAACATATGGAGAGCAGACTTTCCTATTCACCTTTGAGGTTAACTGCAGGAATATAATCTAGGTCTTGGATTTTATTTAGTTAACTAAAGTTTTGTTTTGTTTTGTTTTGTTTTAAATATCAGCTTGTACAAGTGCTATTTTTAATTTGATTTTAAAGAGTGTGTTGTATTTCTGAATTGTAATTAAAAGTATACAATTTATATTTGGAGTCTTTTCTATTCCCCCCTGTCCTATGCACAGTCTGTTTTCTATTAGAGTCTTAAGTTCATCACTGCATTAAACTTCTGCTGTTTGTTACATATAGTAGGATCTGGAAAAAATAGTAGTATACAGGTAGCAGTTGATAAAGTATATAATTAGCTTACTTCCTGATACTCAGGTTAGTAAACTTGCTTTCTGTTTTCTTAGAGAATATAAAGTATGTTTCATCTTATTCCAGTTGTTCAGTAACAGTGTCTATTGCTTTTATTTTTGTTTATTAATATATTACAGAGTAGCAATACTTTTAAGTTACAGGTCCCACAGAGCATATCAAAGTAGTAGAATGACAACAAATAAAGCTCTGCTTCCCTAGAAGACTATGAAAGCTGTGCAGTTACTTGTCCAGGTAAGGTTAAAAAATAATGTACATCAATCCTTGGGTTTGTAAAATCCTAAATATTTTCAACTATTCTGTAGGGGGCAGCAGAATCTAAACAAATATTAAAGTTGGGAGGTAGGGGGAACAGAAAAGCTGAATTGCTTGCTTTTCACTGTATGTTAGTAGGTAGCAATGTACCTGAACTGCTACAAAGTTAGCAACACCCCCTAGTTATTACTCTTTAAATTAACAAACACAGGTTGCTGCATTTCTTTTTTTCTAATCTCTTATTTTATATATAGAATTACTGAAGCTGAACAAAACCAGTGAGATAGATAAAATTAATACATAAACTGTTTTTTCCTCCCTTTGAGCAGAAAACATGTAATTTACAATGAAAATTCAGTTATATATAAATATTTATGAAACTAAAAATGCAAACAACATCAGTGAGGTTTTGCATATGTGTGAGGTAGCAAGAATAATACTAAGCTAGACTATTTGATTAATTATTAACATTTTCACTACATCCCATTGGGGAATTTATTCTGGAAAGGGAACACTTTGCTATTTGTTATTGTCCATAATTAATTTTTGTATTGCAAGCTAGAACCCAAGTAAAGGAAATCTAGTTTTTAATTATCCTATAATAGAGATCAGTTCTATGTTTTCTTTCACAAAAACTGTGGAATTAAAGGTATAATACAAGGACATGTCCTTCTTTCCCCCAGACAGCACAGTAAGGTTTTGGAAAAAAGAAATTAAGAAAATAATGGGGATATATTATCTTTATTATACTGTGGGAAGAATCCACCCTGGACATAGGTTTAAATGACATTACTCCAAGGGTAAAATTTTTTATTTAATAAGACATCTGAATCAACTCTATTTAATCATGTGACTTAAAAGTTTTAGAACATATTATCTTTCACTCTTACAGCAGTGCATCTTGGACAAAATATTTTGGCAGTGTAGCTGAAAATGATTAATTGTAAGCAGTATCTGCAGTTCATATCTTTCTGGTTTAGTCTTCATACAGTGCTTTGCAGAATTTTTTGCAGAATAATGTATTAGACTTTCATTATTTGAGTTTTCTAAGGTTTATTTATTTATTTCTGCATCACTTAAGTTGATTAGAGACTTCTGAAAATCCTAAAGAGAAGCTGAAAATATTAGGATCATAGAATCATAAAATAGTTAGGGTCGGAATGATAAGAACTACCACAATTTAAAAACAGCAACAAAAGCAGCAGCAACCACAAAATTGTACACAGTAGAATAATATCATGATGACACAGTACAGCTACAAGACAGTTTACAGATGCTTCTAAAAGCATAGGAATCAGCACATTAAAACAGACATTTCAGCACACTAACATAGCACAAACATCACAGAGTCGTGAATTAAAACAAAAATGTTAAGTGGTGATCTACCTATAAAATTACAAACAATTCTGGGTAATGCAGTGGGAGGCAGCTATAAATGCTTATATCTCAATTTAAGTATCTGACACTGAGATGACTGCTAAACTGCCTTCCTGCACTTATTCTAATATGAAATTATTTCCTGGGAGCCCTCAAGCTTTCTTTTTTTCTCACACTTCTGAGGTTTCAAATAAAACATTAAGATGCCTTGCATTGCAGTCATTTTATAGTCTATGGCAGTGATAGAGAACTTTGGAACATCTGTAGAGTCAGTTAGCTTAATCATCACAACGGATTTTAGTTTCTCTCACAGAACAGGTAATTATCCAGCCAGAAATGAACTTCGAAAGGAATAAACAGAATTATTTCCACAATGCAAAGATAAAATTTTCCTCCCTCCATATCTTACATAAGATCAGGCAGACATAGCCAGAGGGGAGTGAGTGAGTGAGTGAGTGAGTGAGTGAGTGAGTGAGTGAGTGAGTGAGTGAGAAAACTACGTGGGGTGGGTTAGAGGCATAAACCACGACACCACTGTAAGCCCAAATGAGTTTTCAGTCGGGGTTTGGTGTGGGCAGAGTGGAGTAATGAGTCCTTGGAGCATACTCTTCATTACTGAGAACAGATATAAATTCTTCTTCTGATTCCCAAAATGTGACATTCCTTGAACTGTCTATTAAACTGGTAAGTACCTTATACAAGGACAAATCTCTGTCTTAGAAAAAAGTATAATTTTCAAGTGTTACCAAGCTTTCCAGTACAGAAAAATCTTAATTTTATTTAAATTACTGCATGAGGTACCCAGACATGCTCGTGGGGGAAAAAGAAAAAACAACATAAAAAAGAGTGTTTTTTTATTTACTCAGACCATAATATTTCTATTCAGAATTTAAAATCAAGATAAATATGCAAATTAGACAAATGGGACTTTTATAATGTCTAAAATGATTACTTTTTAATGTTTCTTTTCACCAGTATGTCATGGATATTGTTGAGGGGCTGAGGGCTGGACACCCTATTTCAAAAATCTCAAAGCCTGAGTAGAAAGGTGATGTTGTTGATGACCCTCTTCAGCTGGACAGGGGAGAGAAAATATAGCAAAAGGTTTGTCCGTTGAGATAAGGACAGGGAGAGATTATTCACCAATTACTGTTACATGTAAAATAGACTTGACTTGGGGAAATCAGTTTCAATACTACCAATCAAATCAGAGTAGGATGATGAGAAATAAAAAAGCAAACAAGCAAACAAACAAACAAACAAAAAAACATTAAAAAACCATTCCCCTGACCCTCCCTTTTTCCGGGTCTCAACTCCTGATTTCTTTACATATCCCCTCAGCAGCAGTGCAGGGGGACTGGCAAAGAGGGTTGTGGTCAGCTCATCACACTTTGTCTCTGCCACCTCTTCCTCCTCAGGGGAGGACTCCTCACGCTCTTCCCCTGGTCCATCATGGGGGCCCTCCCATGGGAGACAGTCCTCCATGAACTTCTGCAATGTCAGTCCTTCCCACAGGCTATAGTTCTTCATTAACTACTCCAGCATGTGTCCCTTCCATAGGGTGCAGTCCTTCAGGAACAGACAGCTCCAGTGTGAGTTCCCCAAAGGGTCACAAGTCCTCAGCAAACTTGCTCCAGCATGGGCTCCTTTCTCCATGGAGCTACAGTTCCTGCCTGGAGCCGACTACAGTTCCTGCCTGGAGCCTGCTCCAGTGTGGGCTTCCCATGGGGTCACAGCCTCCTTTGGGCATCCCCCTGCTTTAGCATGGGGTCCTCCATGGTCTGCAGATGGATATCTGCTCCATCATGGACCTCTAGGGGCTGCAGGGATAGAGCCTGCCTCACCATGGTCTGCAGCACAGGCTGTGGGGGTATCTCTGCTCCAGTGCCTGGAGCACCTCCTTCCTCCTTCTGGACCTTGGTGCATGCTGAGCTGTTTTTTTCCCATATTTTCATTTCTGTTTCTGGCTACAATTGCTCCTGCAATTTGTCAGATACAGCAGAAGCTTCTAGCAGCTTCTCACACAAACTACCACCACTGTAGCCCCCCTGCTACCTAAAACTTGCCATGGAAACCAAATACACTGATTTTTATTTTTCTGAAGCTAGTATATTTGCAGCATAAGGTCTACTGACCTTAAGATCATTAAACATTTTTCTTCTCTGGTGCTGTGCTCAAGTAACTGAGTCAAATACTCAAACATCACCATGTGTCCCTAGTTAGCTGGTCTTGTACTTTAAGCTAAGCACATGCTTATCTGCCTCACTGCATCAAGGGCAAAGTACTTAGCTCTAAGCAACTGCTGGCATCTTTTGTATGAAACTTAACACTGAAGTACACAATATTCTGTTGGACTGAACCTTCCTTCAAACTGCCAAAACAAATAAGCAGGAACAATTCATTCAAATGAGGTTTTTTTTTTTGTCCACATATATAATACTGCATTAAATATATGGTTATACAGTATTTTATATGCAGTATTTTTTCTGATATAACATTGAAGGATAAAACAGCTGTTCTGTAATCAAAGTATTTAGACAGTTCCTGCAGTTGGATTTTAAAATTAAATCATTAGAAAGTTTGTTTGTGTAAGGGTCTGGAAATGTCATCAATAACACATGAGAAGGGGGTAGCAGTGACTTTAGAACAAACCTGCATGAGCATCACTGAAAGTATCTTTCTGCCTCTGGAATAAAATATAGTTTAATAAAGTATTAAAAGATTTTTTTTTTAACATCCAATCCTCTTTCATTTAATATCTTCCTTTTCAATCTGTACTGAAGATTCATAGAGCTGTAGAAACTCAAGTTTGCAAGATAGGACTAAAAATGAGCAAAGCGTACTCATGGAGGGACAAGTTATTTTATCATTTTGCCTTTGAAGTCATATTTTGGAGAAAGGTAAATAAATGAAGAAAATGTTGTGACAGAAGTGGAAACTCATGTTGGATTGCAATTGCAGAAACTGAAGGTCTTTAAAAGGAGAAACTGGGTTTTGAAACAATAAAGTTTGAATTTTTTTTTTTTTAGTGTCTACTAGCCTGACTCAATATCTATACCCAGTGAGCAGGGAAAGGAGAGCTTTAAGTGTTGAAAAGTATATTTTTCCTTATTCACATATGCATTTCTGTTCAGAGAAGTGACTACCTTATACCTCTTTTGTTTTTCCCTGCATCTTTCACTTAATTTAAAAGGTTGCAAAACTCTACCTTGCAGGTAGGTTTTGCACAGGGGTTGTTACTGTTCTTCTTAGTACTGTTCTTCTGCCTGCACAGGACTAAAACACAATAAAAGGAACACAAATGAGACACATGGGTACCATGAGGGCCATGTTCAGGTCCCTTAGGAGCTAAAATTTGAGCAGTACCACCTTAGAACATTGTTATCTGAGGCAATAATTTTTCTGCATGTTCTTAGAAGGCCAGAGTATGCTTTAAACAGTGTTCCACTTCGCATTTTCATTATGGTATCCACATTCTTGAAAAAAAAAATTATTGACTTAGAAATAGAAACAAACAAAAATAAAAACAGTCATGGATACTTAATATTTTCTGAATTTTCAGATACGTAATCTGTTTTACTGAAAGGCGGGATTTAATTGTGAATTTCTAACATTGGTTGAAAGGATCTTTTTTCCAAAATTATTAGAAAATGCACAAGAGGGGAGAAACCCCTTTTTCTTAGCCTGCACATAAAGTAAAAGTGTCAGCATAAGGACAAGTTCACATTTTCTTTCAGATATCCAAAAGAATTTACTTCAAATAAATATACTGGTGATTTTAGGTTAATGTCCTTTTTAAGACAGTCTTACTTCCCGAAGAAGTAGCAGCACAGTATTTGTTTAACTAAAATGGTGTTTATATTTTTAGGTTCTAATAGTGAAAAAAAAAAATATTTTAAAGTAAAACCATGAGAAAAATCCATGTCAATGGATCAGAAATTTTGTTCTGTTTGAATTTGTCATGCTCAGTGTTCAGTTTTCCAATGTGTTTGACATACGGTCCTGAAATAATGCAGTACTGCTTTGTTTTAATGGGTTTGAAAAGCATAGCTCTGAAATTGAACGTTACAGATGCAAAGAGACTGAAGGCTCAAGAAAAACTATATAAGAAATAAGAAATTTCATAAAACTCATCAAAGTTCTTTGATATTTTAGGCCATATGGAATTATCCCAAGATCTGGTTTCTCAAAAAAAAAAAAAGAAAAAACTGGGAAAGTTGCTTTTCCTGACATATTTATTTAATTTTATTTCACAAAATCAAATAAATTTTGTGACATAAAATATGCTGGCATAAGAGTTACCTTACACTTCTATGTTTGCAAGGAAAAGTGGCTGGAAAAGGCTGTTGTTGGGTATCAGTGATCATAGTACCTCTCCATATGACTTGGAGCTTTTTTTTTGCAGACAGTCACTTTCTGTCCTTCAGCATGTTCTGCTTTGCTTTCAGCCTCCTCCCTTTCACTTGCAGTTGCGTTTCATGGCGGGCACAACAGTGGTGGGCTGTGAGCCCTTCCAAACACCCTGCCCCAGAAGCACTGTGTGAGGGATGGACAGCTCATCGCTCAAATCCATAGGAAGATGCTGGCATACAGATCCTGTGGTTGCTCCTGTCCGAGATGGCACTGTCTCCCATCCATGGTTACTGCCACATCATGCTCCCTCCTTCCCCCGAATAACTTGCCATTGCCAGTCTCACACCCTCCTAACCTTGGCCCCAAACTCCCCCATGACAATGTGCTTAGTCTTACTCGTTGTAGCTCTTACTTTGTGCATCTCAGCTTTTTGCACGAAAAAGCAAAACTGCTTCCACACAGATGAAGGTTAATTTTCTCACCAAACTTGATGCCTACTCTTCAGATAAGTAAGAACAAGGTTTTCTTGGTAAAGGAAACTCTGGAAGCCAGACTCTCTTTTTTATGGATGTTACTAACCATTTCTTTTCCATAATTTAATCAAAGAAACTAAACTGAGACTGCTGTTGGACACAACCCGCACAAAGTAAGAAATCAGGTTTACATTAACACTTCCTTGATGTATGCAGCAAAATTTACCTACTTAGTGAATCTCATTTGTGAAGACCTAATTCATGCAAGATATATATAACTCAAGTAGTTAATACAATTTTGTCCCAATTTCTCATGTGTAAATATTCATTTTATGTCCCACAGGGACATTTCAGGGGTTGGACTAAATGATCTCTAAAGGTCCCTTACAACCCAAATGATTCTGTAATGCTAAAATTCTATGATTCTATGATTTCTATTAAAGTAAGTAGGCACTCTGATACCACAGTAGCAAGTGATCTACAAACACCTTAGACAGAAAACATATACCTTTAAATATGTTTAAAAATATGTTTAAAAGATATGTTTAAAAATGCATAAAGCCTTTGCCCATATTTATTATTTTCTGAATTTCAAAATCTATGATTTTTTTTTTCTTTTAGTGATATTTCAGTAGTTACATGAACCATATCTCTTCACACCTCTGACCAGTGAGAAAAAAAATCAGGAAATGCAGTACATAAAAGGTGTTATTGTGTTCCTTTTAATGTTGACATACCTAGCTTCTTCGGTTTGGTTTTGGGGGGAAAGATGTTTCCTCTTTTTGGAAAGAGGTACTGCTGCTGGCACATGAGAATTATATGTTCTTTAATTACATAGCTCTGCCTAGATAATGATGTGTTGACATAGAAGTAATTCTGAATAACACAAATTCCACATGATCAAGCAGAAAGAATAGATAACCTTTACTAAACTTAACTGGCTACATACTCACTCAGTTTACATGAGGGCAAATAATATAACACTGATAAAAATCAACAGAATCTCTTGTTTATTAATATCTTTTTTTCACATCATGTGTAATCAGCAAGCAGAACTTCCAAGCAAGTAGAATATATGTCAGATATATTTTCTTTTGCCTCCTTTCTGCTGATTCTTTTCCATTCTCTCGTGGCTATTCCACTTATCAGATCACTCTTGCTCTATTAAATTATCATCACACATAACTTGAGCTGCAAAAAATGCTGCCAGATGTTTTCTTTATATTTTATTTCAATTTTTAATTTATTATCCTCTTTACTGAGAACTTGGATTGCATGAATATTTGATATACTTGCAAGAGGAATATTGTCCCAGATAGTCACATTTTGAAAGAATTTTATTGAGTATTTATAGAAATAATTTTTTTATTGATCAACATGAATATTTACGTAATACATTTGTTTTTTTTATTATGCGGTCAAGTAGAAGTATATTTTGATGTGAATCATGTGTCCAGTTGAAGAAATTCAGCTTTCTGTGCTGACTGATCATTAAAACTGTTTACTAAGTGGGCTACAAGCAAAGGTTAATAATTTTATTATTAAATATAATAAAATACAGTTGTCCTTGTATTTGGAAATTTTCACTTGAATTGTTGCAGTAATGCTTGCATAATCCATCACAGATGCAGAAAACAGACTGCTGCCTTCCTTTATGCAGCAGTTTTTCATGTGTTTGAAGACTGTCACAGTGTGTCTCCAAAACCTTTTCTAAGATAAACAACCTAAGTTCATGTAATCTTTTATACTGCACATTTCCTTACATTTCTACTCATGCATAAGTATAAATATATCTACATGCATATAAACACATATGTCATAATTAATAGGAAAAATAATATCTGCAACATTAAAGGATACTTTTAATGTGTTTAAATCTTATGCTATCTTACTAAAATACTGCATTTACCATCTGTTAGCTAAAAAGGAGTGATTGGCAATCCTGTAGTATTAAAATGCTAGAAATGCTAGATTATTAGCTTAAAATTAATTACATGTACTCTTTAAAATAAATTCATTAAGCAGATATTCATTCCAGTAATGCTGTTTAAAATGTTAAACAATTCTTGTAGTTGTACAACAAAAGAAATGGGATCTTGAAATTCTTCTCAAAACTCACAATCTCACTGTCACCTTTACACCTCTTCATTAACTGAGCAAGTCAAAAGATAAAAAAAATCAATTCAATTAACGTCATAGTCATTTTTTGTATTTGCTGTTAGAAATCTCATTCACCAATTATTTAAGTCTTGCTTTACTGTAAGCATGGATCCTGAATTGGTTACTGTTTATGGGGAAGTAGGAATGCTGGAAACAGCTCTACTGTAGAATCATGCTGGCCAAGACAAAAGTCAAGGGGGAAATCTGAAGCTGCACAGCTGAACCCATCCTATTACATGTCTGAAAAATAGCATTTCATGGCCTGATTATGATGGCAATTGACCAAAGGGTGACACTCTTCCCAAATCCTTTATCTTGAAAAATCTTAATCTGGGGATCAGGGCATTGAATGTAACCAAAGCAATTTCCCATTTCTAACTGTAACTGGGATTTACTAAAGTGTTATAAAGGAACTGTACTACTTCTTGCATATCTCTTGTGAGATAGCTCTTATATGCTGCTTTTAATCCTAAGGTGACTGCCTAAGACTTAACATGCTTAGCTTGTAAGAACTTCTAATGAATGATCCATTGGCAATTCAATATTCATCCAGACATAATGCTATTAAAAGGAAACGAATCTTCAATAATCACAACAGGCATATGCAATTTGTCTTTCACTACAAATATTTTAGTGGTGGGATAGCTGGCACCATGCAATATAGAAAAGCTGTGTTCTTTGATAAAGAAATAGAAGTTCCAACCAGACTGTTTCAAATATGTCTTTTAAAAGATCCTTTAGATTATGACCTTGCTTTATCCCAGAATAAATAAATAAATACATAAATAAATAAACCTTCTATCTATTCTTTAAATGCTCTGTTTTCATTATTATATTTTCTCAGTGTGAATTTAATATCTGGAAATTTCAATTCACTCATTCCAAGTGAAATGTCTTTGAGGATGGTGTCTGACAGAGGCAAATCTGCCTTCTGTATTTATGTTACACATGGATGCATTCCCTCTATCTTCCAGTGAAGAATAGAGTTGCAGCTGTTGCAGCTTGAAGTCCGGTAAACAAATTGTGTTGTATAAACCACCTAGTATACCTTCTCTTGCCAAAGGAACGGCTTATTGTACTACCACCAATAGATCAGGCACCTCTGGAAGGACACAGGTTTTCCTAAATGATTGGAAGAGTTTTTTCTTACTCTCTGCCTTACTTCTTCTCATTGCCAGCAAAATGTTTTAAAAAAAACAACCCCACAACCAAACCAGAAAATGACTAGACAATTAGACTGTACAGTAAATTCAGGCTTTTGCAAATTGCACTTCTGTTGTGTTTGTTTTGAATACGGTATTTATTAAGGAATGCAACAGAGATATATATCCCTGTGATTTATGCCTAGTGCTCTGATATCCATTTGAGGTACACTTTTAAGTTGTTCCTTAGAGCCATATTCTTAATGACTTCAAGACTGACAAGTCCTAGTAACGAAGCCTTTCTTACATAAGCACGCACTATAGAGTACGTAGGGAACCCTTAAACAAAGTAAAAAACTGTGAAAAGAGGATTTTTTTTTATTTCTTTTGTTGCTGGGAGCACATATTTATTTTAGAAGCATTAAAAATATCAACTGGCAAGTGAAAACAACATTAGAGAAGTGAACATAGCACCTTAGGACATAGATATATATTCCAGAAAAATTCAAAAGTGTAAAGATGAAATTCTGCCCTAACAAAGTGAGATCAGTTTTCATTTAAGTCAATAGACACTGTGAGTGAAGATCTAAGGCAAAATTTGCTTCTATATTTGTCTCTGTCTTACCATGACCCAGCGAAACACAAGAGCTGTTCATGTCTAGACGATCAGAGCAAGTACCCCAGGACCTAGAATTAGACATCTCTATTTCCATAACAAACTACTTTTCCTTAGGGTTAGTCTAATACATTATGCATAATACATAGCTCACAGAACTGACAATGACCTACATAATCAATCATTGCTGCTCCATTTTTTGTTACCATGCTCACACAAGGAAGAAAGAAGGTTTTGCTTTCTCCTGGCTTTATATGAAAATCTCTGAAATCCATGGAAGACTCCTGCTGACTTCAGCTGAAGCTGAATTGGCTCTGAATGAGCAGTATTTGGCATCGGAATAGCTTAATGCTGTACTAAAAGACACAACTGTGGCTTGTTGATCCCTGTGCTGCTTCTGCGCCAGAATCATTCCCAGTTTAGGCCTGTTGCAAACCATCCCCAACACAGTAGACATCAAAAGGCAGAGGCAGAGTGTGGGAATGCTTCCTAAGGAGAGCCTTCAGTGAATAATTTGCAGAAGCACCAGTGGGCTGGAAACGTCCCCTTGATTCAGAGGAGCTCCAGAGAGCTCAGCAGAACTGGAGGAAACAGTGGTTGGGTGGGCAGAAGAAGGAACAGGGGAAAAAAAGAAATGGTGAAAAGAGCTAACTGCTTCAATTGCTTCCATGGCTATGAGATATAGTGGATGGTGTGCTTTTTGTGGTGCATGTATGAACAATATTAAACTCTCTCTCAAAAAACCAACCAAACCAAACAAACAAAAAAAAAAACAACCAAGAAAACAACTTTTTAACTGACCCTTTAGGTTTTAAGTTAAAACCATGACATTTATATGAACCTCAATTTATGTGCACCAATACTTTATTACTAGTTGACTGTGGGCTTATGGTACGGAATCCAACATTCCAAGATGTTTTTATTTTCTTCTAGCTGTTTTTGTATTTGTTTTCTGGGCCTCTTGTTCTAATTTTCAGTCCTGAAGAACTGAATTCCATTAATATTATTCATAGATGCGAAAAATAAGGCTTATACCTGTGAACCAAGGTAGATTAAAAAAAACCCACCAAAAATAACCTCTGTTTAAAACAGGGGGAAATAGTCTACATGCATTTAAAAAAATACTTCAAAACTTCTTAGTCATTCACTTCTAATCTTTTCTCTTATTCGTAATAATCTACCTAATTGATATAATTAAATTCTGTTCCAGAAACCTACAGCTTGAATTTGCTCACTAGAGACTTACTGAGTTTCAGAGGAAAATCAAGGAAATATTTTTTACTCTACATATTCCAGATGACATATGCTATAGCTGGATGAAAGTTTTTCAAAATTACAATTTTTGTTGCTTTCCTCTAGAGGGTATCAGATAGGAAAATTGAAACTCTGAATCTACACTTTTAAGCATTCCCCTGTGGCCCATCAGCACTAAGACTGTGATGCACAGGTAACAAAAAAAAAGCCTTATGTATATTGAAAAAGCTAATATGTGGAACCCGGGGCTTCAGAAAGAGGTGGAGCTTGATTCAGTGGGAGCCGAATAGAATGTGTGAGCCAAAATTTGAAATGAGCAAAAGGATTTTAGTCCTTATATGAAACTTCAGTAAAGAAGCTAGGCCAGAAACAAGGATAATGGAGTAGAAAATGGGTTAATTCAGGATGAGATGAAAGAGAAGGAAAATGGTTAGTATACCTTGTCCTCCAGGACAAAAAATACAGCTCTGGCCTAGTGAGGTACAGTGCCCTACAGTTGGCATATAGGCTAATACTGTGTGTTTATTCTAGCTTATCTTCACAGAAAAACTACTGATGCTATCCACTAGTTCATTAGCTCAAATGCTGCAGGTATGTATTACTCGTATGCAGACTTTAATCTTTTATATGATCCATGCAATCATTAACATTGATGTACGGCATGCCATGCATCTAACCTTCTGGGTTTGCAGTTTGTTCTTTAAAATGTTAGAAAATCAGAGACAAATAACCTATGTTAAAAGTGTCACATATTGAATAGCCATCATATTTCAATGCAGGCTAGCATTAATGGATCCTTATTTAGATCCCTTGTATATGTTTTATGATACAAGATGTAACTACAATGATTATTTCTTCATCTTTTATGCAGCAGGACCTGTTGTTATTTAATATACAGCATGCTCCTTCAGCAGCAATGAAGCAAACGAAAGAGGTCATTATGTTTAAGACCACTCTTCAGTACAAGCTAGATCGAGTACACCCTCTTAAGTTTGCAGACAACACCAAGTATTCTATGATTCCATGATTCGATGATACTATAGTACTACCCTGGAGAACAGGACTCCAACTGCCATGAATTCCCTATGAAATTCTGTGCAGGACTCTCAAGCCAGATTTTTAATTTCCCTTCTTCCTCTCAGTATGCATGCACACGCACACATACACACAGACACTCTCATACACAGACACTTTTTCCCTGTTTTCTCACACTTATATGCATCAGACAAGCAGAGGCAAGCAGAATTACTCAGAGGCTGAAGGCAGTGAACCCACAGCAGTGAAACCAATGAGGCAGTACCTTAAAATGCATATATCAGAAGTGTTTGCCTGTACCCTGATGTAAATATTCAGCATTCAAAAGTAAAACTGAAATAAACAATTGCTGTGATCTGAATATAGATGATAATATAGAGCAGACTCATTCTCAAAGCAGAATATGAAAACAATGAAAAACACCTCACATGCTTGTTAATACTGTAAAATTCTCAAATACAGCAGTGGAGAACAATGTTAAGAGATTCTGTAACTTCAGGAGAAGATATTTTTCTGTATAGAAGGTGAAGCTGTACACTTAATGAAATGACAATGTGAAATCTGAGTAGCTGCACTTAATTGAACACTATTTATACAGATTACTAAAAGAGGGTGAAGCAGACTGGATTTGTAGAAAAGTTCTCTGTTTCTTACTTTTCTGTAGGAAGTCTATCTTTTCTCTTTTGATCGTAGTGTCAAATGTTGTGGCAAAACCCTATAGAAATTGAAGTCTGCTTTCTCCCCTTCCCTTCCCTTCCCTTCCCTTCCCTTCCCTTCCCTTCCCTTCCCTTCCCTTCCCTTCCCTTCCCTTCCCTTCCCTTCCCTTCCCTTCCCTTCCCTTCCCTTCCCTTCCCTTCCCTTCCCTTCCCTTCCCTTCCCTTCCCTTCCCTTCCCTTCCCTTCCCTTCCCTTCCCTTCCCTTCCCCTCCCCTCCCCTCCCCTCTTTCATTGTTATAAAAATCCTCATTACATAAAAGAAATTTCTTAAATGAGAATAGATTTTAAAAATCTTTTGTGGCCATTTATTGCTTGCCTTTTTCTTTGTTATATTTGAAATAAGAAGAGACAGTGCAGTAACAAAACTGTTGGCTAGTCTAGCTTAAAGACAAAGTTATCCCCATCATGCTATTGAAGCTGGGTTGACTTAGAACTTTGTGTACCTACTTCTCAAGCTGTTTAGATTAATATGCTAATAAAATCATGAGTGACTTTCAGTGAAAAATATATTTCAGTTAGAGTCCCTAAAAGAAAAACATTTCCAAGTTACTGTGTGATTATAAAATCTTGAAAGTTTAACAAAAAACCTAAAAGACCAAAGAAGTATATATTTATGGTTTATGCTTTTATTTATTGTTCTAAAATATTCTACCATGTTATTTCACAACTTTGTAAAAAAACCCTTACAGAACACCCAAAATACTGCTGATAGTAAATAAATTATAACCTAAGACAGATAAAAAATGATCCCAAACAATTCTCTTGAGAAATTCTTTTGAGACTTCACAATGAATCCATTCTGCACCTTTTATTAAAGTCTATCTGCAATTCAAAAAAAAGAAAATACACTGCAAAATGATTGCTTTACTCATTTCAGCATTTCCTTCACATGCAGAGGATTTTAACTAGCAAGCCTGAATTAGAGGTAAGCTTTTTATAATAAAGTGAACCAAGTTTTCTCACCTTGTTATATGCCTAGTTCTACTGACTTCAGCATCTCACAAATGATTATTATGTAGCTGTTTAATCACCACTGACTGAAATGTGCTTGAATTTCTCAATCTACATTTTAGATTTGGGATTTGATGTGACAATAAAAATTCAAATTAACTTGCATTTTTAAAAAAAAAGATAGGGAGAGAATGGTTTTGATAAACAGCAGTGTAACTTTAATCTGAAAATTACTGTTCTAAAAACCTTCTTCAGCATAAATCTGCAAGATGAGGATTAAAAAAAAAGCAGAATCGCAAATTGATATGCAGTCTTAGAATAACTTTGAATTTCTGTACTACAGGTATCATAATTTTATTCCACATTTAGCTAATGTTAAGTTCTCTCAGCAAAGATCTAGTATTATGGCTAAAGAAGAAAAAGTCACTTCTAACCTGCTGTCTTTTCTTTGTGGAGATGTAGGATCCTCAGGAAAAATGGTTTTGCAATTTTTTCCTTGAATAAGCTGAACTGATATCCTGAAGTTCAGGGTTTGTACTCTGCTACTTGCCTTCCTCACTCCCCCAGGATCTTGAACTCTGCTACAGCCAAGGCTTACACTAAACATCTCATTCCCAATCAGTTATTCCTTGTTAGTGAATAGAGGATACAGCTGTGTGTCACCACCTCTTTGACCAGTTGCTCCCAATACTCTTCCTCTTTTTGATATCTTTTCGAAGGCTTGCATCCCATCATGTTGCCCTTTTAGCCGGTGTCAAAGAGATTGAAATCTCCCACAAGAACTGGGGTCTTCGATGAAGATATTTCTTCAGTTGTATGAAGAAGGCATCATCCACTTCCTTACCCTAATCTGGTGGCCTGTAACAAGCTCTCACCATGATGCCATCTTTATTAACCAATTCTTTGGTCCTGACCCACTAGCTCTCAGCAAACCTTTTGTCTATTCTACAAGAGTTCTTAGTAAATCCAAGCTGCTCCTTTACCTAAAGGGCACACTCACCTCCTCATCTTCCTTACGGTCCTGGTTTCTGCTGGGAAAGAGTTAATTTTCCTCCTAGTAGCTGGTACATTGTTTTAGTTTTAGTCTGAGAATAATGCTGATCGAGCACCAACATTTCAGTTGTTGCTAAGTAGCCCTGATCAAGTACATTTTAGTCTCTCATGCTCTGCCAGTGAGGAGGCACACAAGAAGCTGGGAGGAAACAGAGGCAAGACACCTGACTCAAACTAGCTGAAGAGGTATTCCTCATCCATCATACCACCCCAGCCATGTGAATTGTCCGACCGGCTCTCAGTTATTCTGGTGATTTCACAGTTCTGTGACCTTATAAGGAGCTCTAGTTTCTCCTTCATGTTTTCCAGTCTGCAAGCATTTACATACCAATGTTTGAGGCAGTCTTCCTTTCAACCTTTTCGATCATTCTGAGGTCTGTCTTGTTCAGATATCTCCACACTTTGCTTTCCATCTCTGTTCATTGTTTCCTTATTAACTGTCGGTTGTAGTCTCTCACTGACATGTTTTAGTTTAACTTAACACAGAATATAGATACAGATGTCACTTATAGTGCACTAGAATATATAGGGCATATTTTGTACTCAGAGCAAAAAAATCCCTGTCGCTGTCTAAATTGCTTAGTAGCTATCATGTGCCCTTGATATCTGGCAGCATCCGTGCTAATACAATCAAAGACAGGACAATAATAATTTAACCAATTAAATTAAAGAATTCCGTTGTGTCTTAAAAGATATTAGCCACTATTACACTGCCTGTGGACTTGCCCATTCATGAGCTACAAATATCACTGGAAAATTCTTATATTTCAATATTCTTTTATTCTAATATATTACTGTGAGGAATGAAAAAGAGTGAACAGTGGAAATAAAATCATAACAGGAAATAAATAATTTATTTCTGAATGTTAAATGTACCCGACTGGGAGAGAACACAGAATGTTTCACGTAAAGACAGAAACAATGAAATCTTATTTTTTAGTACACGATATTTTGTCTGTTCCTCATAGAACAGAGAAGCAGTACATGGAAAAATAGAAAATGGCTGCCAATTTTTAATACACAGGTTGGAAATGGGTCACAATAGCAACGTACTCTAACCTCTTCATCAGGGACTATAGCAATAGGACAAGCGGGAATGGGTTTAAACTTAAATAGTGGACGTTCAGGTTAGTTATAAGGAAGAAGTTCTCTGCTGTGAGGTTGGTGAAGCACTGGAACAGGTTGCCCAAAGAAGTGGTAAATTCTCCACCTCTGGCAATGTTCAAGGTCAGGTTGGACAGAGTCTTGGTCAACACGACCTAGTGTGAGGCATCCTTGCCCATGGCAGGGAGATTAGAACTAGATGATCTTAAGGTCCTTTCCAACCCTACCCATTCTATGATTCTATGATTTAAGGATGTGGACCTGTTGGAGCAAGTTCAAAGGAAGGTCTCAAAGGTGAACACAGTGCTGGAGCACCTCTCCTGTGAAGACAGGCTGAGAGACTTGGGCTCGTTCAGCCTGGAGAAGAAAAGGCTCTGGGGAAACCTCAGAGAAGCATTCCAGTACCTAAAGGGGCCTACAAGTAATCTGGAGAGGAACTTTTTACAAGGGCATGTGATGATAAAACAGGGGGGAATGGCTTTCTTTTGAAAGAGGGGAGATTTAGATTAGATAGAAGGAAGAAATTATTTACTGTGGGAGTGGTGAGATACTAGAACAGGTTGCCCACAGAAGTTGTGGCCGCCCTGGAAGTGTTCAAGGCCAGGTTGAATGGGGCTGTAGGCAACCTGGTCTAGTGGAAGGTGTCCCTGCCCATGGCAGAGGGGCTGGAATTAAAAGATCTTTAAGGTCCTTTCTAATCCAAACTATTCTTGCAAACACTGCTTGCTAAAGGACCAGACTGTGCACGGGCCTCAAGCATCCATTGTTGCTCATGCTGGAAAGGAGGCCAGTAACACAGGAAGCTGGGAAACAGTAACAAAAGAAAAAAAAAAAAAAAGGAGGAAGAGGACAATTAAAAGCAAGGGGCTTCCTCCTAAATCTGTTGTCCCCATCCAGAACTGCTTTGCTGTCCTGCAGGGGGCTGATGAAGAAACACACTTCCACCAGGAACAACCGGCTGATGCACTGGTAAAGAAGATTACTACTTGTGCTGCCAGGAAAAAGCGGAGGGTCATAGTAGTAGGGGACTCTACTCTGAAAAGAACAGAGGCACCCATCTGTTGGCCCACCCAGTCTCAAGGGAGGTGTGTTGCCTACCAGGAGCATGGATCAGAGATGTTGAAGCAAAGCTGCCTGCTCTAGTCGGTTCCACTGACTATTACCCACTTCTAGTGATCCGTGTGGGTACTACTGATATAGATAGCAGTAGCCCGGAGAACATAAAAAAGGACTGCAGAGCTCTGGGAGAGGTGGTTAGGGGCTCTGGAGCTCAGATTGCCTTTTCATCAATTCTCCAGGATACAGGGGAGGAGCTTAAAAAGCCTAGGAGGACAGGCCAGATTAATAAATGGTTAGAAGGGTGGTGCCATAGTCAGGGGTCTGGGTACTTTGAACATGGGACTCAATTTAGTAGGCCAGGTCTACTGGGGGCTGGTGGAGCTGGTCGGACAAAAAAAGGGAAGAGTGGATTTGGTAGGAGGCTTGCCAGACTGGTCAAGGATGCTTTAAACTAGATGTGCTTGGGGAAGGGAGCATGATTCCATCCAAACACACCCAGTCACTTGCCAGCACCTATAATAAACGTTTGGAGCAATGTAGAGATATTCCAGCTGGCTCAATGTCCAGCTGGAGACCAGTAATGAGTAGTGTCCCTCAGGGATCGGTGTCGGGACCGGTCTTGTTCAACATCTTTGTCAGTGACATGGACAGTGGGATTGAGTGCACCTTCAGCAAGTTTGCCAATGACACCAAGCTGTGTGGTTTGGTTGATAAGTTGGAGGGAAGGAATGCCATCCAGAGGGACCTTGACACGCTTGTGAGGTGGGCTGATGACAACATGAGGAAGTTTAGCCGTGCCAAGCGCAAGGTCCTACACCTGGGTGGGAGCAATGCCAGGCACACATAAAGTTTGGGCAGGGAGGAGATTCAGAGTAGCCCTGAGGAGAAGGACTTGGGGTGTTGTTCAATGAGAAAATGAGCATGAGCCAGCAGTGTGCACTTGCAGTCCAGAAAGCCAATCGTATGCTGGGCTGCATCAAGAGGAGCATGACCAGAAGGTCGGAGGAGGTGATCCTACCCCTCTACTCTGCTCTTGTGAGACCTCACTTGGAGTATTGTGTGCAGTTCTGGTGTCCTCAACATCAAAAGGACATGGAACTGTGGGAACAAGTCCAGAGGAGGGCCACGAGGATGATCAGGGGACTGGAGCACCTCCCGTATGTAGACAGGCTGAGAAAGTTGAGTCTGTTGAGCCTGGAGAAGAGAAGGCTGCGTGGAGACCTCCTAGCAGCCTTCCTGTATCTGAAGGGGGGCTATGGGAATGCTGGGGAGGGACTCTTCATGAGGGACTGTAGTGATATGACAAGGGGTAACAGGTTCAAGCTTAAACAGGGGGAGTTTAGGTTGGATATAAGAAACAAATTCTTTCCTGTAAGGGTGGTGAGGCACTGAAATTGGCTGCCCAATTTCAATAGGACAAGCGGGAATGGGTTTAAACTTAAATAGTGGATGTTCAGGTTAGATATAAAGAAGAAGTTCTCTGCTGTGAGGGTGGTGAGGCACTGGAACAGGTTGCCCGAAGAAGTGGTAAATGCTCCATCTCTGGCAATGTTCAAGGCCAGGTTGGACAGAGACTTGGTCAACATGACCTAGTGTCATGGGTTCAGCAGTAGCAGTCATTTTTCTCCTTCTTGGTAGCTGATGCAGCACTGTGGTTTTGATTTTTGGGCCTTGGAGCTGTGCTGATAACACCAGTGTTTTCATTTACTGCTTGGTAGTGTTTTGGTCTGCCCAAGGACTTTCTGAGCCTCATGCTATGCCAGGGAGGAGAGGGAGCTGGGAGGAAGCAGAGACAGGGCACCTGACCCAAACTGACAAAAGAGGTTATTTCATACCACAGCACGTCATGCCCAGGATGTGAAAACGGAGAGCAGAGACCTGGAAGGATGTGGTAGTGCTTTGGGGGGTTTGCTGCTTTGAGGTGCACTGGCTGGGTCAGGCTTGGTGAGCAGTTGTATTCTCTTTCCTTGTATTTCTCTTGTATTATTATTGATGGTAGCAGTAGTGATTTGTGTTATACCTTAGTTACTAAACTGTTCTTATCTCAACCTGTGGGAGTTGCATTCTTTCGATTCTCCTCCCCATCCCCCGGGGACTGGGGGAAGAAAGAGAGGGGAGTGACGGAGTGAGCGACTTTGTGAGTTATTAGCCTGGGTGAGGCTTAAACCAGGACAGTTCTTTTTGGCGCCCAACGTGGGGCAGGAAGGATTGAGATAATGGCAAAGATTAATAGCCACTCGTCACAATGCTGATTTATTGGCTCCCAAAGTTGTTCTGATTTTCAAAGGTTCAGCGTATGGTACTTTACTTACAGCTGGTATTTCTTTTCTTCACATTTTTCACATCTGGGTTTTGGGTTAAGGTTCTTGTTACACTGTACTCTATTGGAATGGCTTGTAATACGGGGAGCTCCAGAAGGGAGGAGGGGAAGCCGAGGGGAGGCGGCCCCGGGAGCCGCCGGCGGCCGAAACGGCCCGGGAGAATGGCCCGGGGAATCAAGTGGCCGGGAGCGGGGCGGCAGAGGAGCTGAGCCCCCCCCACCGAGCCGAGCCCGGCGGCTGCCGAGCAGCGGGAGGAGGCGACTGCCGACTGGCAGGAGCAGATGGCAGAGAAGCCGAGCCCCGAGCCAGAGCCGAGCCATGCGGCTACTGAGCAGGGGTGACAGGCGGTGGCCGTGCCCGGCCACGCAGCGACCGAGAGCATTCCCCAGCAGCCGCCTGCAGAGCCCCGCGAGCCCGAGCCCCAGGAGGATGCAGGAGACTGCGCAGCACTTCCCAGCAAGGCAGAGGAGGAAGATCTGGACTCAGACAAAGAACAGCTGGTGGTGAGAGAGCCGGCAAGCACAGCAGCTGCACCAGCCCCAGTGACAAGTACAGCTGCCTCATTTGAGAGTTCTGAAGGGCTTGTATGGCCTTTGGGTGCCCTTGGGACCTGCCTGCTGATTGTGATGGAGGTCACAGTGTTGGCACTCATACAGAGTGTGTTTTGCCCACGACCATTCTGTCTGGCCTTGAGAGTTAAGCAGAGTGGGGTGTGGGTCTTGTCTGGTGTTGGACTACCATGTAGGATGACCAAGAGATATTCCCCAAAGCTGGACATTCATGAGTGGCAGAGTGTGTGGGACAGTATGGGCGAGCACCTATTCCATTGGGCCCCCCCAGTGCTTTGGAAGCATCGGAGATGGAAGGCAGCTGTATGGAGTCCCCAGTAACAAGCAGCTAAATTTGGAGTGGCTCAGATGGACTTAGATTGGTAAGATGAGAGTAAATTATTTTGAGCCTGGTGGGCCTATGACACCTCAAGCTATCAGGGCAGAGATGCAGCATACAGCTGGACTCATGATCAAGGGGTGGACTTCTGATCGAGGGGTGGACTTATCAATGGACATTATTGCCCAGGTTATTCACGAGTGTGAACACTGCACACAGCCTCTTCTGCTCTGAAAGGCTGTTACAAAAGATGGAGCCCGACATCGTGGACTGGATGGACTCAGCAGCTTTATAGGAATTGGTCCATGCACTAAGGAATGATCTCTCTCCCTCTCTGTGTGTGCATGTGGATGTATATATATATGTGCATATATATATGTGATGGTATATTGAAAATGTGGGATCATTAAAATGACATGAATGGTATGGAATAAGGGGTGGATTGTCATGGGTTCAGCAGTAGCAGTCATTTTTCTCCCTCTTGGTAGCTGGTGCAGCACTGTGGTTTTGATTTTCAGGCCTTGGAGCTGTGCTGATAACACCGGTGTTTCAGTTACTGCTTGGTAGTGTTTTGGTCTGCCCAAGGACTTCCTGAGCCTCATGCTATGCCAGGGAGGAGGGGAAGCTGGGAGGAAGCAGAGACAGGACACCAGACCCAAACTGACCAAAGAGGTTATTCCATACCACAGCACGTCATGCCCAGGATGTGAAAAGGGAGAGGAGAGACCCGGAAGGGTGTGGTGGTGCTTTGGGGGGGTTTGCTGCTGGGAGGTGCACTGGCTGGGTTGGGCTTGGTGAGCAGTTGTATTCTCTTTCCTTGTATTTCTCTTGTATTATTACTGGTGGTAGCAGCAGTGATTTGTGTTATACCTTAGTTACTAAACTGTTCTTATCTCAACCTGTGGGAGTTGCATTCTTTCGATTCTCCTCCCCATCCCCCGGGGACTGGGGGAAGAAAGAGAGGTGAAGTGAGTGATAAAACTGCGTGAGTTATTAGCCTGGGTGAGGCTTAAACCAGGACACCTAGTGTGAGGCATCCTTGGCCATGGCAGGGAGATTGGAACTAGAGGATCTTAAGGTCCTTTCCAACCCTACCCATTCTATGATTCTATGACTGTAATTAAAATAAGGTTCTTCTGTTTTCTACCTCGTATATTTCCATGTTCGTATAATTCAGTTCTGCATTTTATGTGGAGTGTGTAAGGAAGCTATTTTACAAGATAAAGCTGTATTGCAGTGAAAAAAAAAGTAAAAAGTAAAAGGTTAGTAGTAAAAAAGCTGTATCAGACACAGGCAAGCAAAGAACTGACCATTCACTGCATCAAAACATTTTTGCAAAGGAGGAAAACTATAATACCCCACTGTCGTGGTTTACATCCCTAACCCCCCCCCCCCCCCCCAGTTTTCTTACTCACTCACCCCCCTCTATTTCTTCCCCCAGTCCTGGGGGCATGGGGAGGAGAATTAAAAGAATGCAACTTCCACAGGTTGAGATAAGAACAGTTTAGTAACTAAGGTATAAAACAAAGCACTACTGCTACCACCAATAATAATAATGACAAGAGAAGTACAAAGAAAGAGAATACAACTGCTCACCAAGCCCTACCCAGCCAGGGCACCCCACAGCAGTGAACACCCCCCAGTGCACCACCAAAAGCCCAACCACGCCATGCACCCCCCAGTCCACCACCACACCCTTCCGGGTCTCTGCTCTCCCTTTTCACATCCTGGACATGACGTGCTGTGGTATGGAATAACCTCTTTGGTCAGTTTGGGTCTGGTGTCCTGTCTCTGCTTCCTCCCAGCTTCCCCTCCTCCCTGGCATAGCATGAGGCTCAGGAAGTCCTTGGCCAGATCAAAACATTTTCAAGCAGTAAAAGAAAACACTGCTGTTATCAGCACAGCTCTGAGGCCCAAAATCAAAACCACAGTGCTGCACCAGCTACCAAGAGGGAGAAAAATGTCTGCTACTGCTGAACCCAGGACACCCACCTCTTCAGAAACTCGAAGAATAAGTAGACTGTGGTTAAAGAGACTGCTCTTTGCATTTTTGATACACAAAGTTATTGTAAAGCACTTCAAAAACACAGAATAAAGAATTGCAAGGCTACTTAACATTTCTAAGAGGAATTATAAAGCCAGCACAGAAAAGCAGACACAATATTTAAATCTCTAGAAGAAAACACTCAGATAAGCTGAATGAAAACATTCCAAACAATTCCATGCAAGAAAGGGGAAGATAAGGAACTAAATGTCAGACCTTTATTGAAACCTTAAAATGAAGCACTCGCAAAAGAACAGATAACAGTACATTCCAAAAAAGTAATTAAGCAATGGCAAGAAAAAATTAGCAAATCAAAAAGAGAAATTAAATCTTTTTGACAATGAACCTTATTAAAGAAAAAATATTTCACAAGGTGAATGAATTACAGCTCTGAACAATCCCTGGGAAAAAAACAGGCCATATACTTTAAATCTGCAGCTGAAAATTGGTTTATTTTTCAAAAGCATTTTTAAATAGAAACATTACTGTAAATGTGCAGTTTTGTTTTTCCATATGCACAACAATATGTATTGAAGACTTGCAAGGATCTTTGTACAGGCAATGTTTCTAATTGACACTGTGAAAATTTGACTTACAAAAAGCTTGCTGAATGATTTGGTTTGAATGTAGGGATAATTCACTTTCAGTCTGTGATTTGTTCTGTCTTCTCCAGTGATAGCTGGGACTCACAGGTAAGCCAGCTATGTGGCACTGACCAATATTTTGTTCTGTTAACAACCAAATGCTTACGCATTTAGATGCATGTGGACTGCTGCTAAATTATGTAAAAATGCACACTCTGAAAACTGGGCGTATAACTCCAAGGATAAGGTTCCTGTGTTCAGAGGATAGTTCAGACTCACATCACCAAATATTAAGTATTTTTGTAAATATTTTTTACCACCAACCTTCCAGAAGGTAATTCCTCTTAATAATATTATACTGTCAACATTTAAATTCAAAGAAAATTAAAGTAAAATTATAGATAAATATTGATGATAAGGTTAGCCAACTGCACTTTTTCGGTAAAGTAGCTGATATATCCAACACAACCATTACTGTGAATAAAGCTAGGTGCTTACTGTAGATGATATTTTCAAGAATAGATATTTCAGTCTTTAAAATGTGAACTTGGGGAGTGAAAAAGATTCAGATATGACTTGAGTGTTATCATTTCACATATTTACCTTTGATTTGAAAGCTTAATTGCTTATGGGGTTTCTTAACACTAGATATTGTGTTTACTAATTTTTCATTCAGCCTTCTTGTAAACTTCAACTAAATTCAATGTGATTTCTCAGCATTGTCGAGCTACTGAACTGTAGTATTTCTGTGGGGTTGTTTTTTTTTTTCTCATTATTAATATATAGTCTGTTTCACAAAGCAGGTCTTGCTACTTTGGAGCTGATACCAATTGGGCTGTAAAACTACTAAGTAGCATTGTATTGATTCTGCTCATATAAAGAACAATTGTGCAACTAGCTGCTCTTAAGCACGAGGAGATAGGAAATCTTTAGTTATCTTTAAACATTGCAAAGCATTATAAAACATTTCCTATTTTTTTTTTTTCAAAAACAAAAGAGCATAAATTTTTGGGGGGATGTCAAAACATTTCCATCAAATTAATATTGTTAAATTAAAAAATATCAACCCCAAAACAAAGCAAATATTCACTTCTACAACTCCTTCCCCACGGAGCCCCCACACCCAAAATTAACCTATTTTTCACAGAAAACTGTATAGTTTGCTCTGAGAGATGTTGGCGAAAGGTGATAGGGATCATTTTACTCAAAATCTGGTTTTCTTTCAAAAAAGATTTTGGTAGAAAAGTTCCAGCCAGGCCTGGTTTACTTGTTAAATTCATAACAGGAGGTTACCTGCTTCTCTGTTCTTTCTCAGGAGTACATCTGGACTCTGATCATCAGCCCTCACTTGGTTACATTAATTATTATAGGATTGAAAGAAAATAGGGGAAAGTGGCTTTATGCTGCATATTGTGCTCATCCAGTTCTCAAAGAGCTGGTGAAACCTCAGGAGTAACTTGTAACTTGTGTTGAAAACAGCTAACCGTCTTCAGACCTTTTAATAACTCCCAAGTGGCTTCAGAACAGTTGGAAAACATATACCCTATTGAGTTGACAAATGTTTCTTAAATACTAATTCTGCAGAGCTAGGACAGCTTAAATTCCTTTAAAGCTTATTTTGAGATAGGTAGGGTTTAAGGTCTGTTACTAAAGCTGATGTAACAGAGGTTAACTGTAGTGCGGATCAGAATCTGCCTTTTAGTTTCCTCTGGCAGTGGATTTTCTTATACTGGAACTTATGTCTGGAAAGAGGAATACTATTCAGTTCTCTGCTTGTGAGTTTATTTTAAGGAGGTCTTAAAAGCATCATATTAGCAAAAGTTTATATTCTTAAAAAGTTAACAAGAGTAAACATGTTCATTAGGAAAATACACATCTTGATTTTTTATATTATATAGCATGTCCAATCTAGTGGATGAGTCAATGTTTTGTTTACGTTATTTGACTTTACTACAGGTTTTTGTGCTGTTATTTTTTCAATACACTCTCTATGGGATTAGGACCATTGTGAATATTTTATATATGCTTCTGTCTATGAGCTGGCTTGCATGAAAGAAAGAATGACATTTGCTGTGAGTGAGTAAGCAGTAAACATCAGATCTTATTTTACTCATGTCCATTGTCAACTTTCCTTAGTCTTTTTTCAGAGTGTGACTGCTAGAAAGCAAAGGTGATGGCACTTTCCGGTTTGAGAAGTCATATTGCTTCAGCACAGTTTCAGCAGAAATTTTGCAGTTCTTCTCTGGGTCTCTTTCATTGAGTAACTTCTGTGGCACACAAAGAGACTTCAGGCAGGTTTTTTATAGCTTTGCAGTTGACAGTGCAATTATTTATTTTCTATTGTATGTAATAGACACCAAGTCACTTACAAGCAACTAGGCTACCCACTGACATTCTCTAACATGCTCAGCAGCCCAAATGAGATACCCGGTGAGTTTCTTTTTTTTGAGTTGTCATCATCAATGGTGAATGGTCAAGTGCTCCTGGAAGAAGGTTGGTCATTGGTGTTTGTTTGTTTCTGTAAGATGTAATAGCTTCCAGCTAGTATTACTCCTCCTGTGTCTTTGAGCTCCTAATAATTACTACCTTAATGATTTAACTTCTTCTGTACTTTAACATTTCTTATGTTTGTTTTAGCCCATACAATTTTTCACAATGATTTTCTCAACAAAACTGAATTAGCACCACACAGCTGTGTTACACCAAGCTGTTCTTGGATCACAGACAACTGAAACCCTATGCCAAGGGTTTCAGTTTCATCTTGAAAATGTCCTTAATTGACTCAAAATTCTCTTGTTTTTATTCCAAAATGATAAAAAGCAGCAAATGAGAATAAACATATCCATATTTTTGAATGCCTTTGGAAAACCTCCAAAGGAAGGGCATTAAATGAGAAAATTAAAACTAATGAATGCTTCTGAAGAAATTGTCATGCAGTATAAAGACTGGTTAAAATATTGATGCTATCTTTAGAAGTTGTCCTTCAAAACCAAAACAAATCAGACAAGTAAAGAAAAAAGCTAGAAATGTTAGCTGAAAAGATTTTTATGGATTAATGTTTATCTGATAGGGATGAGTTGTCATATTTTTAGATACAACAGTTTCATAGTTGTGTTTGTGCACTGTCTAGCACTACAGTTCAGATTGTTCATGGGCATTTCATAAGCTCTAGATGTGGCAGATAAATAAGACAGAATTAATCCTGATAAATTTTCATTCCCTTGTTCTTAAATATTCACTACATATAAAATTGTGATGTGTTTTAGGCTGTGATATGTGTTTTTCTGCATAGTACGATACAGTATAGTTCACTGTACTAAAATATGTTAGAGGAAACCTGATTTAATTTTAAAACAACTTTATCTATGACATATTCTGCTGTGTCAATAGATGACAACTACTATAAGCTAATTAATAAGAGAACCTTGTGAGGTAAAAAAAACTTGGGACATTGAAAGGAGTACTGCAATAAGAAAGCTGCTTATATATGGGGTTCTGCAATCCAACTTACACAGTTTCTTCAGCAGCTGTGTTTCTTTAGATGCCAAATAAGTGAAATATTTGCTGCTGACATAACATTGATTTGGATTTTGCAAGAGATTCTAAAAGAAAAGTCCCCCCCCAAATGCTACTGAGGTTAAACACTTTAAAAGTGTCTTGTAAAAGGTTGTTGAAACACAAAGGTATTCAGTACAAATGCTCAGAAATGGTGTAAATTCACAACCCTTTTTTCTAATGTGATTTTTGTCCCTGAGCAAAAGTATCCTGACACTTTTTTGGGCTGTCAGTCATTTAGTCAAATACAGCCAATTGCAAGGTGATTATCTACAAAGCAAGAATAATGCATGACACAGGTTTGGGTTTTTTTTCCACTTTCACATAAAAAGACCTTTTACAAGCCCTTTCCAATTAATATCATGTAGTTACTGCTATCTCCACAAAAAAAATAGTTAAAATATAAATAATTTCTTTTTCTATTTTAACTAAAGGAGACTATAAATCTGCATGGTCTTACTAATTCTTTTTTATTCTGCAGCTAATCTATGTAGCTGTTTTGCTGTTATTTAATTATTATGCACTGTCTGTTACTCCCACAGTTTCTATGTCTTAATGTAAATAATGCATGTAAAATATCTCATGTTTCATATATCTCATACATATCTCATAAGATATACTTCAATATCATTCAAACATTACAACTGTATGCAGATTATGTTGTAGGAAAATATTAGGAAAAAATCCCATTACTTTGTATAATAATAGAAACATTTTTATGTTAATTTGATACAATATGCGTATATGATCAGCAACTACAGGTCTAGATTTTATATTGATATTTGAAACAGCAACCTGTCAGAGAGATCTAAGCAGTAGGCTACCTGTACTTCCTGGTATAACGCTGAATTCTTGGCTGATATTTTTAAATTGTGAGTTGAAAAGGAGGAAGGGAGAAATTTCAGCCTGAGTGGTACACTCTTGCATAAACAACAGTGAGCATTAATCACATTAATCACTACTGATTAGTTGTGCACACCAAAATATTGGGGTTTTTTAATAAAAAAAAAGGGGGGAAATCAATATTTGCTCAGAAATTCCTAGCCACTGGCTTTCATTTACTATTCATATATGATTTTGCAAATGTAGATAATTGTAAAATGCCTCTGGTTGATGAGTGCAAAGAATGAAGCTCTTCAATATCATGTCTCTGCACTATACCTTCATTTTTCATTAAGAAAGGTACAAAATGCATTCCTCCTACTCAATTTTTTAATAGAAACACCTGTGGCTTCTCTGTTCTCTTTAAGACTTGTTTTTATTGGTGTGTTCTGGACATGCTAAGATAGGGCTTGTAAGGATCATTGGACCTTAACCAGATTATCAATTATTTTGGGAGTTCTGGCCAGGCTGAGTTGCAAAACTGGGTAGAGATCTCAACATTGCAAAAATAGCAATAGTTCCAAGCCTTAACAGAAGCTGATTCTTTTTTTTTTTTTTTTTTTTTTTTTTTTTTTTTTTTTTGGTAAGTGAAGTGCTTATTTGAAGTGCTTTTTTCTGAAGTGCTTATAGATTTGAAGTACCCAAAATTCACTTCGGGCTTTTGAAAAAGCATACTGTAGAAGACGACTCTAAAATTGGACTAGATCTGAATTTTCCCATTTCAGTCTTTTCATGCTTATGGGCCTGAACATCAGATTAGAACTATGTAGGAGCACATAGATAACTAGCATTCTAATTAACTGTAATTAAATGCAATGCAATTCAATTAGATGTAATTAAATTGAATGCACCCATTACTATTTAGAATATGTAATGAGAACAATACTTGTAAACAAACTCATGTTTCCACAAAGAAAAGTAAATAAGCATTAAGAAACCTCTTTTGTCTATTCTTTTTCCAAATCCATTAGCATCAAATTGTTCTCGTTTCCTAAATAAGGTCATTTTCTACATTAATAGGCCTCAGGCTTTAATCACCTCAAAGTTTGCATTTGTGGTTTCATAGCTTAGAAGCTTCATTATCTAGAACCTAAATGAAAATATCAGCTCTAATCAGAGGGATGTGACAGTTAATTTTTTTTTTTTCCTCACATAAAAATTACTTTTTGGAATAAAGCAAGTAGAATATATACCACATTTAGTTGTTTGTAGATACACCTTCTCTCAGAAATCAAAGCTACTGACAGCACTCTTTCTAAATAGAAGTTGCCTTAAGCTGCTTCTGAGATAATATTCTGCCTGTGAAAAGGACTAAAAGTACAAAACCTACATATACCAGGTAACCTCTTCTAAAGCATTCTGGTACTCATCTTTAATTAGCATTGACAGATTTTTGTATTTTGGGAGGTAAATAAAAGAGGCAGTGTAAGTTACAAACAAGAAGGTAGAACACGTATTAAGATCTGCAAAAGATCTAGGAATGTTTTTGTCATCCAGCTTTGTTAAATATGGCCAGCCTCTGTTACAGTTCGAGTTTCTGAGATCAGTAATTCCACTGAAACATGCTACGGACATCACATTGTATTTTATTTTGGCCAGCTTGTAAATGAAAAGCCTTTCAGATACTCAGTCCTCTGAAGGGTTTGGCTGTGTTCTGTGCTGCCTTCACCAAAACCTAAGTAAATCAGCTGGTTTTTCATGAGATACCTCAAGTCTTGCTTGCAGAAGAACAGCCACCTGTACAATTTCAGTGGAACATGGGAAGCTCCATGTTTCCATGGCTACCATGCTCACAAGACCAATGCTTGTTGGTATGATGCTAGCTCAATAGATCTACATGAGTGGTGTCCTCTGAGGTGGTCATGACATTCACAAAATGTCAGCCTTTACCAAATAAACCCTACTGAATCAAAACAAAACAGATTGACCTTCAAAAAATACAGTTTTAATAAACAACAAAAGCCCATGCCCCCTAACCAGAAATTCTGTCCTGAAAATGGAAAAATGACAGAGGTTTTGAGAAGTTTATTAGAGAATTCCACTGCAGCTGATTTTTCATGGATAGAGCTTAAGTTTAGATATAAGTGGCAAGAACTGCGCTAAACTTAATTTCATGCATTATATTTGGCAACTGAAAGTTTTCTGGCAGTGAGGGTCTGTTGCTATGGTGAAGTTCAAGGAGTTAAAACATCCCCAAAACAACTGAGGGTCTTACAACAGCTTCTGTGTGAATAAGGCATGTCCCAAACAGCTGCTTTCTCTGCTTACTTAGGCTTCTCAATAAAAGTTTTGGCTGGTAAGATAGACTTTTTCATCCTAAAGCATGTATACATCACTGGAGTAAAAATTTTACTGTGGTTATGTTGATTCTGTTCCACAAATCGGATGTCCTGTGTGCAAGAATGTCTGGTTTATAAGGATATCATTTGATATCTGGTTAATAGTAATTATGCATAAAGCCCTAAAAAACACAAACCTTGTGGAGCAATAGAAAGCAGTGACCCAGGAACTGTTTAAAATTCACTGTGGTATGTTTTAAGGGAATGGAATGAGTCAGTGAAACTTCTTACACAATAATTAAGAAAAATAGAGTCACAGATTAAGGAAAAAAAAGAACAAATATGAGGATTAATATAAACGTGTGGAAATGAAGGGAGAACAAAAGGATCTGGTCATGTAAAAGCAGCTTGCTTGGTGGCATGATTATATGTCCAAGCCCTGCACAATAGCTATGCTCTTTAATTTTTTACTGTCTGAATGTGTTCTTTATGCTCTCTGTTGTGTTTGTTTATATGTAAGTTCTGTTAGCCAGTCTGGAACTGAAGTGTCTATGGAGCGAGAAGGCATCACTCATGAGTAAAAAAACACTGGCTGGAAAAGAGGTCCAGCATATTTATGCCATGTGGACTTAACAGGCGTGAGGCTTTGAGAGACCTACTGGTACGAAAATGCTTATGAAAGTGAGGGTAGTTGTATGCTCCCCAACGAACTTCAGTTCTGATCAATGGGAGAAGCGTATGACTGATCCTCTGTGCTGTTCTTTATTTGAATGCTATTTAAGTTGAAGTGAGCACTGGTAAGGGCACTGCGCTATCTATGCTGACTCATATAGCTTTCCATATGTTCTCTTTGTGTGTGCGTTTTTGCATCTTTGGTATTCAGACTTTGGTATTCTTGTACAAAAGCTGCAGCCTCCACCTATCACAGCTGGAAGCAGAAATCCATTGGGGTTTAAAGTCTGCAAAGTCTAGTGTCCCTCTACAGATTTTCTTCACATTTTCTTCTAGTTTTGTAAAATTGTATCACATTTCTCCTGTTCATTTGGACTAAATGTGCATCTTCACTTGTTCTTTTAAATCTGCAAAATAAAGGTGGTTTAATCCAAAAGTGAAAGCATGGAACAGGTAGGATGAGATGTTTCCCACTTTTTGGACAAAGAGTGTGCCTACAAAATCAGGATTGAAGAGGTGCTTAATTTTTAAATGTTTAAGTGAAATGAATCCCAGCCTCACAATCACTTGTTTAGAACACACAACTTAAAAATACCTGAGAAAATGTGCTAGTTTCAGCCAGGGTATAGTTAATTTTCTTCATAGTAGCTCGTATAGGGCAACATTTTGGATTCGTACTGAAAAGTGTTGATAACTTGCTGACATTTTATTGACTGCTGAGCAGGGCTTGCACAGAGTCAAGGCCTTTTCTGCTCCCCATCAGCAAGTAGGCTGGGGGTGCACAAGAAGCTGGGAAAGAACACAGCTGGAACAGCTGATCCTAATTGACCAGACCATGTGGCATCATGCTCAGCATATAAAGCTGTGGCTGTGAACATTTTGATAATAGTAATGGTGATGTGCCTGAGTTGGCAGATGGCTGGGGTGTCACTGTTGTTTCTGTGCTGCTGTACAGGACAGGATGGAATTCCAGTGTGAGCTCAAGCTAAAGGGACTGTGACCTTTGGATGAGTCAGCGTGTGAGCAGGACACACAAAAATGTCTGTGACTGCACATAAGTCCATGCCAGAGTAGGTACATCTTGAAGAATCTGTGGCCATGTTTGTGTCCGTGCCATAGCAGGTATACCTCCGAAGGGACTGTGGTGGAAGGGTGCAAGGGAAAGTTCATTCTAGAGAAAGTTTTAAAATCAGAAACATTTTAATAGGACAAGCACAGGTAGTTAATGTGAAGATTTTGTTGTGGCTTTGAAGTTGGTTAAGTTGATTTTCCGCCCTTTTTTTTTTTTTGGGGGGTATTTTTTTTGTTTGTTTGTTTGTTGTTTTTTTCTCTTACGGAAAGGCATTTTTAAGGGTTTTTCCCTAAATTGTTTATCTTTTCATTGGTATTGACATGAGCTGAACAGTGCAATATGGATAAATTCTAGGCATCTACAGTATCATTACCATGCATACTAGACAACATACTGTCAAATTTGCATACTATGTAGACAAACCTCAATGGTTTTGTGCATCTTGCAGTAAATAAAAACAACTCAACAGCTTTGGTATTTTTGTTTGTTGGTGGTTTTGGGTTACTTTCTGTTTGATTTTGGTTTTTTGGTTTTTGGTTTTTTTTCTAGAAGGGTAAATAAATTGAGTAAAAACCACTTTGGAATGAAATCTTTCTCTGGGTTGAGCTGTAACAGTTATTTTTCTCTTTCTTAATAGCTGGCACAGTGCTGTGTTTCAGCTTTTGTCTGAGAACAATGCTGATAACACACCAATGTTTTAGTTGTTGTTAAGTAATGCTTACCCTGATCAAGGTCTTATCAGTCCTTCATGCTCTGCCAGTGAAGAGGGGTAGAAGAAGCTGGGAGGAAGCAGAGACAGGACACCTAACCCAAACTAGTCAAACAGGTATTCCATACAACAGCACGCCGTGCTCAATATATAAACTGGAAAGTCACCTGGAAGGCCCAGATCACTGCTTTGTTGGGCTGAGTATTGGTCAGTGTGTGGTGAGAAATTGTATTGTGTATCATTTGTATTTATTGCATGTTTTTTGGGATTTGTTTTTTTTTGCCCCCTCCTTTTTTAATTTTATATTCTTTTCCCTTGTTATTTCCCTTATTATTAGTAGTAGTTTTGTATTATACCTTAGCTAATGGACTGTTCTTATCTCTACCTATTGGGTTTATATTATTTCAGTTCTCCAACCCATCCTGCTGCGAGCAGGCGGGGAAGAAGGGGAGTGAATGAGCGGATGTATGGTTCTGAGTTACCAGCTGGGCTTAAACCATGACAAATCTGAGGCACAATACTGACTTAATGACTATATGGTTTGTTCAAAAGATAGATATTCAAGTCAGGGTCAATAAATTACTGCTTACTAAGTGATTTATTAATACAATTTCAAGTTAATTTTACTAATGTACGCTTCATTTGCAGTATTTAGCACTGAAAATGTTAGCTCTTGTTGCTCATGAAGCTTCTTATTTGACAAGTAAAGTGGTCTCAATTTAAACTTATGTCATCTTCACAAGCAGTCAAAAGTTTTATTTTACTAGAAACGAAAATGAGGAACTGATGGATGGGTGTGACCCTAGGTAGGCATTTTGCTTAAATTATGTTTTCCCCCTAATCCACTGTGCAGGTTTGAGGAGGAAATCATCTGCTTAGTAGGAAACTGAGAGCAAAACAAAATAAACAGGGAATTGTAGCTCCCAATCCAGTTATTAGGTTAGACACTGAAAGTGGTCTGTGATTCAGATGTAAGTAGGTGTGTGATTCAGATGTAAAAAAAACCCAAACTCACTTATTGCTTGATTTTGGTCATTATACAGATAAACAGGCAAATTTCAGCAATAAATTTTATTGGTACTAAGTCAGCTAGAGGGTGAAACCATGACAGGTACAGACAAAAAACATGGCTCTTGACAATCACGTCAGCAGTCAACCTGTCAGTCAGGGAAATGCCAGCAGTGGACTGAAACTCAGAAACAGCAGAGGACAGGATATATTTCTTTGGAGGGGCTATTGTTGAAAAATACTTCACTACTTTGAAGTTATTCCTACAGAGAAGGCCTTCCTGCTGATTGTGTAAAGGTCAGCTTGAAGGGAGCAGAGAAAGGGTGATGTGTTTGTTTTCTTTAGAGCTTAGGTGACTCTGACTATTACCTGTTGATCCCCTGAAGGACAGGAAGACTGCAGGGGGATCTGGGGAGGCTGGATCAATGGACTGGGGCCAATGGTATGAGGTTCAACAAGGCAAAGTGTCAGGCCCTGTTTTGGGCCACAGCAAGCCCGTGCAATGATACAGGCTTTGGGAAGAGTGGCTGGAAAGATGCTTGGCGGAAAAGGACCTGGGGGTGCTGATTGACAGCTGCTGAACACGAGCCAGCTTGTACCCAGGCAGCCAAGAAGGCCAGCAACCTCCTGGCCTGTATCAGAAATAGCATAGACAGCAGGGCCAGAGAAGTGATCATCAGCCTGTATTGTCACTGGTGAGGCCACACCTGGAATACTGTGTTCCTTTCTGTGTCCCTCGCTACAAGAGAGACATTGAGGGGCTGGAGTGGGTCCAGAGAAGGGCAGTGAAGCTGGTGTAGAGTCTGGAGCACAAGTCCTCTGAGGAATGGCTGAGGGAACTGGGGGTGTTTAGTCTGGGGAAAGCTCATGGGGGACCTTACTGTTTTCTACAGCTACCTGAGAGGAGGTTATAGTAAGGACAGGTTTGTTCTTTTCTCCCAAGTAACAAGTGATAGGACAGTAGGTAATGGCCTCAAGCTGCGCCAAAGGAGCCAAGGAGTTTGGATATTCGGAATAATTTCTTCACCCAGAGGGTGGATCAGGCATTGGAACAGGCTGCTCAGAGAAGTGGCAGAATTACTGTCTCTGGAAGTGTTCAAATTGCTTGTAGATGAGCCCCTTAGTGACATTTCTTATTGGTGGACCTGGCAGTCCTGAGATAAAATTTGGACTTGATCATCTTAAAAGTCTTTTCCAACCTAGTCGATCCTAAGATTTTATGAAATAATGACTAGTGTCCGTCCAGCATGACCATATCAGTCAGTGTACAAAGGCCCCCTGAGGTATGAGCAACCCACCCTGCACATGGTTTCTGCCTTGGCATGGCCTTTAGGAGCTGCTCTGACTGCTGCCTGCACCACTCCAGCTGATAATTGCTAGTCTTCTGCCTAATGATTGGGGTTTTTACTGGCAATCAACAGCGTAATCAGGATTGCAATGAGTACTTTGGAAAAAAAAAAAATCTTTTCAAGAACACAGATAAGATCCTTGTCCTGCAGCTCTGGACTGCCTTACCTATGAGGCTTTGGGCACATATGTTTGTTCTCCCTCTGCCTTTGCATTTTATCTAGCTCAGGACCCTGGGGTTTGGTCTGTACCTTTGACTCAGGGATTAGGGTACTTGGTTAAGTGATACCACAGTTCTCTAGGCTCCCTGCTGCCTTCCCATTTCAGAGTTTAGCTGGGGTGAGAATATACTCACCACAAATATATAGTAAGAATTTTTTTCTGCCAAAGTAGATTATACATCTGTTTGAGCTGCAGTGTCTTGAAGAATTATTGAAAAGACTTTAAGCCTGGATATCTCAAGTACTGCACATGAAAGCAGATGATAAGTGGTGCCCTGGGATAATACAGCCTCACCTTTCTCACTCAACTTGACCTCAGAGTTTTGAGATAAACTAGGGCAGCCAGTGTCAGTCCTTGTTTATGTCTTTTTTTTTTTCTTTTTTTTTCTCTTCTTCTTCATACGAGGGACTATTAGACTTGCCTTTCTGCCAGAACGTTCGGGTGAAAATGATTATTCCATATCTGTGGCACTGTAAAGAATTGTGTATTATGTCTGTAAAAAAACCCTGCTCACTAGTAATAATAATTCAGTGTTCATTTCTCTCCATTCTGTGACAGCTCTGTGGAATTGCCCATAAAAGAAACAAGGTTGCTTATTAATAAAGGTATACAGTGTTTTCAAAGAACCATTTTTATATCATCTGTGAGCCAAAGTTCTAATAAAGTTCAGTGTCTGTTGTTTTTCCTCCTCCTTTTTAAATTAAATCATTAAATAAATAAATTAAATTCTGTCATAAATTGAAACAGTTCACTCTTTATTCCTCTGTATTGGAGAAAAATATGTTTCCTATCAGTTCGTCACTTTGAGCTGATTGAGTGCTTAATCCATAAATAGAGCTAAAAACCATATTACTGGTTGAAGTCAGTCATCAGTGGTATAAATAGTAACTTCCCCACTGAGGTTACAAGAAACAAGAAATGAAATAAGATTTCAAAAGCAAAACTTTGTTCAGATAATAATAATATTTCTCAGGCACTGTGTTTTAACTGGTACACAAAGAAAAAGGATTGACTGAAGGGTGAATAACCAATTACTCATCGAAATGTGACCTCATGGCAAAGAGATAATTTGTGAGGGAGAGGGCGAATGTGACACTGGTCTGTAGAATCACAAGTGACATAGGGTGAGCAGTAAGTACTCGCTGTCCTCCAATATCAGCACAAGGCAACATCAAGAATATTGCCAGCAGTGAGATAAGAAGAAATGAAGATGGCTTCACTCACAATGGTAGTAAGACTTTGGAACTAAAGGAATTTAATCTTTATTTGTTTTTTTAAGTGGAGGCTGTGCAAGGGGAGCTTGGAAGAGAAAGAGAATTCTACTGAAAATTAGCAAATAAGTGAACTGCGACAGCTTAGAGGACTTCAAGAGTTAGAAATAGGAAATAAGAGGCTAGTCAGTGGACTTCTTATTCAGTGCCATGTTCTTGCTCTTCTTTCAAAATCAAACTTGGACCAATATTTGAAACAAAATTGAGACAATATTTTGAGTATGTTTGCTTAGACCAAGATCTGGGCTTATAGTCTAAAATATGAAATCTAATGGTTTTGCAATTCGTTACAAAATGAATAGTTACAATGATGAAACTACAGTACTTCTGAATTATTCATTACACCTAAACCCCAATATATTATATTAAACTTTGGTGTTTGTATATTACCTATGAAAGCTGAATCTCTGATCAAATTCAGTTTTAGACAGCTATATGTAAAGACTGAGATGCTGTTTTATCTTTGTAGCAATAAACATTCTTATTTCTTGGAAGTATTGTAAGAACCTTCTTTTATTCATGAAAGTAGCTCTATTAAAATCAATATAGCTGAAACAGCTCAAGCTTACAATAGAAGTCAATGGAGGTGTTGTGGTAGAATCAAAGTAGGTGGCTTTGCTTCAACAAAGGAAGAAGGAAAGAAGGCAAATTTAGCTCAATGTCAGTGTTATTTTCTAAACAGCTTAAGGGACCTAAAATCGTAGCTGTGGAACTTGGATCACATATTCACTGTCATCAGCTGAGCTATTCTAATACTTAAAGCAGCAAACAATTTGGTCTCGTTTTTACTGCATGTGTTATTTGCACAGGGCTGAATCAGCTTTGTGATCTTAAATTGCTTATGGCTTTTTGCATTATTTTTATAATCTTCTGAGAAATTCTAAATATTAAATCTTGGAAAATTCAAGTATACATGACAAACACAGAAATAGGTCACAGTTATTTTTGTGTAATAATAGGGAAAATATCTAATACAGTGATGTTATTTTTTTTTCACAATATGTTTAGAAATTCATAACATATCTACAATATTATTTTTTCATTCAATTTTGCTATTTAAAAGTGATAGTGAGTATACATGTAGGAATTTCTGCGTGTTTTCAAGGACATGATAACATGAAGATGGTAATCTTCATGTGCAGTAATCTGTAGTTTCCACTAGATACTACTGCAACTATTCCTCTATGGAGAGATGCACTTAATTTATGCTGAAATTCATAAAACAATATTGTAGATAATTTACTTTATTACTATTTCATAAAATAGAATACTTTTAAAGTAAGAGTAGTGAAAAAATATCTATGGACTTAAATTTTTAGTTAAAGTCTAGTTTCAACCACATTTTTCTGACATTTAAATTGGATGTGGAGTTTATTTAATTGAAATGCCACTGCAAAACTAATTGAACATTTATTCCATTAAGTAGTAATGCAATTAATTTGTCTGTGTCTATTCATATTTGGGACCCTCTTCTCTTTCCCTTCACAATCATATCCTTTAGAACAGCTTTAGGGGAAACTGTCTTACATGAAAAGGTCTAACAAAGATATATGAATAAAAAAAGAAAATGAAAGTTTTAGGGATTTCTGAATGAATCAGGGGAGATGGAGAGAGAAATAGGTCATGCCACCAGTACTTAGAAACACCCTTAGCTCTTCTTTCACAGTTGCAGTAAGTTTGTCCTCTATTACTTAAATTTCCATATTAAGTGCTAGATAAGTGTGTGCTTTGCTTTCCAGTCAAATAACGATTTTCTTGGTAGCAGGCTTACTATATTTTTATCTCAGAAAAATCCATCTTTATAAAACAAGCTCTTAGTCTAAATGCAGGATACTCTTTCTCCCTCTCTGCTAGAAAGGAGCTAAGGGTAACTAAAATAAGCTTTCAAATTTTGGACTGTTGAAACATGAGATGAATTTCTCAGAAAGCTCTCAGCAAATACAATGGCTGTCTTTGGCACTTGGGCCACAGTGTAGGAATTTTTATGTTGAATGTATTTGATAAAATATTGCCAGCATGATTTCTATATTGTTCTATTCTAAAGTATTCTATGATTCTATATATTTATGTATAAGGTAATGGCTCTGAGGGTAAAGCACGATGTTATATGTGTCCTAAAAAAAACATTTCTGTCTGAGAATAGTGTTCTCAAATTCAGAAATATTTTAGTAAGGGGGCATGGTAATTATAATTTAGACTTAATTATACAAAAGAAATTTCCAGTTTCAATTATATTAACTAACTTTTCTCAGCTTCTAATTTCTAGGAGCATTTTTTTTGTGTAAAATTGGAAATAGAATTCAGATTATTTTATTTCTTCTATTGTCTTCTCACTGTTTACAGGCATAGAGGAATAGCCCTAAATTTAATCTCTCAGTGTGCAGGACCAAACCCTGCTTTTTTAACTCTTTTGTTCTGGTCATACTAAACAAGTTTTTGGGGCCAGGCAAATAATGTAGCATGTAAAGACCCCCTTTGCAAATGTAGTCAGCTACTGAACATTTTAAAGGACTCCTTTCTGTTAGATAGAGGATTGAGATTTCTGACCTTTTGTCTGGTAATGGATTCAACAGCCATAGCCACCAACAGTCAGAATTGTGATATGTAGATTGTTCACATAAGATCCCTAGAACACTGTTCGCTTTTAGAAGCAAAAAGACTGCAGCAAGTTGGTCACTTGTAAAAAGAATAATAAAATTTAACTTAGAGATGCAGGACTTATTCTTTTTAATGTTTTCTGCTTGTCATAAGTAAAGTTCATATCAATCAAATTAATGGCGTGTGATTTTCTCATAAGGCTATGTGGGAAGTAGTTTTTCTGTCCTGCAGTTACTAAGATTCAGTTGTGGTTTGGAATTTTTTGCCTTCTGGGTCTGACTGACAGATAAAACTCTACTTCCCTTCTCACCTGTCTAATACATACTACTTTCATAAAAGTATTTTCTTTCTATTTCAGTTTATTTTTATTTTCTTATTTTACTATATTTACATTTGCAAAGAAAAAAAAATGAAAACACATATACTATCCAAACAGCTGTGTAAAAGAGGCAATGAAACAACTTTTTAATTACATCAGATTTCTTTTTAATCAAAAATACTTTTTACAAGCAATTCTGCTTTAGGCAGATTAATTCTTGGTTAGGAAAACAAAGAGGTTTTTTTCTGTTTTCTTTTCCAGAAATTTTCCCATTTACTAAATCTATGAATTCGTACTTCCACATATGTTGGCAATGAACTTTCAGAACAAGTTCCAAACTTCTATTTTGTGGTTTTAGCATGCACCTTGAAAAAATTAGTCCTTTTTCTTTGAGCTTTATTATCTTTTTTTTACAGAAGCAGCACAATGAAAACAATTTGTTAACTTGATGTCGGCCTTCAAGAAGTATTTAGTTTGTACTATTTGAAAGTGTAAAGTAAATTATTTTGGAGGAGATTTAAAATGGATATAATCTGCATATAAATTGGTTTAAGAACCAAAGGGGGCCTGAAGTCAGTATATGTTGTAAGATTCTATCACGTTGTCTAATGGATTAGATTTTATTAAGTACTATAAAACAGCATGAGATGTTCTCAATAGAAAGCAAATTGAACTGAAACAGATACTTAATTACTGCAACTCTTATTTTTTTAACACAGTGTAGACACAAGCACATTTTTTATATGTGTGTATATTGCGTACTGCATCGTAAACCTGAGAGTTTAAACTTTTGCATACTTAAAAAATCCCAATAATCAATTTGTTCAAGGTTTTAAATTTTTTGAAGCACAATTATCTGTTTTGCATACACAGAACCACTTTGCCTTGTTGGAACTAATGAACTCCTTAACAATTTCCATATTAAAATACTTCCAATAGTTAATAAAACTGTCACAGAGATCTATCCAATACAAACGTAAATACTGTTTGACAAGATCCTAGTGAGGAATGTCCAATGTATGGAAAAGCAGCCTTACTAAAACCAGCCAAAACTGTATGCTGACAATCCCTATGGAAAGATGTCTGAGAATTAACCCAGATCTTATTCTACTGATATCAGGAAGAACTATTATAAACTTCCTTATCTAGAAATGTTTTTGTTTAAAAGTCTTTGGAACAAAGATTTCTATGTTGTACTTAATACTAATCCACACTATCTCTGAAAAACAAGCCTGAACATGAAAGATAGCTAACTTGTAAATAAAATTGTTTATTACCTCTCATTATTTAGATGGTTTTAAAAAAAAAAATAAATTTTTATGAGAGACTTTTCTAATAAGATCCTAAGCTACTGAAAAGCTTCATCAGGTATGGGATTCTTACAACTTTGAAATAAGGCATGGTCTTCTATGGAGAGGGCACTGATCTCTTTCTGATGTCAGAATCTGGGGATAAAACAGCAGTCAGGTAACTCTCCCAAGCAGCATCTACACCAGAAATGACCAAGAGAAAAAAAAGATAGATTGTGTTAAGACTGTCGTACCAGTAACTAGAATTCTTCCCCCCCTCCCCCCCCCGAAACAGGCTATCTGTAAGAGCATAAAAATGTTGTTCTGCATTGTGTCTCTTTAAGCACAATATAATTATGCAATTCTTGCAAAATAAATATACTGGTCAAAAGTTTGCAACGTATATATTCTGCACTCGTGTATACTAAGGCAACAGCACATCAGTTAATGTATTCAAACCATATATAGGGAACAGTTTTCCACATGTCTTGTTTAAACCAGTGCCTTTCTCTACCAGACTATGGTGCATATGGCCCCCTTTGTATTAATTTTGATGAACTGTAATGTTCTCAAATAGAACAAACTATTTAATGATCTTAGAGGAAGACATCTGTTTTTAAACAAGTAGTGCAAGCAAAACATTGAACGGAGCTCCCATCAATGACGCAGTATCTCCCCACCAATTGTAGAAAATAATAAAGCATTCCACCAAACCCAGCTGTTATATCTGAAATGCCACAGACATAAAATATTAAACATGGGTAAATGATTTTCCATTCACTGAAAAAAAAATTGACTTCTGACAGGCTTAGAATTTTCCTTCCTCAGGCAAGGTCTCCTCTCATTGGAATAATGTGTACTATTTGCGCTCAAATAAAGACTGACAGATGTGAGTTTGCCATGTATTAACTTTGAATGTCACCTCATTTCCACAGTGAAAATTTGAAGTCCCTTATTTGGATAGAAAATTCTCAGTGGATCAGGCTTTCTATGTTGTAACAAAATTAGCTGGAGTTCAAATACATACACTCTCCTTGTTGTAATAAAAAAAAAAAAGATTTTCATTGTTTCTAAAACTGTTACATGTCTTTGAATAACATGAGTTATCTCAGCAAAGCTATATTACCTTTTACCTCTAAACTTCAGCAAAGTCAGGAGGTGGTTAACATTCTTTGAGTCAAATCTGTTCATAACACATTCTTTATACATCTTGCTAAAAAATAGTAGCTGCATTTATGAGTAACAAAGTTTTATGTCAACACCTTAAATATAGCATACAGTGAAAAATTATGCTTCATACTTTTCTGCAATAGACTGTTCTGTGTTAGAGAGCATATACATATGAACATACACACAAACATTAAAAATGGGCAGGGACAGTAATAAAACAGGAGATACAATGAGAAAAAATTACATGGAAGCTAACTAATATTTTTGAAAATTAAAAAAAAGTGGTACAAGTGTAAGTTAAAATGTGGAGAAAGAAGCTCTTTTTCACTGGATGTCCATGATAGCATGATCTTTGCTATAGCTCTAAGAGGCTATCATCCTGGGTTAACACAGAGTTGCGAGAGGTACTCTAAATTCATAGAATAAGTACGCTTCTGTAAAAGCTGATCCACAGCAGCCTATGTTTTCTTATGTAAACTAGGAGGAATTTAAGAATGAATTTCAAAGTCCTAAGTAAAACAGCTCTATGGAAGAAGTTATATATCGTGCTTTTTACCATGACCTATGCTTCTTGAAATTACAAAAACATTGAAATTAATCACTATTTTAAATTATTCATAGATGCTTTTCATGAATGGTTTTTTATTTGCACATTGCAATGATAAGTTGTTCATATGGAAATGCTGAAATTCTCCACTTTGTGTACTTCAGGCTTTAGCCTGAACTGATGGTACTTTCACATCAGTTTATTTTTTTGCTGCTTTTCAATTATCTCCCTGTAGCTAAATTATGAATTTGTTTTTTTGTAGAAGAGATATTGAAATTAGGAATGCAATCCCAGTTAACAGGGTTCTCAGAGGAGCATGTAATCTGCATGAATTATATATCACATTCATGGTACTTTGTGAGACAGTTTTCCCTTAAGCAAAGAGAAAAGTCAGGGTGAGCTTGTTAAGATTTCATTATTGGAAATATTATAAACAAGCCAAATGACTACGCCAGTGCTTTTCAGAAATTCTAGAGCTGTGTACAGGTAAAATATATCTATATTAGTAAACAATATAGAAAAAAGACATGCTCCTGCTAACTGTCAGAACCTGCCCATGACTATAGGTTTAAACATTCCCAACTTCTGAAATGAGAGAGCTGTACTCAGCCTTTTATGAATGACCTGCATTAGCTCCCAAAGTTGCCCATGATTTGTCTGGGAGAGTGCCAGCTGGTATTGCCAAAAAGTATGCCAGATTTTTACTGTTGTACCTGCAACAAGTATTTAGCAGTACAGCCAGTTGAGCAGTAGTGCCTAAGCCCCACCACTGCTTAGGGCACTGTTTTAAATATAGCTGCAGGTATTTTCCCAAACAGATAGAACTGCACCATGTAAAAATAAACTGGATCATAGCTCAGGAGAGCTTGCTGTGAGAGTATGAATCACAAGGCACAACTTCAGGGACTTTGAAAGAGTACAATCCTACTTGCTTTTTAGATCATACATCATCTGAAAGCAGATGATACAAGAAATGTGTCTTAACATTTTTGGCTTTCATTTCAGTTGAATCATCAAAATTCACTGATTTCTTCTCTGATTTGATTTTTTAAGTTTTATTACTGCTTTGTTTTCCTCTTGTTTTAACCTTTCTCACCAGGGTTTTTTCCCCCCTTTAGCTGCATGTTAATATTGTCTGATCATAGCCACTTTTAGCACTGTTTAACTAAAAAAAAATCTCTTTTAAAACATTTAGCTACATGGATGACCATGTGAGCCCTTATCTTGCAGGTTTTACTCAAAAAAAATTCCCTGTCCCCTGCAAAACTGAAAAGCAAACATCTTAGCTATGGTAGCGAACTCTGAAATATAAGGTAATTATAGTAATTGCAAACCTCGTGAAGTCATTTTCCAAAATGTTACTGTAAATAAACAAGGATAGCACAGTTAAGAATTGAATGGAATATAATAAGATGAGAACTGTTTTCTTCATGCTTTCATACCTACCTGACAGTCGACAAATAAAATGTTACTTTTTTTTTTCTTTTTTTTTTTTTTTTTTACAAGTAATATTTACATCTGGCATGATAAAATGCATCATGATACATTTAGTATAAAGTTTTAGGTTATTTTAACCTTTAGGTTGACCTCTGAATTAACACAGTAAGTATGAATTCCTCAAATACTACAAAGTATTTTATGCTTAAATGAGAAATTTTATTAGGAATCACATGTGAATGAAATTAGAGGATTAAATTATGTTGCTCTCATAATCCATAGATCTACAGATTTTAAAAATAATTCAAAACCTATAAGTCTACATTAAGGTTATAGCCTAAAAAAAAATCCCTTTTCTATAAGTTTCCATACAAATAACCATAACATATGATAAGACTTTCATAATGTCCTCACTGGAGATAAACTTTCAGATAAAACTTTGTCCAGACATTTGTTAAACTTAATTTCTTGTGTGTTGCAAGACAGATTTTGCGTTTTCTCATGTTCTACTTTTGTTGATTAACATCAAGCAGGAAATGCATTTGAATCATTGCACATGGGAAATAAATTTTCTGTATGAAATTTTGCTTTACTAAATTGTGTCTGGCCTGTGGGCTTCAAAGCATATCAAGTGAAGTTCAAATTGTTGCAATATACTCCAATTACTATTACATGCTTAATCTGCAAGAAAGTAATTAAAAAAAAAGTAAAAAAACCTCACACAAAAAAAAAAACAAAACAAAAAACAACACCCCCCACACACACACAAAAAAACCCCTCACACAACAGAAACAAGCAAGGTGAATAATGCACCTTGAGAAAAGAAACAAACAAGGCAAATAATGCCCTTCTGAGACCTAAAGAGACAAGAAAACTTGGATTACAATTTTCTTTGTGATATTCTCCCTACATGTGGTCTAACATGACTAAGTATTCACTTGATTGTAACTCATGAAATTGAGTTACTTAATTCACGTTGTAATTATTTTTTTTCTGCTCATTTTAGACTGTTAACTGTATCTTTCTATGTGAATGGAGAAAATTATGTTCACTTTCTGGCTGAAATTTGAGCTTCATTTTGTCAACACACCAAATACATTTTAAAAATCTATTTTGCACTTAACATTTCCAATAAAACTGTGTAAATAACAGTGTTTCTCTTTGTAGGCAGTCACAAAAAAAGCTGAAATGTCACTGAATTAAACAAATTGCTTAACTTCAGATTCGAGCTATGGGATACTTAGCCCAAATAAAGACAGAATTCAAAGTGAAATAATAGTATTTTGACTTGCTAAATTTCCTTCTGCATAAATAATCAATTGATACAGATTAATGAAGGATATGTTTTGGCAACAGATAACATGCATTTTTTTTCTCCATTATAGACATAGCTTTAATTAGCGTAAATAAACTGTAGCACATTGAAAAACTTGAAATATGTAACCACTTAGAATTTTATTTCAATATTCAAGTGAATGTAATTATCTAATTTACCCTCAACTTGTTGATGTTAACATTTAATTTAGTAACTAGTCATAAAATTATCTTAGATCCATATTGGTGGAGAATTTGTGAGAGTTTTGAACGACCCTAAGGATTCCATAATTTGTTTTGGAGAAGGAGGTAAGGAGTGATTGGCATTTTACATGTTTTATTACATGAATGTCATCAGAACTGATACGATGTGCACAATCAACAGTCATGCTTAAAGTTATGGATATTTTATTTGAGGTTTGCTGGTTGTCAAAATCAGCTGGAAGGTATAATAATAACTATTTGGGTATTGTCTCACTGAGAATAATGCTGTCTTAAAGAACTGTAGCTGGCCATGTATATAGTGATGTTTGGAGGCAGTGTTTGAGAAATTCAAAAAAGGAAAAAATATTCTAACTTCCCATAGACTGAATTTCTCACTGAACTCTTCACTTGAATAGACATGTGGGAAGAAAATGTACAATTTACAAAAACACAGTACAGCAGTATTACTGAAATTGACTACTGCTCTTAAGAAGCCTACAACTTCCATGACTGTCAATGTTTCAGCTGAGTAGACAAACTAGCAGAACAGTGGGACTTATAAATTCCATTATATCAGAAAGGTTTATAAACATATATTCCATTCTGAATTGTTTTCAAGCTTATTATCACTACCTATAAAAGACAATGCAAGTGCTTCAGCTTCCTAAGAGCTAATAGGTGCTCTTTATAAGCTGTTTATCTATTGTAATTTATCTGGATCATTGTAGTTAAAATGCTGATCAACCCTAAATATTTTCTGAAAATTCAAGCATCTCTCAGTGTTTATATAAACGCATCAGTTGGACTATATTCTCTGACAGGAACAAGAGTTAAATGCATCATATTTTTCGTAACACATATGAACAATCTTCTGAGTTTCCTTTTCAATGTGCATTTTTTTTTTCTCCTGTGAAACTCATTTTTATTCTACACTACTGTTGTAATTATCATGTTGAGTTATGCTGGCAATTGTTTGGGTCAGTTTCGTACAGCCAAACATTAAAAACACAGCCAATTGCCAGACTGTTAAAAGCATTTTTAGCAAACACATTCCTTATCCCTGACAATTTTAATCCTGGGGGCTGAGGAAATTTGGCTCAGTAGTTAGTTCTTTCTACATGGAAGATTGAACTGGGCTTGTTCAGTCCCCACATTCAGAGAAGGCTCATACTTTGTGGATAGTACGATCCAGACACATAACAAATTTATAAAACCCACTAAAATAAGTAATTACTTGATGCTCAATATAGTGCAGATGTAAGAGAACATACGGCAACTAATGACATGCACCAAGGTTCTGAAGTAGTTTTTTTTTTTAAACCGATGTTCAAATTCAATACAGAGCTGTTCTGCATTTGTGCAGCAGTGTGTTAGCTCTCAGTAAGCACTTTGCTGGCTTTTTCCAAGCTTGTAGAAATTGGTATGTGGTAAGATAGGCATGAGCACACATGGGATTCTCACAAGGCTCCTTACAAGTTAATAGGCTTCTTTTCCTTTTAATTTTTCTAGCCGTCCTGGGTTCAACAGTAGCAGTCATTTTTCTCTTTCTTAGTAGCTGGCGCAGTGCTGTGGTTTTGACTTTCAGACTGCGAACAATGCTAATAACATTGATGTTTTTAGCTACTGCTTAATAATGTTTAGGCTGACCAAGGACTTTCTGAGTCTCATGCTCTGCCAGGGAGGAGGGGAAGCCAGGGGGAAGCAGAGAAAGGACACCTGTCCCAGACTGACCAAAGAGGTGTTCCATACCACAGCACATCATGCCCACTTGTCGTGGTTTGAGCCTCTAAGCCATGCAGTTTTTTCTCACTCACTCACTTCCCTCTCTTTCTTCCCCCAGTCCCGGGGGAATGGGGAGGAGAATGAAAAGAATCCAACTCGCACAGGTTGAGATAAAAACAAATTAGTAACTAAGGTATAACACAAATCACTACTGCTACCACCAGTAATAATACAAGAGAAATACAAAGAAAGAGAATACAACTGCTCACCAAGCCCGACCCAGCCAGTGCACCCCCCAGCAGCGAACCCCCCAAGGTCACCACCACACCCTTCCGGGTCTCTGCTCTCCGTTTTTACATCCTGGACATGACGTGCTGTGGTATGGAATAACCTCTTTTGTCAGTTTGGGTCAGGTGTCCTGTCTCTGCTTCCTCCTGGGGCTTCCCCTCCTCCCTGGCATAGCATGAGACTCAGAAAGCCCTTGGTCAGACCAAAACATTATCAAACAGTAACTGAAAACACTGGTGTCATCAGCGCTGCTCCCAGGCCCAAAATCAAAAACACAGCGCTGCACCAGCTACCAAGAAGGAGAAAAATGACTGCTACTGCTGAACCCAGGACACACAGCTGCCAAGAGATGCCTCCAAAGGCTGAGAGACCATTATTCTTTTGCAATTGCTTTGTCAATTCCCCCTTCCCTATCAAGTGATTGCAGTGGCTTAGCTTCCCTACCTTCTAGTTTGTGATCGTTGGCCTCATTATCCCAGCATCAGAGCAACCAGGTGATGATGCACTCCCCTGGTTGACAGGTAAAATCTTTTCACATATTCCGTAGCGTGGTTGAGGTCCAGGGTTGAGAAGTCACCTCTTCTTCTTCCTCTTCCTCTGATTCATGTAATAATAACTCCTGATTAGATGCTGTCCTCTGTAGTAAGTGCATTGTTTCTTCATCTTTCTTTGCTGTACTTGTTGCTTTTTGTACCCCTTGTTTGCTTTTCCCCTTGCGTACAGGGCAACCAATATTGTGTTATCTGTTGCAGTTAGAGTTCTAGTAGCTGCTGTACTTGTCACCAGGGTTGGTGTAGCTGCTGTATTTGAAGTTGGAGTAGCTGCATTGTCTATTGCTTTGCCATCAGAACCAGAGATATTTTTATCCCTTTGAAGGTGCTGGATGGTGTTGAACAGGGCTCTGTAAGCATAGGCCAAGCCCCAACACGTTGCCATGATTTGTCCATCTCTGGTGTGACCAGAATGACAACACAATTTATTTAAGTGTTTTACTAATTTTTCTGGATTTTGCATTTGTTCGGTGGTGAAGTTCCAAAGCACTGGAGGGACCTATTGACCTAGATACTTGCTTATACTATCCCACACACCCTGGCACTCATGGCTGTCCAGCCTCGGGGAAAATCTCTTGGTCCTCTTATATCATCATCTAACCCTAGACAAGACCCAAACCTGATTCTGCTTAACTTTCGAGATCAGATGAAATGGTCGTGGGTAAAACACACTCTGTATGTGTGCCAACATGGTGATCCCCATCACAATTGGTAGGCAGATCTCAAGGGTGCCCAAAGGACAGTCAAAACCTTCTGAACTCTCAAATGATGCTGTAAATAGCCTGGTGGGGGGACCGGGAACGTAAAGGAATGTCTCCTTCATAGGTTGACCACCCGAGGAGGGGAAAAAAGATGTGTAATTGCTAAACACTTCTATTATATGCCTCCCAAAGTATAGAGGTGTTGACCATACCGGGAATGCAAGCCAGATCAGTTTCATGATCAATGATCCTATTGTGTTACAAGTCACTACCATAAAGTACAGCGAAACAAGAACCTTAGCCCAAGGCCCCTCCAGCCGACAAACACTAAAACAGCAAATACTGGCTGTAAGTAAGGTACAACATGCTGAAACTCTGAGATCAAGAGCAACAACCTTGAGAGTCAATAAATCAGCATTGTGATGAGTGACTAGTAATCTGAAACTATAAATGCTTATCACAAATGCGATTAGACATGCTGTGGTCAGATCTGTCATTATCCCAACCCTTTGTGCCCCACATTGGGAGCCAAAAAGAACTGTCATGGTTTAAGCACAGCCACAGCTCAGAAAACCACACAGTCTCCCTCTCAGTCCACCCCTTTCCTCTCCCTTGCTCCCCGAGGGATGGGGAGGAGAATTGAAAGAATGCAACTCCCACGGGTTGATATAAGAACAGTCTAGTAACTAAGGTAGAACACAAACCACTAGTGCCACTACCAATAATAATAATGATAAGGGAAATAACAAGGGAAGAGAATACAACCACTCACCACCTACCGACCAATACCCAGCCTGACCCAAGCAGCGATCTAGCCCTTCTGGGTAACTGCCACCAATTTTTATACTGGGCATGTCATGCTGTGGTATGGAATACCTCTTTGGCTAATCTGGGTCAGGCGTTCTCTCTCTGCTTCCTCCCAGCTTCCCTTTCCTCCCTGGCAGAGCATGAGACTCACAAAAGTTCTTGGTCAGAGTAAACATTACTGAGTAACAGCTAAAAGCATCGGTGTTATCAGCACTGTTCCCAGGCTGAAAGTCAAAACCACAGCTCTGCACCAGCTACTGATAAGGAGGAAAATGACTGCTACTGCTGAACCCAGCACAAAAAAGCTTTCTTACTTTAAATACACTTTTTTCTTTTTTTTTTTTTTTACTGTACAGAAGAAAGAAGTAGCCCCATTTCATAAACAGATGCCTAGACTGTAATATACAATAGCTTTTTAAACTGTCACACTATGCGAGTCTCTTAAAAACTTCTTAGTCACTAATCTTGTCAATATTAAGAATGTCATTTGGGGTTTTTTTTGGTTTAGGTATGATGGGTTTTTTGTGTTGTTTGTTTGGTAGTGTTTTTTTATTTTTTTCAGCCTGACAGTCACAGTTTATCTTTTTAGTAAATTCATTTTCTTTTTTGGAAAATTGACAAGGAATACCTTCCTCATATTTAATGGCTGCTATCATTTCAGTTTTACAGATGATAGATTTTCTTCTAAATATACTCAAGGGTGATCTTTGCTGTCATTGTGTACCTCCTGCTCATCTTCTAAATCTAGACATAGTTCATACACATTTCCAGTGTCTTGATTGGGATGAGTATTTTTACCTACTTAGATAAAATATTCAACTTGTTTCTGAAAATGTTTTGAAGGAGGTGATTTATGTGTTTGAGCTATGAAAATGTTATTCTCTAGGTTTATTATTATTTTAGGAATAGAAGGGTGTGATAGAAAAGGGTGGGGAAATCTCTTCAGACAGAGGGAAAGGATATGTAGTAGAACTTATTTTTCTTCTCGCATAGAGATGTTCTTTACAATTTGCATTTTGTTTCTAGTGAATACTTTTCCAGTACATTTAAGAATGTGAAATCATGGAAAAATCTGCCATCTAATTTTAACTTCAAAACCAAAGAATATGCAACCCTTTTCTGTTAGTTTACTTAAATATTAAAAACTGAAAGCATGTTGAAAACATTGTTTCTGCTTGTGAGAAGATTTCAAATGCAAAACCCCAAGCACTTCAAGCTTGCAAAACTGGTTACATTTGTATTAGTTCAATTCTCAGAGAAAAAAGACTGTCATACTTAGTAGCAGATATTTATATTTTGTTTTAAAAGCTTTCCTGTAAAATACAGAAGAAAATTTGATCTTTATAGAATATGGAGAAATGCCTAGAGATGTGGGTAAATTTGAAATTCCAAATTAAATTCTGGGTGGGTTTTTTTTGTTGTTGTTTTGTTTTTTGTTTTTGTGTTGTTTTTTTTTTTTTTAATAGAGATATATAGAGTATGTATTTATGGCTAAAACCTACATACATATGTCAGAAGGATCCCTCTAGACTGCTACTGTATAGCAGTATAATAAGAGATATTATACAGCTATAATAAAAGACATTGTATCCTGGACCTGAAAGAGTTATTCACTGAGGACAGTTCCTTTGAAGTCAATGTGTAGACCTGGTCTCAGAAGTGTTTTCTTTCTGGCATTATTCTTTTGGTAAGAATATTAAAGCAACTAGGATGTAAATGACCATATAGAGTCCATATCTTGCAGTGTAAGAAGGGGGAACAGGAGAAAAAAGACTTCCAAAAGCAAAATTCGAGAAGTAGGAGAAACAGTGCAGAAGTTTCTATGGAAAATACATGGGATAAAAGTGCTTAGGACAACTGGGAATTCTTTAAACAATATCAGGGACACAAGCACAAACTGCTTAAGCTGCATAAAACTAGGATGGTCATGATAGATCAGCTGAGTTTTATTGTGAAATCCTGCAAAATGGAAAAGTAAATGAAATGTAAATGCAAAATGAAAATTTAAGCTGGAGAGATGACTAAGTAAAAGAAATGCATAAACTTTGTTAAGTCATGTAATGAATTGTGAGCAAAATGTATTTGAAACTATGGACAAAGCGTGTGGATCCTTTTCCTAACTCTAACTCATGCTGCACAAGTGTGTATCCATGTGTACATTATGGCAAAAGAGCAAAAATCAGGATGTTAGTATGAGTTCTGAGAGCAGTGCCCAGTGACATTATAGAAACTGTCAGAAGAATAAATGCTTGTACCTGCACTAGGTGTAAGTGGCAAGGTTTTCATAGCTGGGGCTCCATGCACTGGAGCAGAGATTTTCCTACAGCCTGTGAAAGTTTTAGAAGAGATTCCAGTGGGGCAGGTGTTTCCCTACAGCATGTGGAGGACCTCATGCTGGAGCAGAGGAAAAGTCTGAAAAAGAAGGAGCTACAGAGAGGAGCTGTCATGGACTGACTGCAACTCCTGATGCCCCACCTCCTCTGCACCAGTTGGGGTTAAGGCAGGAGGAAGAGGACTTAGGAAGGAAGGACTGAAATTGAGCCTTAGAGAGAGGGAGTGTGGGAAAGGTAGTTTAGTTTCTTTGTTTCTTACTATATTACTCTATTTTAGTTGTCAATAGAGGAAATTAATTTTCCCCAAGTCGAGTTTGTTCTGCTTGCAATCGTAAGTTTTATTTAGTCTCTCTGTCTTTATCTCCACCTACAGCCTTTTCCATCCTATTTTTTCCCCCTGTCCTGTTGAAAAGGTAGGTGAGAGAGAGGCAGGGGTGGGCATCTGCCTACTGGCAAAGGTGCTACCACAGCACCATTTCTCCTGTTGTAAATTTCCTTCAAACCTAATAGATCAAGATGACTAAATGATTTTATAGTCTTAAGAGTTTTGTATTCAAAGAATCAATTTTCCCTGCTTTTTTAAATATGTTAAAATCTTTTTCATGGGCAATTGTAGTACATAATTTGCTTCCACAATGTTTTATTTTATTTCTTTAATAACTTATTCCTTTTAATAATGGGAAGAAAAATGGCAGAGTTTACATAGTGTTATGTCAATTGTAACAATTTACTATAATAAGAGCGTAATGTAATGAGGAAACAAAATGTATTCAGCCCAAATCAAAGGAGAGGAATGAAAATAGGAAATGGATATGAAATCACTCGTTTCTCCTTGTTCTCATGCTGTTATGTTACTGATAATTTCTGATACCATACCTCAGAAATTAAATCAGAGTTCAGACAACTTTGTTACTTGTGGTGGCTGTATTCAATCTAGTAGAACAATTTATTCTGAAACATATTATCTTGAATATTTTGTCTGTCCAAGATACCTTTTTATTACTGGGGAGGTGAAGGTACTGAGCACTAATAAAGAACAAGAAAACTAATTAATGACATTTCAAATATTTACAAGGAAAATTCCAAATCCTCTGTCATGTTATCACTAGAGTCTCACTACATTCAATTAGAGAAGTATGAAATTCCATAATGTTCATTTTAAAAGCTACCTTTTGACAGCCTGTTGCCAAGAGATTACTTTCAAGGCAACTGATCCCCATGGAGGGTGAATGATTGAATTTTCTGATGGACTGAAATATGAAGTGAGAGTTAACCATTTCTAACCTCCATGGACTTCTTACAGTGGAACTACCATGACAAAATATGGTAAGGTTGGAAGGAGCAACCAGGTCTAATGGAGGGTGTCCCTGTCAATGGCAGGTGGGCCGGAACTAGGTGATCTTTGAGGTCCCTTCCAATCCAAACCATTTTATGATACCTTACTTTATGTAAAATTTAAAGGAAAATATTTCAGATCTTGTTTTGTGTTACTCAAGTAAGTCTAGTGAATCTGAAGTGATATGAAAGTTGTTCTGTCTTCTTTTTCTATCAAAGAATTCATTCTTAAAAGTAAAACTGCATGTATTTGGTCTGGCTAAGACGGAGTTAATGTTCCCCACGGCAGCCCTCATAGTTCTGTGCTTTGTGTTGGTAGTTAGAAAGGTGTGATAACACATCAACATTTTGGCTACTGCTGAACAGTGCTCACATGGCATCAAGCCTGTGTCTCCACATCCTCCCCTCACCAGTAGGCTGGAGATGGGCAATATCTTGGAAGGAGACATAGCCAGGACAGATGACCCAAACTGACCAAAGGGATATTCTACACTGTATGCTGTCTGTTCAGCAATAAAAGCTAAGAGAAAGGAGGAGAAAGGCGTGTGGGGGCATCCACTAATTAAAATATTTGTCTTCTGGAGCAACCACTACATGTACTAAAGCCCTACTTCCAGGGAAGTGGTCGGTCATCACCTGCTGATGGGTAATAGAGAATAAATCTTTGTTTTCCTTTGATTCCATGTGCAGCCTTTGCTTTTGTTTCATCTTAACCCTCAAGTTTTTTTCCCTCCCTTATTTTCTGCCCTCCCTGTCCTGCTGAGGAGGGAGTGATAGAGAGGCTTGGTGAGCACCTGACATCCAACCAATATCAACCCACCATACTGCATTTCAACTTTTTTTAAATATTTGTTAATGTATTTCTCCCTTATCAGACTTAATGGTGGGCTTAAACACAGCTGATAATTTTACAGCCAAGCACATAGTGTCTGGAGAAGAAATAAAAAAAAATAAAATAAAGGCAATTATTTCCTAGAATTGCTGCAGCAAATGTACCAAAACAGGTCAGAAAGTCACCACGTTCACCTGCTTCCAGTCTGCTCAGACTGTAGATAAAGCATAGATCTATGTGTTTGTGTAATTAATTCAATACAGATAACTGAGTGCCCTAAAAAGAGGTTTTAAACTGATGAATTTGAAAATTCAGTTTGACAATCTTATTTCTGCTGTGGGCAAGGGCAGTTTAAGTCATGGAAGAGATAAAGAATGAAAAAACTCTTGAATTGACTTGGCATAAGTGATAAGCGCATCTGCGTGAATGTTCTTTTTGACTCCATCATCATTGAGAAAGCTTTGATCACTATAAAGGTGTGCTCACTGAATGAGAATAAATACTTATTAATATTTATTTATCACAAAAAGACACAACAGTATGCCATGGCAAACAAAAAAAAAAATCTCCTCAAAAATGTTAAGCATATAAAGAAGCACAGAAGAAATATTTATTGCCAATACCAGTAGCAGATATTTCTTATTCTAGTCTCTGTTCATTTTTAAACAAAATCAAACTGGATATACTTTATGAAGGCTGTGACCTCTTCCCTTCTGAATGCTAAGAAGAAAATACAATTGGTAGTATTCAAAAAACAACCAGTCTCTTCCTGTTTCTTTAGCAGTTAGTCATCATAATAATGCAACCACGGTGGCTTTTTTAGATTTTATTTTAATACAGTAGTGTATGTCTTTCTCTCTGATTGCTCCAGAATTACATTAAAGATTATACTAAATACTGACAATAAGGTTTGTAAGGGTAGCACTTGTTATCCAGAGAAAGTATATTCAATTGACATAAAATTTATGTTTTAATCTGAGACTTGAAGGGAGAGAGAACAGGGTCATAATTCTGATATAAAGCATTGAATATAAATTAATGGCCCAGTCTAAGCCAAGGAGTCTCGTTATATGAAACACAAAAGAATTCTTGGCCAGATATTTGTAAGAAATGTAAATTCTTTATTTCTATTTACAAAGTATATTTCACATTCTTCCAGTTTAACACAAACTCTGTAATCATGCACAGTATTTTTAATAACTTTTCCATAGTTTTTGTGTAAGTTTGAATGCAGCACGTATCAAAATTGTGTTGAAGACAGTGAAGGCTGAGGTTCTTAATGACTTCTTTACCTCAGTCTTCAGCGACAAATGCTCTGACCACACCACCCAAGTCTTGGAAGGCAGAGGCAGGGACTGTGAGAATGAAGACCCTGGGCCCACTTCAGGAGAAGATCTGGTTCGAGACCATCTTTGGAACATGAACATACACAAGTCCATGGGACCTGATGAAATCCATCTGTGGGTCCTGAAGAAGCTGGCAAATGAGGTTGCTGAGCCACTGTCTATCATATTTGAAAAATCCGGCAGTAAAGGTGAAGTTCCTGATGACTGGAAAAAGGGAAATATAACCCCCATTTTCAAGAAGGGGAAAATGGATGAGCCAGGGAACCACAGACCAGTCAGTCTCACCTCTGTGCCTGACAAAATCTTGGAGCGGATTCTCCTGGAAGGAATACTGAGGCACATGAAAAACAAGGTGGCTGGTGACAGCCAGCATGGCTTCACTAAGGGGAAATCCTGCCTGACCAGTTTGGTGGCCTTCTCTGATGGGGCTACAGAACTGATGGACAAGGGTAGAGCAGTTGATGTCATCTACCTGGACTTGTGCAAAGCATTTGACACTGTCCTGCTTTAAATCCTTGTCTCTTAATAGGAAAGACATCAATTTGATAGGTGGACTGCTCAGTCAATAAAGATCTAGCTGGATAGCAGCACACAAAATGTTGTGGTCAATGGCTCAATGTCCAGCTGGAGACCAATAACGAGTGGTGTCCCTCAGGGATCGGTGTTGGGATCGGCCTTGTTCAACATCTTTGTTGGTGACATGGACAGTGGGATTGAGTGCACCTTCAGCAAGTTTGCCGATGACACCAAGCTGTGTGGCTCGGTTGATACGGTGGAGGGAAGGGATGCCATCCAGAAGGACCTTGACACGCTTGTGAGGTGGGCTGATGACAACCTGATGAAGTTTAACCATGGCAAGTGCAAGGTCCTACAACTGGGTGGGAGCAATGCCAGGCACAGCTAGAGGTTGGGGAGAGAAGAGATTCAGAGAAGCCCTGCCCAGAAGGACTTGGGGGTGTAGGTTGATGGAAAAATGAACACGAGCCAGCTGCAGTGTATGCTTGCAGCCCAGAAAGCCAACCGTATCCTGGGCTGCATCAAAAAGAACGTGACCAGCAGGTCGAAGGAGGTGATCCTGCCCCTCTACTCTGCTCTCGTGCGACCTCACTTGGAGTATTGTGTGCAGTTCTGCGTCTTCAACATAAAAAGGACATGGAACTGTTGGAACAAGTCCAGAGGAGGGCCACGAGGATGATCAGGGAACTGGAGCACCTCCCGTATGAAGATAGGCTGAGAAAGTTGGGTCTGTTGAGTCGGGAGAAGAGAAGGCTGAGAGAAGACCTCCTGGCATCCTTCCAATATCTGAAGGGGGCCTATAGGGATGCTGAGGAGGTGACTCTTCATGATGGACTGTAGTGATAGGACAAGGGGTAATGGGTTCAAACTTAAACAGGGGAAGTTTAGATTGGATATGAAGAAGAAATTCTTTACTGTGAGTGTGGTGAGGCACTGGAATGGTCTGTCCAGGGAAGTTGTGAACGTTCCACCCCTGGCGGTATTCAAGGCTGCATTGGACAGAGACTTGGATGGCATGGTTTAGTGTGAGGTGTCCCTGCCCATGGCAGGGGTGTTGGAACTAGATGATCTTAAGGTCCTTTCCAGCCGTAACTATTCTATGATTCTATGATAAATACTAATGCCATAATCCATTTGTTTGGGTTTGTGGTTTTTTTTTCCCATTAATATGCATTTCTTAACATTCCTAGGACAACAAAGTCATAGTAAGTGCTTTTCTTCCAAAAATCTCTTCTAGGCTTTTTTAGACATTGTGAAAGTGCATTTATTTACAAATGTACCTATGGGCACTGTACATATACTGATTTTAAATCTACAGGATAAAAGCTTTATTTGAGAAATGAGGAGTTACTATCTAGTTAAACGCACAGTAACCTTGTCGTGGTTTAAGCTTCTAAAACTCATGAAGTTTTACTCACTCACTCACTTCCCTCTTTTTCTTCCCCCAGTCCCCTGGGGATGGGGAGGAGAATCGAAAAAATAATGCAACTCCCACAGGTTGAGATAAGAACAGTTTAGTAACTAAGGTATAACACAAATCACTATGCTACCACCAATAATAATACAAGAGAAAAACAAGGAAAGAGAATACAACTGCTCACCAAGCCCAACCCAGCTAGTGCACCCCCCAGCAGCAAACCCCCCACTGCACCGCCACACTCTTCCAGGTCTCTGCTCTGCATTTTCACATCCTGGGCATGACGTGCTATGGTATGGAATAACCTCTTTGGTCAGTTTGGGTCAGGTGCCCTGTCTCTGCTTCCTCCCGTCTTCCCCTCCTCCCTGGCATAGTATGAGACTCAGAAAGTCCTTGGTCAGACCAAAACATTACCAAGCAGCAACTACAAACACTGGTGTTATCAGCGCTGCTCCCAGGCCCAAAATCAAAACCACAGTGCTGCACCAGCTACCAAGAAGGAGAAAAATGACTGCTACTGCTGAACCCAGGACCAACCTGAAATATTTTTCTACTTTTAAAGGCAATGTCTAGGCTTCCTTTTAAGCTCAGCAGTCTGGGATGTGAAGGTTGGGGGCAGGCTTTGCTGCCATGGCTCTGAAGGGGTGGAGTTCACGACCCTAAGGGATGGAAAAAAGCAAATAGGAGAGAAAATCGTAGCCTTTTCAGGAATCCCATGGAATGACTGAGGACTAGAAAAAAAGCAAATGTCAGTCCTATCTTCAAGAAAAGCAAAAAGGGGGATCTGGGGAACTACAGGCTGGTCAGCTGCACCTCAGTTCCTGGGGTTGTGATGGAAGAAATAATCTTTTGGGTTTTTTTTTCCCAAACATTAAAAGGGTGATTTGGAATAGTCAACACTGTTTTACGAAGAAGAAATCTTGCTTGACTGACCTAATGGACTTCTACAATTAAATTAAATTGCTAGCTCAGTAGGTGAGGGGAGAGCAATGAACGTTATCTTCTTGTCAGCAAGACTTTCAACACTGCATTGTCACCAGCTTGTCCGGTAAGCTGGGATGATGGTCTGGACTTCTGTGATACAAAAGAACAGTCATGATAACTTTCTCAGGCTCTCCTGCTCTTCTTGCTATCACTCCTTATGATCAAGGAAATTGCAATTTGAATGAATGACATCTAATCGTTATATACCTTAGTTATTGCATTGTTTTGTGGACATTATGCTAGTATGCAATAAAAGAGTGTGAAAAAAAAATATGGCTTTAGTTTTCCTAGTTTGGCCAGGAGATGAAGAAGGAGGAAAAAAAGATGGTAGGAAAATGTACATTGGTATCAGAGCTAATAGTCATAGAATGTTTTGGGTTGGAAGAGACCTTAAAGATAATTTAGCTTCAACCCAACTGCCATAGGCAGGGACACCTTCCACTAAATCAGCCTCATCCAGCCTGGCTTTGAACACTTTCAGGGATGGGGCAGCCACAGCTTCTCTGGGCAACCTGTTTGGAGTTTTGGCTAACTTTCTGTCAGTTCTCCACTTGTCTTTTTTTTTTTTTTTTAATTTTTTTATTTCTACTGCATCTAGCTGATATTTTCAACTACCTATAGATTCCATATGACTTACTACCCGCAAGGGTTATCTATCTACAGCCTCAAAACAGAACTGTCTTGTTCTTTAGTCAGGATTTATAACTAAATTACTTCTTTGGTGTATTTAGAGAGGGGGAACCAGTTTAATTTTACATCCTGCAGTTCATTCAGTTCTCTCCAGAAATAGGCAACTGGAACTATAGCTTCAACCACAATATTAAGATATGTCAGTGTTTCTTGGAAGCTTTGCATTCTCGTATTGTGGCAGAACACAATATATTCTAATATTCCTAATTAGAATAAAATTATTTTTCCCCATAAACCTGCAAATGTCTAGGAGTCATTTGTTGTGCTTGATTCATTTGCGAAGAGCCCTTGGCCTGTAAGAGTTGCAAGGCTATCATCTTCACTTTCAATGTGTGGTTGGAATTTTTCATATAAGAAAGTATCTTTCAACAAAAGTTTCACTTCATTGATTAAATACATCCATGACATAGACATCTAACATTCTGATTGCATTTAGTTCATTATTTTCACTTGAATGTCAAGTCACAAAAGTAAATAAGCAGTTTTATATAGAAATTCACTGATGCCCAAATTATTTATTTTAGGAATATAGTTATAAATATTTAATAACATTAAGTTTTAAATTTGAAGTTATTATAGAAGAATCAACTGACAATATAACATCCTTTGAAGTGACACTTATTAATATGATGATTAATTTCTGTACAGTATTCTTTATATTTCTCCTTTGTACTCAGCACTGATGAGACAATGCCTCAAAAGCTGTGTTTAGTTTTGGGCTCCTTGCTACAAGAAAGACATCGAGGTTCTGAAGCAGGTCCAAAGAACAACAAAGCTGGTGAAGTCCTATGAGGAGCAGCTGAGGGAATTGGGTCTGTTTAGCCTAGAGAAAAGGAAGCTTAGGGAAGACCTTATTGCTCTTTACAATTACCTGAAAAGAGGTTGTAGCAAAGCAAGTGTTGATGTCTTCTCCCAAGTAACAACTGGTAGAACAAAAGAAAACAGCATCAAGGGAGGTTTAGATCATATATTAGGAAAAATTTCTTCACTGAAAGGGTTGTCAAGCACTGGAACAAGCTGCCCAGGGCAGTATTGGAATTACCATCCTTGGAGGTATTTAGCAGATGCGTATGTGAGGTGCTTAGGGACATGTTTTAGTGGTGGACTTGGCAGTGTTGGTTTAACAGTTGGACTTGGTGATCTTAAGGGTCTTTTCTAACCTAAATGATGAGTTCGAACACAATACCAGCACTCTCTAAGGTCCTACTGTAGACAGTAAAGATTTTGTTCAAACTCATTTCAGTTCTTTGCTTATAACTTGAGTTTATTTTTTCATATACCAAAATGTTACAGGTAAAGCTTAACCAAGTATTATATATTAATTTACAATGGGAAATGAAAGCACATTCCCTATTCTACCATTATGTCGTTTTGTCGTGGTTTAAGCCCCCCACCCACGCAGTTTCACTCACTCACTCACTCACTCACTCACTCACTCACTCACTCACTCACTCCCTCCCCTCTATTTCTTCCCCCAGTCCTGGGGGGATGGGGAGGAGAATCAAAAGAATTCAACCCCCACAGGTTGAGATAAGAGCAGTTTAGTAACTAAGGTATAACACAAATCACTACTGCTACCACCAGTAATAATACAAGAGAAATACAAAGAAAGGGAATACAACTGCTCACCAAGCCCGACCCAGCCAGTGCACCCCCCAGCAGCGAACCCCCCAGTACCAAAAACCTGACCATGCCATGCACCCCCAGTCCACCACCACACCCTTCCGGGTCTCTGCTCTCCCTTTTCACATCCTGGACATGACATGCTGTGGTATGGAATAACCTCTTTGGTCAGTTTGGGTCTGGTGTCCTGTCTCTGCTTCCTCCCGGCTCCCCTCCTACCTGGCAGAGCATGAGGCTCAGAAAGTCCTTGGCCAGACAAAACAACAGCAAGCAGTAACGAAAACACTGGTGTTATCAGCGCTGCTCCCAGGACCAAAATCGAAAACACAGTGCTGCACCAGCCACCAAGAGGGAGAAAAATGACTGCTGCTGAACCCATGACACGTTTGCATATAAATACTAACAAGGAACAAGCATTTGCCAGTAAATTTGTGTCCTTAATATTTTTCATTGAACAGAAAACCCTTTTCTGTTCAACAACTGCATTTCATGAGATATTGGTACATATCACATTTTTGGTAGCCTCATTTTGTTTCCCTCACCATCACTTCCAATCAAGAAACTCCAGTGGAAATTCTATGTGTTGTCCATGAGACCATCAAGATCAAGAGAATACTTTTACCCATGCTTTTCCTTTGACAGCGCTCCCAACCCTGTCTAGTGAATTCTTGATGGTCTGTTACTCCTCTTTTCTTGCTTGCGTCTGTGTACATGGTAGGATTTTTTAAACTGTTCCTTGATTTCCTGTGTTTTACAAATTATTTTACTAACTGTCTTTACATAGTGGGTGGGTATAGCTGTCTGATTCCATTACATGTAGAGCATGTTCTGGGCATAGTTTTCTCAGCTAAAACTTTGAAGTCTGTTGATATTATTATTTTGGAAAAATTAATTTAAAGATGCTCTTCCCACGTAATAAAGGAATCAGTTATCACTAAGAAGTGTTTCTTTACAATCCTTGGAGTGGTTTTTTTGAGAGATCTAATAAAATAAATTTGAATTCTAGATGAGGGTCGTACACTTTGAAGTCTCAAGGAAGTTCTTCTTTGGTGGGACATAACTACAGCAAACAATTCTTCACAAGTAACACGATGTCTTACTATGGTTTCAGCAACCATGTTGAGATACGTCAGTGGTTCTTAGAATCTTTGCTTTCTCATATTGTGGCAGAACACAATATATATTACTAGATCAGTCATTTAATTTGGCCAAGAATGATGATTCTCTGAAAATATATTAAAAGATTATTTTATTTTAGGATAATTTTCCTTCTCTGCACATTCCAAAAGTGTTCATTAGGAATTCAAAAGTATATTGCAGTTTAAGATTTCCATGATATTTCACCATCCATTCTTATTATGTCTCTCTGAATGAAAATCTTGTTGCTGATTTTGACTAATTTTTCTGATCTTTGGCTTTTAAGTGGTACTGATAGCTTGCAATTTAGGACTGGCTGTCGATTTCTTTCATTGGAAGAAGCTGTCAACACATAAATGACTTCTTTTCACCTCAAACAGATGCTGCCTGACTACCCATTGTTTTACAAAGTGTAATATTAAAAAAATAAAATAGTTTATGTCTCTCTTTCAACGTGTGAGCAATATTTTTGATAGTGGAAATATTTCTGCCAAAATAGCTTGCTTGAAAAATGAATCATTCTGATTTTTGTTCACATCTGACAATTCATAGACAAGAAAACTATACTTTTAAATATTTCAGGATATTTTTCAAGTCCTTTTTAAAAATTTCTGCTTTAAGATAGATTGCTTTATGGTGGGAACAGTTCCTTTCAAACCTTCCATCAATTAAAATATTTTATTATTATTTTCCTTGCCTTCAGGTTGATTGTTGGCAACTACATAATAAATTACAACAAACCAAAAAATCTTGGATATCTAGTTGCAATATATTTGATTGTTTTGCTGCTGAAAATTGTAGTCTCAAACACTTTTTGCTCAATACTGCCACTCTATATTTACCTCTTCCTTTGACAATTATATCAATTCCATTTGAGTCCATTCCCCACATGAGTTTCTAGCGCTATTTCGGTAGCTGTAGATTATCTCTGTTTCTTCCCAGTGCCACTCCATAAAAGTATAATCCTCCTACAGGCCCAGAGACATGTCTGCCATGCATATGCCTTCATCTCTGGCACATCTGAGTTGTATCTTCTGCCTCTCCACTGTGGGAGAAGTGCTCTAACGATGTTTTAACAAACTGTCCTAACAATAGCCCTGGATGTTTTTCTTTTTCTTTTTTTGCTTTTCACCCAGCCTTTGATCTTCTCTTTGTATATTTTCTTCTTAATAATAAAGACCCAAACAAACTAAACCAAGAAACAAACAAACAAACAAAAAACAAGAACAAAAAAGCCCAAACCAACATGGTTCGTTGTTGTCTGTCATCATCAAGTGAAACACAGAATACTTAGTGTAAAGGACCATTTACTTTGAGACCTACAGCTGGTTATCAGAACAAGTATTTTATATATTCTAACAGTAAAGATCAAAGTTATTTTTCAAGACAAGGAGATCCACAACCTTTTCTGAACATCATTCTTTGGCACAGTTAATTCATTGAACTATGTCTTTAAGCCCATCATGATGTTATTTATTCTCTCCTTATCTGATATCTGCAAAAGGACTTTGTAGATAAAGAAGTAGCTTGCATTACCAGAAAATCCAGAGTAAGTTAATAATATTTTAGATTTCATTCCTTCAATTGCCTTTCTTTAACTTTTGGACTTCTGAAGGAGATCTTATCTTTTTAGGGTGAGTGGAGGGATTTGGAAATTAGATATCCCTGTATATTTCTTCTGCTTGGTATTGGTGCTACTGTTCACCTACACATATTCCTGTTTTACAAAAACTCTTTTCCAAGTCCATTGTAAAAGCATCTTCTTAAATCAGTTTGCTCCCTAATAGTAAAGTACATTTCTATGTTTCCATTTCCTCATGTCTCCTTTTTACTTCAACAGTAAAGCTCATGCTCATCTCACAAAGTTTTGTTGCACTGTCTAGATATTCTTTATGATTAATGAAGAAAATTAAGTGATTCAAGAGGAAAACATAGCTCATCCAATTTTCATGTCAATCTTAGGCTGATAAATGATCTCTTTAGCATTACTATATGACTCCAGAAATTGCCTAGCTAAGTAGTTAAAGACAGGCAACTAACTTACATAATTAATGCTGAATAAGAAAAAAATGGTCCATATGTATATTGGTAGTAAAATGCTGAAACAAACTCCCCCCCCCCAAAATGTGTAAAGCCAAGATTTCATGCACAGCAGCTGAAAAGGTAAAACAAATTCTACTTAAACCAAGTTTCTTGACAATGGAAGTACAATTATCGTAAGTGTAGTCAGAATGTTGGAACATACATGTTTGCTTTTCCATGCTTATTCAAAAATGATGTTTTCACATTCACTAAGTAGATTTTGTAAACAATCATTGGTTTATTCTTTCTAAATCGAGGTAGGCCAGAGGGCAGAACAAACAGACATTAACCTAACCCATCTCTCGCTTCTCTCTATATCTGGTCATGTTGCAGATTAATATTTGTTTTGTTGGATTCTATGTATGCTACTACCAAAGCAGGCTCACACAGGGTCTGGCTGTCTTTGCCCATATTTACTGTCACAGTGCATGACTGCTGGAATAAGTCATGATTAGATGACATTCAGAATATTAAGACTGACTGACGAGGTGGCCTGAATGAAGTCACACCACCACTGATTGCTGCCATACCAGACATGCTAAAACTTCAATATGAACTGGAGTCAAAGGCAGCCAAGTTGTATGCCATGATTGATATTGCCAATGCCTTTTTTCAATTCCTTTGGCAGAAGAATGCAGGCCACAGTTCGCTTTTACTTGGAGGGGCATACAGTACACTTGGAACCGACTGCCCCAGGGGTGGAAACAGAGCCCTACCATCTGCCATGGACTGATCCAAACTGTAATAGAACAGGGGCAAGCTCCAGAACACCTGCAATATGTTGATGACATCATTGTGTGGGGTGATACAGCAGAAGAAGTCTTTGAGAAAGGGAAGAAAATAATCCAAATCCTGCTGACAGCCGGTTTTGCCGTAAAACAGAGTAAGGTTAAGGGACCTGCACAGGAGATTCAATTTTTGGGAATAAAATGGCAAGATGGACGTCGCCAGATCCCCACAGATGTGATCAACAAGATAACAGCAATGTCGCCACCAACTAATAAGAAAGAAACACAAGCTTCCTTGGGTGCTGTGGGGTTCTGGAGGATGCACATCCCAAATTAGTTTGATTGTAAGCCCTCTCCATTATGTGACCCGGAAGAAGAATGATTTTAAATGGGGCCCTGAGCAACAACAAGCCTTTGAACAAATTAAATAAGAGATAGTTCGTGCAGTAGCCCTCGGACCAGTCCAGACTGGGCCAGTTGTTAAACATGTACTGTACACTGCACCTGGGGAGAACGGTCCTACCTGGATCCTGTGGCAGAAAGCTCCAGGGGAGATTCAGGTTGACCCCTCGGCTTTTGGAGTTGGGGATACAGAGGATCTGAGGCAAGCTATACCCCAACTGAAAAAGAGATTTTGGCAAACTATGAAGGGGTCTGAACTCCTTCAGAAGTGACTGGCACTGAAGCATAGCTCCTCCTGGCACCCCGGTTGCCCGTGCTGGGCTGCATGTTCAAAGGCAGAGTCTCCTCAACACATCTGCAACTGATGTTCCATGGAGTAAGTGGGCTGCACTAATTACACAATGCACTCAAATAGGAAATCCCAGTCATGCAGGAATTCTAGAATTCATCATGGACTGGCCAGTGGGCAAAGCTTTTAGAATGTCACCGGAAGAGGAGGTGATGAGTGCTGAAGAGGCCCCATCATGTAATAAATGGTCAGAAAGTGAAAAGCAGTATGCCTTGTTTACTGATGGGTCCTGCTGTACTGTGGGAAAGCACCGTAGATGGAAGGCAGCCATCTGGAGTCCTCAACATCAAGTTGTAGAAACTGTTGAAGGAGAGGGTGAATCTAGTCAGTTGGCTGAAGTGAAAGCCATTCAGCTGGCCTTGGACATTGCTGAATGAGAAAAGTGGCCAATACTTTGTCTCTATACTGACTCATGGATGGTGGGAAATGTCCTGTGGGTGTGGTTGCAGCAATGGAAGCAGAGCAACTGGCAACGCAGAGGTAAACCCATCTGGGCTGTTGCACTGCGGCAGGATAGCACTGCCTGGGTGCAGAACCTAGTGGTCAAAGTATGCCATGTAGATGCTCATGTACCCAAGAGTCGGGGCACTGAGAAACCCAGAACAACCAACAAGTGGTTAAAGCTGCTAAGATTGAAGTGGCTCAGATGGACTTAGATTGGCAGCATAAGAGTGAATTATTTTTGCCCGGTGGGCCCACGACACTTCAGGCCATCAGGGCAGAGATGCAACATACAGTTGGGCTCAAGGCATGATAGAGGTGTGGACTTAACAATGGATACTATTGCCCAGGTTATTCATGACTGTGAAACGTGCTGCAATTAAGTAAGCCAAGTGGTTTAAGCCTCTCTGGTATGCAGGATGATGGATGAAATACAACTATAGGGAGGCCTGGCAGACTAACTATATCACGCTCCCACTAACCCGCCAAGGCAAGTGCCATGTGTTTACCATGGTGGAAGCAATCACCGATGGCTGGAAACATACTGAATGTGGAATTTTGCTTTTTCTTCTGCTACCCTGAGCCTACAATACTTCAGAAACTGAGCTCAGCCAATGAGATGAGGACTTCTGGCTTGTTACTGCAGGGGAAGGAGGCAGCAAATGCTCCAGGATACCTCACATGGGTTATATATCTTGGTTTTAAAATAACATATGGACTGGTATTTCTGAGACAGAATTTTACAGACCTTTTTTAAAAATTCTGAATTCTAACAAAGTTTGAAGTTAACAGTTCTATTGCTTTAGAACTTTGACTATCTTTAGTCACCACCAAGTAAATATGTTAGTATATTTTTCTTTTCTAAATACTGTAACCAGTATGCTAGCTGTTATGAGCCTCATTCATTTAGTACAGCCATTGTAAAAGGTTACTGTGACATAGTTCCAACTGTGATTCAGCAAATATAACATTTAAAACATACTGTATGCTTTTTCCAAATCACTTTGCAAAGAGCATCATGGAAACAGTTCTTCACAGAAAAAAGGTGTCAGACAAGTATGTGTCAGAGCAGCAGAAGAAGTGGAAACTACTTGTGTGAAATACTATTCAATAAAGGTTGAGAAGAACATTTGATTTTTAAAGTTAATCAGCAGTGATCTAAGAATGGAACAGTGGATTTCAACTCCTTCTACAGTTAGCCCGTATGTGAAGCCTGGTACCTCTCAGAAAATAACTCTTAGTTGGCTCAGATTAATTCGAGGGAACTGAATGTGCTGCTAGTTATCCATGCATATGCAGTGACCATAATTTGTTTCAAAACACATGAAAAAAATATGAACTGTAAATAATAAAGTGATATAAAAATGCCCAACTGAAGCCTAGTTTCAAAATCAGAGAACTATTTACCATCACACTTTTAAGCTATGCAACCTGAAAAGGGAGCAAAAATGATGGTGTAAATTCTGCTAACTGTATTAGCTGATACTCTGTCCGTCACAAGACAGATATAAACAACGCCAATCTTTTCCCCACTCCTTTCCTCCTCTGGAATTCAGAATATGTCATTTAGTAATTCATAGGTACTTACAGTTGCACAGATTAATTTGTAGGGCGGCAGTATTTTTCCCTCATATGAGTATTGATGGTTGTATATAAAATGCTAATCCCACATCTTATAGGAACATGTACTTACAGAAACAAAAACTATTAATCATCATGCATCTCTGGGAGAGAACACAGTACTCTAATGTTTAAGGAACTGACATTATTGAACAAACCCTTTCTACTCTGGCCTCTGGGCATAATCTGATACTATTTATTATAAACCAAATCCAGATTGCTTTATTTTCTGCTTCAGTGGGTAATTCGTTACTGTGACTAACAAAGGTATGGAGCACAAAATAAAAAATACATATTAATAGACTTTTCCTCAAATTAAAGCACATCATATTTCTCAGAGGTAGAATAAAAAATGCAGTAATAAAGCTATAACTCCCCAAAGTGACTGAAATAAATAACACATAAATGATGCATAAATAGGTAAGAAGCTGGTGGATTACAGCTATGAATGCAGTGAAGTGAAATCTTAAGATTGGCAATGACTTATTCATGTCATATATTTTTCCTCTGTGGAATATGGATCAAATAATTCTATAGAGTAATATTCATTTATATACAACATCTATGAGTCCTTTGAAGTTCATTTTTAATGACTGGCAGCATGGAGCTTTCTGCTAGAAGCCCCTTTTAAAGTCATTTTCTCCAAGTCTATAGGAATGAAGTTCATTTATTTGCAAGCATTCAGTTCACTCCTATCTTCTATATATCACAGTTATGTACATAACAGGGATACTTGGGGTGTGGGGGGAGGTGGAGGAAGACATACAGAACATTCCAGTTATTCCTTTTCAGGTGTGCATACACTGAACATTTGCAGGCTGAAAGTGAAAAGTTCTTATGTGAGATTTGAGATGGCAATGGGAAAGCATATACTTGTGCTTTAAAAATATCCATTTTTCATGATAAGTAATTTTAGGAACATTATTTGAATGCATGCTACTCCATTTTTGTAAGTAACTATCTTTCTACCTGCATAAAACATAATACAATAAATTAATCCAAAAACAATGGCTGGGTGTACCCTGTATTTAATGCTGTAGTACATAGTAGAGTACTTATGTTATAATACTTTCATATACAAACTGTGTATATATTTAATTAAGTACTAAAAACCTTTTTCCTTGTCTTTACTGTCAGTTTATTTCTATTCTGGATTGCCAGTTCAGAACAGGTAATGGTGACGGGTGAAATGTTACCTGGCATGAATAGATGGTATGAGAAAGGGACTTCAGATTTGCAAGCCTAAATTTTGGGTAACTGACATTTTTATCTGGGATCATGGATGAAAGGTAGGTGTAGAAGCAGGTCGTTACACCTATTTAATTTTTTTTTATTTCAAAGATTCTATGGAGAACTCTCATCTAATTTAACTTAATCATCTACATCTGAACTAGCAATGCTAGCCAGTCTTTACAGACAATGAATAGATAGACATTTTTAGGACATGATTCATCTGACCTATTTTAGACATTTACATAAAGTGATTCATGTGTTAGGAATGCCTATTTCCTTCCATTAGCTACACAAAGAAGCTGTGATGACTAATTCAAATGTATATAGAAGCAGCGTAGATGTATTTTTGGTCTGAGGCCTCCCACTTAATACGCCTGTCAAAAACAAAAAAACAAATAAAAAAAAATTCTTATAAACCAGGCCCAAATAGTTAAAAAATTCTATGCATTGGGTAGATTTTATCTAGGAAATAAATAATTGTTTTTCTGTGCAAAACAGATGAAAAAAAAAATCAAACACAATTGCCGTGGTTGACATACTGATAAAAGTAAGAAAATCAACTTACTAAGAGAAAAAGCGTCAAAACGAGAGAAAATGACAGAGGGATACATGCACTATCCATATTTTTCAGGTCTATGTTGGACCTATTCTGGCACAGTGCTCATGTCAAAATGATTCTTCAGACTCTATTTTCCCAGCACATTCTGAGTGCTGAGTTTGAAAAAACACTTGAATGCAGTAAAAGTTAGTCATAACTCTGTTGCCTGTGCTCCCAGCTCTGCTCTGCAGAGCATGACCACACTTTTCCCTTCATGCTATGACCTCATATAATACAAAATATGAAGACAAAAGTGGGGGTGTGTGCTCAATGCTAGAAAAAGAACTGGGCAGATAAAGGTTCATGTTGGCACCACTTATGCAAACACCCAGGTTATGATATCCTCTTAATGGTTATGCTCCATGTCTTGATTCAAGGGTACACTCTTGGGACACATTTTAATTCTGGGCCAGATGCAAGCTGCATCTGAGTGTCGATTCTGTAATTATCTATGCTGCTATATCCAGCACCTGAGTACCTCTGCAAAAGCCCTGGTGTTTTTACAAGACAAAACAGAATTAATCTCCACAGAAAAACCACAGACAGAAAAGGAGAGGAGAGCTGAGGAGAGGAAACTAAGATTAAGATCTGGGATTAGCCCAGATCAATCACTAGGGAAAAAAAAAAAACAACAAAAAAACCAAACCACTTTTGTAAATGGAAACTTAAATCTTTTCAGTGACAGATTCGTTTCTTACATGAACTAGTAGTCTTGGTAAAACTCATTCTTTTTTAAGACATGCTGCATTTCTTTGCCTTTATTTCTATGAAACACTTAAGAGTATGATAAAAAGTAAAGAAAAACAAACTCAGCAACATTAGAACACTAAACTACACATACAGATTCTCCATATGGGAAAAAAGGGAAAAAGGGTGAGAGACCAAAGGAATCTGATACTGGGGAAGCTTCCCTGAAAAAGCTATGATTAAATTATTGCAATAACTTATATAGAAATGCAGAAGTGTAATCAAGGTATTATAGGTTATGCTCCTAGCAGTAGTATGGTCATGTTATCTCAGTTTTACATTTCTCTATTCTAATCTAATATCTTCAGTAGTGCATTGTAAACATACTATCCTATTTCCAAAATTAATTCAGCTTTTATTCAATGATATTTCATGTAAAATGCGTAAACAGCCCTGAGTAAAGTCTAGAATACTAAATTTCCTGTTATTTTATAAAATTTTATTACATGAATTTTTTAATTCAAAAGATACAACCAGGATCCCTCTTGGGTATTGTCTATCTTGATAAAAATTAACATTCCTGACGCCTATGATAGCAATGCTTTAGTAATGTTTACCTCTCCAGAGTTCATACAACCTTTTTGATGACACAGGTTCCTCAGCAAATTCTCTTTTTTTCTCAAAGCAAGATTTTTGGATTAGACTCTTGGGGATTGCAGTTTCTGGATCTTATCAAATATGGCTTTAACCTGAGGTATATTTAAATTTACCGTGGCGTGTATCTATCTCTGCATGTTGTACCAAAACAGAATTACAATATGCAGGACAAAGAATCATCTTATAAGACAATATAGAAATGTAGGTAGAAAAGGGAGTAGAGATACCTCTTAAATTCTGGCTTTAGACAGTGACCATAAAGTCTAACAATAACTACATGATCTGTAGTTTTTCATTCATGGTACTCACAAATAACTTCGATGAAGTAAACCAATACATCACTGGAGCCAAGTTTTTAAAAGAAATGGTGTAAGAACCCTATTAGCATCCAGTTTCATATTTACTGGAGAATCACTGAGTCTATATATGTTAGATTTTGTTTTAAACACATCTATTCTAAATTCTAATTTTGAAATCATTCAAAATTTTAATCTAAACTGTCTCTTCATTTGACTAATGCCATTAATAATTCAAAACCAGATATACAAAATGCATCTTGGTTCATTAAGTTTTCTCAAAATCTTAAGAACTAACCACTAATCTTCCTTTTTTTTCTATGAATTTGTATGAAATGCTTTGATAGTCTTCTATAACAGGTACTTTGAGATTTCATGGAATGGTTACCAGCTTTGGTTTTAATTGTTAAATTGTTAAATTTTGCACTGATGAATTTAAACCAAATTGTATCGTTAAAAGGTAGGAAAGAGCACAACAAAACAAGTAGAAAGTTTCAAGATATCAGAACTAATATTAAATGTGACAGGTCTTAATATATTTTTCTTTTTAAATATCAGATCAGATAGAATTCTGGATTTCAAACATGAAACCTCTTTGCCTCAACATTTGCTTCTACTTATAGTGCAATAGAAGACTACTACAGTAAAGAAAAATTGAGAAGAGTACTAGATACTTGAAACTACAAAAAGTGTTACATTTCTGGGATGTATAACGCTTCAATTTGTTGTTTGCTTTTTGTTTGTTTGGTTGGTTGATTGTTTTGGGGTTTTTTTAATTACTGATATGGTTTCCAGAAAATTGAATTTGTTCATTACAAATTTCAGTGTGACAAAAAATTTGATTGAACTCTAAGATCAAAACTTCAACAGTTATTATCTCAGCTAGCTGAATAGTGAAACTCTTGAATTTCCAACTCTGTTCTTCTGCATAGCTTGTTTATAGTGATGGGTTGGGAACAGACAGACTGGAGCTTATAAATAAATTTTAAGATCATATGGCATTATCAGATTTTAGCAGCATTATACAATGCTGTCTTTTCCTCCCTATCTAAATGCTGATTTAAAAAAAATAATATAATGATACTGAGGCAGTAAGATCAAAATAATACGAAATGAAAAACAAAGGTGTTGTGGTTTAAGTCCCCCACCCACGCAGTTTTACTCACTCACTCACTCCCCCTCTTTCTTCCCCCACTACCGGGGGGATGGGGAGGAGAATCAAAAGAATGCAACTCCCACAGGTTGAGATAAGAACAGTTTAGTAACTATGGTATAACACAAATCACTACTGCTACCACCAGTAATAATACAAGAGTAATAAAAGGAAAGAGAATACAACTGCTCACCAAGCCCGACCCAGCCAGTGCACCCCCCAGCAGCGAAACCCCCAATGCACCACCATACCCTTCCGGGTCTCTGCTCTCCGTCTTCACATCCTGAGCATGACATGCTGTGGTATGGAATAACTTCTTTGGCTAGTTTGGGTCAGGTGTCCTGTCTTTGCTTCCTCCCGGCTTCCCCTCCTTGCTGGCAGAACATGAGGCTCAGAAAGTCCTTGGCCAGACCAAAATACTACCAAGCAGTAACTGAAAACACTGGTGTTATCAGCACTGTTCCAAGGCCCAAAATCAAAAACACAATGCTGCACCAGCTACTAAGAAGGGGAAAAATGACTGCTACTGCTGAACCCATGACAAAAGGTCAATAAAGTTTTCTAACAAAAACCTTGTTAAGATTTGAAAGAAAAAAAATTGACAAATATGCGCAGGACACACAGCATTGCACTCGGCTAAAACAGAGTTTAAAATGAGATAATTCAATTTTTTTTGATGTTATCATGCCATTTATTTCTGTCTATCAGTTCTGTCTATTTGGTTGCTTTTTTTCCTTGCAGTTTGGATAAAGAAAACTAATTATCTAATTTCACTGACCCATTTCTCACAGGGGACATAATATTTTGAACTTTGTGAAAGGGTCTAGTTAAAATATACTAGTTTTAAGATATATTTTGAAAATCTTTATAACCTTCTCTCTCAAACTAATTTGAATAATATTCTTTAAAAATGTCAATAAAGAGAATGACCTTAGTAAAATAGTGAGAACTGATTACATGTGATAAGATCACCAAATCTACTTTCTAAATTCATCTTTTCAAGCACTTCTGAAAGGTAATGAGACACCTCCAGTTGTTCATACGTTCAGGAAAGAATGTCTGTGGAAATCTAAACAGAAATAAACAATAAGGAACCAAGGAGGTGTTTACTTTTGCCTTAAAATAAGGAAAACAAGTTACAAATCAGCTTCTAAGTGCTTCGGTTCTTGTTGAAGCCAAACTAATGGCTGAGCAGCAGCCAAAAAATATTTTACTTAATTGATCAAAGTTATTCTATTCTGGGAGAATTTTTATGTTTGAAAATAAGATGTTATCTAACACTGAAATAGAAAAAAGAGGTGGGTTTTTTTTGTGGGTTTTTTTTTTTTTTTTGGCTGTCATTCTAAAAAATATATGCTTAGAAGCAACGAAGTGAACCATTAAAATGATTATACAAAATATTTAATCATTGTTCCAGCCAAAAGTATTGTGATTTCTAACTAGAAGTATGATAAAACAAGGGGGGGGGAGGGGAGGAGGAGAGAAAGGGAAGCTTGTCATTGGGTTATTCATACACAGATTCTGAATGATTAAACTGATTAGACTGTGGAAAAGCCACCCAAGGGAAATGCCATGACTATCATTTGACCTTCACTGAAATGAGGCTATACAGAGCTCATCTCAATTAAAGAACAGACTGTGTTAGGTGACTATGTAGGTCTTTTTTGCCATTAACTTTAGCTGGTTTACAAACTCTGGTATACTGGCTATCAACCCAAACATTTCAAACACATGAGGATTTATTAATCTATCCAATATCTTTGTATAAACACCATTTCCCAAAGATGTGTGCAATACAAATATAATAATTTATATAATATCATATAAACAACCTTACTTTTTATACTATGATGATAGTAAATATTGAAGACAATTTTAAGCTTGGAACTGCAGTGGGTAATGTGCTATCTATCACAACAGCAAAGGTCAAAATATTTTCGGAGTACTGGAGGATGAAAATTTTGCTGTAACAAGTGTCCAATGTCACTATTCACTTGGAGCAGAGAAAGTACAATTTTCCTTGAGTTTTTAGGCCACCTACTAAAGTTCTAGTTTTCTAACTCCAGTCTTAATAGCCTGCTGTGGTTTAGCCATGGTAGGCAGCTCAGCATCTTACAGCCACTCACTCATTTTCCCACAGTGGCATGGGGGAGAGAACCAGAAGTGGAAAGTGAAAACTTTTGGGTGGAGGTAAAGACAGTTTAGTAGGTAAAACAATAGCTGAGTGCCCAAGCAAAGCAAAATATTCATTTTCTTTGGCAGGCAGATGCTTAGTCATCTCTAGGAAAGCAGGGCTCCATCACATGTAATGGTTCCTTGGGAAGACAAATGCCATAGTTCTGAACATTTGCTCCCTTCCTCCCTTTTCCAGCAGCTTTTAATGCTGAGCATGATGACATATGATATGGGACATCTGTTTGGTGAGTTGGGGTCAGCTGTTCCATCTTTCTCCGCTCCCAGTGGCCAACTTGCTGGTGGGGTAATGAGAGAAACAGAAAAGGCCTTCATGTTTTAAAGCACTGTTCAGCAATAACTAAAACATCAGTGCATTATCAACACTGTTTCCAGCACAAATTCAAAACATAGACCCATGCTAGCTACTGTGAAGAAAGTTAACACTAGCCCAGCCAAAACCAAGATATAATAGCAACAGAAATGACAAAAAAAAAAAAAGTCCCAAAATACTACCAAGATTATTTTGCTGTATTCTGAGAAAAAATTCCAATACACTGGTATTGAAACATGGCAATATGTCATTCTGGATGAAATAATCCTGAAACTACAGCTTGACAGAATAAAATATTTTCCTTCCCTTAAGATGACTTTGCTTCTAAACCATTGTTTTGTCTTCACACTAGTTGCCACTTTAACTATAAATTACTTACACCAACCGTTACTGCCAGATACAAAAACTTTTGTTTTATATTTAATGGTAAACCATAACCCATGTTTTAAATCATAGCAGAATATAAATGATCATAAGCTATCATAAAGAATATATGATTGACATATAAACTTTCCTGAAAAAATAGTGTACACTTCTAATGTTAGTAGTTATTTTTTTGTTTGGTTGGTTTATTTTCCCTCACCAGGAAGAGTTTTAAAAATGCTTAAAATATTTTATGGGGTAGTAACTGTATTTTGATCAGCTATTCCATGAATATGGAAGAGACATTTTCTTGAACAACAGGAGATACTATTTCTATATTATTGCAAAATAAGGCTGCTTTTAAAATACTGTATTGCATCTAAACACAAGCTGATAATTTAATTCAAGGCGTTTTCATCCTCATATGTTGAAGGCTCCAAAATTTCCAGAAAAGAAGTAACTGAAAGAAGATAATGAAATGATGACAAAATTTTAACAGATGTAGGGTTATTTAGCCTATCAGTCCATGTTTCCTCTTCATAATGAAAGGCTGCAATAACATCTCTCTTTTTCCCCATTCCTCTTGCCCCTCTGTTCTTCTTCATTTGCTACTACTTTTATTTTCAGGTGTTTTTTTATGAAAATATACTTATACATTATTTTTTTCTAATCAGTTTTGAACATGGTGAATTTTGACAAAAAGAGAAAAATTTGAGAATATGTTACATTTTATGAGATCGCAAAAATATTGCTGAAGTAGACAGAATGATCATTTTTACCACATTCACAGAAATAAAGGCTAAAAGCACTATGCCAAAACACATCAAGCACCAGAAATTCTGCATAGCACTGCAGCATTACAGATTCCAAAACCACAGGAAAAGACTATTCAGTGCACCAGACAGATTATGAGCGCATCCAACCTCAAGCACGGATTCAGAGTTACTCTGTATATAAACAAGGGAACTGCATGGTTTTAATTCTGGTACCAACAAAATCTAACTGCTTTTCTCAGAATTTAGCATTTGCATATGACACCAAAACATCCTTTTAGCTTTGCTGATGTTAGATGCACATTTTCTTTTCCATTCTAAGTTAGTCACCGTGTTGAACTTTAAACAAGTAGCTAAACTAAAAAACAAAGCAAACCAAAGCAAAAGACAATCTGCTTTTCTGTACTGAATAATATAACCACTTTAATTTTGGCAGCTGATTTTTCTTTTAAGAGTTCTGTTTTGTGTATAGATTTTTCATAGATTTTTCAAAATCTATTTACTGCAAACCTTATTGATCACACTCTTCACAGCATTATTTTTGGATACCAAAGAGAGGAACAATCTGTAAAAGAGGAAGAATTATGTGGTATAGATTCCATATTGCTTGTTTTAATCAGTTTTCAATCCTCCATATATAATATGAAGGATGGATTGCTATATTTGTTTTTGTTTAGAAATATAAAAAGAAAATTAAACTTCTGAAGCATTGATGGCTCATAGCTCTCCACTCTTTCAAAACTGTTGAAAAGATAGAGATGAAAATACAGAAAACATAGAATTCTGATAGGTAATTGATACGCCATTAATTGAGAACAGATTCCTATACCCTGCATTTTAGAATACTGTAAATCAAAAAAGATTTTCATTGGTGATGTTTCATTATCAGTGATGTCACATTCCATATACACTTTAAGAAAAAAAAAGGAGCCTATGATTTTCAGTTTTTACTGGTGATACTTCTATAAGTTTAAAGACAGGTACTGTTTTCTCACTAAAGTTAAAGTTGATTACAAAGTTCATTCTCACAAAATTCTCATGCGGTGCAGAAAAAAAAATTAAGGTTAAACATAGCCATTTTTTAGATATAGAATTCAAAAACCAACTCAATTTCTGAATTATAAAATACACAGCTATTCTCTTAAAAAAGAGGAGATGTTTTCTAGTATGGTCACATAGAACATGTTTGTGAGTAATGAGTGAGTTCTCAAAAGCATATTTCTGTAACATATGGTAAGAGTAAAATGGAGTGAGAAACAAACAAAAAACCAATATGAGGATCTGAGAATCACCATCTTAACATCTATGTAGATTACTAGAGTATGCTAGCAATAATTTAAAGGTATTATATGATGCTATTTGTAATTTTTATATGCAACTTTTAAATAACAAGTCATGATCTGAAATGACAAGTTCCCAGATGGTGTAGCAGAACATATTGACCAGCCAGATGAATAGAAACAGGTTTGGAGTATGCAAGAAGAGGTTCATGTGGAATAAGGATTCCTATTATAAATTATTTTGAGGGATTCTGTATTACTCAGACTGTATCATTGCCTCTATAAGAACAGAAGTTATTCTCATTCTCATTTCTGTGAACAAAATGTGAAATAACCTTGAGTAGTCTTTTGCCATAACACTACTGTGATTCATAATGCTGTCACTGAAGTCTCTTATTAGCCTGCTTAACTCCTGAAATGAAAAAAATGCAATGTTCTTCAAAACCTCATGAATAACAGAAGTACACTGAAGACCTGACATGGTGAAGACTCTTCACAGACATACAACAGAAAAATTCTGCCTTAGATCTACTCAAACTCATTCTTGCTTATATTTTTAAATTGGATGGTAAATTATGACAGGAACAAATGTATTGACTTGAAGAGACATTTTTTTGCAACACAAAAGCATAAAAGTATTCTGACTTTGGAGATGGGCAGCAATGGAATACAGTTCTCTACTGACAATCTTCTCAGAAACCTTTGAAGAAATATGAGCACAACCACTGGTTAAATACATGGCTGCTGAAAATAATTTTGCAAAAGCAGAAGTATAAAATATATAACAAATATTAGAATTATAGAGTATGACAGCCCTACTCAATCCTGAGAAGTAATAGCTGTCACACAGAATAGAAACATAATAGCTGTGTAATGTTTGGGACTGTTGAAGCAGTCAGTTTGACCTTTTTGAAGGAAAAGCGTAGAAAGTTTATGATCAAAGAAATTCAGGAATGAAACCAGAGAGCAGTGTTCAAACCAGATTCTTTAAATAGGTACTGAACATTCAGTTCTTTCTGAAACTGTAGAAATTAAACTTTTTTTTTTTTTTTAAGGCAGATGATGAAAAGCAGGTTTTGACATACTTGAAAAGCTTCAACGTACAACATATGTCAGTAGCAAAAAGTATTCCTTTCCTGAATTTAAGAGTATAAAATGGATCAAATGTTAAGAAAAAAGTGTAAAAAATATTAACTAAAATATTATTGCTCAAGTAACAGGTGATTGTGGACTCTGAAAGTTATTGTGCTGAAAATACTAAGAAAGATAATGCTCAGAGACAGTAGTGTCGGAAAATCAGTTATTTTTTTTAGTATTTTGCAGCATTTTAGTGAATTGGGAAGTTGGTAGGTGGAGCATATTTAGATAGGAACAAGCAATTTAAGTATTTGGAAATTTATTTTTCTAATTAATTTAAATCAGTTTAATTTCTGACAATTCTGTGAATATTTATGATTTAGATTATAACAAGTGACCAAACAAATAAACAGATAGCATAATAAATAAATAAATGAAAATGGCAGCTAGAAGCCAAACTGCTTTTGAAGAAGAATTCCAGTGTGTGCTTTAGCTGAAATGAAAAAATATAGATCAGAGATCACAAAGACATAATTGGACAGGTCTGGGCCACATTTAGTCTGCTTTGAGTAGAGATCAGTCATGATTAAAATTTTGATCACAGTGTTGTATATTTAGGAGATTGCAATCCTTGTGCATGCATTTTTTGAATGCTTGCATACTTGAAAATTTTGAAGCAGAATTTAACTCTTGCAGTTAAAACAACTAGTCCTGGTTTCAGCTGGAATAGTGTTAATTTTCTTCCCAATGCCGGGTACAATGCTTTGGCTTCAGCCTGAGAATAATGCTGGTAACGCACCAATGTTCTCGTTCTTGCTAAATAGTAGTGCTGTCATGGGTTCAGCAGTAGCAGTAATTTTCCTCCTCCTTGGTAGCTGGTGCAGTGCTGTGTTTTTAATTTTGGGCCTGGGAACTGTTCTGATAACACCAGTGTTTTCAGTTACTGCTTGGTAATGTTTTGGTCTGGCCAAGGACTTTCTGAGTCTCATGGGAGACTCCCCTCCAGGGAGGAGGGGAAGCCAGAATGAAGCAGAGACAGGACACCCGACCCAAACTGACCAAAGAGGTTATTCCATACCACAGCATGTCATGCCCAGGATGTGAAAAACAAAGAGCAGAGACCCAGAAGGGTGGGGGTGCACGGTGTGATCGGGCTTTTGGTATTGGGGGGTCTGCTGCTGGGGGGTGCACTGGCTTGGTCAGGCTGGGTAGTGAGAAGTTGTATTCTCTTTCCTTGTATTTCTTTTGTATTATTACTGGTGGTAGCAGCAGTGGTTTTTGTTATACCTTAGTTACTAAACTGTTCTTATCTCAACCTGTGGGAGTTGAATTCTTTTGATTCTCCTCCCCATCCCCCGGGAGTGGGGGAAGAAAAAGAGCGGAGGGAGTGAGTGAGGAAACTTCGTGGTTGACTGGACTTAAGCCTCGACAAGTGCTTACCCTTATCAAGGACTATTTAGTCTCTCATGCTTTGCCAGTGACGACTGGCACAAGAGGACAGGAGGGAGCACAGCCAGGATAGCTGACCTAAACTAGCCAAAGGGGTATTCCATACCATAGAATATCCTGCTTAGTATATAAACTGGGGGGAGTTGTCTGGGAGTCACTGATCGCTGCTTGGGGATGGGCTGGGCATTGGTCAGTGCATGGTGTGCATTTGTAGTGTCTGTCACTTGTCTTTCTTTTTCCTTTTCCTTACTGTAATAATAATAATAATGATAATGATGACGATGATAATAGTAATTCTTATTGCTATTATTATTTTACCTTATTACAATTATTAAACTTGTCTCATCTCAAGCCACAGGTCTTTTTTTTTTTTTTGATTCTCCCCTCCATAATACTGGAGGGTGAGGAAAAGGGGGAGTGAGTGAACGTATGCATGATACCTAGTTGCCAGCTGGGATTAAGCCAAGGCACAACTGAAACAAGAACAGAGTGACAAATTTTAATCATTTGTGAGCATGCTGCTGCCCTAGAGTAATTCCCATAAAAATGGTCAAACTGAAAAGACAACTGAAAATTCCAAGGAACAAGCCATGTCCATAAATGTATCAAGGACAAAGAGTTTCCTTTTAAGATGGGAATGCTAGAAACTAAAACCCCAAACCAGCTCTTATTGCTACTAAAATTCCCATGAATTAATTTGTTTTCCTTATGGCAGAATAGATACCGAAAAATAAATAATTCAGTAGTAGCAAATAAAGGAGAGAAGAACTCTCTTTAGAGAGTTTTACAATTTCATTGTAAGCTTTCTATTGAGAGAAAATCCAACAAAACATAATTGTTACATGTTATATATTAACGCACTCATAAAATAAGTCTCACTGGACAGGCAAGCTTGGCAGATTCAGCAACTTTTTGCTCAAAAAAACTCCTGAGGAAACACTGTTGTAAGTTAGAGCTTTCTCTTCTGCTTATTTGTTTTCAGGATCTAGGGAAGCCCCTGAAGTCTTCTTGAGAGCAAATATTTCCATGTATTTTTCTCCCTGGAATTATTGTATGCTCACATTCAAATGTTAGTTGCGCTATGATATATCCTCCTGAGGTCAAGTTTATGCTTTTCAAAAGGTATTGGACTGCTGACATCAGCAGATTGCTGGCACGCATGTGATCTATCTGTAAGGAATTCTATCATAAGTCTTCCACTGCTCTCAGAGCTGTGAAATGCAACAGGTACTTCATAGATGCCCCATTCTTCCTGAATGCCCTTGTATTAGTTTGGAGAGTTATAGATAGAATATAATATTTCTTTGCTTTACTGAAAGGCTTAATCAGTCCGATTTACCTACCCTAGAATTTTCACCATTTTAATGTAGCTATTATGAAAAGTGCTTCATGGAAAAAAATTCCAGGAACATCCAACTTTTTTTCAGGAAAAAAAGCTATTTTTTTCTACCTTAGTCTTTATAAATAAAAATGCCAACCTAGGAAACTCTAGAACACATAACCTTTGTTAGGTTATATAAGTATATGGATAGAAAAATTTTATTAACAGTCATTGAAAGAAACTGCAGCATAAATAATGAAAGGAATTGAACACTGAAAAAAGGAACAGTATTTGTAAAGACAAAAGGTGAGTCTAAAGGCTATTAACACAACCTCTTACTCAACAGTACCTCTAACAGAAGCTACGTCTTACATTATATATACATATATATATATTTGTGTGCATGTCTGTATGTATGAAATTGAATGAGATTATGTGCTCCAGGAATACACATAAAATGCTCAAATACACAGGATCAGACCAGAGGGAGTTTAAAGAGACTTTCCATCCTGAAATGTGCCAGGATGCCCACCAGCTTCCAGCATCTAACCTTCACACTCGCTTAGGATGTACGATTAAACAAAATGGAGATGTAGACAAGAACCTTGAGGAGCATGAGGATCTGGTTGGTGATGTGGAAGAAATGAATTAGGAATCAAGTACGTAGAAATAGAAAACACAGAGGTGAGAAATAGGGATAAATGAAGCCTTAAATTGCTGCTTTCAGGCAAAGGAGATTATATTTTTAGCGATGAACAATATAATCTATTAAAACTGATATTTCTTGATTTTGATAGCTTTGTAAGCTTGTTGAATAATGAAAGGTTTTCAGGTAAAAGGATTTGTACCAGGCCAGTTCCTAATTAAGTGGTCTGTTTTCTCTGATGGATCAAAAATCAGATTAAGCACATACTTATGTGTAGGGTTGTCGTGGTTTAAGCCGTAAATTTCACTTCTCCCTCCTTTTCCGCCCCCCCCCCCTCCGATGGGGGGGAAATGGGGAGAAGAACTGAAGAAAATGTAACTCCCACGGGCTGAGATAAGAACAGTCCAGTAACTAAGATACAATACAAATCACTACTGCCACCACCACCAACAATAATGACAAAGTAAATGCAAAGGGAGAGGATACAACCGTTTTGCCGCCCAACTGAGCCGAGAGACAGCGCACCGCTCCCCAGACCGCGTGCCATGAAAGCCCCTCCCCCGAATCCTACCTCCTGGGCATGACGTGCTGTGGTATGGAATAACCTCATGTGTCAGCCTGGGTCAGGCGCCCTGTCTCCCCTCCCCCAGCTTTTCTCTCTTTCCCGGCGTAACATGAGACCTGCGGGGGGGGGGGTTGGGGGAGGGGGGGGGAAGCTGAGCCCATAACAATCCACCCCTTATTCCATACCATTCACACCATGCTCAGATCCCACATTTTCAAAATATCATCCCATATATATATATATACATATATATGCATACATCCACACACACACACAGATGGAGAGATATAATCCCTCAGTGCCCCGACCAATCCCTATAAAGCTGCTGAGTCCATCCAGTCCGTGATGTCAGGCTCCACCTTTTGTAACAGTCTTTCAGAGCAGGGGAGGCTGTGTGCAGTGTTGGATCTCTGCCTGTTGATGCTGATTGTTCCTTTACTGCAGAACTCGTCTGGTTTCATCAAAGTTCGTTCTTTGTTGGGGTGATGGTCTGAGGATCAGTCACGGGTTACTTGAAGACATCTAGTTGATGGGCTATAAAAAAACAAATTACATAGCAAGCAACAGCATGCAATTGAGTTCATTGGCTGTTTTCTCCTAAAATCAAATCTCCTTGAGGTACACATCGGACTTCCCCATCTTCCCACATTACCCACCAAGTATACCCGGGTCCCTGAGCAAAAGAAATCCCACGAGCGGGTTTGCCTTTACCTGAAGCAGGAATAACCCAGACTGAATTCCCCAGCAAATTCTTTATGTGCACCACAGGAAGTTTATCCCTTTCTACAGTATGTAGAAGTTCTGACTGGGCTGGACCAGCCCTGTTGGCAAATCCTCTGGTGTTGACCAACCAGGTGGCCTTTAATAAATGTGTATCCCAATGTTTGAAAGTCCCACCACCCATTGCTCTCAGTGTAGTTTTTAATAGCCCATTGTACCGTTCGATTTTCCCAGAGGCTGGTGCATGGTAGAGGATGTGATATACCCATTCAATGCCATGCTCTTTGGCCCAAGTATCTATCAGGCTGTTCCGGAAATGAGTCCCATTGTCTGACTCAATTCTCTCTGGTGTGCCGTGTCGCCACAAAATCTGTTTCTCAAGGCCCAGGATAGTGTTTCAGCCAGTGGTGTGGGGCACAGCGTATGTTTCCAGCCATCCGGTGGTTGCTTCCACCATGGTAAGCACATGACGCTTGCCTTGGCGGGTTAGTGGGACCGTGATATAATCAATCTGCCAAGCCTCCCCATATTTGTACTTCAGCCATTGTCCTCCATACCAAAGAGGCTTTAACTGTTTAGTCTGCTTAATTGCAGACTATGTTTCGCAGTCACGAATAACCAGGGCAATAGTGTCCATTGTTAAGTCCACACCAGGATCACGAGCCCAGCTGTATGTTGCATCTCTGCCCTGATGGCCTGAAGTGTCGTGGGCCCACCGGGCAAAAATAATTCACCCTTATGTTGCCAATCTAAGTCCATCTGAGCCACTTCAATCTTAGCAGCTTTATCCACTTGTTGGTTGTTCTGGTGTTCCTCAGTGCCCCGACTCTTGGGTACGTGAGCATCTACGTGGCATACTTTGACCACCAGGTTCTGCACCCAGGCAGTACTATCTTGCCACAGTGCAGCAGCCCAGATGGGTTTACCTCTGCGTTGCCAGTTGCTCTGCTTCCATTGCTGCAACCACCCCCACAGGGCATTTGCCACCATCCAGGAGTCAGTATAAAGTACTGGCCGCTTTTCTCATTCAGCAATGTCCAAGGCCAGCTGAATGGCTTTCACCTCAGCCAACTGACTCAATTCACCCTCTCCTTCAACAGTTTCTACAACTTGATGTTGAGGACTCCAGATGGCTGCCTTCCATCTACGGTGCTTTCCCACAGTACAGCAGGACCCATCAGTAAACAAAGCATATTGCTTTTCACTTTCTGACCATTTATTATATGATGGGGCCTCTTCAGCACGCATCACCTCCTCTTCCGGTGACATTCTAAAAGCTTTGCCCACTGGCCAGTCCATGATGAATTCTAGAATTCCTGCATGACTGGGATTTCCTATTTGAGTGCATTGTGTAATTAGTGCAGCCCACTTACTCCATGGAACATCGGTTGCAGATGTGTTGAGGAGACTCTGCCTTTGAACATGCAGCCCAGCACGGGCAACCGGGGTGCTAGGAGGAGCTGTGCTTCAGTGTCTATCACTTCCGAAGCAGCTCGAACCCCTTCATAGGCTGCTAATATCTCTTTTCCAGTTGGGGTGTAGCTGGCCAAAGATCCTCTGTATCCCCAACTCCAAAAACCGAGGGGTCGACCTCGAGTCTCCCCTGGAGCTTTCTGCCACAGGATACAGGTAGGACCATTCTCCCCAGCTGCAGTGTACAGTACATGTTTAACATCTGGCCCAGTCCGAACTAGTCCGAGGGCTACTGCACGAACTATCTCTCATTTAATTTGTTCAAAGGCTTGTTGTTGCTCAATGCCCCATTTAAAATCATTCTTCTTCCGGGTCACATAATGGAGAGGGCTTACAATCAAACTGTACTTTGGGATGTGCATCCTCCAGAGCCCCACAGCACCCAAGAAAGCTTGTGTTTCTTTCTTATTAGTTGGTGGCGACATTGCTGTTATCTTGTTGATCACATCTGTGGGGATCTGGCGACGTCCATCTTGCCATTTTATTCCCAAAAATTGAATCTCCTGTGCAGGTCCCTTGACCTTACTCTGTTTTATGGCAAAACCGGCTGTCAGCAGGATTTGGATTATTTTCTTCCCTTTCTCAAAGACTTCTTCTGCTGTATCACCCCACACAATGATGTCATCAACATATTGCAGGTGTTCTGGAGCTTGCCCCTGTTCTATTGCAGTTTGGATCAGTCCATGGCAGATGGTAGGGCTCTGTTTCCACCCCTGGGGCAGTCGGTTCCAAGTGTACTGTATGCCCCTCCAAGTAAAAGCAAACTGTGGCCTGCACTCTGCTAACCAGAGGAATTGAGAAAAAAGCATTGGCAATATCAGTCGTGGCATACCCCTTGGCTGCCTTTGACTCCAGTTCATACTGAAGCTCTAGCATGTCCGGTATGGCAGCACTCAAGGATGGGGTAACTTCGTTCTGGCCACGATAGTCTACTGTTAGTCTCCACTCTCCATTAGACTTTCGCACTGGTCATAGGGGCTATTAAAGGGTGAGTGGGTCCTACTGATCACTCCTTGACTCTCTAATCTACGGATCAGCTTATGGATGGGAATCAGGGAGTCTCGGTTGGTGCGATATTGCTGCCGGTGCACTGTTGCGGTCGCGACTGGCACTCGTTGTTCTACGACCTTCAGCAACCCCACAGCAGAAGGATCCTCTGAGAGACCAGGCAAGGTGGACAGCTGCTCCACTTCCTCTGTCTTCGAAGCAGCAATACCGAAAGCCCATCGGTACCCTTTTGGTTCTTTGAAGTACCCTCTCCTGAGGTAATCTATGCCAAGCATACATGGAGCCTCTGGACCAGTCACAATGGGGTGTTTTTGCCATTCCCTCCCAGTCAGGCTGATTTCAACCTCCAGTACAGTCAACTCTTGGGATCCTCCTGTCACTCCAGAAATAGAAATAGGTTCCACCCCTTGACAGCTTGATGGCATCAGAGTACACTGTGCACCAGTATCTACTAGAGCCTTATACTTCTGTGGGATTGATGTGCCAGGCCATCTGATCCATACAGTCCAATAAGTTCGATTGTCCCCTACCTCCACCTGGCTGGAGGCGGGGCCCCTCTATTAGTCATCGCATTGGTCACTCACGTCTTGTAGAGACGGATTATTCTTCTTCATCAGAGGAGCTGAGGTAAAATCTGCTCTTCCACTCCATCTGGGAACCTGCTCACCAGAGACTGAAGAAGCAGCCTTCATGGGCTGATCAGACTTGACCTTTGCTCTCTCTTTCAGTTCTCGCACCCGCTCCTCCAAAACTGAAGTAGGCTTTCCATCCCACTCCATCATATCTTCTCCATGATCCTGCAGGTAAAACCATAGGGTGGCTCGTGGTGTATAACTTCTATATCTTCTCTCTCGAACAGTGGGACGCCTTCTGTTAACAGCTGAGACATGTGTTGGTACACGTGAGGAGCTGGATAGATCATCTCTCAATTGTTGGAGGTTCTGGGACAGTTTTTCCACGGCTGAGATGATGGAAGGGGTGAGATTGTCTTCAAACTCTCGGAGTTTATAAATCATTTCATCCACTGTTGGTGGTCTTATGTCACTCCAGGTTATTGTTGCCAATGAATGGGCATATGATGGGGGTGCATTTCGTGTAAATTTCCACCACATGGGTCGTGTACATTCGACTTCATCTGGATCTATGGGTATATCCCCAACATTCGGCTTAGTGATAGAGATCATCTCTACAATGGCTGATTCTCTCAGAGACTGGATGCCTTTCTCTAGAGTAGTCCACTTGGCTGAACGACTCATAACATCATCCTTGTATGGAAACCTATCTTTCACAGCTGCCAAGAGCCGCTTCCAAAGGCTGAGGGACTTTTTCTCTCTTGCAATTGCTTTGTCAATTCCCCCTTCCCTGGCAAGTGATCCCAGCTCTTTGGCTTCACTACCTTCTAGTTCATGACCGTCGGCCCCATTATCCCAGCGTCGGAGCATCCAGGTGATGATGTGCTCTCCTGGCTGACACGTAAAGTCTTTTCGCATATTCCATAGCTCGGTTGAGGTCCGAGATCGAGAAGTCATCTCTTCCTTTTCTTCTTCTTCTTCATCATGTGGTAATAACTCCTGGTCAGATGCTGTCCCAGGTGGTGACGTTTCTTCGTCTTGGTTCATCTTTCCTTCCTCTTCTTTGTTTTTCCTCTTGCGTACAGGGGCAACCGATATTGGTATGAGTTGGTCTTCTGGTTTAGCTGCAGTGATTATTACTGCGGTTTGGGTAGCTGCCGTACTTGTCACTGGGGTTTGAGTCGTGGCTGTACCTGGCGCTGGTGGTGATGTAGCTGCTGTACTTGGAGCTGGATTAACTGTGCTGTCCATTACTCCGCCCTCAGATCCAGAGACGTTTTTTTCCTTTTGAAGATGCTGGACTGTGTTAAACAAGGCTCTGTAAGCATAAGCCAAGCCCCAGCATGTTGCCATGATTTGTCCATCTCTGGTGTGACCAGAATGATCACACACCTCCTTTAAAAGTTTTACTAATTTTTCTGGGTTTTGCATTTGTTCATTGGTGAAGTTCCAAAGCACTGGAGGGGCCCACTGGCCCAGATACTTGCCCATACTATCCCACACACCCTGCCACTCATGACTGTCCAGCCTTGGGGAAAATCTCTCAGCCATCCTGGATTGTGGTCTAACCCCAGACATGGCCCACACCCCACTTTCCTTAACTCTCCGGACCAGACTAAATAGTTGTGAGTACAACATATTCAGTATGTGTGCCAACATGATAATTCCCGTCACCACCAGCAGGCAGATCTCAAGGGTATCTAAAGGCCATTCAGAACCTTCAGAATTCTCAAACAGTGTTGTAAACGGCCTGCTGGGGGCGCTGGGAGCACAAAAAAAAATGCCTCCTTCGCAGGCTGACCACCCGAGGAGGTGAAAAGAGGCGTGTAATTGCTAAGAACTTCCATTATATACCTCCCAAAGTATAGAGTTGGTGGCCACACTGGAAACACAAACCGGGTCAGTTTCATGATCACTGAGTCTATTGTATTAACAATTCATGCAATACAGTATAATGCAACAAGAATCTTAACCCAAAACCCAGATCTGAAAAACGTTAAGATAAGAAGAACTGGCTGTAAGTAAAGTATCATACACTGAAACTGTGAGAACCAGAGCAACAACTTTGAGAGCCAGTAAATCAGCATTGTGACAAGTGGCTATTTGGTCTTTATCTCAACCCTCAAGTGCCCCACGTTGGGTGCCAGAAACTGTCGTGGTTTAAGCCGTAAATTTCACTTCTCCCTCCTTTCCCCCCCCCCCCCTTCCGATGGGGGGGAAATGGGGAGAAGAACCAAAGAAAATGTAACTCCCACGGGTTGAGATAAGAACAGTCCAGTAACTAAGATACAATACAAATCACTACTGCCACCACCACCAACAATAATGACAAAGTAAATGCAAAGGGAGAGGATACAACCGTTTTGCCGCCTGACCGAGCCGAGAGACCAAGCGCAGCGAGAGAGCCCCCCCCCCCCCCCCCCCCCCGAATCCTACCTCCTGGGCATGACGTGCTGTGGTATGGAATAACCTCATTGGTCAGCCTGGGTCAGGCGCCCTGTCTCCCCTCCCCCAGCTTTTCTCTCTTTCCCGGCGTAACATGAGACTCTGTGGGGGGGGGGGGGGGTGGGGGGGTGGAGGCCAAACCCATAACAAGGGTCAAAGTTTTTTTTTCTGAAGGTCATCACAATATTATTTGAGAAGACACTGGTTACATGTGATAATATTTTTGTTGTTGAGGTTTTATATATAGGAAATACAATTCATTTTCTGAGTTTACTTGCAATCCAAACTATGTGTATTTGCAATGAATGCTGTGTTTATGGCAACACTGGCAGCAAAATTAAATTTATAAAAAAAATACTTGAGTTATAAACATCATTAACTGATTAGTGGTTTTAACTTTATCTGGACTACTAAAAAAATTAGAAGTCATTAAAATAAATCTAGTTTGTTCAAATAAACAGTAAATTTGTTGGTTTTTTTTAAAAGGAACACAGCACAAATTTTATACAATGGCACCTTTTTTTAAGGAAAACCTTGTTGTGTTCTAGAACACGTCTATTTCCTATTGAGAAAGAAGAATGTGTCTGATCTTAAGCCAAAGTTCTCTTTTCTGTATTTCCTGAAAAGTGCCCTGCAACTGTCTGGGAGTAAGCTAATGAGCACAGTATAAAATTTCTCATTCTTCATTTGCAAAGTTAAAGTGTGTGTCTGTTCAAAAAAATTAAAAAAAAAGTTTTAAAAATATTACTACTAGTGGTTGCTATGGGTTAAGTAAAAAAAAAATCTCAAAGTATAAACTGCATCTAAAAGAAGAATACACTTGTTAGGAGTTTATCATATCTTGCGGCAATATTTTTCCGACTGTTCAAAGATATGACGGTCTTAAAGGAAGAAGGCCTATTCAGTTTCTACAGGGTTTAATTGAATTTATAAAATAACATTAAAACGAAGGGAAAAAAAATATGACTAATATATTTCCAGGAAAAGGAAAGTATTTCCTGCTGGTTTGATTTTTTTTTTCCCCTTGTCCATTGTTAGAAAAGAGATTTTTGCAGGGTAAATTAATTAAACAGTCTAAAGCAGTAAGCTAAACTTTAGTGATCTGCAAGTCAATGAAGCTGTCCAATTTTGCAGGAAAGATCAGTTTGTTGCAGTAATTAATGTTAAGGCATTTAAGAAATGGAAATGTTAGGGCTATTAGCTCCTTTATGCCCTGTCCAAGAACACTGGAGAGAAGTAGAGCTCAAAACTGATTCAGAGATGTCCACATATATATTTAATATCTGGTAACACCTAGAAATAGTTGGAATCATTATATTTTGCCTAAAATACCTGAATCAAAAAGTGTTCTTCCCATCTTGCGCTGGACATATCTTTCAGTCTTATACCGATTTTTTTATTAGATTGGTGGCAGATAGATAGGTTTGAGACAGATAGGTTTATTTATATAATATAATGACAATCTTACGTGGAATGATTCTTCATGAAATGCTTTCTTAAGATCACTACTAAAAAGAAAATGGGATGCCAGTTCTGGTTCTTTATTAGCTCATAATGCTATAATGAATATGATATTGGTGAACTTTGTGCCAGTTACAGTACATGTATTTCATTGGTAGAACTTATAAATATCAGAAATTTTCGGAGCTCTCTGATGAATGAGATGACTCAGTACTCCCTCTCAAGAATCACTGGAAGATGTATAATTTATAGTGTTTCTGAATATTGAAATACTAATTTAGTGTTATTGGAGGATAAATTAATAGAATATTCTGCAAGCTGGCAGAACCCTCTGGTACGCTGGTTCTGCATGTAGGAGCAATAAACAGCCTAAAGCAAACAAATAAATAACTACATTTTTTGGTATCAGAATATTAATAAATTTTATCTTTTTAAGAATACTCCAGAAATATGTTTCTACCAGGAAATGTTTTCCAAAAATTTCTACGATTTATGTAAAACAGTGTTTTACTTGTCTGTTCCATATTTTGTAGTTTAAACTACAAATGCTTTTATATGGATATATAAAACAAATACAATTTAGGGATTGAGTTAAGGCATAATAATGGACCTTCATATAAGGGAACTATTCTTTGCTCTCAAAAAACAGCAAAACAAAATACAGAATTAAACCTACAGTAGCATATAAAATAATATGTGAAAAAAATGCTGAAATTTACCACATTATTAACAATAATTAGGGATTTAAAGCTATTCTGTCATTATTGTACTGTACTACATTTTTGATAAACTACTATGCTACTGGTATTATTACAGTTAAGAAGATATTCATGTTACCAGGCTTCAGAATTCAAAAAAATAATGCTCTAAATTCATGTCATTCTACATCAGGACATCCAACGTTGTTGTTTTAAATGTTGATTTTAAGGAATGATGACTAACTCCGTGGAGGTTCCATTTTCTTACCATTGGCTGTAAGAATTTCATGGCTCAATTTTTATACTAGTCATTCAAAGCACAGTGTCCAAATTTTGGCCTCCAGTGCAATGTACTTGCCTGTTCCTGTAGATCCCATAGGATTAGGGCAATCACATGTGCATTATATGAAATGTTGGATGGTGATGGATGTCCGTTCTCCCTAAAAGCTTCAAACACTAGCACCTGTATTTATGAATTGCATGATAGCTCTTGGAAGTCACAGTTGTGACGATACAGATTAATTGTGCTGTGAATGCAAAACAAGACAGTGAAAAAGCAGCAGAGCTTTTATCCCTTCCTCAGAATCAAAGAGAGGTATGCAGCTTGCTCAACTGGAAAATCAAATTTCCTTGACAGAAACTGCTGAGTCAGGGACCTCCAAGTATCTGAAGATTCGTCAGAGTATGGAGAGGTTGTTTTACTGATGGTTGGTCATTTAAAGTGATTGGTCAGTAACTTTATAAATGACAATTATTCTGATGAGACAAAGCATTAAAAAATTAAAATTTTAAAATACAGCCCCCCCACCCCCCCAAACATTAAAAATGGGATGAAACAACAGGGACAGTTGCTATATATATTACTGTTCAGTAATTCCATACTTGCATGGACTGTTTAGAAATATTTTACTACTTCAGAAGTGTATGACTGGCTGACTGCAAACCTGCAGTCAAGCAAAGGTAATCAACTTACCGAACTGTCCTACATTTTGGGAAAAACTTACATTTTTCTGTCTTTTCCCTAGACACAATTTTTGTTTCAAAGGCCTCCCAATGAAAATACTAGAAAGAAAGCAGGAAATAAACCCCCATATTTTTAAAAGCTACATTAACTCATCAGTACTGTCTTTTTTGAACAACCCCTCCCCAGCTTTCTGCATTTCTTTATTTCATCTCTGCCCTTGAGACACACACTGGATTACCAATATCTGATAATATCTATATACAATAACTTTTTTTTTCATTTTTATTCCATAAATTAAACTCTGAAAGCTCTACAGGGGATAACATACTCCCTATACTAAATCTTTGGTTGTTACAATGTAATTTTGAATGTGTTCGCTAGCATACTGTTTCTTGTAGGCGTACGCTTATGTGCATGTAAATGCAAGACAAGGTAGGTGCAATAGAGAAAAAGACTTTTTTTAATTACAAAGTGGATTTATTTTTTTTTTTAATGACGAAGTGGATTTATTTTTTTTTTTTTCTCAAAGTATACTAAAACCAGCATTGGATCTATTGGTTTTCAGACTCAGTGAACTTTCTGGAGTGTAATCTATGAATGTATTTAAACTGCTTCTGTGTTCCCATGATATTTTTGATTTAGGTATTTTTGCTATGATATCATTTATATGCCTGGTTTTAGAAGTGTCTATGTACTCTAAGCAAAGTGGACACCTGAAAATAGTGGAAAATAATAATTTATTTTTTATAATTCCCTCTTAAAAAATATTTTTTTTAATTTATTTCTTAGAGAAAGAAAATACAGAATGTAAGCTTTCTATGTACTTGGTGAATATGATGAAGTTTTCTACCTCTAAGAACTGATTTCTTCAAAACAAAAAGTGACTTAACTTTATAGTCATGACTGTAAGAATTGCAAAAGAATTGTGATAAAATCAGACCTTATTGGCTAGATATTAAAAATAAAATACCCTTACTTTAGTATGAATTCAGACTGTAATAATACTCTTTTTTTTTTTTTTTCTTCTTACTATATTACCATATGTCATGGTTTAAGCTGTAAATCTCACGCAGCCTATTAACTCACTTCTCCCTCTCTCTTCCCCGTCCACTCTGATGGAAAAAAATACATCGAAAGAATGTAACTCCCACGGGTTGAGATAAGAACAGTCCAGTAACTGAGGTATAATACAAATCACTACTGCTACCACCAATAATAATAATGACAAGGCAAATACAAGGGAAGAGGACACAACCTCTCACCACTCGACCAAGTCGAGAGAGAGAGAGAGACTTCTGGGTTCCTGCCCCCAGTATTTTACATCCTGGGCATGACGTGCTGTGGTATGGAATAGCTCTTTGGTCAGTTTAGGTCAGGTGTCCTGTCTCTGCTTTCTCCTGGCTTCCCCACCTACCTGGCAGAGCATGAAGCTCAGAAAGTCCTTAGTCAGACCAAAACATTACCAAGCAGTAATTGAAAACACTGGTGTTATCAGCGCTGCTGCTGAACTCAGGACACCATAGCAACACTACTAGATGTTCAATCTCCTTCTTTATTATTTTTTCTGAAGGACCCAAGAAGTGGCAGTTAGCAGAGAGTGTGAGATAGTAACAAGAAGTGCTAGATTCTCAGAACATATTAAGGTAGATCAAATGAATCACAGAGATGGGCTGTTGCTCATATTTCTGTAATGTTCCATAGCTTAAGGTGGTCATCGAGATCTAGTCTATTGGTAACTGCAGACAGCCCATAAAAGTACTAATAAAGATCTATTATGCAAAAATTATTATCTAAATTCCATTTATAGTTTGACTTGATACAAATTTATAACAAACTAATAAAATGAGTGGAAACATAGCAATACTTACATACTAGTTAATTTAATGTTGAAGATATTTATGCATCTATCTTTAGTTGTGATAAAGGACACTGAAGATTTTTCTTTCTGGGTGAAGCAAGGGTGAAAATTGGGAAAAATACTGTCTGAACACTTTGCAAGGTATAATACCAGTGACAGGCATTATACCTTCTTGCACATCATTTATCATGCAATATATTCATCTTTACCTCAAGAAATGACACTCCTTGATGACCTGAAGAACTTTACATGTCTTTAAGATTAATCATTACTCCAAAATAGTAAATAATGACATTCTCTGTCTCCCAGTTTAAAGACTAAGAATGGCAGATATGAGTAGCAGTTAATACATCAGTCTTTAAGAAGCTTTGAGGAAAAATGTTGTGAATTGCTCTTGTGTGTATTTCTGGCTATTCAGCCTGAGAACTAAGGAGTCATATTCAACTGTTTTTTCATTGATTTTTCATTTCCTTAGACTAAGAAAGATTAAGAGATATTAAAAAGACCTGCACCAGACTGGTCATAATATCATTGTTTACCTGAAGGCACATTCAGGTCCCTTCCCTGGGCCAGGAAAAAAAAGTTAAGATATAAAATAGGAGGAAGAGTATGAAGGTGCCTTAAGACTAATTACAAGTCTAGAAACCGTGATACAGAGAAAAGATGGAACGATTCATTGCTACATAGTCCAGGGAAAAACATAATAACCAAACACATAGAATCATAGAATAGTTAGGTTTGGAAAGGACCTTAAGATCATTTAGTTCCAAACTCCCAAGCCATGGACAGTGTCACCTCCCAATAAACCATGTCATCCAAGGCTCTGCCCAACCCAGCCTTGAACACTGCCAGAGCTGGAGCATTCACAACTTCCTTGGGCAAGCCATTCCAGGGCCTCACCACCCTTACAGTAAAGAACTTCCCCCTTATATCCAATCTAAACTTCCCTTTTTAAGTTTTAACCCATTACCCCTTGTCCTCTAACTACAGTTCCTAATGAAGGGTTCCTCTCCAGCATCCCTATAGCCCCCCTTCAGATACTGGAAGACTGCTATGAGGTCTCCATGCGGTCTTCTCTTTTCCAGGCTCAACAGCCCCAACTTTCTCAGCCTATCTTCATATGGGAGGTGCTTCAGTCTCCTGATCATGCTCGTGGCCTTTCTCTGGACTTGTTCCAACAGTTCCATGGTCTTTTTATGCTGAGGACACCAGAACTGCACACAATACTCCAAGTGAGGCCGCACAAGAAGTTACAAAGGAAATGAAAAACATATTGTTGGCATCAAGAGAACAAGAAATGTAGCCTGAACAAAAATCTTCTAAGGTCCATTTTAGGAGCGGGGTGGGGGAAAAGTGGTGCTGTGAAAGAAAAAAGAAGAAGAACATTAAAAAAAAAAAGACAGCTAATGACACTATTTAACCAGTTTAAAAAGCTTGCAGAGGCATCATTACTTTATAAAAAATTTAGACAAATTTTTGTCAGACAGATTCTGTGTGAGCAAAGTATTGTAAACAAGGCCTTTGCATATCCTTGGGACCTGCCTGCTGATTGTGATGGGGATCAGCATGTTGGCATGCATTCAGTGTGTGTTTTGCCCACAACCATTTCGTCTGGTCCTGAGAGTTAAGCAGTGTGGGGTGTGGGTCTTCTCTGGGGTTAGACTACAATCCAGGATGGCCAAGAGATTTTCCCGGAGGCTGGACAGTCATGAGTGGCAGGGTGTGGGGGACAGTATGGGAGAGTATCTAGTCCACTGGGCCACTCCAGTGCTTTGGAAGCATCGGAGATGGAAGGCAGCTGCATGGACTCCCCAGTGACAAACTGAAAAAAAAAGTTCTTCAAGCAAAGGAACCTTGTTTAAAGCAAAAAAATTAAACAAGGTCAGGAGGTACCTTCTACCTCCACTTGCTTCCAATGTACAAATCTGAGAGTCTCACATTCTGGTGACACACTCATCCATGTGAACCTTATAATTCTGAACTTATAATTTTTGTTACTAAAAAAAGAAAGATTTTTTTTTACTACCTAAAACAACATGAGAAAATTTCAAATCTTAGTTTAATGTCACTTAAAAACTGTTTCCCACTTCAGCTACAGTGAAAATCATAATCTCTGCTATCATTAAAACATTATTTCCTGTTTCTGTGTGAATGTGCAGAAACAATTTAAAATAAAATCTGTCCCAGTATATTTGCAATTGAAAAAATAGCTCCAAGAAATGCAAATTGGCACAGCTATTCTAACAGAAAATTGCTATTTTGCAGCAGTAATCTTCATTCAGTACCACAGTTCATAGTTCTGTGGGGTACTACTACTGCTGCGCTGTGATCAGCATTTTGGAGTGGTTTGACTGGCTTTTCCACGAATAAGGGGACTGGTGAATAATTCTTCCTTTTGAGAAAGACACAAATTGCTTCCAAATAAAATTTAAGGACTCTCCACATCTCTGCCTGAAAGATGAACTTTAACAGAAGGCATCTGTAAATCACTCTAGAAAACTACATAACACCTGTGCAATATTTCGGGTGGGCAATACAGTTGCAGATTGCAAGTGAGGAAAGAGGAAGTTAGTTAGAGACTTGTGAGTGGGAAAAGACAATTTGTTTCTTTCCCAAGAATCTGGCAAAGAAGGAATATAGAGCCTGGAATTATGGGCAGAAAGAGAACGAGGTTGCATAGCTTTACTTTACAAAACATAGACCTCTTATTATATACAGCAGAAGGTATCGCCTTTTGGAAATAAGCCAAAGTATAGAGAACTGTATTTCTAACTATGTTGGTTTCTTTGTTGCTCAAAAAATATAAAATAGTACAATTTATTACCTGGAAAGAGATCAGATATATTAAAGATGTGTCAGGATTAGCATTTTATATAGGTTTTAATCAGAACATTATCACATCCAACCCAGTGACACAGCATTTTTAAGAGAAACTGGCAGGAACTGTATAATTCATGTCTACTCAACTTTGTGGCATAAGAGTCCTAACCAGCACAGGATTAAAAATAATGGTGCACAAGCCTTAAATCTTATGAGTACTAATTGAGTTAAGTATTAAGAATTTGGATTTTCAGTACCTATAATTTTATTCTGTTTTCCTTTTTCAGTATGCAATACCTAGTGTTTAGTTTTTTAGTTTCTAAATCAACAATTGCTTCACTTTAATTTCTTCCTGCTTACTAGTAATCTCCTACAAAACTCTATCTTAGAGACCGAGTATTTCTGATATGTAGTCTTAAGTGTATATATTTCTAGCTGGATGTGAGACCCTATTAGGACAGGCAAAAGAATCTTAGATTAAGGAAACTGAAATGAAGGGATATTAAAATTTATGGTTTATTTTGTGCATCTCCTCTTACACACAAAATTATACCAAATACTCATTATTAGAAGAAAAACATAATTTAATTCTTTGTCAATTCAAATAAAACTGTATAACATTGTCTAAAAGAATTCATAATGATATCTTGAAGTGCAGCATCTGTTATTCCTTTTGAACTAATACATTCAGACAAGTATAAAGTCATGTACTAAGTCAATCTTATTCTAGGAATATGTTTAAAATCATTTTCCATATGCATGAGGATTTCTGTTGTATAAAGAAAACAACAACTCCTTCTTAAAAGAATAACTTAATTTCCTCTGCAATTTTAATAAAAAATAAAATTGCACAGGAAATAAAATAATGAAAAATCTAAAAGCATTCTTGCATAGTTATTCCCACATAACTCCTCAAGGTAAAAAACTACAACCAATCAAAAAAAAAAAAACAACAACAACAAAATCAAGCAAAAAAACCCCAAACAAACAAACAAAAAAAAAACAACTTTAAAAGAAAAGGTGTCAAATATTTACTTCTAATAATTAACATAAATAGATTGCAGGAATGTGTGCAGCAGTTACCATTATATCTGAAAAAAACACATTCACTGCTCTGGAACACATCCAGGTCTTCCTGGAATGTTTCCAAATAGATTCAGGCAAGATTCATCAGGGAACTTTGTTTAAAAATGTTACTAGGCTAGGTGCTATCATGTAAATCATGGCATTACTATCAGTGATGCCATGCATGTCAGCAGTAATTAAAACACCCCCACACACCACACATACAACCCCCCCCCCCAAAAAAAAAAAAAAAAAACACCACACAAGAATCATAGCATCATAGAATAGTTAGGTTTGGAAAGGACCTTAAGATCATCTAGTTCCAACCCCACTGCCATGGCCAGGGACACCTCACACTAAACCATAACATCCAAGGCTTTCTCCAGGCTGGCCTTGAACACTGACAGGCATGGAGCATTCACAACTTCCCTGGGCAACCCATTCCAGTGCCTCACCACCCTTACAGTAAACAATTTCTTACATCCAATATGAACTTCCCCTGTTTAAGTTAACCCATTACCCCTTGTCCTATCACTACAGTCCCTCATGAAGAGTCACCTCCCCAGCATCCCTAGAGGCCCCCTTCAGATACTGGACAGCTGCTAGAAGGTCTCCACGCAGACTTCTCTTCTCCAGGCTCAACAGACCCAACTTTCTCAGCCTATCTTCATACGTGAGGCGCTCCAGTCCCCTGATCATCCTCGTGGCTCTCCTCTGGACTTGTTCCAACAGTTCCATGTCCTTTTGATGTTGAGGACACCAGAACTGCACACAATACTCCAAGTGATGTCTCACAAGAGAGGAGTAGAGGGGCAGGATCACCACCTTCGATCTGCTGGTCACGCTTCTTTTGATGCAGTTCAGGATATGGCTGGCTTTCTGGGCTGCAAGCGCACACTGCTGGCTCATGTTCATTTTCTCACTGACCAACACCCCCAAGTCCTTCTGGGCAGGGCTGCTCTGAATATTCTTCTCTGCCCAACCTTTATGTGTGCCTGGGATTGCTCCCACCCAGATCTAGGACCTTGCACTTGCCATGGTTAAACTTCATCAGGTTGGCATCAACACCTCACAAGCGTGTCAAGGTCCCTCTGGATGGCATCCCTTCCCTCCACTGTATCAACCAAACCACACAGCTTGGTGTCATCAGGCAAACTTGCTGAGAGCGTGCTCAATCCCACTGTCTATGTCACCAACAAAGATGTTGAACAAAACCGGCCCCAACACCGATCCCTGAGGGACACCGCTCGTTACTGGTCTCCAGCTGGACATTGAGTCATTGAGCACAACTCTGTGCGCAGCCATCCAGCCAGTTCTTTATCCATTGAGTGGTCCACCCATCAAATTGATGTCCCACCAATTTCGAGACAAGGATGTAATGAAGGACAGTGTTGAATGCTTTGCACAAGTCCAGGTAGATGACATCAACTGTTCTACCCTTCTCCATCAGTTCTGTAGCCCCATCATAGAAGGCTACCAGATTGGTTAGGCAGGATTTCCCCTTTGTTAAACCATGCTGGCTGTCACCAAGCACCTTGCTGTTTTTCATGTACCTCAGGATGCCTTCCAGGGGAATCTGCTCCAAGATTTTGGCAGGCACAGAGGTGAGACTGACTGGTCTGTAGTTCCCTGGGTCATCCATTTTCTCCTTCTTGAAAATGGGGTTATATTTCCGTTTTTCCAGTTGTAGGGAACTTCATCCGACTGTCTTGATTTTTCAAATATGATGGACAGTGGAAGTGTAGCAACTTCATTTGCCAGCTCCTTCAGGACCCGTGAATGGATTTCATCAGGTCCCATGGACTCGTGCACATTCAAGTTCCTAAGATGGTCTCGACTCAAATCCTCTCCTAGAGTGGGCCTAAAGTCTTTATTCCCACTGTCCCTGTGTCTGCCTTCCAAGACTTGGATGGTGCGGTCAGAGCATTTGCTACTGAAAACTGAGGCAAAGAAGTCATTAAGAACCTCAGCCTTCTCCAAATCCAGGGTAGCCACTTCTCCCGACAGCTTCTGGAGAGGGCCCACATTGTCCCTAGTCTGTCTTTTATTTGCTATGTACCTATAGAATCCCTTCCTGTTATCCTTAACATCCCATGCCAAGTTTAATTCTAAGTGGGTCTTCGCTTTCCAAATGTGGTCCCTAGCTTCCCAGATAGCATCTCTGTATTCTTCCGAGATCACCTGTCCTTGCTTCCACCTTTTATAAGCCTCTTTTTCCTTTGAATTTTCCTCAGCAGCTCCTTATCTATCCAGGGAGGTCTCCTGGCCCTCCTGCAGCACTTCCTTCTAGTTGGGATATATTGCTCCTGAGCTTGTAGCAGGTGATCCTTGAATATCAACCAGCAGTCTTGGACCCCTCTGCCCTCTAGGGCTATATCACATGTAACCTTAATGAGCAGGCTTCTGAAGAGGCCAAAGTCTGCTGTCCTGATGTCCAGGGTAGTGAGCTTGCTGCACGCTCTTCTCACTGTCCTGAGGATCTCAAATTCTACCATCTCATCATCGCTGCAATCAAGGCTGCCCTGGAGCATCACATTTCCAACCAGCTCTTCCCTGTTCATGAGCATGAGCTCAAGCATGGCACCTCTCCTTGTCAGCTTCTCTATTACTTGCAGAAGGAAGTTGTCTTCCACACAATCGAGGAACCTCCTGGATTGCTTGTGCCGGGCCGTACAGTCCCTCCAACAGATACCAGGGTGGTTGAAGTTCCCCATAAGAACAAAGGCCTGTGAGCATGAGGCTGTTCCTATCTGTCTATAGAGTGCTTCATCCACAGAGTCCTCTTGGTCAGGTGGTCTGTAACAGATCTGCACAATAATGGCTCTCAATGCTGTTCTCCCTTTAACCCTGACCCACAAACTCTCTGTCATCTGCTCACCTGTCCTCAGACAGAGTTCCATACTCTCCAGCCTATCCCTAACATAAATAGCAACTCCAGTAAAACCTTTCATGTCCCATAGAAATTATGAAAAAAATCCAGCATATTTCTCAGCTTTCTAAGGAACAGGATGCTACCCTGTTCTTCTCATTTAAAATTAATATCATACTGTGAAATGATTGATTGAGAATTACTTATGGACTCGTGGCAATGAAAATGCAGCTTTTTACAAGCAGAAAATGGAAACCAAAATTATTTTCTCATACAAATTGATTTTTTCATTTGTAGACACTTATATATGGGGTTGGTGGGGAGGAGGTGGAAAGTAAAAAGAAAGGTCTAGATTGCTATAAGTTGCTCCTTAGAGTTTGATGTCATGCAGGTCTCTGAGAGAACATTATTATAGGCTTCAAGCAGGTGTCAATCTTTATGTATACAGTTTTTTTTGTGCCAAATGAATATACTTTGTTTGAAAAATCTTTCAAGTCACCTCAGTCTATCATCTTAGTAGAATATTGAAAAAAAGCAGGTATTTTTAAAATAAACAAGTCTTTCTGAAGACATCACTTATTAATATATTTTTTTATACAGTTTTTAATTCACTGCATGACCACACATACTACTTGCAGGACCTCTGCCAGTCAAAAATCTACTACTTCTTTAAAACTGTAATATTAGTTCTTACATTATTTATGAGGTTTATAAAAGATGTTCTCACTGAATTGTAATATGTATTGTTATTCAGCTATCTCAGTTACACCTGGAATGCAAAATAAGCTATCATTTATAGTTTTGAAAAGTTTCCTTTTTAACAGCTACTCAGCAGTAATATTTGGGACAGGGAAATCTTTATGCAAGTTTAATTTCAACCATCACATGCTCTGTCAGATTCTTCTGTTCATATTATAAACAAACAAACAAAAAACCTCAAACCCCAAAAAACAGGGTAAAAACAAGCCTCTGTTGAAAAATGAAATTCAATTTACTTTGTGTGGCCACAATTTTATTTGCAAAAACAAAGTAACAATACTTTTGTTCCTTTGCTTTATCTGAAATTCAGATTTCGATAGATACACCACAGTTCAATTCATGGGATTAAATTTAAAAAAAATATTTTGCAATATATTACTTTCTAGCAGATTTTAATCTCATACAATATAAAAAAGAATTTTTTTCAAGATGGGTACTTCAAAGATGGACATTATACCTGACGTCATAGAACAAATTCAGGCTGACCACCTGCATCATCCAGTTGTAAATCAACAGTGTGCATACACAATATAACTTCATTCTTGAAAGCATATATTAAGCAAAATCTAAAAAAACCCTGAATTTACAAAACTTATTGTCATGATTTAAGCCATAACTCATGCAGTTTCTTCACTCACTCCCCCCTCTTTCTTCCCCCCGCTCCCGGAGGGATGGGGAGGAGAATCAAAAGAATGCAATGCCCACAGATTTAGCTAAGAACAGTTCTGTAACTAAGGTATAACACAAAACCACTACTGCTACCACCAATAATAATAATGACAAGGGAAATACAGGGAAAGGGAATGCAACCGCTCACCACCTGATACCAAGCCCAACCCAGCAGTGCAGTGTCACCCCCTCTTCTTGGTACCTGCCTTTAGTTTTTTACATGCTGGGCATGACGTGCTGTGGTATGGAATACCTCTTTGGGCAGTTTGGGTCAGGTGTCCTGTCTCTGCTCCTCCCAGCTTTTCCTCCTCCCTGGCAGAGCATGAGACTCAGAAAGTCCATGGTCAGAACAAACATTCTAAGCAGTAACTGAAAACATCGGTGTTATCCATGCTCTTCCCAGCCCGAAAGTCAAAAACACAGCATTGACCCAGCTACTAAGAAGGAGAAAAATGACTGCTACTGCTGAACCCATGACACTTACATTGACTTCATTGCGTAGACTGCAAATATTTGTCGTGGTTTAAGTGCACTTGGCAACTAATCCATGCAGTCGCTCACTCACTCCCCCCCCTTTCCTTCCCTCCGCCCCATTCCCAGAGGGATGGGGAGAAGAATCGAAAGAATTTAACTCCCACAGGATATTCACCCGAGGAGGGGGAAAAAGATGTGTAAGTGCTAAACACTTCTATTATATACCTCCCAAAGTACAGAGATGGTGACCACACTGGGAACGCAAGCCAGGTCAGTTTCATGATCAATGATTCTATTGTATTACAAGTCATTACCATAAAGTACAATGAAACAAAAACCTTAGCCAAAGCGCCCCGGCTAATAAACACTAACAAAGCAAATACCGGTTGTAAGTAAGGTCCAACATGCTGAAACTCTGAGATCAAGAGCAACAACTTTGAGGTCCAATAAATCATCATTGTGACGAGTTAATAGTAATCTGAAACTATGAATGTTTATCACAAATACAATTAGACACACTGTGGTCAGATCTGTCATTATCTCAACCTTTCATGCCCCACATCAGGTGCCAAAAAGAACTGTTATGGTTTAAGCCCAGTTGACAACTCAGCCACGCAGCCACTCGCTCATTCTCCCCTCTCCTTCCTCCTCCCCACTCCTAGAGGTATGGGGAGAACTGAAAGAATGCAGCTCCCATGGGTTAAGAACAGTCCAGTAACTAAGGTGTAACACAAAACCACTACTGATACCAGCAATAATAATGATGAGGAGGGAAATAACAAGGGAAGAGAATACAACCACTCACCACCTGCTGACCAATACCCAGCCTCACCTGAGCAGTGATCTAACCCTTCCGGGTAACTGCCCCCAGTTTATATAGTGGGCATGATGTGCTGTGGTGTGGGGTACCTCTTTGGTTTGTTTGGGTCAGGTGTCCTGTCTTTGCTTCCTCCGGTTTCCCCTCCTCCCTGGCAGAGCATGAGACTCAGAAAGTCCTTGATCAGAGTAAACATCATGGAGCAACAGCTGAAAACATCGGTGTTATCAGTGCTGTTCCCAGGCTGGACATCGAAACCACAGCCCTGCACTAGCTACTAAAAAGAAGAAAAATGACTGCTACTGCTGAAACCTAGACAATATTTAATGGGGCATTTTGCAGAGTTCTTGCTGAAAGATTGTAGGAAAGCAAGCTCGTTAGTGTTATCAATACTTATGAATATAAATGGATAGCGTATGACAGTGTCAGTAATTAAAATCAGTATAAATTAATATGATCACTTATGTATTAATGTACACATCTCAAATACTAGAGACAGCAGAAGTTTTAGATGCATTTAATCTATCAGTTATGAACTGGAAATATAAACATCCAATTGTCATTCAAAGTGGCACCAATGGGACAGGGAGATGTTATACATTTCTGTAAGATGAAGATAAGTGCATAATCCACAGTGATGGAAATAAGCTTCTTTGATTTTTGGAGGGCTTTCTTTCAGCAAAGAAGGTATTGAAAAGCAGTTTGCAGAAAGATAAAGCTTAATTATACGGAAGAGCAGAAAAATAAGCCAAGCTTGATGCACTTTATAACTTAAATAAATTCTGAAGTACTTTTAAAATAGAAAATCTCATTTCACAAGTGCTGAGCACTTCTGTACTGCACAATATTTTCCCCTTATTTAAATAGTGCCATTTTGATTAACTCACTTGTTTTCATAACATGAGCAAAAATTACAATTATTAATTACTCTTAATTTGCAAGGTAATTAATGTATGCATGTTATGCAAGAACTCAGAGAAAAATGCTGAATAAATTATTAGTTTAAATATTTGAATTAAGAAGAGTAGGTGCAAATATTCCATTTCCTTATACCTTGAAGAAATATGGTAAGCGTGTAATACGTTTTCCTATTAATTATTACCGTCATGTTTTGCATCCAAATCTACCCTCCGTTAACTCACTACAATAGAAAATCTTAACTTCATCATTGCAGGATCAGGGCTTGGAAATGCCTGCCTGCATTTGGGGCCCTAAGCCATAAATCTTGGTAAGAGTTACGAGGATTAGCTATCTAAGTTCCTTCTCTGATGTGTGGTAAGGATGCATGTCATGTCTATTCTGAGCAAAGAAGTATGGCACAAAGATTCAAGTTACAAGACACAGTGCCAGGCAAGAGTGAAATCCCAAGAGTGAAATTAAGATGCAAATGAGGTCAAGTGTCATAACTGATCAGTTGGTTTATTACAAAAAGACAGTTATTATAAAAAAGGGAAATTATTGTAATAAAGGGAATAGCGAAAAGAAGCAAGAATTTGTGGTGCAGAGAGAGCGTAGCCACCATGGATCCAGCAATGTCCTGGGGATCTGTAGTCATAATCGGAAGTGGTTGGAGTCCTTCAGGATCTGCAGTTAGTATCAGAGCAGAGTGTCCCCAAGAGTCTGTAGGTCTGTAGTAGTCATTGGAGGTAGGTGTCCTCGTGGAGGTGTCTTTCTGGGGTTGCATCCTTGAAGGTGAGCCTTTGGAGTTTTCCTGATGGAGTTGCCCTCATGCTTTTTTCCTCTTCTTATAAAGAGTTGGGGGGGGCACCTCTTTTCTTAATGTCACGTATTGCACATTCCTGGTGGACCAGTTTTGCTGATCTTGCAGCCAGCTCTTCAACTGGACATGTCTGCAACAATTCTTGGGATAACAGACAGCCATTCCTCACACCAATCCTTGAGATAATGGGAAGAAACTTCCAACCCATCTCTGAGGCAATGGTAGGTGGAATCCCATCTCAACTTCTCATACCAGTCTTTGAGACAATGGACAGTGGAGTCCGCTTTCAGATCAGTCTCACCCTCATCTAGCTGAACTATCACATCACTGAATAAAAATTAGCAAGTCCTTCCTGCACTCTGTGGGGTAAAGAAGAACAAACTTTGAAACAAAGTGAAAAAATGTCACATACGCATATGGAAGGATGTATTTTGGGAGACTATAGAGTCCTGCCTCTTCTGGGAAAAGAGTGAGAGACAACTGCTTATAAGTCATCCCTCCTGTGCTCTAGGACATGAGGACATCCTCCCTTGCTGAGAAGGGATTAAAAGCAATACTTTATGTGGAAGTAAAGTAAGGAGAAGAAGGACCTTGATCAACAGAGAAAAATCCATGTGTCACAGATAGCTGACAAAATACTCATAAGGAATCTCAGACAAACCACAGACCAATTGTAGCATCGTTTTGAAGTGCAATGACGTATGAAAACATCTCCAGTGTTTATTTAAATGACTGGTTGTACTTACTCCATATATTAAAAGCCTTTAATTTGAGATGATTACTGTGACAGCCAAGCCTAAACTCATTGGAACATATTACATTTCATTGAAAAGAAAGAAGTATGAAGCAGAGCATATTTGCTGCCAAAGGTTTAAGGAAATCAGACTGCTGCACTAACAAAAGCCACTGGCTGTACAAACTGATGCAGTCTGTTAAACTGCTAAACTGCTTCTGACAACATCTGCTCCTTCTGCATCTGAGTAGATCGACTCAATGACTAGTTTGCGCAAATTTGAGAAACTCAATGGAAATGAAATAGAAGGAATGTGATTTGTGGGCTATGCATACATACTAAGAACGCAATAATGATATATACTGGTCCTAAGATCTTCAGGATAAAATAATCAGAACTAGTTAAGTTCACTTTCTAACTACATGCATGATACTTTTTTCTAAATAATCAGTTGCATGTTCTGTATGCTCTCGTAATTTATTTTTGCTGTGTCCTGTACATCTATTAAGGTTTATTTTAAGTTGTTGTTGCTTCATTAATTAAAAAAAAATAATAAAAATCCAGTTTTCTAAATACAGGCTTTTTTTAAGCTATTGTCTAGCACAGATTACAGATATATTCTGGCGTGAACCATCAAGACAGCTTTGCAGAAGCATAACAAACCAAAAGAGGGGATATCCATCTTAGACTAAAAGATCCTGAGACTTGTGCCCTGTATTCTTATGTAGAACATATATATTATTTATCGTTCTGTATGCATAGTGGAAATAGAAATTATATAAAGTTTTGATGCAAATTCTGTCTTAATGTTTTCTTGTGATATTTATTCAAATAAATAAATGAAATTACATTAAAGAAAAAGGTCAAAACATTCCTGCTTTCAGTCATACTGTGAGTCATCCTGTGCTCAGTAGTCCTGATACCTGATCCAATATGCTGAATCAGGGATAAATGCCCTTGAGGCGGAGGGCATTGTGACTACTCATTGTCATGGGTTCAGCAGTAGCAGTCATTTTTCTCCTTCGTAGTAGCTGAGGCAGTGCTGTGTTTTTGATTTTGGGCCTGGGAACAGTGCTGATAACACCAGTGTTTTCAGTTACTGCTTGGTAATGTTTTGGTCTGGCCAAGGACTTTCTGAGTCTCATGCTATGCCAGGGAGGAGGGGAAGCTGAGAGGAAGCAGATACAAGACACCCGACCCAAACTGACCAAAGAGGTATTCCAGGCCACAGCACGTCATGCCCAGGATGCAAGAACGGGGCATGCTGCTTGGTCAGGCTGGGTATCGGTAGTGAGCAGTTGTATTCCCTTTCCTTGTATTTCTCTTGTATTATTATTGGTGGTAGCATTAGTGGTTTTGTGTTATACCTAAGTTACTAAACAGTTCTTATCTCAACCTGTGGAAGTTGTATTCTTTTGATTCTCCTCCCCATCCCCTCAGGAGCTAGGGGGAAGAAAGGGGGGGTAGTGAGAGCAACTGCGTGAGGGGCTTAAACCGTAACACTCATCTAACTTATTCCCTCTTTGTATGATGGTCTGTGGTCAGTGAGTCCTTGAAGCCAGGCAGCGTAGGTTAGAGTGACGGATTGCCATCTTTTTTTAAGAAATGTATTTTTTCTGGCATCCGTAGAAATGAACTGCGTAGAAATACCTATGGCTATGGAAATTGGTGAATACAGACCCATACACGTAGATCCAGGTTGTTAAGACGTGACATGGATGTGATATCCCATATGCCTCAAAATTCGACGCTGTCTTATTTGTGATGAGTTTGGACATACAAATAAACAAAATTTGGACTGCAGTCACACTTAAAATATAGTTTACCTGTTCAGGAAAACATGCAATTCTTTGCTTCTACATTTTAAAGATTAATTACTTGTCTTTTGCCATGGAAATTATGAATATTTTCTCAATATTATCAATATTATCAATTATTATATTAATAAATTATTATACTAATAACAATTAATAATTATATAAATAAATATAAAAATTTATGATAAATATTAAATTTATATTAATAATTATATCAATAGATTATCAAATTTATCGATATTATGAATATTATCTCAATATTTTATCTTATATCCCATTAGTAGTCTGAAAATAAGGAAAGGAAGACTGAAAACCAGCTATATTTCTAACAGGCTCTGAAGGACAAAAACCTGCCCCTCAAACATATTTCTGCTTACATATTTCAAGAGCTTCTTATGCATTTTCTTTTCATTCTTTTCTTATCTTCGTTATTTTGTTCCAAAAATACTTTTTTCTTTTCTTTTCTTTTCTTTTCTTTTCTTTTCTTTTCTTTTCTTTTCTTTTCTTTTCTTTTCTTTTCTTTTCTTTTCTTTTCTTTTCTTTTTTCTCTTCTCTTCTCCTCTTCTCTTCTCTTCTCTTCTCTCTTCTCTCTTCTCTTCTCTTCTCTTCTCTTCTCTTCTCTTCTCTTCTCTTCTCTTCTCTTCTCTTCTCTTCTCTTCTCTTCTCTTCTCTCTTCTTCTCTTCTCTTCTCTTCTCTTCTCTTCTCTTCTCTTCTCTTCTCTTCTCTTCTCTTCTCTTCTCTTCTCTTCTCTTCTCTTCTCTTCTCTTCTCTTCTCTTCTTCTTTCTCTTCTCTTCTCTTCTCTTCTCTTCTCTTCTCTTCTCTTTCTCTTCTCTTCTCTTTCTCTTTCTCTTCTCTTTCTTTCTCTTCTCTTCTCTTTTTTTCTTTTCTTTTCCTTTTTCTTTCTTTTCTTTTCTTTTCTTTTCTTTTCTTTTCTTTTCTTTTCTTTTCTTTTCTTTTCTTTTCTTTTCTTTTCTTTTCTTTTCTTTTCTTTTTTTCTTTTCTTTTCTTTCCTTTTTCTCTTCTCTTCTCTTCTCTTCTCTTCTCTTCTCTTCTCTTCTCTTCTCTTCTCTTCTCTTCTCTTCTCTTCTCTTCTCTTCTCTTCTTTTTTTTCTTCTCTTTTCCTGCTGCACAAAATGGTTATTGTTTTTAATAATGAAAACTCACAAGTGGCATCATTCTTTAAGTGCCCAGCAAAGATGCCTCTGAATAACAGTGAGTGCGCAAGATTGATTTCAAGAGTTTATAAAAAATCTCAACATTTCAGGAATTTTACAAGAACTTTTTTTGGGTCTTATTCTGTTTTCATTGAAGTCTGCAGCATTTTTTTCTAGGCACATTAATGAGATTCCAAAATTTTCTCCAAAGTTTAAGGAAAAGCTAGTGGGGGTGGGAAAGGGGGGAAAGGGTATAAAACCTGTTTAGAGGAGTAGAAAAATCATAGTGCAAATGTAACTATAATAATAATAGCTAAAAGAAACCCTAGACATAATGTGTGCAAAGAAAATGCCACTGAATATTAATAGAAATAAATAGATTTTTGTCCCCAAGTCTTTTTAAGGGGCATAAGTTACTGGTTGGAGTTGTATGGCTTCTAAAAAATGAAGATAGCAATTTATTGAAATGTGAGTCAGCTGACACAAAAAAAGTCATATGAATTTTTAACTGTAGCATTAGGAAAGGACTGAAAGATCCATATTCCAGAAAAAGGCATAAATTTCACAGGAAGAAATTAAGAACATGGAGTTGAAATGAAGATCAAATCAGAATGAATGGTCTCACCCTCTGATAGCTGCCAAAATGCCCCAGCCAAATGGAGCTTTAATCTGAAATGAGCGGACAAAAAAAAAAAAAAAAAAAGAAAAAGAGCTACCGTTAGTAGTATATCCAAAACCTCATTGAAAACTGGAAAAAAAAAAGTAATTAGAGGAAGTTAAATGTTGTCACAGTATGCAAAAAGGGACTTAATGTGGCTTGAGTGAAATCATCTCAGAAGACAAATAACCTTCACTGCAGTATACGGAATATAAACTTGAATCAGGTACAGCCTGAAAAACACCAGGAGAGCTTTGACATTAATTAAGGGTACTTAGCATTGATCTTTAACAAAGAAGTCTAGTAAATTGAGGGTAGGAAAAAGGTTATTTTGTTTAGATACCAAAAAGAATTAGTGAGATAAAAGCTATGAATATATTTGAGCATCTTGCTTTTAGAGAAAGTTTTGCTCTGATAGAACCCTAAAGGCCAGTAAATAAAGTTGATTTGTGAAAGGGTCTATAAAAGAGAAATACAATACATCTGGGAAGGTGAAGAATTACAATTCATCAGAGTACTACGATAAGGAGCAGTTAGAAATAGAAAAAACTTGCAATGAAAATGTAGGAAATGTGTAGTAGACTTAGGAATTTGTGCTAGAAGAGCGAAATCTAGTTGGTTTTCCCTTTTCCAGAGAATTGAAATATTCATTCAAGAGTATACTTAAAAGCAATGTGTGTGCGCACCATGTGCTCCTTTTTTAACAGAGATTTTTTTTCTGCACAAAATAGTGAGTTATTATTGCAGTGCAATAGTGCTGATAATAAGTATCAAGGTTTGAATACTACTGATATTTTTACTGTAAAGCTGAAGAAGCATGCAGCAATATACACAATCATAGTGATGCTACTGCTTTATCTTTCATGTTACATATTTTTAATTAATTACATTATATATTTGATATAATTTTCTTTTTGTTTCATGGTAAGTGTCATTCTGACTACCTGCTTAAAAGGAGGCAGATGTTAACTGTGACATACATTCTTGAACACCACTGGTAGACTTTGATTTTTTTCCAGTTACTTGCATGGTATGTAGAGATGCCGAGCCTCCCACTATCCACATCTGCTTTCAATTCACAAGCAGTTGGTGTAAGATATGCATCATCGGCATTGTGTTTGCTGCTACTCCCTCTCATCTGGGAAGCCATTAGATGAAGTAATAGAAGCAGAAAATAGTTACACTCCTTCTTTAGATTTCCAGCAGGGATTTTTCTCTTTGCAACTTCTGCAAATTACACCATTAAATTGCATATGTTGGCCTGTTGGGTAACCATAATTAAATAAATAAGAAAAAGTGCCCATAAACTTCATGAACGGACTAACTTACAAAAGCTGGCAGTGAAATAAAGCAGCTGACTATAGTACTTCCCAATTTCATTTTTTTTCTCACTTCAATCAGCTCAAAAACTGAAAGGCTGTGTGGAAATACAGTATATCATGATAATTATATTTAGTGAGACATGCACACTACATATACATACAAGCTCTCTTTAGCTCAATACCCTTCCTTCTTCAAAGCTATGAGTTGAAAATTATCAGAGTAATTTCAATGAATTGTTTCAAAGAGATAAGGTAAGTTTTTTATTAGAAAAAAAGCGATCAAATACTAAGAATAGGTTAAATTAATAATCTATTAAAATAGATATGATATAGCATATTTTCTTTTATTACAGGAAAAACAGAAAAAATATTGGAACATGTCCGTATTTTCCTTCATTATCCGAACTCAGAGAAAACACCATAAATTGACCTGTAAATCATGGAGAGGTACATATTTTTGTAGAAATATGCACACTATTTGCTAAAGTAAAGTTCAATAGATAATAGTGGTCCATTGGGGTGTTTGGGGAACTATGAAGGACAAAGACATCAGCCCTGAAACATGCTACTCTATGTTAATCAAATTTGAGTTCTGAGATCTTTTTTACAGCAAAGTATCTACATTCCTGGAGGCTTTCCTTAGTGAAATTAAAACTTAGAAACTTGAAATGAAATATAATTGAAAGCAATTCAAATTGGTACTAAATTTGCTGATATATCATGATTTATTTGTGCTTCAAGTAAGGAAACAAAGTTCCTCTTTTCCCAACATGAAATATGAAAAAAATTTTAAATGAAATGTCATGAAATTCACAATTGTCCTGCTTCATTATTTTGAAGCAGGTCAGGCCTGTACATTGGCTCTGCACTGTTTCGTTCTGATTGGGTTGCCTGAAAATCCTATGTAGAAAGCAAAGGTGTGGCCTTCCAGATAAACCAATATTCTCACTGAAGGCTTTTTTTAAATCAATGCTTGATTATTCAAGTAGAATTAATTGTCAGTGAAATTAATATATTTTGTGTATCAAATTCTTGGTTTTCTTGCATATAACTTTGTGTTAGCTTATTAAAAACTTCTAACACATCATTTTGAAGGATCCACTACATGCATTAGCTATGAATAATATATTAATCATAGTAGTATAATTGTTTTCATGTGTTGCTTTTTGAGAGCCTTAATACATGATATTTTCATTTCAGAATGAAGTATTTTCCTAGTACAGATAATATACCTGCAATCAAAATAGTTCTGAATTATTGAGTTTAGTGGAGTTTAACATTCAATATTGAACAGATAATACAAAAAATAAATGTGCAATCTCATATAATTAAAAACGCTTTCCAAATGTTATTTTTGCTTGGATTTGCTTTTGGTTTTGTAGTTTGGGGTTTTTTTGCTTGTTTGTGGTTTGTTTTTTTTTTTAAGACTACTTTTTATGAGGTCATTTACAGACATAATCATGAGTAAATGTGACTTCTTTTATAGCTAAGGGAAATGAAGCATATCTTCAATTAGAAACTTTTGAAAATGTACTGTGGTAGCCTACTGAGAATGGAATTGCTTTTCTTCACAGCTTCACACCCACCCCTCTGTAGAAGCTCAAGGGTGTAGATGAGTGCTACAAGTGCAATATCCTTCTCTTCAAGTGTTTTCAGCCACTGTGTACTTCAAATAACTTATCTGATATGCAGTTTGGGATATTTGAGAAATATTTATGTGCTTGCTTTGCACTAGGTACCAACCTTAGTTTTGCTAAATAAAGTTTCACTGGAAAATGTAATTAAGTATAGAAGTTTATGTAGACAAAACTAGTTATTTTTAGTCAGTATTAGAAAGAAGCAAGCTTTCAAATGGTTTGTCATGCTCCGGCAGTAATCTGCTTTGAAAGGTGGACATTATAGTTGTTCACTATGTGGTCGTGCTCTAGTCAAGTCCTCCACCTCTTTCTCTCTATGCCTTTATGTAAATTGTTTCATTTTCTTAGCTAATATCTATTATTTATCTTAATAAAATGAATATGTTTCAAAGACAGAAAAATCAATTATAGCTGAAAAGTATTAAAAAAAGACAAGAGACTTAACAATAAAGTGTTTTACGTTCTTATGACAGGCTCATAAAGGCAGCTAGAGTCATTAAGACACAGTAAGACATAGTAAGATAAATTTAGTGTCAAGAAACAAATTACAGTTAAGGGCCAGAATCAAACTGATACTCTCAAAGAAGAATGACATAGGGAAGCTTTCAAAAATGTTTATACATAACAAATAATTAAGTTTTTATAGAGTAACTTTCAAATGCTCAAGGCCAAATCAAACTACCCTATTATAATTCCTCTGTATTTTCTCACGTGGTTACTTTTGCGTATTAAACTGGTGTTGCAGGAAAAGAGAAGACAATACTAGCAACAGTTTCAGAATACAATTGTGATAATTTTGGCTTTCTCTTCTTTCCTCACACAATTTCTGCACATAGGAAGAGCATCAAGAGCTTTTATAGAAGAGACAAAGGACCATCCCTGATACTAGTGCACTAATTACAGATGATGTCACAGTTGCCAGCTGAGAAACATGGTATGAAGACTCCGTCAGTTGAGTCCAGAGACCATAAAGTCACTGCTAGTGACTTTCAGGTCTTTGGATCCAAGGAGACAATAGTATTAAAATCACTTTGAGCTTCCAATTAACACAAGACTGCTGTTATAATCAGAAGACAATCTAAAAAAATGAAAGGAAGAAAGTTTTCCCCTTAAATCAGAACAGCCCTTTCAATATCAAAATAAGAAGTAGGATCCCAAAGATGGATAATGTTCAAAAGATGCCATAAATACTCCAGTTCACATACTTGTATTTTTATATTTTATGGAAGCTCTTCTGTTGAGGATTGAGATCCTTCTGTTTTCCTACTGATTCAGAGAATTACAAATGGAAAACTTCAAAAGTATTGAAGAGAGGGAAGCAACTAAGACCTCTGCTTTTCCTAGCAGTTCAAGAAATAGCATAGGCATTTTAAAAACTATTGCCAAGTAGAACATTGTGAACTAGTTATGCAGAACAAATCTAACTGATACAAAAGTAATCAAATCTGAAATTTGGATTATTATTCTGAGCATAATTATTCTATTGTATCATAAATCAAGCAAAGAATAATTGATTTAGTATTGAAGCAGTAGTTTTTCTAGAAAAAAAAGTACATCAGTTGTTGTTTAAAAAAAAAAAAGACAGGAAATAATTACCTTAGAACTTTCCTAAGAACAAATTATATTTGTAAAGATGGATCTCATCATCATATCAGAAATGTGTTAGGGTAAAAGAGTCTTTGGGAACTTGAAACAATAATAATTTATATTATAATTTAAATTATAAACTGATTAAAATTGAGAATACTCAAGTAGGCAGCCGTACACAAACTATTTTTCCTTCTATACCAGAAAAACAGACAATAACTCGTACTTCAACCAAATTCTAGAAATAGAAATACTTTCTTAGCGGAAAGGAAAGGAAAGGAAAGGAAAGGAAAGGAAAGGAAAGGAAAGGAAAGGAAAGGAAAGGAAAGGAAAGGAGAGACTATTGAACAGACAATGAATACTACTGTACCTCAGAATAAACTTTTGTCTTAGTAAGATTGCCCAAGGAAGAAACATTAAGTGGTATTAGTACCTATAAAAAGGATTTGATCTATCACATGGGATACTAGAAAATGTCATAGCCTATATTAATAAGTTGGGTATTTCTTATTGTTCCAAAAGTGAATATGCCTCAGTTGCAGATACGGGATAGGACTGGGTTACCTTGAGGTGTCCTAGTTCACATTTAAATATTTTATTTCTTCTTGCAAAATAACAGTGTCTTTTCCCAAGTTGCAGAAACTTTTCTACACTTTTAACACATACATGAAAGGAGAATACCCAATTATTTTGTTCTTACACATAACATAGATTATATGTATGTATATGCATATGTATAAAGTACACACATGTATATAAACACACATATATATAGTTGCAGATAAGATTTATTTTAACTGGCCAAACAGTCCTAACCTTTTTTCTACAAGCTCCAGCCTACAAAAGGCACATTTAGCACTTTTTACCAACAATAGATGCCAATAATAGCAAGACAAGCCACTAATTTTAAGTTGGAAGTGCAGTTCTGAAACATTCCCATTGTTGGCTGCAGTGAGCATTTTCAGGACTTTTAATGTATGCTACTTCTACCTGATTTCTTAATTTTTACATTTAGACAGAAACTCAGATTGAAGACATAAGATGCTCACACAATCCAAGAAACCATTCTGATCACCATTTCCTATTGTGGCTTCATGTTCATGTGATTATCTTTGAACCTCTTTTTGTGATTGCCTCTGAATACTGGGGCTCAGAAAAGCTACAGCAAAAAATCTGTCTTCAGAGTCTCATCTATCTTGAGCTGCCTGTAGCAAAGCATCATCTATCAGCTTTAGTTCATCTGTTTAACAACTGTGATTTTTTTTTTTTAACTAATTCTAGGAAATTAAATGATTCAGAGTTGGAGTTTTTAAAGGAACATTGTTTCAGGCAATATTCCTATCCTACTTTGATGATAATAGTATCTGTTTAGACAGGCTTTTTGTTCTGTAACAACTGCTACAAATATTGAAAGTTTTATTTTTTTTGTCTTCATCATAGTTGAAAGAGACGTTGTATTTGAATTTTGTATCACATGAATTCCACTCTTTGTGTCATCTTCCTGCATTATATTAACACCAACCAGATCTCAGAGTTTATATCTTTTTATTTTGTAGAGCACAATGATGTAGATTTTCTGTAATTTTTTTCTAGTATGAGACAAGCCAGCCAATTATTACCTCAGAAATCCAATTCTTCCCATTTGTAGTGACTAGTGATAAAGAGATAAGTTACTTTCTTAAAATAAATTGACTTTTAAAACATGCAATAAATTATTGAGGCTATTTTCTGAATACTGTTTTTGCAATACTGAAGGAATATATCAAAACCACTCTCCCTGCCACTTCAGTAGCAGCCATAAAAGAACTATATATGCAAGACATTTCTTGGGTAGACATTTTTATTTGAAACCAGCCATCAAGTATTGCTGAAATCATGCATTTCATAATTGCAAGAAAATAGATATTAGAACAATTTAGTCATGAAAGTTTCAGAAAAGTCATGGGGGCTTAAGCACATACTTGATAAAGTTCCTCAGTGTTCTTCTGAAACAGATTCTAGGATATGATCCAAGACTGACTTCTTTCAATCTTCAGCAGGTTGTTAGTAAAGCCTTTACGAAATATGAAAACATCTTGCTGAATTTGATCTGAAAAACTGAACGTATTTTTGAGTATACTTCTTGCAACTATTTAGCCATTAAATTGTTTGGGTTTTAGCTTATTTTTAAAGGGTTCACAATATATATTTTTGCAAATGGACATACTAGGTTTCAGAATTATTTGTGCAGATGCTGTAATAAACTGCTGAAAACATTCAAAAGATTATGAACTCAAACTGTAGGGATCACACAGTCTACATTTACATAAGTGCATTAATACCTGGGTTTTAATTTACTATGAATCAAGAAGAACTAGAAATCAAACATTCTTAAATATGAAAGACTGGAAGTGAAATTTCATGTTCATCACAAGGAAATCCAGGTGCTAGAGAGAAACTTGGATTCTAAGAGAGGTTCGTTGCTGATCAGGAACCCTTGTGGAGGAGGTAAACTGCCTCACTGCAGGTTCCTCCTTCCTTCTGGAAGGATTATGCAAATACTTTCTGGTTTCCTCAGGAGGAAGCTATGTGCAGCTGACTCACACTAATTATGTCTTCTAATTCTAGTTTCCTTAATCAAAGCTGCTTAATATTGCTAGAAAATTGAAGAACCAGCTGAGCTTTGGGGGTTTCACTAGTTGTTTGACTGAAATATTGTGAAGAAATTTCGTTAAATTAGAATGAGAAAAGGAAACAAAAAAATTCAGCATAGTGGAAGGTGAGCTACTTGAGTATACTGCCTCTAAGAAAAGAACCCTGCCTTAAAATATATTAATTCCTATGAAAAAAATCATAGGTTTCCTATTTTATTATTCCAATTTCACAACGGAAAAAAAGGGTAAAAGCTTTTCTCTACATTTGCTTGAAATAAATTTGACAGAAGGTGATTTCATTTTTCAAAATTTATTTAATAAAAATCCTTATCAAACAACAGTGATTTTAGTCAACTTCACAATCTCCTGTGAAACACCACCCTACCCAGATCTTAGATGAGAAAGTTCAAGGATCTAAAATTTGTGCTACAGAAATTATGTTATGTACTATAAACACCAGATATCCATTATTGTTTCATTATGCTGTCTTACAACTATTGACTTTTTTAATGGAGAAGCAAATATATTCAAAGTATTCACTGGGCAGGAACAAGCAAGGAATCTCATAGTTATTTGTAGTCTAAAATGAAGGAGCATTAATTTCTCCTTACTATACTGCAATCATATTCTAGCTAAGTTAAAAAAAAATCTGTCATCACGAAGTTTATAATGTAAACAAAATTTTAACTTGTCCATGAAAGTTATGCTTACAGGGGCATTCTAGAAAAACAAAATCTAGATATGTGTTCCCCTAGAATTACAGTGTACAACCCACAACATTTGCTTCAGAGCAACTAGTTCAATACAAAATGCATATGTAAATCACATCAGGAAATTGTCAGAATAGGTTTACATGAAAATTGAATCAGATTTGTTATGTTGGGAGAGACAACGTCATTTGCCATATGTCTTGGCTTCTGAAATTTAGTTAATATATTTGGCAAAGATGAACATTTCAGAAACTGCCTAATTGATACTTGCCTCAGTGCTTACTTGTACACATTGTTAGGGGAAATTTTAACATACATTTTACATACATACTACATGTTCCTGTAACGTGATAGCAAGCTATACTAATGTTTAAGAAAACATATATTATAGAAGCATATACCATAAAGATACATCTCAAAAACCTGTTAATTGACTAAATGAACCCAATTACTGAGTGTTTATTGAAGTATAGTTTGGAATATTTTTTCTTAACTAAAATCAGACTATGTATCTGTCGCTGCCTTGTCACAAAAGACACAGAGGGGAAGATACTATGGCAAATAAGAGACTGGAGAGAATACAAGCAGTTAAAACGGAGAGAAGAACAAAATAAGGGATCCAGAAATAAACTGAGAAAATCCAGAGAAATCACTTTGAATAGAAACAAGACAAAATGGCAAGCCAGACTGATAGGTGTGCTAAAATGGAATGAGATAAAACATCTTTTTGGGAGCCATGTTCACTTCTCACTTTTGTCTTCACCTCAGGTTCTGTGTGCCATGCTGCAATAAGTTCTTTTGCAAATAAACTCAATAGTTCTGACTTATTCAAGCAAATATGGAACAACGACAAAGGTTCATTCCTGACACTATGTGCTTTTTCCAGAAATATTTGCAAAAAATTGCTTTTGTACATGTATGCTTAGGTATACTTTGAAACTCTCAGCTTAACACCTTCAAAAGCAAGGAGATAAGAACCTGCACAATGCCCTGCAAAGTCTTTCATGCATGAGATAAATGCAGCATCAAGAGGAATACACAAGAATACATTAGTGCACTCAATCAATTTCTATGGATTGGGCTCCAGGGAGCTTATTTTTAAAGAGATGTGCAGGCAGTCTTCAGTCCACATAGGCATTTTGCTGAGGTATATTATTAATAAATAATTTGATTTGTGCACACATGTCCCTTATGTGGCTTTAAAGATTTATTGCTTAATGGCTGATTGAACTTAGCAGGTGAATTGAAACTGGGTTCCATGGGACCATTTCATCTAAGTACAAGACAGCAAATTCATCGTTGCACAAGCTGTGACTTAAATGTTAAACCTATAAAGCCACAAAATAGATGTGTTTTTATGTGTGTATATTTACATTTTAAGCCCCAAATTAGATACTTAAACTAGAATGTTCATTTCCACAGTGTCTTATGGTTTTGCTAGAAGAGAAAAAGAAGAAGAGAGAAAAAAAACTCCATCAAAGGTTGATGTAGAGCCAGAATACGCCAGTGAAACTTGAGAATACAGCTAACCTCATCAAATCTGCCAAAATAAGTGGTTTTGCCCTCTTCCCTGTCTTTCCCTGTGTCAGCACTGACATTTGTCTGACCCTTATCAGTGGTCTTGTTCAGGAGCTAAACCAATGTAAAACTACTTGCTTGTTTCTTGAATGATTCCTCTGCTCTGACCCAGTTCATCGAGCAGCGGAAAAATGTCAATGACAATATGAAGAAAGCTGGAAGATCAGGTAAGTGGAGCAAAGCAGCTAGATGCTAGATCAGCACAGGACTATATGAAAAAAACCTTTGCTCTTCCAGCAGAGAAGTTAAGAGTTTCTTTTTTATTCACACTGGAATATGAAGGCCAGTTTCTGATTCAGATTTAAAACTTCCTTGAGCAAAGTTAGGCACTCCTCTCTCTCTTATCTCAGATTTAAACAGCTGTGAAAAGACATAGTCCAATTTGCTTCACCTTCCATTGCTGGCTTGTTTCTTGAAGCATTTTGATTTTTATGTCTCATACACACTTTGTTTTCCTCCTAAGCCCACACCATTCTTCCTGGGTAACCTCCAAGTTGTGGTCCAAGCATTCACAAGTATGTAATGCAAGAAATGAAAATGTCTACCTTGATTACATGTCCAAATAATTTTGTGATAGATTTTTGGCTTTCTCATTCCTGTTCACTCATTTTATATGCATGTTTTTATTGGTTCATATTCCTTAGCCTCAAAATCTCTTAAAATCATTAACAAATATGGCTAACAGAAAAAGTTGTCATCAAGAATGCAGTTAGTTATATGAGCCAAAAAAAAACTTTTTTTTTTTTTCCCTCCCATGATTGCATTCAACAGACTAAATTATTATCGATTTTTTTTTTCTTTTTTTTCAGGACATTTGCCTCAAAACATTTGCTGTTTTCCTTTAAGATATACTTTAAGTTTGTTTTTTTTTTTTTTTTTTTTCTTTTCAATGGGTTTTCACTCTCTTCTTCTTATTTATTTCTGGGAAATCGTTAGAATTTTGGTATTAACAACACTAATAATATTAAGCACCTATCTTAACAACACTAATAATATTAAGCACCTATCTTTCTCTACTCCAAGAAGACAGTTCAGTCAAATGAGTTATCTAACAGGTAGATGAAGTGAAGATACCAGAGTTAAATGGTTTACTGCCTACCTGCAAGACTTCCTCTACCATAATTAAATATTTCTGCAGTGAAGATGGAATCTGTCAACGAACAAAGACATATTCCTCTGTTCTTTATAGCTATGAACTTGATTACTTTCCTTATTACCTCACAATGTATGAATAACATACCAACTCAAATCTTTACACATGAAATAGTGTGAGAAAAAGTTATTTTAATGGCCTATATATCAAGAAAAGAGTGTGGCTTTTATTTTAGTGTATTTACTCCTTTTCTTTGTGTTAGAGTCACAATTTTCTGCATTATGTTTTAATGGCTACATTTTAAACTTTTGAGCATGAAGGTCCAAAGAAGGAAATTATAGAGAAAAAGGCTTTGATTTTCCCCATTGTTATCATGTAAACTACATAAATTTGCACGATCTTAAACTAACATTTTTCTGGTGAAGGTAGGCCACAATAACATTATATTTAACCTTCAAACAGGCCATCAAATCTACTACAATGCTTTCCCTTTCTTCAACATTTCAATATTATGTTGTTGACTTCCTTGTATTTTCCATAAGGGGAGATGAAGCATGAATATAACAAGAAAAGAAAAAAGAAAAAAAAATCAACAATTTGAAGAGTTGTCAAGTGCTTTGAAATTTAAATCTGGCAAAGCAATGCCTGTCAATGGAATAACATTGAAATAACTGGGTGATTCCTTGCACAGGAATCAGTCTACGCCATGGCTGAAATGAGATGATAACCTGCAATATTCTCTGTAATATATTCTTTTCATCTTTCAGCTACAGAGACAATCACTCATCAGTTAAATCCAGATATGTTAAAGTTTATATTAGAAACATTCAAGAAGGCATTAATTTAAACTTGTATACGGAAGAATCAAATGTGAAAAATACTAAAGAAACTTCCATAAAATTCATAGAACAATCTGTTTAAAATAACCGTTGAAAGATAAAATATATAGACAAATAAATATATACTAAATAACAAGTATAGTATTTTTGAGATTTCAAGGCCAAGCTCTTGGAAGATGAGAAATGCTGGAATCAGTTTTAGCAATTAATCTAATCTAAGGAATTTTAGTTTGCCACTGGTGAATGAAGTCATATCTTTATGTCATTCTATGCTATTTTTTGTGAACCTTTTTTTTAACTAGTGACCAACGTGGAAAAATGAAATGCAAAAAATATCATCTACACAGAGCAAATGTATTCTCATATAATTTTCTTTGGAACACATGACTGAAGCACCTTAGCAGTTCAAAGCTATTGAGAGTTTTCTTTTTGTAGCTCTTTTCTATGGCATGCAGGTAGTATTATCTTTATTCTGTAAATACGGATCAGTATTCAAATAAACTAATGTAAGATATATCCACTGATATGGGGATCCAGGTAGACTGCCAGAATCATTAGCATAGTTAAACATTTTTCTCCAATTTCATAAAGAAATCACTGAAATCTTTGTTAAAACTATACACAATTGGAAGAAGTGGTTTATATTAGGAAGTTCAGGTGATAAAAACCTGAATAGATGCTACTGTCAGCTCTGCCTATAGTAAAAGACTGCAAGAATTAATATTTCAGCACAAGGATAACTGTTGGGTACTGCAGAATTATTAAATGATTAAGCGTTTGTATTGTTGGCATTTTTGTCAAGTTTTCCATCAAGCTACCCTGTGCTGTTCTTTATGGCTGACCTTTTATTAGACTTACAACAAAAAATATACCTCTTTTTTTTGGAAAGAATGATGTGGAACATCTTCCTGTTCTAGCAATAAATTTATTTGAGAATCTAAAAGCTTTTGGGCATACATCTAAAGAAAATCGAAATCTATTATGTCATAACCCCGGTCCTTTCATTAGAAGTAACTTTATATTAACATGACAGAGGAGAAGTGGTGGAAACCAAATTCCAGCAACTCCTGTCAGCATAAATGAGGAGAAAATTCTTGTTTTAGGAAAACTTTCAAAATTATTCCCCTTCATTGCTGTATTTTTAACTGTTGTCTTCAGGGGTTCTGTAGCCATTGTGAAAATTGCTATCACTAATTTTTAAACAAACTCACTCTCATAAAAAAAGAAAAATAAATCCAAACTTTAGGGTCTCTCAAGGCAGGTTAGCTTATAGATGTAGTATAAAAGGACACATGATTCATGAACTGGCTACAAACTTCTCCCCCAGTAAGAAGTGCTAGTATTTTATCATTGCTAATTATCTCCTTAAAACACTTCTTGGTATAACAAGCTATCAGCTTCATAATCTTGGTTCCAAATGTCTACATTAATAGCAACATGTGAGAAATATTCAATAATGAGTCATAGAGTAAGCTAGAAGTGTGTAAACATTGTCATAGTCTTCATTCATTCCTTTCACCCCACACTTGCAAAAGCCTAGTTTATTTAACTAGGTTCTTGAAAGTGCTCTTTTGTTCGCTGAAGGAAAAAAATAGTATGGGTTTATCTTTCAAAAGATAAGCTTTGGTTGTTGCCATTAAAGGTCATGATTGTATGGTATAGATTGTGCAAATCCACACAATATTTATTAAACAATTGTTTTCTTGAAGCATTCTAACCTTTTTCATTGCATTACCAGTAAGGTTTTTTCTAGTTTGCGCAAGTAAATATAATAAACTCACAATGCTTCATTTGTAATGCCCTATTGAATTGAAAGGTCACAGCTGGTGACTGCAAAATGATGTGTTGTCAGATCTATAAAGTTTTCTGTGTTGACACTTTATTTTCTTCTACATAACACTTGTAAATCTTCATTATAACATTTCAGAATGTTTTACATCTCACTTTTTATGAGTTTCTTCTGTCAGTCAGCGCTTTCCCAAATTCCCACACCTCTTCAATCCTGCTGTTCCTTAAGAGAGACTATGATATGCACCTGTACTAAAATTAAACATATTTACTTTTCACCATTTCTCCAATGCATCAAAATAATTTTGAATAATAGGTCTTATCTTGAAGCCTCTCCCAACTCAGTGTAAGAAGCATGCTGTCTTCCATCACCCAGATTTTTAGTATATTGGTCTGATATGATTTGTTCTTGACAAATCCATGTCCCCTTTTTCTTGCCACCTTATTATCCCTTAGGGGCTAGCTAAAAGATATTAACTATTTTTTCCAGATTTCCAGTTATAAAATTATACTGTTCAGCCATTATCTTTGCATTTTTCAAGTAAAAGAATTATTATTGCCTTCTTCTAATATTCCAAAACATCACTATGATTTTTATTATAGATATTGAAGGTTCAGACTCCTTTCTTGCTTCCTTAAGGTGCCTTTAATTCTATATTTATCTGAAAGTATCCCTTGTTCTGTAACTTACACTCCTGACCTATTCTTACCACACTTTTTGTTCATTATTTGCTAGACACAAATTTTCATGTGTGAAGAATTATACTGCCTAAAGCATATTTTCAGTGCCTCTGTTATTTCACAGAAACAATGGGGTTATAGCATCTTTCACTTTTCATTTTTCACTCTTTTTTATTATCTGCATCACTTTCTGTCTTCACTGTCCATTGATAGATAAGATATTGCTCAACAGCCTTTTTATTTGGTGTGCTGCATGGTTTTACCTTGATATTTTTTTATTTTCCTTCCTTATTTAAAAAATCTATTCATAATATAAAGAACTTCTTTTGATGTCATGCTGGTCATTTATTTTCTGTTTATCTTTTCCCTTATTGTGGTGGTTTTTCTCACTGTTTTGAGCAATGTCCAGGTAGTAAAACTTCCTGAATTGATTTCCCTCCTTTAGAAGAGGCAGATGGCTTACTTCCTGAACCTCATACAGAAAGGCATATGACATTTCACTAAATTTTTCTTAGATCATTAAAAATTATGCCCATAAGACATTTAATCTTATTTAATTTTTTTAAAATTCTGTTTTACATGTAGTTTAGTTACCCAGATGTAGTTCTTTTGTATAGTAAGCCCAAACAGGTGTTTATAAGTCTAGAAAATTGTCACACTTAAGGATTTCACTGAAGTCTGATACTTCCTGACAGGTCGAGATTACTCATGTACTGTAACACACTAATGTTTCTGCGTAATTCAGGACAAAAAAAAATTATGTTTTTATATATCCGTACCATCTCAAACTAAGGCTCAAGATGACAAATTTGTTCCTTTATCACCTCCACTAAATCATCAATCTCATGTACTCTATGGAGCCTCTTCAGAACTGGGCTTTACTCACATATAATCTATTTAAAAAACCAGACCATTACACTATTCACATGATTTTTTCAATGTATATTTCTGCCTTTATAGAGCTTTTTCTACCATTAATACCAAAGGACTGTTTTAAGGCTTGACAACTTTGACAATGAGCCATGATAAAGATTACTACTTTAGATTAACTTTTCTCTGAGATGATATCTTCAGAATTGAACTATCTTGTTCTGCCAAGCAAAGAAGGTTAACAAGATTGTCAGTATGGAAACACAGAACAAAATCCTAGCAGGCTTCCCTTTATGAGTGCAATTACTCTGATTTTTAGCAATAAGGTTGATTAACTGATACTTAGCTTTTGATGTGCAGTCATATAATGTTCCCTGGATGACCTGAGGGGTAGGGTGAATTTCCTGAAGAAAGGACTAGTGTGGTGTTCATTTAGTTCTTTCCACATTGCGCTCCCAGATTATGAAGTGAAGTCAATCTTCAAATTTTTAGTCTCTGGTGTCCTTCCAAATTCATAAACCCCATTTAGACAAACGCTTTATCTTCCCAGAGGGATGTCTCTAACAGAAAAATAAGTATCTGGATATTTTTTTTCCTCTGACAGGTACATGAGAAGTTATGTTGAGTATAAAAGTTTTATGCAGTATAGAGAAAGGCTGGCTTCCCAAGAAATGCCTGGAAAAAGCTTTGAATAAGAGTCTGGACAATTATTGAGAATAATGGACCAGAGTCCTGGGATCCCCTTTAAACTGAGTGAAACTGTACATGGAACAGTACACTTACATGATCAAGATATTCGCCTTTGAATCCTAATTACATTTTTTGCTTTTTTTTCAGGCAGAAGGGTGATAAACTGTAGCTAAGGTGTAATTAAATTATTATTCTTTTAGTACTTCAGCAGATGACACATCTTTTGCCAGAAGCTCTGGCAAAACTCTAAGTGAAATGAATTGCAGAGAACAAAATTCAACCTCAGGTTAGAATTATTATACTTCACAACCGCATTTAAAGTTATTTTGTACAAAGAAATTAAACTTTTCTAAAAATGGACAGGTGGATAAATATAGCAATCAAATTTATGTCAGCTTGTAGAATAAATTATTCCAAGTAGTGAACAGCAAAGCCATAATATGATATATTCCAGATTTCTGTTCCCCTTGAATCACACAGAGCACTCACTGGAAGCAAAACAAAACTCAATTCTACAGTATATTGACAGATCTCAGAGGCCACAAAGAAGCAAAGTCATATATTAAAATGCTACAAGGATTATAATGGTGATGATGATGATAAGCAGAAAAAGGATAATGCCTGCAGTTTTGGAGCCTTTCCACCCACTCTTGCTGTATATGTAAGAAGAACACAGGCAGCTGTCATACCAGATGGTTTATATTTGTGACACCCAAAGCAAAAAAAGTTTGGACTAAAAAGAAGTTCTGTTAGCACTAGCAACAACTAAGAATACAAATGATGATTTTTGCACTTCATCTCTTGAGTAGTTTAATGCTACAATTCATCAAAAAGAAACTGAATAAGTGGCATTCATTCTTTGCATTTTAATTACCTCATTTTAATTCTGTTGTTTCCAGAAACACAATTTTCTATAAGAGGGGAACAAAATGAAGATGCTGAATTTATGCTAGTAAGATTATTCTTCACAATGAAAAAAAAAAGCCATCTTCTGTCCTGCTCAGTACCAGTGCTTGCAATCTGTGGAAACCAAATGAACAGTTCAAAATACAATTTCCAAAAGACCACATTGTTTTTCTTCTTTAGTGAAAGTTAGCTTCCCACTGTTAAGGATTTAGTTTGTGATTTCTTGAACCAGAAGATTTTGAAGAAGATGTTTCTCTCATTTTTTCCAAAACAGCCACCAGCCTAGAAAAATAGATAATTAATACAAGATTAAAGTTACAGCTTTCTGTTAGAAAAAGATGCTGAGTTCTCTGGCAGGCAGCTCTAACAAACAATATAAACCAACCTTCTGTGCAGTCTTCCTGTGTATTGAGTTCTTGATGGGTCATAATAGTTAATATGCTTTCTTCAGTGTTCAGCAGTGGCATCCCACTAAAGCTTTCTTTAGAAGTAATATAGAAAATAGGCTCTGTGTAAAGAGAGCTGTTTAGTTTCAGATGTATGCTTTAGGATAAGACCTAAAAGCTAGAAATGTTCCTTACTTTCACTCAAAGGGATCTTTCAGAGTAGATAGCTCTGTGTTACAGACATTTACATTTTGTAAGATTAAATCTATCCAAGGCAACTACAAACCACAGGCAGAAATAGTCTTCACAGCTGTTTGCTCATCAATATATTGTATTCTTTAATAAAAGTACAAAGGAGGATGTGAGAACCTGCCATTGGTACTCATTAGTTCACTGCTGATAATTACATACATTTTCTCACAGATTTATGATTCTAGAATGAAAGCAAATTTTACTTGTTGGCAGAAAACTATATGTATCAAAGGACCACTCACACCTTTTATTCTGAGATACACTAAGGAGCCGACTTGACAGTATTTCCAGCTGCAAAGAAGGAGATATCCATAGCTACCTCTTACAGCTCACTGATTTTCTCATTGGGCAATAATGAAATAAATTAAACATATCTACTGGGTTCAGAGGTAGAAGATCAAGCTTTAAGTCTACATTAAGTAGCAGGTTGGCTTCACATCACAACAAACCTGAAATATTTGAAATATTACTTTATTCTTCTAAAAATTCTGAAAAATACCACCAAAGATGATCTGTGCATCTGTTTGTTCACTGAAAAGACAAAAAGTCAGATCTTCCTAAGAACTCAATGGGAAAAAATCTATTCACTTCAGTAATCTGCTTGAAGCATTCAAAAGCCACAGGATGTGGTTTTTGAATAGGAAGGTATGGGTAATTGTAATGGTTTGGTTCGACTTACCTACTCAGCTGAAGCAGCAAATTCCCAGAATGAAGCTTCAGTCTCTGTGTTCTGAAGTATCCATGATTTTATCTATGAACATAGAAGGGAATATTTCAGCCTGAAGACTTAAAAATCCCCACATTGCCAAAATAAAATTCTAAAATAATTATTTAAAAAATTATATTTTAAAAATGTAAATTAGAAAGACAAAAAAAAGAAAAAAGAGCTTAAATTTATATTTTTGCTTCTAACAGCAGGTCTAAAAGCAACTTTTAGAAATATTTAAATGAAAAGCTACTACAGTAAATTGTTAAATTCCTTGGAGATGTGTTAATGGCTGTCTCAGTTTAAAACTAAGAGATTATTACAGAAACAACTTCTGGTCTGGCATAATTAGAAAAATAACAAGCAATTCATGTGTAATTACAACTTTAGCACAATTTCTAGTCATATCAATTTTTGTGGTTATGGCTTCCATGTTATTTCTCAATTCAGGAATTCATATTTTTTTTTCAGTGTTTGTAGTCTGCTGTGTGTAATTTTCACATTTTTCTCTCCTGACACTCGAATATTAGCACTCAAGGATATCATTTTCATGAAGTGTTGTCATGTAGTTTCCTAGGAAAATAATGCTGAAATTGATATACTTTGCATATGAATTCTCTCAGCCACTGTGACTCGACATTAGGTTGGCACAAGTATGAATTAGCACAGGCCTCCAAACAAAGCTGTGATGAGTGGCCTAGACTGTAAAATCACATTACTTCTGGCATGTCTTCAGTTAAAAATCAGCTAATAAAGGAATATATAATTTCCAAGGTGAAAAATTATTATTTTGAAAAGTTTGTTTACTGCTGACCTGGATAATATTTGTAGCAATTCTACCTAGGAACACATTGGCAAATATTCTTTAAGTATAAAATATTCTAAATTTCCTTCAATTATCCTTCTGAACAGTTTTCTGATATACGTAAAATAATTTTCTGGTTCCAAAGAAAGGTCATCCTTTTCTTCTTGCCTCAAAAATGCTAATACTGATTACTATTATTTTTTAAGGAAGATGGTAAAATGAATTAAAAATGTAGCATTTTTGAACACTATGTCTTAAAGAATTTTATAAACATGTCCTTCAATTTCCCCTTTTTACTCTGGTGCACAGTGACACTGAAATAAACCACACAGCTTTTTGTAAAAGCTTGACTCCAAATCCAAGGAATTAACAGTTCATTGTGTTTTTTAATGAGATACTCTATAATAGCAGTTTAGAATAGATCTTAATTCTCATGACTCACAGTCTCAACAACAGAAAGAAGCTGCTACATCACAGTACTGACAGCAAGTGCCAGAATTCACTAGCCCTTTAAAAATGGGAATGCTATGGTCTTGCAACAGTGTAGAAATCATCATCAGAATTTTTAGTGAATGCAGAGGATTGTCTTTAAATGGACTTTTGCTCACATTTGTCACTAAACCCTGAGCCAAAGTCAAAGCCCCGGACAATGCTCTGAAAGTATACCTTTACAGTTCTGACTGACTTAACTGTATGGCAAAGTGATCAATTGTGAGCATTTTAAATCTTAAAACATATATTGAAGTGTATTTTTATTTCAGCCTTCTTTTTGGTACCTAAATGCTTTGTTGCAATGTAGAATGGTAGTAATAGATAAACTAAAGCATCTCTCTGGTGGCCTGTTTCTCTACTAGCTTGCCTTTGCAGGAAGAAAATATTTTCTGCTTGATAAATTCTGATCTAGAAGACCAGAGCCTACTCTAGGGAACTGGAGAGAGAAAGGAGTGGTGCTAGTTTGATCTAGTTTCCTTCACTACCACTTTTCACAGAATGCATCAGTCAACAGTTAAATGTGCACACCAAAATACAAGTACTAGTTAGTATTACCTGACCTAAACAAGAAAGGAATGTGTTCCTACATGGTTTGCTGAAAGTAAGGAAAAGTGATAGATTTAAGAGCCTTCCCTGTGTGTTTCTCTGTTTATTTATGTTACAGCTCAGCAGCAGATGAGAGAACTAGTCTGCTGTCCTTGTTTGTGCTGAGGATCAGAGAATTTCAGGACAAATTCAAACAGAGTTTTAAAAGACTTTTTGCAATGCTTAATTTTTAGGCAATGCCTGTCACCCAGAAGTGCAATTTAGAAACTGAGTGGGTGACAAGGACTATTTAGAGTCTGTGGGGTGGACTTTAGAGTCCCACAAAGAGTTGCCTAGATTACGTATTGAATTAAATATAATTTAGCATACAACACTCTTTAGGAACTGAGATGAAAAGTGCTAGAGAGCAATAGAAAAAGTACATTTCTCTCTTCTCTTCCCAACCCAGTATACCCTCTACAGCGAGGAGAAAATACAGCAAAACGGTCTGACAACAATCTTAAAAAGGCTTCTACTCATTTTATGTCTGTGCATTGGCAAGATCTCTAGCCTATTGCTGTTTCATGCCTCATTCTCCTAACTAACATGATCAGTGACTGGAAACAGTTAGCCAAATGAATGATCTCATCATGGTCTCTCAGTATGGTTCTCCATAATGTCTGCCTGGACTTCATCCACACACAATACAGAGCTGGATTCAAATGTCACTACAAGTACTTGTTGGGGATTCTCATTTTATCAGACTTCATATCTGGCAGCGCAGTTTCCCATACGTGTTCTTTAAAACAGAACACAAATAAGTTATAATGGCATTGGATATGTGTATTTGGTGCTATAGACAAAAAAGTTGTGATTATAGGTTAATTCTGGATGTTTAGGAAGATACTCATCTAGACTGATGGGTAAGCTAAAAGCTGGAATTTGTCCCAGTTAACAGCAAGGAGATAGCTTTGTCAGCTTCAAACTATTTTCTTCATAGCCTTGATCAGACACACATAAAATAAATCATTAGCATAATAGCAGAAGAATTATTTCCCCAAAAGTGTAAAAAAATTATTTTATACCTTCTGAATATGTTGTGTGGGGTTTTATTGTAATTTAGTTTCAATAGTATATGCTTAATGGGTCTGTTAGCTTCAAAAGGAGCCGTTGTATTCACATGTTACTGATTCTCTTACTGCCAAAGAATTTTAAATACTGGTATTGTACATATTGTCTTCTCTCAACCTTTATACTCAATTCTCTATTGTGTGGTAACAGTAAATGTCAAGCATAAGTATTTTCTTCCTTCATGGCAGCAAAAGGTAGTCTTCAGTCTCAGTGCTTGTTTTATTTTGTGGACAAGTAACTACAGTTCAAGAAGGCAGATATTTTTCTATCTGTTTGGTCATGCACAGGTTTTACATGAGTGAATACAAATTCTTCTACAGAAAAAATGTTAAGTAATAATGATTCTTCTCCTGTTGCGCTGAAATGAAATTAATTCCAAACCTGTTCTTTAAAATGTCTATTATAGAAACACTCAGAGAAGTGCTTAATCTGCAATGTCTTTAAAATTCAGTATTTTGTATATATTGAGAATTCTTTGAGATCAGCTAAATTTCCTTAAAAACTTTAGGAAAGAGGTGGATCTTGTTGAACTGCATGGTAAGTGCTCATCTATAGTTCTTCATATAATAGTGTGTTGTTGACACTGATCTTAAATAAGACGTATTAAAGAAATAAATGCAATTTAACTCATATTAAAATCAATAGAATGCACTAATCAGGCTTACATTTCTGCCTTCAGTGTGAAGTTTCAGAAACATCAATCTGCTCTCTAGCTTTTGTATGCATTGAAATCCTTCTGTGTCCTATTTTTAGTTACCTATTTTATCCCTGATGGATGTAAAAGAAACCTTGCCCTTTTGAATGTTTTAATGTTTTCCTAAAAAAAAAAAAAAATTAAAAAAATCCCAAGAGAAAAACCAAGATTGTCTTTTTTCTTTGCCTTTATTACTTGGTAAGAATTATTGGACCACTAAAATTTAGGCAGAAATCCACAGCTGTAATAAACCCATATGTTTTTTGACTTGCACATGCCCCAAACTGATCATGTGCTGCATGTGAAAATATCAACACTGATTTTCTGGTATAGTCACAATTTTTAATCTTGTCCTCTTGCTCAGATTTTAAACATTCAAAATTTTTTTTCTTGTTTGGTTACATAAGCAGATGTTTTTGATCAGCATAATGCTGGCAATGACAACCCATCCTTTCTACATCATACTGCAGTAAATTTAGAAGCTAACAATGTATCTGAATTTGGTTACTCATTAAAAAACCCCCACCAACTTCTGAAGGACACACAATAAAGTTAAGATTTCATTCTCCAGAGGACGAAAAAATGAACACTTAAAAAAAGAAAATCACAGAAGCAATGTTTTAGCATCTAAGGATGCATCATATTTAAAGACTCATTTTTGTCTATACTAGCAGGAAACTGGCAGTGAATGAAGTCCTCATTTTGCTTTGTTTGTGCACACAGCTTTTGTTTTACCTACTAAACAGTCCTTTTGTCAACCCAAGAGTTTTCTCACTGCTACTGTTTTGATTCTTTCCCCTATACCACTGCAGGGAATGAGCAAGCAAAACTGTGTGTGCCTGCCAGAGCTACACCATGACATGTTAAACAGAGTTCTTCTGATGCTTACTATCTTTCTGCTTCAGTTGTAAGGCCTATATTTTTCCAGTAGCAATGGAATATACAGAGGTCGCGTTCAGTGGGGAATGAAGGCAATAAGACTTGCATGAAGAACAGTTTGGGAATGAGCTCTGATGCCTTGGTGCTTTGACAAGCCCTGGGGTGATGGATTGGGGCATTGAAGACCAGAGGATGTGGGGGTTGTGAGAGGGTCTGCCCCATTGTGATTGGACTATTTACCTGGAGAGTTTTATAGGGGCCAAGAAGACTGAACATTGTATGCTTGTGCAGGTTGGGAAAGTACTGAACAGGGGGATAAAATAGGCTTGGTTATAATAAAGTTGGACTTGAGTCTCTGCACCAGCTGAAGTCCGTGTCATGAAATGCCACAAATGGCACCCAACATGGGGCATGAAAAGTAACTAGTCTTTGCTTCGGTGGCATGACTCAGCGGAACTGCTTGCTGAAAGTAAACAAAGGTGTACACTGCAAGGAAGCAAATTCAAACCACACAGGTTGTCTCTCGCTGGATGGGGGTGAGCGGCTGAGGATTAATTTTTTTATCAAAAGAGCAAGGAAATGTTCTAGAAGTTTTTGTTGTACTTCTTAAGCAGTATGTAAAAAAAGTTGATGAGGAAGAATTGGAATGTATCCTTCTCTGGGCATCAAAATCGATCAATCTATTAATTCCACTAATATAAAATCTCCCCGGAGATTTGGGACAAAATTGGTGTTAATTTGTGGGACTGTGCTACAAAAAATGATAAAGTTACCACCACTTTATTGAGCCCTTGGCGAGTTACTTCTGAAACTTTAAAACTTCATGCCTGTTCACAAGCACAGGAAGCAGAAGTGGCACCTTCAACTCCCTTACCACTGCCCTCTTTGCCAGACTCTGCTGTGAGATCAAAAAATCAGTCTGCTGCTGTTGCTCCTGTGGTTCTGATGCCTGATAATTCTGATGGCGACCTGGATGATTCTTTTGCCCCGGGGCCTATTGATCCAGAAAAGGAGCCTGATTTATATCCCCCAGATCCTTATGACAAATGGGCAGCTGTAGAGGGAGAAGTGAGATAGGCGGGGGATGCAGATGTATTGCGTGCTTTCCCGGTGGTGTATGTGCAGGATCAAGACCCATGACGGGAAGGTCTCTTGTATGCTCTTATCAAAGATACCAGGCGAACAGTGATGGACCATGAACTTGGGGCCCCATATACAACTCAGTTGACACAGTCTGTCTGTGATACTCATGTATTTACCCCAAATGATTTCAAAACGTTGTTTCATTTGGTAATGATGGACATACAATATACTATGTGGGAATCGAAAATGAGGCAGCTAGCACGTGCCTAGGCTGCTGAAAAGATAGCATTGAGGGCACATGACCCACTGCGAATGGGTACTGCTGATGTATTACTGGGTCAAGCTGATTTTAGCACCAATGCTGCGCAAGCTAGGATTTGCCAGGTGGGCTTGCAGCAAGTTAAACAATTAGTACTTAGGGCTTTGAAAACTGTCCTGATGATGGTAAACAGAGACAGCCTTTTGTCCAAATCAAGCAAGAGGCAAATGAGCCATTTATGAAGTTTTTAGACTGACTTAATGAAGCTCTGGAGAAGCAGATTGATAATGAGAAAGCAAGTGACTATATTTTCAAACAACTTGCTATTGAGAATGCTAACCCTGACTGTCAGAAAGTATTGCAGCCATTGAGAGATCCAAGCATAGATGATATGTTAAATGCTTTTATGAATGTTGTGTCTAGACAAGAAGATCTGTCTCTGCAGAAGCAGTTGCGGCATTGTCAGTTAAGTCACAGTAATGCTTTTTGTGCGGTCAGTATGACCATTTGAAAAAAGACTGTCCAAAAATAAAAGCAAATAATAAAAGGGGAGCCCCTGGAATTTACTCACGCTGTTGTAAAAGGCATCATTATGTAAGTCATTGCTGATTGAAATTTGACCGGGATGGCCAGCCTTTAACTTTACCAGGAAATCTCAAGCAGAACACAGAGAGGGACCCCACCATGACAACAAAATACCCCTCTGAATGGCCCCCTCTGAGAGCTGCCACAGTTTGTGCGCCAGCACAAGTGGCAGTGCCGGAGTGGACCTGGCCACCTCGGGAGAGACAATAATTCAAGACACATTAATTGTGCATATTCCAACAGGCACACAAGGCCCACTCAGGCATGGAAAGGCACCATTGTTTATTGGATGATCCTCTACAGCAATAAGGGGTCTTTTTGTGCTGCCAGTGGTCACTTTGCAAGGAATTGTTGATAATGGAGCAAATGTTACAGTCATTTCTGCGTCACAATGGCCCGATCACTGGCCTTTCATGGAATTTCATGCCTCATTATCGGGAATTGGTGGTCAAACCTCTCCAAAGCAGAGCAGTGAGCTTGTTGTTATTTTTGGACCAGGAGGGAGATCTGCCTCGATTAGGCCTTTTGTGTGTTATCTGGATCTCCTACCCTATGGGGCAGAGACTGTTTAAGCCAATGGGGAGTACATTTAACTATGGATTTTTCCTAGGGACCACTGCTTTGCAGCAGGTCCCACCTTTAACCTGGAAATCAGATGAGCCTGTGTGGGTAAATCAGTGGCCCCTCCCAAAAGAAAAACTGCTGCAATTACACAAATTTGTGGATGAACAGCTGAAAGCTGGTCACATAAGTCCCACAACCAGCCCATGGAACACACCTGTCATTGTGATTCAGAAGAAAAATAATGCTTGGAGGCTTTTACGTGACCTAAGAAAGATAAATGAGGTCATTGAGGATATGGGAGCTTCGCAACCTGGGCTCCCCTCGCCAGCAATCTTACCAAAAACATGGACTCTCATAGTCATTGATTTAAAAGACTGTTTTTTCATTATACCTCTTGCTCCACAAGATGCACTGCCATTTGCCTTTTCTGTGCCTTCAATCAATGCTGCAGAGACGTATAAAAGATATCACTGGAAAGTGTTGGCACAAGGCATAAAAACCAGTCCTACACTATGCCAGCAATTCGTAGCAGCAGTTTTAAGCCCTATACAAGACTGCTTTGATAAAGTTTTAATCTATCATTATATGGATGACATTTTAAATGCTGCAGAATCGGAACAAACAGCCCAAAAAGTGAAATAGCAAGTGATCCAAGCAATCTCAACAGTAGGACTCCAAACTGCAGAAGAAAAAATTCAAGAAGCTCCACCCTAGAAACATTTAGAATGGAAAATATCTGGACAAAACATTCAACCTCAGAATATCACCCTGCAGACAGGAATAAAGACTCTAAAAGATTTACAAAAGCCCTTAGAAACCATAAATTGGATCAGACCTCTCTTGGGAATATCTACAGAAGAACTCCATCCCCTCTTCAAATTATTGGGGGGGATCCATGTTTGACATCTCATCAAGAACTCACCCCCTCTGCGCGAACCATCCTTGATAAAATGAATGGGAAGACCCATTCCCTTTAATAACCTGGGGGCAAGGTTATGCTTGTGTTTCCACAGATAAAGGACCTCGCTGGGTCCCTGCACAATGAGTTTGTCCTGCTTTGTCTTCTGTCTCTTCATCACAAGAGACTGAGCCTACCGTGGCTTCCTGCCCAGCTGAAAGAGAACATCAACCAATGAAACAAGACAAGACAGTCTGTACCCGTCAGTTGCCACACTTACGACTCTTTTCAGACTGCTGTTGGAAGCAATGGCAGTCTCGAATCCTGTGGGATGGCTGGGGGGTATAACAAAACAGCCACAGGAAACTGATTTGTTAAAATCTTTGAAAATGGATATGTATCTGCATTTTCATTATATAGTTTGAAACCAATTGTTAGTGCAGAATGTTAACTGGTCTCTTACTGTGTATTTGCTAGGCTAGGAGCATGAGTGAAAAAATTGAATTAAGAATGTTTGTTTTGTTAGTTTTTATTAGCTTATACAGTTTCTTATTAATTGAGCCCTTAAGCAGATGTTAATAGCTAATATACAAAACAAAGAAGGAGGAGATGTGGGGAATGAAGGAGATAAGACTTGCATGAAGAACAGTTTGGGAATGAGCTCTGATGCCTTGGTGCTTTGACAAGCCCTGGGGCGATGGATTGGGGCATTGAAGACCAGAGGATGTGGGGGTTGTGAGAGGGTCTGCCCCATTGTGATTGGACTATTTACCTGGAGAGTTTTATAGGGGCCAAGAAGACTGAACATTGTATGCATGTGCGGGTTGGGAAAGTACTGATGTCATGGGTTCAACAGTAGAAGTCATTTTTCTCCTCCTTGGTAGCTGGTGCAGTGCTGTGGTTTTGATTTTGGGCCTGGACACTGATAACACCAGTGTTTTCAGTTACTGCTTGGTAATGTTTTGGTCTGACCAAGGACTTTCTGAGTTTCATGCTATGCCAGGGAGGAGGGGGAGCTGGGAGGAAGCAGATACAGGACACCTGACCCAAACTGACCAAAGAGGATATTCCATACCACAGCACCTCATGCCCAGGATGAAAAAACAGAGGGCAGAGACCTGGAAGGGTGTGGTGGTGCAGTGGGGAGTTTCCTGCTGGGGGGTGCACTGGCTGGGTCAGGCTTGGTGAGCAGTTGTATTCTCTTTCTTTGTATTTGCCTTATTATTATTATTGGTGGTAGCAGTAGTGGTTTGTGTTATACCTTAGTTACTAAACTGCTCTTATCTCAACCTGTGCAAGTCGCATTCTTTTGATTCTCCTCCCCATCTCCCCCAGGGACTGGGGGAAGAAAGAGGGGGAGTGAGTGAGTGAACGAACTGGGTGAGTTACTGAGGGGCTTAAACCACGAGAACTGAACAGGGGGATAAAATGGGCTTGCTTATAATAAAGTTGGATTTGAGTCTCTGAACCAACCTGAGTCTGTATCAATAAATGCCGCAGTATTCTTTGTCCACAACTGTAAAAAGCAAGTTAAAAAGCATTTCAGAAACTTTAACTTCAAGGTTTCCAAGAATGTTCTGAACATCTGAAGCCTGGAACTTCACGAACACGTAAACCGCAGCAGAGTGGAAGGGAGGACTTGTCTTACTCGCCTATCATTAAATGCAGCATAAATTTTTACATTTGGAATCATAGAATCATAGACTAGTTAGGGTTGGAAAGGACCTTCAGATCATCTACTTCCAACCCCACTGCCATGGGCAGGAACGCCTCCCACTAAACCATGTCACCCAAGGCTCTGTCCAGCCCAGCCTTGAACACCGTCAGCAATGGAGCATTCACAACTTCCCCGGTCAACCCATTCCAGGGCCTCACCACCCTTACAGTAAACAATTTCTTCCTTATATCCAATCTGAACTTCCCCTGTTTAAGTTTAAACCCATTACCCCTTGTCCTATCACTACAGTCCCTCATGAAGAGCCCCTCTTCAGCATCCTTACAGCCCCCTTCAGATATAGGAAGGCTGCTATGAGGTCTCCACGCAGCCTTCTCTTCTCCAGGCTCAACAGACCCAACTTTCTCAGCCTATCTTCATACGGGAAGTGCTCCAGTCCCCTCATCACCCTCGTGGCCCTCCTCTAGACTTGTCCCAACACTTCCATGTCCTTTTTATGTTGAGGACACCAGAACTGCACACAATACTCCAAGTGAGGTCTCACAAGAGCAGAGTAGAGGGGCAGGATCACCACCTTCAACCTGCTGGTCACGCTTCTTTTGATGCAGCCCAGGATACGGTTGGCTTTCTGGGCCAAGTTAAGTTTAGTTAAGTTTCTCATCAACCAACACCTCCAAGACCTTCTTCGCAGGGCTACTCTGAATCTCTTCCCTGCCCAACCTGTAGCTGTGCCTGGCATCGCTCTGATCCAGCTGTAGGACCTTGCACTTGTGTTATGGGTTCGGCTTTCCCACCCCCTTCCCCCGCAGAGTCTCATGTTACGCCAGGAAAGAGAGAAAAGCTGGGGGAGGGGAGACAGGGCACCTGATCCGGGCTGACCAATGCGGTTATTCCATACCACAGCACGTCATGCCCAGGAGGTGGGATTTGGGGGCGGGGGGCTCTCGCGGCAGGTGGTGGGGGAAGCGGGGCTCGGGCGCTGGCTGGCCATGCGGTCTCTGGAGCGGTGCGTGGTCTCTCGGCTCAGTCGGGCGGCAAAACGGTTGTATCCTCTCCCTTTGTATTTACTTTGTCATTATTATTGGTGGTGGTGGTGGCAGTAGTGATTTGTATTGTATCTTAGTTACTGGACTGTTCTTATCTCAACCCGTGGGAGTTACATTTTCTTTGGTTCCTCTCCCCATTTCCCCCCCATCGGAGTGGGGGGGGGGGGGGGAAAGAGGGAGAAGGGAAATTTACGCTTAAACCCCCACAACTTGGCATGGTTAAACTTCATAAGGTTGGCATCAGCCTACCTTACAAGTGTGTCAAGGTCCCTCTGGATGGCATCCTTTCCCTCCACCATATCAACCAAACCACACAGCTTGGTGTCATCGGCAAAGTTGCTGAAGGTGCACTCAATCCCATTGTCCATGTCACCGACAAAGATGTTGAACAAGATCGGTCCAAACACCAATCCCTGAGGGACACCACTCGTTACTGGTCTCCAGCTGGACATTGAGCCATTGACCACAACATTTTGTGTGCTGCCATCCAGCTAGATCTTTATTGACTGAGCAGTCCGCCTATCAAATTGATGTCTTTCCTATTAAGAGACAAGGATCTAAGGCAGGACAGTGACAAATGCTTTGCACAAGTCCAGGTAGATGACGTCAACTGCTCTATCCCTGTCCATCAGTTCCATAGCCCCATCATAGAAGGCCACCAGATGGGTCAGGCAGGAATTTCCCCTTTGTTAAACCATGCTGGCTGTCACCAAGCACCTCGTCGTTTTTCATGTGCCTTAGCATGCCTTCTAGGAGAATTTGCTCCAAGAATTTGCGAGGCACAGAGGTGAGACTGACTGGTCTGTGGTTCCCTGTGTCTTCCACTTTCCTCGTCTTGAAAATGGGGGCTATATTTCCCCTTTTTCCGGTCATCGGGAACTTCACCTGACTGCCACTATTTTTCAAATATGATAGACAGTGGAAGTGTAGCAACTTCTTTCGCTAGCTCTTTCAGGACCTGTGAATGGATTTCATCAGGTCCCATGGACTTGTGCACATTCAAGTTCTTAAAATGGTCTTGAATCAGATCCTCTCCTGCAGTGGGCCCAGGGTCTTCATTCTCACAGTCTCTGTATCTGCCTTCCAAGACTTGGGTGGTGTGGTCAGAACATTTGCCAGTGAAGCCTGAGGCAAAGAAGTCATTAAGAACCTCTTCCTTCTCCAAATCCAGGGTAGCCAATTCTCCCGATAGCTTCTGGAAAGGGCCTACATTGTCCCTAGTCTGTCTTTTATTTGCTATGTACCTATAGAATCCCTTCCTGTTCTCCTTAACATCCCATGCCAATTTTAATTCGAAGTGGGCCTTCGCTTCCTTAACCTGGTCCCTAGCTTCCCAAACATCCTTGTATTCTTCCGAGATCACCTGTCCTTGCTTCCACCTTTCATAAGCCTCTTTTTTGCTTTGGATTTTCCTCAGCAGGTCTCCTGGCCCTCCTGCTGCGTTTCTTTCTAGTTGGGATGCAGCACTCCTGAGCTTGTAGCAGGTGGTCCTTGAATATCAGCCAACAGTCTTGAGCCCCCCTGCCCTCTAGGGTTATATCCCTTGGAAATAAAAGCAGTTATAAAAACAGTTATCCCATGGAAATAAAAAAAGTTATAAAAACAACATAAAATTCATCATTTAAATATAATGATATGTAAAGATAAAGTAATTTCCTTTAGGGAACATTGTCTTCTTTTCTAGGTATGTTTATTGCTTTAGTAATTACAAGGTCAATTAAATGAACGGTAAATAAGGACAATATTTAAGAGTATTGTCTAGATTTTATTATTACTACTATTATTCATAATTACTATTATTATAATTACTAGTATTATTACTACTATTTAGTATCGATTAAAGTACTCTAAAACACGCTGTTGAAAAGTTCTCAGACCTACAAACAAAAATTTTCAACTACATAAATATAAAAAGAATTACAGAAGTTTAGTATTTGCACATATCAGATAAATCATCTTTAACAAAATATTAGTTAAACAAAGTGATACCACAGAAACAGGTATAGTTCTATCTTCTATAAGGTGTGCACATACTACTTTCAAAATATATCTAAAAATCTCAGAAAGCACTAAAGCATCTAGCATAGATCCTCAAATTTAGGGGCAAAAGCAGAATTTCAGATGACTTCAGAGGTAACTTTTTTCCCCAAATTTACTAAGCTATGTAATCCTATTCTTGCACTGTAATCTGTCTCCAGCCCACACTAACTATTTCTGCTCTCCGAAACATGCTCTCCATGTTTTTGCATATTATATGCCTTATCTGAGTCTTTTACAGTTATATTTATAGAAAGCCTGTATTTGATGGTCTTGGGTTTACTGAGCCAACAGCAGCTCCACAGGCTTTCTTTGCTTGTGGCTACGTGCATTTGTGATGTTGTTTGACAAAGTAAAACTAAGAACAGCTAGACATCCTAGATGCCTCTGGGCCCATCACAGATAGAATTTTTAGCCAATAATTCCTGTTTTACCATTCTAGAAGAGGAAGCATTTCCTTATGTGTACAAATGGAGAGTGAGTTATGAGCCCTGAAGAATTCAACATCTGGTTTGGAGGACTTAAAGAAAACCAGGTTAGTTACCAGCTGGTACATTCTCAGTCCCTGTTCAGGAGGGTTGCAGGTTGACGGAGTATCTACTCAGGCATGTGTTTGCTTTTTCAAACTTCAGTCCTAGTGACTATGTCTAATTGTTATGCACCTACAAGATATCCACTATTCATTTTGCAGCATGTCAGCTCACGTAAAAAAAAAAACCTTGGTGTGAACCAAAATTCCCCTGGCAATAGGCTGCAGGGTATTTCAGCTGTAAAGCACTGCTGAATGCACTTACTTGAGAAGTAAAACAGTTAGAGCAAGGAAGGCTGAGTTTTAGAGTCCTAGGTTGATTCTATTTTCTATTTTCTGGGAACTTTTCTAACTCTTCAGCACTGCTTCCAAAATCACGGATTTTGAGGCTAACGTGAACTCATCTTAAGGTAAATTTACATTAGAGACCGTAACTTTAATCAATAACATTGCTAGCTTGCTGTTCACTAATTTTCCACGTTATTGTCGTATTGTCATCATTGTCCCACAGATGCGATTGTTTATGAATAAGATCAAATGAAAAAAAAAAAAAGAAAGAGAATATAAGAACTAAGCATTTTAAATGACCTGGATCAGTAGCAGTCTCAACAGATACCTTGTTTTGGATAAATTACTGTATCACAACAGTTACTGCAGTACCTGTACACCATCCAGTAATTACTTGAGGAAACATTTGCCCCATTCACTTCTGTGCTTTTCTGTGTAGAAAACTAAAAAAAAAAATTATTTTAATAATTTTTTTTTTTTAATTACAGCTGTCTTTGTGCTGAGGACATGAGATCTGAGCAAATCTAAGGACAAGAGATGTGGGAAGCTACGAACAGTGAAAGCTTAATAGAAGTAAAATCAGAGAGGCTAAAATACATCAAACTATCACTATACATATTTTTCATCTGAAACTATATGGAATTCATACACTATGAATTCAGTGTCGAACATTCTAAAATTTTATCATGGAAAACCTGGATTATGTGAAGTTATTTTCATAGTGATCTATTAAATTTAAACTAATGTTTTTAACCATTCTGAAAGCCAGTCATCTAGACATGAAGTCAATTTGTTAGCTCAGAATGTCACTGTCAAATTAGAGGGTTTATATGCCATATTTGACTTTTGTACCCTGAAAAAAAGAAATTGTCCCAACCTTTTCTTCAGTCGGCAGATGTAACCTGCCTCTTTCAGTCACTCTTAAGTTTTTTACAACACTATTAATCAGTTAATATTCTGGCAATACACTTGCTTGAGCCATTCTGATTCAGCCTTGTCAGCAGACATGCTATCTTTTGGTATTTGTCCCTCTTTTACAGTGCTTCTGCTTGTCAGATTATGCTTTTATTTTTATTCTTTTTGAATATTATACAGTCACCTTTCTGACTTACAGGTATACAAAGAATTTAAACTGAAGGTTTCATGGTCTCCAAGAGTTTTAACTTTAGTATTTGTGAAGTTTATGGTTTGTGGATAAAGCTCCATATTGAGTTAATTTATTTACTAATTGAATGGGTACCTATTAAGATTGAAATAATCAAGTATGCAAATAGGAGATTAGTCTCAGGGGTACAATTATGTTCCAGTAGTTCATATTTTATAGTTGAATTTCTAAGACAGGTGAGTTTGGTAGTTTTATTCTAAGTTTCTGCTTTTATGTTTCTGTAAATTTCAGCTTCTTTTGCCTCAAGAAAGTGCTTGACATAATGCTAAAATCCATAAGTTTGTCAATCCAATAACACCATCTGTTTGTAAGTGGCTGCTGTGACCGGTGTGACGTGGATATTACAGTCAACCTGTTAAAAAAATGAAGTTTGAATAAAATATTTTATAGTATGTAATAAATTGGTTAGCTTGAAATCAAGACTGAGATTTTTAGGAAATGTTATTTATAGTCATAGGGCTGTGCTCATATTTTCTGCTGTGGGAGTGGATTTCTCTTGCTTTATTAGCTCCATCTAAAATTACGCACCTATTTTTGGGAGGGCAGGCTTCCATTACTGTCAGTTGAGAGAGAAAGGCATTCCAACTGACAATTCATCCTTGCTATCTTGAACATATATTGTCAGATAGGCGAATCGCCTTGAAATGCCTAGAGGGATGCTAGGGGATGATATGTATTAGTCACATGATTTTAGACAGTTAAAGCTAGATAAAGTGAAGTCCCATGCATGGTGTGTAATGTAGTTACTACAGCACTCTTCTATGGGCACAAAGGGCAAAAGGTTTTGTCAGGTGAAGATAATGTATGGTCTGAACTGTTTATCAGTACCTTGACCTGTGATGCAATAACTAGCATGATTCCTGAATTAAGCAGATGGACGGCACAGCTCCCATAGTGACTGGAGTCTGGCAGCTTACTCTGATATAAGCAGGAGAAAAGCTTTTTTCTGGTGCTTTTCTTGTAAAAGAAGGCAAGCAGGGCATACAAATTTTGTCCTCCAGTGCAGGTAGGCAGGAAGTCCAGTACTTAGAGCCTAAGAGGTTCTGGCTTCAACATGCTTCTTTGTTGTTGTCGAATCTCATGCTCACAAGGAGTTAGAATCTTTTAAAAGGTATCGTCTTGTGTGGGTACATTTTCAATACATTTTAATATTGGAATATATGTGCAGTTTTGTATTCTGCATACAGTGTAAAGCTCTAGAATATTTGATGGAAGGGTAAACAGTTTTCTTTTGGAATAAGGATGAATTCACAGGAGAGTTCATTTCTGAAAAATTTAACTTAGGAATATATATGCTTTCCCCTCTCTAGACTGGTGAATGATTTGTGAAGAAAACTCAAAATGTTTCAAGGATCAATAATTTTTTTCTGTTCTTTTTTTTAAATTTTTTTTACACTAAGAAGTTTTTTTTTCCTTAAGAAGACAACAGTTTTCTAAGGCCAAAGAGCTTGAACAGGTTTTCCTTTAACAATATTCACTATTTCCGTTGAAAAAAATAGCACAATAAATTCTTACAATGTGGTAAATAAGAATAAATTAAATAACCCATGCTTCTAGAAATGAGAAATTAAAGGAAAATATCAGTATAATGAATAAATAATATATGGAAAAAAATAGAAGAAAAGAGACCAGTGTAAGGAAAAAATAATTATGAGAAAAGAAACAAAACATGTATGTTCTTCATACTAACATTGCATAGTGCAACAAAGCAAAAGTAAAACATTTAACGGGACAAAAAAGTTATTTGGAAAAAAAAAAAAAACAAACCCACAACCTTAAAAACCAAAACAAACCTACAACACAGTTTGGAACATTTTCAACATATTTTGTTTTCTGGTGAAAATATTCTGTACTATAATTGACTATGTTTATTTAATCAAACTGAATCTAGTCAAAACCTAAATTTTCTCCACATATTCAGGACTGTATTAATTATTGACTTGTTTCACAACTAAAAGAGCCAAAATTAAAAAGAAATACAGATTGGGTTTTATTTGTCCATTGTTTAACTTTTTTTTGCTTCTCCTCAAATTTTCATCTTTTTTTTGCACAACGATTGATTGAATACTGATTGAAACACCAGCCAGTTTTCAACAGCTTTAGGAAAGGATGAATGTTGGAAAAAAGTTACAATATCTTTATAGGATTAATAGTAAGATAGTAAATCTGTTTCATTTTCTTCTTTTTTTTCTTCCCCTGAAACTATTAATCTAACCTATTCAGCTCATAGTGCATCAATATTGATATGCACCATTCTTTCCACAGTTTATAATCTAGATTAACTAGTCCTTTTAGTTAGTTAACAACACAGTCACTCCTGAATCCCCCATAAAGTCATAATACAAAACCACTTGGGTTTGTGATACAACAAAGAGTAAAAACAGTTTCTTCAAATAATTCATTTTTTTTCACCAAGGAAACCTATTATACCTTCTTCAGCTACAACAAATAAATATTAATTTCATTGTCAGCAGGAATTCAGACTTTCATTGTTTAGATAAATGCACCCCTGAGTTATATCTATAACTTGGTGATGTCATGAACCAAAAATGATGAAAAGCTGGATACTTTTCAGACATGTAAAAGCAATATCATATAGCAGGCACAAAGCACTTCTACCTCTGGGGTCCACTAAAGGCTTCTAGATGAAATGCGAGCAAATTGGCAATGAAGACTCTGGGTTAAAAGTCTAGAAATTCATAAACTTACAAATAAGGACAGCTCTGGTATGCACATTAATGGAAAAAAAACAGCCCGTTCTGATTATCACCTCCATTCTATTCCTCATTTCCTTATTTTAATCACTCCATGTATAAAAATATGTCTTTTGATCATCTAAGAAATATTTTTGCCCTCTGATTTCATTTTTGCCCTCTCTCTTACATATGACTTGCCTATTTGCTTGGCTAACACTGTATAGGACAGTCGCTTTTTGTTTCCTGCTCAATATGCCTAAATGCAGCTTCCTCTTGTCTTTTTCTCTGCACTGAGAGTTCAGTTTCTCTTCAGTGACAGACATTTTTTCTTCTACTTCCCTGGTGAAAATAAGATTTCACAAAAAAAAAAAAAAAGAAGTCAATTCTAATCCATCTAGAGGCATTATTTGATGAGTCATCTTGCTTTTATTCTGCAGTCTGTAGCCTTTTTTGGCACATCGTACCATATCCCCCACAGATAAAACACTGTTGAAATAGAGCTGGTGCAATAAGGAGTTGTCAAATTACTTCCTCATACACTGTGGGTATTGAATAGCAGAGACTACCTTGTTGTCAACTTAAGATATAGGACTGATTCATGGAAATTACTTGACTAAACTTTAATTCTGAGGCTTGAAGATACATTTGGGGACTTGCAGGGTAGGAGTTGATGTGGGGTTTTCTGCTTGATTTGGTTTAAATTAATTTGTTTTTAAAGTAAATAATTATTAAAAATAATAAAAATAAAAACTCTCATTATTGTGCAAGGCTAACTTACACCAAAAAATTATGATCTCTGCCTTCACCATCAGGACTCAACCGGGATGAAGAATGAAGAGGAACATGGAGCATCTGGTATAATCTCTCTCAGTTGCCAATAAAATCTCTAACAGAGACAGTTTATCTGCTTTGGAGATTCTACTTAATGTCATCCTCAAGGCATGCCTTTAAAAAAATTCTGTTGCAATAAGTTAGCTTGTGCTGTGATTATATGATCAGTTGGTTTAAATACCTATTTTATTGCTTATTAAAATAGAAAAAAAAAACATGAAAAAATTACTTTAAATATAAGAAAAAGGTTTGAAAAAAGACAAGGTTCAAGGCTGGTGATAGCAACTTCTTTATTCAAAGCCTGGCTGTGTACTCCACCTGCTGTATCACGAAATGTCAATGCTTATGAACTGCAACCTTTTGTGTATAGCATTAATGACAGGATGGAGAGCTTTTTCTTCAGTGTGGGGTGGAAAAAATCCAAAGCATCCACTGCCATTTTTGCTAATTATTATTGTTGTTATTTTATATACCTAAAGTAATACAAACTGAACTATCCACAAATCCTTGATAAATATGTGTGTTTCATTCTACCCCACACTTTTTAAACACATAAGATTAATGGCAGAATTCAGCATTTCAAAGGCCGAAGAACCTTGTCATAGTCATGATGCCAATGAACTAGGAACAAAGAATGTAAAGACAAAACATGATATCTCTTCTTCCTCAGAATTTTTGCAGCATTTTACGTTTCGAAGACTACTTAACCGTCTCTCCTCAGAATTCAAACTGATGCTATAGTCAGGTAGATAGCTTACATGAGTACACTTCTAAGTCAGTTTGTGCTCTTGCTTTCTTTTAGGTTAAAAGCCATTTGGAAGGGCAGAATCTAGTTATTTGATCATAAATAAACAAATATTATTTGAAGGCCTTTAGAAACATTGCTTTAGATAAAATTTGCATCTACCCAGAAAAAAAAGTTAAAATATTCTAAGTGTTCCTGATAAATGATAAGTTTATAATGCAATGTGAATGCAAGCATGTATCTTAAATGTAATAGTCTTAACTAAGATCCCACTTAAATTATTAAAACATTAATTTCTTGCTGTTAATCTGAAGATAATGTCCTTTTTTTTTTTTTTTTTTTTTTTTTTTGTTTCCCTCACATAGAACATAGATCTACAAGAATGAAACTTATAATCAATAAGTCTCAACTTTTTTTCCTGAGATGATATATCAGTCGTTGTTTGTTTTCACTTGACTGGGTACAGACCCAGATCCACCACCTTTTGGCAATGAAGTAGTTGATATCATATGATGGATGAGATTACTGGAATAGTCTAATTATGTGCAAGTGTCGTGGTTTAAGCCTCACCCAGGCTAATAACTCACGAAGTTTTACTCACTCACTCCCCTCTTTTCTTCCCCCAGTCCCAGGGGATGGGGAGGAGAATTAAATGAATGCAACTCGCACAGGTTGATATAAGAACAGTTTAGTAACTAAGGTATAACGCAAATCACTACTGCTACCACCAGTAATAATACAAGAGAAATACAAGGAAAGAGAATACAACTGCTCACCAAGCCCGACCCAGCAGTGCATGCCCCAGCAGCGAACCGCCCAGTACCAAAAACCTGACCATGCTGTGCACCCCCAGTCCACTCCTCCCGCCTTCCAGGTCTCCGCCCCCCGACTTCACATCCTGGACATGACGTGCTGTGATATGGAATAACCTCTTTTGTCAGTTTGGGTCAGGTGTCCTGTCTCTGCTTCCTCCCGACTCCCCTCCTCCCTGGCATAGCATGAAACTCAAAGTCCTTGGCCAGGCCAAAACATTGTCAGGCAGAAACTATAAACACTGGTGTTATCAGTGCTGCTCCCAGGCCCAAAATCAAAAACACAGCATTGCACCAGCTACCAAGAAGGAGAAAAAACGACTGCTACTGCTGAACCCATGACAGCAAGCTGCAATATTTATTACTAGGGATGTGAAAAAGGGAGAAATTTTTCCTTGTTGCTAGAAAATAAAAGCTGTTTGACTGTTAGGGTTATGCTTGGACAAATTAGGCAGATTTTAAAGATATTTGAGCTTTTACTTCCTCCTGCTACAGACAGTAATTTCAGTTTGGGTTTCTGCTATAGGTTATTCTCACACTAGTGGCACATTACCTAACAAGCATTTACTCCTAACGTGAATTAGACATACAAAGAAATAAGAGACAAAAGATAATATCCATGTAGAAAGTTACTGAAACTGAAAAGCTGAAAACATAGTGTTATAAATAAATGCCTTATAATTTTGTTAATTATGAAGCCTCCCTATGAATGAGGGGGGGGAGAAAAAAGGGGTATGGATGGGAGAAATCTAGGCACCAATAAGAAATCTGAGCTCTCTTAACAGAGCCAGGCACCACATCTTTCTAAATTATAAATTTCTTTAGCTTTGGAACAGGTCTGGATGAGAGTATCATAAGAGACTTTTAAATCATTTAAAATGATATGGGACTGAACTTCGCTTTTTGTGTTTGTGTGTCTGATAGTTGGAGAGTGGGAGCGTGTGTGCTCTGAGTCTGATAAGACTGTGGTTAAAAAATGCTTAAATAATCAGTAATACAAAACTAATAAAGAAACCAAAGCCAAAGTGCTACATGGGTACTTATAGAATCAAACTGTGTATCTGGGACCTCTTCATTGTCTAGTTAAACACACACACACAAATATCTCACTTCCCATGACATATGAGCATGCAGTATTATTCTTTACTGGATATTGACTAGGAATTAAAAAAAAGGAAATAAATTTTAGTTGCTTATGCAAAAAGGCAATGTGCAACATTCAGATGTGGTGTAGGGAACAAACTCTTTTTTATTTTCTTAGCTTTAAGGGCTTACTCTAACATAATAAATGACAAAAAATCATTTAGATTTAATGTTTTTCATGGTAATTCCATGCTTCTTTTTGTTTCTGCTATACAAAGAAAGAATTACTTTTAACCACAGAGAAATAATTCATATATAATTTGTCCTTGCAGTGGTCATCAGTGATTTTGCCATTATTTTTACTCAAGCATACAGATAATTAGGGTTGGACCAAAATTTGGTTTTACATCAACAAACATGGTGCTGACACTTCCAAAACATTTTAATTATTATTTTTAATTTGACACAACATGTCACACCATGAAGGCATAAAATACACTTCAATTTCTTTTTTTTTGAGACTGAGCAGTCAAAGTTTGTTCAGAAGAGACTGTTGGAATTTGAATCATATTTTTCAAAACCCAGCCTCATACCTTACGATTTATAGTGTCAATGTGAACTTGTCAGCTTGGGTTATCTTTTGTGTAATCACCATTAGAACAAATCCAAGGGCTTGAAATATTATTCCTTCTATTGTAAAATGCAAATGTAAACGTATAGAATAAAATAGAATTGGTTTATAGTATTGTGTATTATTATATTTCAATATTTTTAAATGGGCTTAATGAAATTCTTCTTAAAATTATGAGTAATAGAGATAGCAATATAATATCTGAGTTCTGAATTTCTGGTTTGAAATTAACTCAGAAACTTACATTTATGAAGAGTATTTACACTGCTGGTCTTTCTCTGGCTGTTCTTTCATGTTAGCTTTTTAAACCTTATTTTTACTTGAGTAGATGCTTTGTATAATTGACCAGTAGCAAGTATGAGTTGCATGCATATTGTTATTCCACTTTTCCTCATCTATGAATTTGGCTTTGCTGAACAGAAATGGTGAGGAAAATACTTATTTCACAAAATCTGAAAAGAGATTATGGTGTACTAACATGTCTTTAAGATACATGAATTAAGATGAAACTTTTTAATAGATAAAATATTTTAAAACATATATGTAATGATATAGTGTTATATAGAGCTCATAAACTCTTTAAGTCTGCGATAATCGGAAGGCAATTGCCAAAAGCTGACAACCGGATCGGGGCTGAAGTCCCCCAACTCCTCAAGATTCAACTCATTGAGAAATGGTGAGATATTTAACATGAATATTTCACTGAACTTGAGGGAACTTTTAACAGGTATACCTTTGTATTTCTCTGTATTTATGTGTGCATGTATGGATGGATAAACTGCTATGACAAGTACAGTAAATTATATGTACTTACTTTATAAATATTAAGATCCAAAACTGCAGACTGCCACAAGGTAAAATCTGTATAAAAACCCCACCTGTAGTAAATTGGTACACTTCTACTCCCTAGATATAAACTGCTGACCAAGTCTGATGCTGAGACTAGACCTAGCTGCACTTTGGTTCCGCCAGGAGCTTAGAAAGCAAGGGGGTGTATTCTGAACCCCATGACTCAACAGGAGTATTTTCTTATTTCCTGAATTTCTTCTATTAGACACAAGCCACTGTCCAAGTCTGAGACTCAGACTGAAGTCAGCTGCGCCTACGGTCTGTCAGGAGTCTAGAAAACAAGAGGGTCTATTCTGAACCTTGTGACACAGTGGAAGGAACTCCTTTACCCTTTGTGCAGAATTAATAATTTGATAATAACTGAATAAGTTTTTAACTTGATTTAACCTCATTTTTTTTTGTATGCTTTCTCCATGTAGTAAATTTATACTGGTTATTAGGAAAAACAGGCTTCCCAGGAAAGTGGTGCAATTACTGTCCCTGGAAGAATTAGTGGCATGGTTTAGTGGTGGACTTGGCAGTTCTGGGGTGATGGTTGGACTTGATGATGTATCTTAAAGATCTTTTACAACCTAGCTGATTCGACAGTTCTATGATTTTATGAAATAATAGAGTGAACCTTTCCAACAAATCCTGCTAAGTCACACTTTTATAAACCTGTATTAAAGCTATCCTTATTAATACCTTTAATAGCCATTCTTTGAGCAACTTTAAGCCACTCATGTTTGTGACACATACTGAAACTGCTATTCCCTACAAACAGGGGTATGAATCTGTGATGCTTAGGTGACAAAGAATCTCTCATATTAGCTTGAAGAGGGCCTTGTTGCCCCAGCCATGAGGTTGGGTCTTCAGAAGTCATTTCTCAGGACTGAAAGTTATCCCACTAGATCCCTGCAGTACAAGCTCTGGTGAACTGACCACAGAGACTGACATGCTTTCAGGCTTTAAGCATCAATGGCAAAAATATCTCACATGGCTGTTTCCTCCAGACAAGCAAAACCTGAAAAAGCTAGTGTTATCAGCAGTTTAGTAGCCCACCCTATGGTTTATCCTAGGCCAAAGCAATGTTCATACTTACAAAGCAGACCAACTTTAAAAGTTCTTAGTTGCTACTTCTAGAATAAAACAATCAGACTGATCTAAGATGGTGAACTGGTGTTTTAGCAGTTCTCAGATCAGTTTTCCTATGCAAACCATGGATGCCAGGGTGCTACTATGGAGATTTCCATAAAGAAATATCTGGCAAAAAAATTTCAGGCTCAAAATTATAGGTCCCATGACTCTACATCTAAATGACCATCACTGCTTTCCTGAGGGGAGGGTGCACAATGAGCAAGGCTGTACTCTGTGCTCCCAGGTGGTGGTCCTGCTGCAGCAGGTGGCTGAGCTGTGGGAAGCTGTTACTAAGCTGAAAGGTGTCAGGGAAGCTGAGGGGAAGCAGCACTGCTTGCTCCAGGACCACACTGTGCACAGGCCTCAAGCATCCACTGTCGCTCATGCTGGAAAGGAGGCCACTAACCCAGGAAGCTGGGAAACAGTAACAGAAAAAAACAACAAAGAAAGGAGGAAGAGGACAATTAAAGACAGGGGGCTTCCTCCTTAATCTGTTGCTCCTACCCAGAACCGCTTTGCTGTCCTGCAGGGGGCTGATGAGGAGCCGCGCTCCCACCACGAACAACTGGCTGATGCACTGGTAAAGAAGGTCACTACTGGTGCTGCCAGGGAAAAGCGGTGGGCCGTAGTAGTAGGGAACTCTACTCTGAAAGGCAGAGAGCCACCCATCTTTGGCCTGACCCAGTCTCAAGGGACAGGTGTTGCTTACCAGGGACTCGGATCAGGGATGTTGCAGAGAAGCTGCCTGCTCTAGTCGGTTCCACTATTACCCACTTCTAGTGATCCATGTGGGTGCTGCTGATATAGGTAGCAGTAGCTTGGCGAACATAAAGAAGGACTACAGGGCTCTGGGAGAGGTGGTTAAGGGATCTGGAGAGCAGATTGTCTTTTCATCAATTCTCCAGGATACAGGGCAGGACCTTAAAAAGGCTAGGAGGTTTCACCAGGTTAATAAATGCTTAGAACAGTGGTGCCATAGTCAGGGGTTTCAGTACCTTGAACATGGGACTCAATTTAGTAGGCCAGGTCTACTGGGGGCTGGTGGAGTTGGTCTGACAAAGAAAGGGAAGAGTGGATTTGGTAGGAGGCTTGCCAGACTGGTCAAGGATGCTTTAAACTAGATGTGTTGGGGGAGGGGGACATCATTCCATACCACACACTCAATCGCTGTCCAGCACCTATAAAAAACGTTCGGAGCAAGTAGAGATATTCCAGCTGCTCCAGCCAATGAGCCGGCTTCAATTGGAGCTCGGCTCAGATGCCTCTATACAAATGCCCGTAGCATGGGGAACAAACGAGGAATTAGAGATGTGTGCATGTCTATGGGGGTATGATAGAATAGGCATCACAGAAACATGGTGGGATGGCTCCTATGACTGGTGCGTTGGAATGGAAAGTTACAGGCTCTTTAGGAAAGACAGACCCAGCAGGCAGGGAGGGGGAGTTGCTGTTTATGTTAGGGATAGTCTGGAGTGTACGGAACTCTGTCTGGGGACAGGTGAGCAGTCGACAGAGAGTTTGTGGGTCAGGGTTAAAGGGAGAACAGCAGTGGGAGACATTATTGTGGGGATCTGTTACAGACCACCTGACCAAGAGGACTCTGTGGATGAAGCGCTCTATAGGACTCTACAGATAGGAACAGCCTCACGCTCACAGGCCCTCGTTCTCATGAGGGACTTCAACCACCCTGATATCTGTTGGAGGGATGGCATGGCCCGGCAGAAGCAATCCAGGAAGTTCCTCGACTGTGTGGAAGACAACTTCCTCCTGCAAGTAATAAAGGAGCCAACAAGGAGAGGTGCCATGCTTGAGCTCGTGCTCACCAACAGGGAGGGGCTGGTTGGAAATGTGATGCTCTAGGGCAGCCTTGATTGCAGCGATCATGAGATGGTAGAATTCAAGATCCTCAGGACAGTGAGAAGAGCGTGCATCAAGCTCACTGCCCTGGACTTCAAGAGAGCAGACTTTGGCCTCTTCAGGAACCTGCTCAGTAAGGTTCCATGGGATATAGCCCTAGAGGGCAGAGGGGTCCAAGACTGCTGGTTGATATTCAAGGATCACCTGCTGCAAGCTCAGGAGCGATACATCCCTACTAGAAGGAAGTGCTGCAGGAGGGACAGGAGACCTCCTTGGATGGATAAGGAGCTCCTGAGGAAAATACAAAGGAAAAAGAGGCTTCTAAAAGGAGGAAGCAAGGACAGGTGATCTCGGAAGAATACAGGGATGCTATCTGGGAAGCTAGGGACCACATTTGGAAAGTGAAGGCCCACTTAGAATTAAACTTGGCATGGGATGTTAAGGATAACAGGAAGGGATTCTATAGGTACATAGCAAATAAAAGACAGACTAGGGACAATGTGGGCCCTCTCCAGAAGCTGTCGGGAGAAGTGGCTACCCTGGATTTGGAGAAGGCAGAGGTTCTTCATGACTTCTTTGCCTCTGCCTTCACCGGCAAATGCTCTGACCACACCACCCAAGTCTTGGAAGGCAGACGCAGGGACAGTGGGAATGAAGACCCTGGACCCACTGTAGGAGAGGATCTGATTCAAGACCATCTTAGGAACTTAAATGTGCACAAGTCCATGGGACCTGATGAAATCCATTCACGGGTCCTGAAGGAGCTGGCAAATGAAGTTGCTAAGCCACTGTCCATCATATTTGAGATATCATGGCAGTCAGGTGAAGTTCCCGATGACCGGAAAAAGGGGAAATATAACCTCCATTTTCAAGAAGGGGAAAATGGATGACCCAGGGAAGTACAGACCAGTCAGTCTCACCTCTGTGCTCGGCAAAATCTTGGAGCATGGCATCCAGCATGGCTTCACTAAGGGAAATCCTGCCTGACCAATCTGGTGGCCTTCTCTGATGGGGCTACAGAACTGATGGACAGGGGTAGAGCACCTGATGCCGTCTACCGGGACTTGTGCAAAGCGTTCAGTGCTGTCTCATACAACATCCTTGTCTCTAAGTTGTACGGACATCAGTTTCATAGGTGGACCACTCGGTGGATAAAGAACTAGCTGGATGGCCACACACAAAGTGTAGTGCTCAATGGCTCAATGTCCGGTTGGAGACCAGTAACGAGCGGTGTCCCTCAGGGATCGGTGTTGGGACCGGTCTTGTTCAACATCTTTGTCGGTGACAATGACAATGGGATTGAGTGTGCCCTCAGTAAGTTTGCTGATGACACCAAGCTATGTGGTTTGGTTGATACACTGGAAGGAAGGAATGCCATCCAGAGGGACCTTGACACGCTTGTGAAGTGTGTTGATGCCAATCTGAGGAAGTTTAACCATGCCAAGTGCAAGGTCCTACAGCTGGGTGGGAGCAATGCCAGGCACAGCTACAGGCTGGGCAGGGAAGAGATTCAGAGCAGCACTGCAGAGGACTTGGGGGTGTTGGTCAATGAAAAAATGAACATGAGCTGGCAGTGTGCGCTTGCAGCCCAGAAAGCCAACCATATCCTGGGCTGCATCAAAAGGACCAGCATGTCCAGGGAGGTGATCCTGCCCCTCTACTCTGCTCTTGTGAGACCTCACTTGGAGTATTGTGGGCAGTTCTGTGTCCTCAACATAAAAAGAATGTGGAACTGTTGGGACAAGTCCAGAGGAGGGCCACGGGGATGATCAGGGGACTGGTGCACCTCCCATATGACGATAGGCTGAGAAAGTTGGGTCTGTTGAGCCTGGAGAAGAGAAGGCTGCGTGGAGACCTTCTAGCAGCCTTCTTGCATCTGAAGGGGAGTTATAGGGATGCTGGGGAGGGACTCTTCATGAGGGACTGTAGTGAGAGAACGAGGGCTAACGGGTTCAAACTTAAACAGGGGAAGTTCAGATTGTATATAAGGAGGAAGCTCTTTACTGTGAGGGTGGTGAGGCCCTGGAATGGGTTACCCAGGGAAGTTGTGAATGCTCCATCGCTGGCGGTGCTCAAGGCCGGGTTGGACAGAGCCTTGGATGGCATGGTTTAGTGGGAGGTGTCCCTGGCCATGGCAGTGGGGTTGGAACTGGATGATCATAAGGTCCACCCCTTACTATTCTATGATTCTATGACCCTTAAGGTGGGTCTAGCAACATTTTATATAGGTGAGAATAACAATTTATTGAGGACTGAGTGCAGGTTCTTCTTCATCCATATTTACAGAAGAACAGTTTAAACCTAACACATCTTTTACTCTGGTGATATAAATTGACATAACTGCCCTGAAATTATTTTGTGTTGGTTAGGAACTAGGTTATTGTCCTTAAAACGTTTCTTTTTTTTTTTTTTCTTATATCTATTGATATACTTACTCCTTACAAGTACTTCATAGAGAAAGAAAATATTTTTTGTCTTTTTTTATAAATATAACATATGTATTCACTGTAAAAATAATTAGTCCGTCTATTTCCTTGTAGATCTCCTTCTACTCTGTCTCATGAGAAGGGAAGTATCTTCTGCTTACACTGTATTAACATGCTTAGTGTTTGAAGAAAGCTTCCTCTGTATCTTCTGGAATACCACATTCTTGTTTTGCTGTAACTTTTTTGTTGTAAAGAGCTTAGGTTTGCATCTTTAAGTGTTTTCCCTAGATTTATTTCAACCTAATGAACATGATAGTTGTCCTTTCCTGTATCAATTAGGGCAACTTCAATTAACCATGCCTTCTTCATGTAAGAATCCCCTCAAGGAAATTCTGTTAAGTAGTAAATTGCTCCTTTCCAACTGTCGCTAATGAGAATATTAGCTTCTCTTTCCCATGTGTAATATATTTTAAAGGTTTTTTTCATTTTGAATATGACTAAACTACCAAGATTTACCACCTTTATCTCTGAAATACCCTTACTGTCAAGTATATTACATTTGTGTTTTATTCTTTTTAAAATAAGATAGGACAACAACTATCCTAATAACTGCTTTGGAAGAATGGGTAGAAAAAGTCACATCATCTACAAATTCCTCATCATAATTTCAATGAAAACATTAGATGATAATTCACTTGTCTACAAAGGTGTGTTGTAAATACAGATTTAGTTTGTAGCACATGAAATTATTAAAGCACCTATTGCATGAACAATTTACTGAAATCAGCATTATTTCTACCAAATCTATTCTGAAATTTATGAGCTGGCTGAAGGCAGTTCCAAGTCCAGAAAATAATGGGGATTTCAGCGCTCCAAGGTGTTTAAGTGTAAGTTACTTCAACTGCATTTGCACTTAAGTGGTCTACCTGCCAGTTCTACTGCCTACGTGGAGTAGTTAGCCTACATAAGTTAGCTACACAGTTAGCCTACATAAACATCCTATTGATGGAAAAAAAGTGTCTGCAGGTGGACTTAGAGGGTGTCTAGTCACTGGGTGCTACAGATGCTTTGGCAGTTGGGGTCCTTTGTGCTCTGGAAGGATACTTCTTACCGTTCACAGGCCTGCCCTTTATTGTTTTTTCTTCAAATGTATGCTACAGATGACCTTGTGAATTTATTCCAAGGGACAATATTGTTGATGTCAGAGACATCAGAGACATAGTTCTTTTCCCATCTTTTATCCCATCTGCCTGTGTGACAGAGTACAAAGTCTTACTTATGTTGTTTTGAAAACTGACTGAGATTTTTCTGATCCTTTTTTGAACTCTGAAACTCAAATACCCACCTTTGCATTACTTCATACCAATTATTTCATACCAATTAAACGGAAGTACTGATTAAGTCACAGCCTGATGTTTCCTTGAAATATTAGCATTATTAAGATATTTTCAGCCTTAATATATCTATGGCTTAGCATAAGTAGAGTTTTTGTCTTCATTAGGATAACTCAATGATAAATAATAAGAACCACTTGGATGCTCCTTTTGTTTCAGATACCCTCATCACATAAGCTTTTCTTCCTTTGAATTTTTCCTGTTCCATGGTTTTATACAAATGGTTATTAAATATGTTTTTTGAGATATCAACTTCTTTTGCTTTTTAGCAACTCTGTGAAGCACCTAGGAATACTTTTCTCATGTAATCATTGAGAGTACAGCTGAACCATTGTAGCTGTAAACAAGAGTTCTTATACAAGTAAAACTGGAGTGACTTACCAACCTATGTCTAAATCTAAAAAAACACAGCTTTTTGTTAGATTAGGTGGAAGCCAGATGCATTGAAATATTTAGGTGAGCAGAATATATTATTCAAATGACAAGTTAAACGTCACTAGTTTATTTATTAATGAGAGAAAGGCAAATAGAGTTTCAACCTAAATGTTGAACGTTTCAGGTTTCCTTAAAACTGCACCTGCTTGGTAGTTAGAGGTTATACTTTTAAAGCAAGTTTAATTTCCATAAACTTTGTAAATACCAGAAAAAGCAAGGAGTGGAGGTCACACATGTACCCACTTCTAATACGAGGCAGATTTCAGAGTACAGTGAAGTAGATGAGGACTTCTCTCACACTCATCTCTCTCTTTCTGTCTGTCAGTGCGCCAGACACAGTAATGCTTTAATCCATCAATCCATCACTTTCACTAAAACTGTAAGTCAATGCTGAGCTGTCCACCCACTGTTTTCCTGCAGTGCTATCCTTAGGTGTGCAGTGAAACAGCTATTAAACAGACTGGATTGGCTCAGGATCCCTGTGAAGAAAGGCTAAGAACAAGGGAGGAAGATCCACAGGAGTAAAGGAAGATCATTGATAACTGTGAAAAGTTGGATTTAATCAGAATTATCAGAATTTATAAAAGCTTCTCAGCAGGACCATGGTACACAGAACTTAAAAAACAAAACAAAACAAAACAAAACAACAGAAAAAAAGAACACCAAAAACCCCACCAAACAAACCAAACAAAAAAGAACCCCAAACCTGATATCTGGTCTCTCTCAGGAAAAGCCAATGGGATAAAGAAACCTGAAAAAAGTTTTAAGGTGTTCTTGAACTGCTCAAACAGCAACAATAAAGAGGGAGGAAGAGTATGTCCAATTTCAAAAATTTATTTATTTTGTTGATCACCTAGAATGGAACCATGAAGTGATGAAATTGTCTGTGAATGGTGGTCTGTGAGGACTTTAGAGAAAGGAATGGCATGGCTAACAGATGTAGCAAAAAGGGGAACTTTTTTTTATGCAACATTACATCATTTTCTGAATTCAGAGTTTTCTGTTGATGAATTATGCCCTTTAGAAAAGTCTGAAAAATGGCACATGGTTTTCTGTGGGATGTTTATGTCTTTGATGTTTTAAAATATGATATAACCTGAAAGTAAATTCTAAATTTTGCTTTCTGAAGAATATGAATATCGAAAAGTGGAAGAGACACTGAATATCAGTATTGATGCAATTTTTTTTAACAAAATTGATACTGCCAGAAATTTTCTCACAATGATATCTATTAAAACTTAAAAGCAATTTAAAAAGAAATCTTGTTTTCAGAAAAGCTGAAGCTGAAGCCACGTGCCTTTTTTCTAGCCATCTGTTAATTTAATTTATTTGCACATTAGTTCTATGCACTTGCAAACTCTTGAACCTGCCAACCTAAAAAATGCATTTATGAAATTGCTTGGATAAGTGTGGATGTTCTCTGACAAAAGTATGATAAATGAATCATAGATTGCCACAAATATTTGTAATCAATCTGCTGAACAAGTTGTCTCTCTTTTCCTTGCAATTTCAGAGGAAATCTTAAAGAGAAACTTCAGTTTAAACAGATAAATGCATGTATATATCTCAGCATTTATATATATATGTATGTTATTTTTGCTCCTAATTAGATTACGAAAACTAAAATGTGCTTTTTACACATGTGGTCATATACACACATATGTAAAAAAGTTGAAATATATTGAACAGGCAAGATTTCTGGTGTAAATCTTTTTAGAGCTCTAAATCAGGAAGCAACTTAACCCGAGTACACAAACACAGAAACACTGAGGATGTCTAAGCAATATTTCGGATATTCTAAAAGTCTGTTTTCATGCTTCTTCCTAATTTTCTTTCTTACATCTACATTAAAATGTGGAATTTAATTTCTAATGCACGTTTAATATTTATGTCATTTCTTAAGGTATGATATTTGCATAAATGCTAGAATAGAATAGTTAGGGTTGGAAAGGACCTTAAGATCATCTACTTCCAACCCCACTGCCATGGCCAGGGACACCTCACACTAAACCATGCCATCCAAGGCTCTGTCCAACCCGGCCTTGAGCACCGCCAGCGATGGAGCATTCACAACTTCCCTGGGTAACCCATTCCACTGCCTCACCACCCTTACAGTAAACAATTTCTTCCTTATATCCAATCTAAACTTCCCCTGTTTAAGTTTGAACCCATTACCCCTTGTCTTATCACTACAGTCCCTCATGAAGAGTCCCTCCCCAGCATCCCTATAGCTCCCCTTCAGATGCAAGAAGGCTGCTAGAAGGTCTCCACGCAGCCTTCTCTTCTCCAGGCTCAACAGACCCAACTTTCTCAGCCTATCTTCATACGGGAAGTGCACCAGTCCCCTGATCATCCCTGTGGCCCTCCTTTGGACTTATTCCAACAGTTCCACATTCTTTTTATGTTGAGGACACAGAACTGCCCACAATACTCCAAGTGAGGTCTCACAAGAGCAGAGTAGAGGGGCAGGATCACCTCCCTGGACATGCTGGTCCTTTTGATGCAGCCCAGGATATGGTTGGCTTTCTGGGCTGCGAGTGCACACTGCTAGTTCATTTTCTCTTCAACCAACACCCCCAAGTCCTTCTCCGCAGAGATGCTCTGAATCTCTTCTCAAATGTTACGTGTTAGTTTCATATACTTAGAGAAGAGACTATTTACCAAGGGATTTAGGAAAGCACTAACCCAGTTTGGAGCCTGTCTATTGTGGGCAGTAGGCATTAATAATTATCATAGAATTATCATGGAATTGTTATAGAATGGTCAGGGTTGGAAAGGACCTGAAGATCATCTAGTTCCAACCCCCGTATCATGGGCAGAGATGCCCCACCCTTGACCACCAAAAAGAAGATGGAGGTGCATGGTACTGTGGGTTATTTCTCGAACTATGACGCCTATTGATGACAAGCACACTGCTGACTTCCAACACTTGCTTGGTTGCTGTGCTTCCTGGCCAGGGATGCAGGAAAAGTACGACAAATCTTCTAGTCTAGCACCCTTGCATTCAAATTAAATCCTCCATCAGAAATATATGAGTAGCTCGAATATGCATAAAACTTCTCAGTTTAATTGGCACGAAACAAGGTCATACATTGTCTGAAAGTTTACCCATCACTGATTCTGAGTAGCCACAAGCCTCTGTTGGAATCTCTGAGTGCTTCAGGTGCAGAAATAAGGCCCTGCTGTGCTGCACGTTTAATTCTTGTCACACAGTAAAAAATCATTATTATTGTTTTAAATTTAATTTTAATAAGCAATCATCCCTGTCAGCTTTGTCACTCTTCTATAAAAGATCAAGAGCTATAACAAGAAGCAGTACTAAGGGAAGATTAAAAAAGATGCTAGCAATGGAAAGAATTTAAAAGACTAAAAGCTAGACAAAATCAGATAGCCAGATAAAAAAGTAACTGGTAGAGAAACATCAAAATTATGATAAGAAAGATATAGGTGGTGGCATAGATAAGAATTACATGAAAATTAAGGTGATTGAGCCTTAGAAGAGCAAACCACAGGGATGGGGGAAGAAGAAGACCAAAGAAGATATCTACAAAGAGGAAAAAAGAAGGATCAAAGGAAATGAAATTAGATATGCAAGACAAAGAAGAGAGAATCTACAGATCAAGCCTGACATTGCAGTACACAGGCAAGTCATCAAACAAACACCTTCTCAAATTTTGAAATTATACTGGAGAAGAAAAATCTGAAAAATCTACCTTTCTGCAAGCTTTAGAATCAGTATTACCATAATAGATATTCTATAAGTTTGAAACCCTTTGTGCTTCCACAGTCAGCTCTCCACAATTTTATAATACAAAAATATGTATTAATTTAAGGCACACTAAACTGAAGAATCAGGAAGCAACTACACTTGTTACAGTAAGATCTACTACAGTAACAGAAGGCCTAGAAAGGACAGAAGGAAGGACATGGTCACAAGAGTTTATTAAGTTTGTGCATATCAGACATGGGGTGTTCTGTACAGCATAACTGGACTCCAAACAGCACTCGTATTAAAGGTGAAATGATAGTAACGTCAGTGTATGTAAAGAAGCAAATTAATGTTAATGCATAGCACTGGAGAAAAGTTCTATTCTTTTCCTGCTCTATTGAAAACAAACTGAGAGTATTCAAAGGGAAATTAACTTCTTAACTAGATTATATTAGATTTACCATCAGAGGGGAAAGAATGTTTCGCAAAAGAGAAATAAGAATAGCTCCTCATACAAATGAAGTACAAATAAGAAAATAATAACAGTTTCTATACATACTAATGACAGCAGGTTGGGGTGGCAGTGCTGATGTTTCTTAAAGCTTGAAAGTTTTATGTATAATAGTGATTACATAATGAAAACGCTTATTTCTTGAGCATTTGGATATAGTTTGTAATTATATATATAGTATATGGTAAAAAAAAAAACACAATAGGAGAAACTTTTCCAGGGCTTTCCCCCTCTATTTTTCTGTTTTATCAGGTATTTATTGTTAGTATTACTCATCAGGAGGCATCTTTCCCTCACCGACCCTATTGTGAGAATTATAAGATCATGCTGCTTACACAGTTTGGTACAGAAATTCCCTGCTACTCCTCAGATGCCCATGAAAATTATTTTGGATTACCAGTTACCCCTAAGATTGCCTAGAGTTAATCAGAAAGTAAATTGTCCAAGGAATAGCACGGCTTTTTTTCCCGCTGTCACTCTGAACTACTTACTCTTAAAATCAGAGAAAATGTAGCACAAGAATGCATTTATGAGAATCCAGTCGTAGGCAATGCAACTAAAGTGCATAGATACACTCTACAGAAATACAGGAAACAACAACAACAAAAAAAAATCCCTTTTTTTCCTACCTATACTTTAAATAAGACACAGGAGAGTACCCATCACAGAATCAGCCCTAAGGATGGAAGGTGCTTTAAAAAGTCTTCAAGTTTGTCTCCCAGTCCAAGGTCATACCCTGTAGTCTGTATCTTTACTCTGTATCTCTGTATCCTTTCAGACTCCTGTTTGTCAAGCTTGTGAGTAAGGGTTTACAAAGAAGGTGTGGCAAACACCCCAGCTATGCATTCAGTTCTGGCGAGCTCTGCACTATCTTGCATTTTAGCCAAAGATTATACTTCCTATTCACTGGATGACATTTCTTCCTCCCCTGCTGCTGGATTTTACTGATTATCAGTCCTGTCTTTGCAATACTATCTGTCGGATGACATTTTGTTGGATGTTCTAAGAAATGCATTGGAGAGCTAAAGAACCTTTAAAAGGGTCCTAGTTCTCTACATCATGAATGTACTATAATCTTGAGGGATTCATTCATTTTGAAAGTACCCTTAACCTATTTCATGTTACGATAAATGCAGCTATGCAATTCTATTTGTATTCATTGTAGCAGACAACAAAGAGTGTTCGAAAACACACAGGTGAGGAAAAAACAAGAACTCAAAAAAAATCACATCTGGCTAATCCAAGATGGCATCTGGAAAGTGTTCTCTTGACTCTGTTTACTTGTTGTTTTGCATCAGGAGATGCTCATCCATATTTATGCCAGAGAGAAAGGCACGCTGCATAAATAGCATAAAATGTTATTTATCAGAGCTAACACTATACAGAGAAAATACTGTACATAATCTTACATCCCTCTATATGCTGGGAACCCTAGTGACTGTAGCATTGTGTGGGCCTCTTATTCACACGCAGCATGCAGTGTAGACTTCATTCAAAGAGATTCTCCAATTTCAGTCATTTGAGGTGTTGCAGGATTTTCTTGCAAGGAAATAACTCTATCCATTATTTTTACACGTAAACAGAAATAATGTTTGCATAAGAATTTCTTGCTGCACTTTCAATTATAAGTGAGGCCATGCAGGTGGCATAACCAATGGTACCAAGTGGGAGCTGCCTTCAGGCTCCTCTGCTACGATGAGCTTACTAAGCTTGTCCTGCAGCCAAGGGATTTGTGCAGGACAATGCAGCTTGAAGGCCATACTGGACATGCAGAACAGGACAGATCTGAGCCTATTCTAGCCTGCAGTTAAATGGATCACCAACTGCTTTGTGCGCAAAGTTTCCCCAGTGATCCCTATGATTGCATCAAAACTTTTCTGATACACTTCACATACAAAAATTCTAGTTTCCTTTTGTCATGGGTTCAGCAGCAGCAGTCATTTTTCTCCTTCTTGGTAGCTGGTGCAGGGCTGTGTTGTTGATTTTGGGTCTGGGAACTGCGCTGATAACACCAGTGGTTTCCGTTACTGCTTGGTAGTGCTTTGTTCGGCCAAGGATTTTCTGAGTCTCATGCTATGCCAGGGAGGAGGGGGAGCCGGGAGGAAGCAGAGACAGGACACCTGACCCAAACTGACCAAAGAGGTTATTCCATACCACAGCACGTCATGTCCAGGATGTGAAAACGGAGAGCAGAGCCCCGGAAGGGTGTGGTGGAGTAGTGGGGGGTTCGCTGCTGGGGGGTGCACTGGCTGTGTCGGGCTTGGCGAGCAGTTGTATTCTCTTTCTTTGTATTGCTCTTGTATTATTACTGGTGGTAGCAGTAGTGATTTGTGTTATACCTTAGTTACTAAACTGTTCTTATCTCAACCTGTGCAAGTTGCATTTTATTTTTTCGATTCTCCTCCCCATTCGCCTGGGACTGGGGGAAGAAAAAGAGGGGAGTGAGTGAGTGAGTAAAACTTCGTGAGTTTTAGAGGCTTAAACCACGGCACCTTTCTAACCTACATGTCAACCTGTTTCTAAAAGAAAGGATCACCAGTTGATGAAACCTGCTAACTTTTATAACTATTCTCATCTTTTTAGTCCCAGGGATCAGAACAGGTCTACTCCTTTTTCTGAAATTTGCAGTTTCAAGTTTTCGTAATTTCTAGGTAAGCTTGCCTAGTTTCTTGTTTGTTTTTGATGGGCAGTGTTTTTATGCAACTGATTCTTCTCATTGAAATTCATCATTGTGAAGTTCAGTGTCTAAAACAGATTCGGATACAGCTTTGCTGGTACTTCTCAGGGGAAATTTTATAAAACTATTTCAAGGATTTTCCCCTCTTGATCCTTTTCCTGCTAACCTTCTACCTGCTCAGTTATTACTGATTATAGCCATATGTATGCAGATAACTAGTAAAGTTTAAGTATGAATTTGGATACTTGTCACTGTTAGTTTTCATCCTAATTTTAGATAATTTCTCCAATTTCTGCTGTAATGTTCTTCCATAGAAGGAAGTTAAATGTACTGATGTCACATTCATGTTACTGGTCTACATTTAACTCTGCTTCTTTTAAATTCCTAGTTGAAGTATTAACATTGAATTTACTCTTCTCAAATCATCCAAAATCCCAATGTGTGTGCCATGTGTGTGAGCTCTTAAACATAGCTTATAATACTTCTAAGATTTCAGTGACCATTTCTTAAGTAATTTAGTAGTTTTGCACTGAGACTTTGCTCCTGCTATATTATAGAACATTTTCAAAAAATTTTGTATTTGTTTATCTCTCTGGCTTCATTACCCTGTGCTACTCTGTCTTGCTTAAAACTGTTCACTCAAATTTATCATGTCAATATATAAAATGTTTTCTTCCTCTTTAATGGGTAGCCTATCATTATTCAATAACAATTTATGGTTGAGAAAGAAAAATTTGGCTAGTATCAAAATCTGTAAAGTCCTCCCTTTCTTTGGAGGATGCATGCATTTCTATCTCATCTTTTAAAGTATAACCAAGAACTTTACCTCTTGCTCCTTTTCACTTGTTATTTGATCTTTTTAGTGAGACTCCAGTCACTACCACTGATAGTGATACTTGATATGTTCCAGCATCAGTACTTACACAAAAACTTGTTAATCCACTGTGAGGAAAACAGTACTTCTAGTAAGAGAGGTTCAAATTTTGATAATGTCTATGCATACTAGAACTTGCATTTTATATATTTCTACAGATAGCTATAGGTGATACAAACCCATAAAATGAAGAGAATAGCTCTGTATTTTGTTAAGAGCTATCACTTAAAATCGGATATGAAGATATACCCTTAGACAGACCTTTACCACATTATGATCTTTTTCTGACTTGATGTAAAAGCTTATTCTCATTTGTTATTAATTTTATATAGTTTATAAAACCTCAAGCTTGATTAGTACTGTATTTCTAATAGTAATTAGCACTTAAATAATGTAGTTAATTTCCAAATAAGTTCAAAAGATCTCATGTAAAGGGAAAATAATACTATAAAATAATAAAGAACATCATCAATTGTACTTTTTACAGTACTTGCATAATTTTAGATTATTTCTAGAAAATATTGAATGAAGCAATATAATTTTTAACTTTCAATTCTATAGCATAATCCTCAGCTGCCATTTGAGATATTTGCAGAAAACACAAAACTGTACCAGAGCTGATTGGATTTTCTGATCTGAATTGCCTAGCAAGAAACACTGCTGAGTTGTTCTCAGTGTTCAAAGTTTAAATTTTATGTTAATACAGGAAAGAAGACTGTCATGGTCTGGCTCATCTATTTTGGTCTGCTTTGGATTGATGTTCTGCTCTGTATGCCTTTGAAAGAATCACATTTCTGCTACTCAAATGAAAAATCAGAAAGGGACTATAAGATTATAATGAAAAGAGTCTCAGTGCCTTGAAACTGCAAATTAGATCAATAGTATTCAAACACTTAAGAGGATATCCAATTCCAAGTCTTAATACCATAATAAGTAGCATAAGTATGGCAAGTGTGAAGCATCAGTGACTGTTATTACTCAAGTTGTCTGTCTGAAACTTGACATTTACGCAAGTTCAAAGATTATTCGTTATAAATAATTGTCCCTGTTTACTACTTATTTGTTCAGAACTGCATGTTGGTTTCCTAAAGATACTGTTATAGATAGATAGTTGAGAGCTTGTGGAGAGAGATTTTTCCTAAAATTTTTAGAAGACAGTGTTGTGTGAATGAAGGATAATATATGTTGTGATTTAAGCCCAGCCAGCAGCCGCTCGTTTACTACCCCCTGCTTCCTCCTCCCGGCTCCTGGAGGGATGGGGAGGAGAATTGAAAGAATGCAACTCCAATGGGTTGAGATAAGAACAGTCCAGTAGCTAAGATATAACACAAAACCACTACTGCTACCACCAGTAATAATAACAATAATGATAAGGGAATAACAAGGGAAGAGAATACAACCACTCATCACCTGCCTACTGATACCCAGCCCGACTCAAGCAGTGATCTCACCCTTCCGGGTAACTTTATACAGTGGGCATGACATGCTGTGATATGTGGGTGTAAAATGTTGCAAAAGTTGAAAATGTGTTATCAAGGGAAGAAAACAAAAAGAGAAAGGAGGTGACTTCTGAACAAACTAATTAATAAGAAACACAGAAAACTAAGATCTTAATAGATGTGTACATAGAATTGTTCCTAGAATAGAGGACATACAGAAGAATAATTGAGCCCAACAGCTCAATGTAGAATCTTCTACATTCATTTGTTCATTAATCTGAGTATGTAACACCTGAAGATCACAGTTTTGATTAAAATAAAAAAATAAAATATTATATACATTGAAGCATAACTAATATTTTCAAGGTGCTCAGAAAAAAAACCAGTGCTCTCAACTTACTGAAACACTGATCTGAGAAGCTGACAATCTAGAAAAATATTCTTTTATCTACAGAAGCATATATTTTTGTAGTATTTCCCATCTGTTTGTGTTTGTTTTGGTTTTGGGTTTTGGTTTGTTGCTTTTATGTTGGTTTTTTTCTGTTTGTTTTTTTTTTTAAATAAATTCTTGGGAATTTCACTCAAGCCCAATTAGAAATACCTGTACATTTTCTGATAGTTTCATGGAAAAAATTTTATTGTCTTCATCAATATAGCTTTACTTTCAATGAATTTCCACAGAAGTACTGGAGAACAAAATATCACATTGTCTTTGAGGTAATAAACTAGCAAAAAAAAAAGTGTATTCATGATCTTGTCTGAAAAATAATACAAAAATTAAGTTTTCAAATAGTCTTCTGTGACTCAAGCTTTTCATTTAAAAAACTCCGTTTGCATTTTTAATGGTGTGCAGGTTTTCATAAGACTTTCAAGATAGATATTAGCACCAAATAGAGAAAAAAAAATAATTCCGTTTCCTACACACTTTTTTGCTGGTCCAGTGGTTGGAAATAAATGACTAATTTGCATAGAAAAAGGATGCAGAAAGCATTCACCCATAAAAGAATGTTGCTGAAAATATATGAAACTATAACCATTCAATTTGAGTCTACATGGTATGCTGCCCAGCCATTTAATACCTCCCTGTTTTTCTGAAGACTCTTTTTCTTCACATTGCAGATGAAGTACATAAACATATATTTTGTAGCTTAAAATACATAGGCACTTAGAGAAATACTTCAGAAATATCTTCAGCTGAAATACATTTTATTTCATGTTATATTTTGCTTGAGCATTTTGAGATAAATGAATCAAAAAATGGAGACAGGGTCTTGAATGAGGTATTAATCTGTTTCTGCGGAGTATGTAAATTTCTTGTAGGTAGTACAGGGATACCATTAAAAATAAATTACTGTCACAGATCTTTCTATATTATTTAATGTTATGCAAAACTAAAGAAGGATAACTTTGGATAGCAGGGTTTTTTCTCATTTTTTAAGAAAAATGTTTTAGTAGAATAGAATTGGCCTGGAATGAATTTAGAGCACCTGAATTTGGAGTGAGAGGCCATAAGATACTAATAAGAGGAGGAAGGGGTGACATTTTAGGGAAGATTTCAGATTGTGCATACCTGTATGTATGCAGAATGTCAGAACCTGTAGGAAGACTGAAGCTGCCAAAAGCAGGAAACTATGACTATATAATAGAATAAAACCAATATCTATTAAGAGGTTACATATGTCAAAGTAGAATGATACAGACACAGGATCTAGGACAGAAAAAAGAGGAAAAATTCAGACTGGGAGATAGAGCGGTTTGAAAGTGTGCATTAAGCTTGGATAAAGAGAAATGACCCAGCAGGGGAGGAAAAGGAGAGAAACCAAGCCAGCAGGTAGCACATGGGTAAGTGAAATGGGTCAAAGTGGGAGCTGGATATGAAGATTGTTAAAAGGCATAAAAATAACAAGGGCTCACCAGAAAAACAAACAAACAAAAAAAAAAAGCAGCCTGAGATGGAAAAATAAAAATAGTCTACGTAAGTATGGGATACAGTATTAGAAGAGGAGGCAAATATGAAGAAGCATAGCTAAACTAGCTTTAAAGGGATGATTCAAACATGATAGAGCTGAATATGCAGGGAAAAGTTGATTGGCTGAAGAACTTTATTTTATAGAGATACAGATATAACCCAGATTTTACAATGTGAACAGATTTCCCAGTGGTTATTCTTTCAGAAACCATTTCTTGCTGAGCCCCTTAGTATACATTGCCTTATATGTTAATGTTGTGCAGGGGTCTAAATAACCTAGCTTTGCCATAAGTCACCATACAGAAACAAATAGAGTACAATGTAAAATCTGTCCGTTTCCACAAACATGCCTGCAAAGACTCTTTAAGATAATTTTATTTATGAGAGACACAGCTTGTATATACAAGTTGTAGAAGTTTTTTCAAATTCTTTGAAAACAAATATTTTTAAAGGCCTAGAAAGTTAGGAGTTTGATTGCTTGAGATAGAAAAAAATATTATAGAAATAATTCTATCTTTGAGGTAGAAAGCATTCAGGTTTGCTTGTTTCCTGCTTGTTTCCTGTGTCAATTTCTTGCCTAGTTAAAAAAGTACTCTTGAAACCTGACTGCTGTTAATATTTTTTTTATCATGTCAAGTTTAAATGCTTAATAGGTACTAATATAGTTCATTAATCCTAAAATTTCAGGTATTAGTAATATTGGGGTGCATGTGCCAACAAACTATGTTGAGACAATAGAAATGAAATTGATTTTGAGGTCATGCACACAAAATGTTTTTAACATTTAAACTATCTCTGACTTTATCCTTATTTTCTATCTTCCTTCATTTTCTGCTTGTTTGCTTGTTTTTAAATTTCCTCTAATATAATAGATGATCTCTTACATACATTACATATCCTTTTATAATTTGCTACATTAATTTAGTCACAATTCCTTAGTTTCTGATACTTTTGAAACATACAATGGAATTTCTGTCATTGACACTTGGAAAAATGAAAATGTTTCCCCCCCCCAACTCTCACATGCACATATAGTAAGCAATACTAAACATACTGAAAGGAATAGAAATCTTTTAAACTTTTAAATTAATCCTGAATAACTTCTTATATTAGGTTGCGATGCCAAGAAGAAAGGGAGAATATGAAATATATTATGTTCAAAAATAACTTTGGTACAGATGGATGCTACCAAATTAATTGCATTACAAAGTTAAATTAATACTAAGCATAACAAGCTAGCCTTCACTACTTCCCATGGAAAAAAAAAAATCACATAAATATTTGTGCTTCTATCTGAGAAATTTACTTGACATTACTCTGTTACTGCGTACCTTAACCAATTTTAGGAAGCTTGTTCCATTTAAAAAAAAAATAAATCAAACCAGAAACAGTAATAGTCATTATCTCTTCAAAGCTAGGGTAAATTGGGTGAACCATCTGGGGACAGAAAACAAAGTACACCACCACAAAATTTTCAGTATGTTCATTATTCAACGTCAAAAGTGTAACAGGGAAAAAAAAAAAAAAGAAGTTTGAACTAGCAAATGAAATTTGAAAAGCACAGAAAAAAAACAACACCAGATTCAAGAACATCAGAATCAGGAAGCTTGCTAGAAATAGTTGCTGAAGTATGTGAAGGTGCAAAAGGAGTACAAAAGATAATATTGCATGGAAAATAAAACTGCTTTTCTACATTGATACTCAAAGCAAAGGAGGTCTAAAACCAGTCCTTACTGGAAATTAAAATTTCAAATGAAAAACATTGCAAAGCCAAACAACACAATTAGCCAAGACCAGACAGCAATCCCTGCAGATTCTTGAAGTTTAAATGTGAGAAAGCTGACTGTACCCAGTATCGATGTTGCCTTACATCAGATACTGCCAGCAGTTTGGGGGTCCACAATATAAAAAGGATGTAAAACTATCAGAATGCATCAAAAACGGGGCAAGAAAGATTGTGAAGAGACTAGAGAGTATGAGATATGAGGAGTGACTGTGGATACTAGGCTTGTCCAGCTTAGAGGAGACTGAGGGGTGACCTCATTGCTGTCTACAACTTCCTCATAAGCTGAGAGTGCTGTATGAAGGCTTCTATGGTCTTCTGCTGGAGTAGAGATGCAATGTCATTTCACATTCTTTTATTCTCACTTCTTCCTGCTATGATCTTATCTCTGTCATATCTAGAGAACTAGCATATTTTGCCAATGTGCATAGCTCCAGAGAGGACGCCTTCAACACCCGGACAAGGGGAAACACCGCGTGGAGGAGCCTCAGTTCTGAACAGCAAGAGCCACCGAAGGAGCCTCAAGCACTCATCAGCCCTTGCCCAGGAGCCAGCAGCTCTGCTGAGGCGAGGAGGGACTCACAGGGGGCAGTGGCAGGAGGGGTGTCCCTACCCTGAGTGCGAAAAATCCGGCCCCAGGGAGGAACAGGGTGAAGGAATTCTGAGCAGCCCTGTGGAGAAGGACTTGGCAGTGTTGGTCAATGAGAAACAACATGAGCCGGCAATGTGCGCTCGCAGCCCAGAAAGCCAACTGTGTCCTGGGCTGCATCAAAAGGAACATGACCAGCAGGTTGAAGGAGGTGATCTTCCCCCTCTGCTCTCGTGGGACCTCACGTGGAATGTTGTTCTGGTGTCCTCAGCATAAGAAGGGCATGGAACTATTGGAACAGGGCCACGAGGATGACCAGGGGACTGGAGTGCCTCCTGTATAAAGACAGGTTGAGAAAGTTGGGGCTGTTGAGCCTGGAGAAGAGAAGGCTGAATGGAGACCTCATAGCAGCCTTCCAGTATCTGAAGGGGGCTATAGGGATGTTGGAGATGGACTTTTAGTTAGGGACTGCAGCGAAAGGACAAGGGTTAATGCATTCAGATGAAAACTGGGGAAGTTCAGGTTAGATATAAGGAAGTTCTTTACTGTGGAGGTCATGAGGCATTAGAACAGGTTGCCCAATAAGTGATAAGTGCTTCATCCTTGCCAGTGTTCAAGGCCAGGTTGGACGGAGTCCCGGGTGACATAGTCTAGTGTGAGGTGTTCCTGCCCATGGCAGAGGGGTTGGAACTAGGTGATTTTAAGGTTTTTTCCAGCCCTAACTGTTCTAGGAACTATGAGTTCAGATTGTGGGTCCAGATTTTAATTTTAATGTTAAGTGATTTCGTTTGATTTCGTTGCCCTCATTTATGATTAGAATTACAGAAATTTTCAGGTATTAAATTAATAGTTTCTTGTGTCAATGATTATTTTGCAGTTTCTCACTAAGGTTTATAAAAGCATGAGGAAGCATACAGTTTGCGTTTGCTAATACAAACAAGTAGCATCTGTATCCTGGTAGCTCAAATACAGAAACATCCTGGAAAAAGTTACTTAGTCAGTTACATCTACCATGTAGAAATCAAGATAGAAAATCAGAAATTTTTCTGAGTCCTTGCAACATGTTTTCAGTGCAGGGTTGTCTTGCTTGTTCTCTGCTTTCCATCAGTACTGGTTCTGGGAAGTAACCATTGCTGGTCAACTTGGTAGAACACATCAATCAGAAGTAGAGACAAAGTGTGCTGGCACAGAGAGAGGTGCAATCCTTGATGCAGCGACATCTTGCTAAAGCCAGATAAACAATGAAGAAACCTTGTTTTATAAAGCAGATTTGGAAAATGTTAATCTTTTTTGTCTTTGCTCCCCCCCCCCCCCTTTTTTTTCCTTTTTTTTTTTCCTGTTGAGGGCACACAGAATTTGTCTTGTAAAGTAAGTACATTTTCTTCTACATCTGAGGCTTAATTTCTGTAACTGTTGATCAGCTCAGATATGGGTAGGCGAAGAATTAACCATAAAACCTTTCCGGTACTTTGATAGGAGGCATAAGTAGAATGGCCAGATTTTTGTTTTATCAGTAGCTGTGTGGTACAGGAAATGTCAAGATGACAGTGCTTTACATTTCTTAAAACAAGAGGTACTGTGTCATGTCTGGCATAACTATGGATTACTTTTACTCCTGGGTGAATACAGGTGCACAGTCTTGACTCTGAGCAGACATGGTTTTGCATGACAATTATAGTGTGACAACAAGAAGTGTATATAAAGCTGTTCATACTCAGAAGCCACTGAAAACAGTTTATCACTTAGTTCAGACTAATAACATTTGGTTTCTGCCTACATTTTAATTGACGCAGAGTGAGCTCCCATCTGCCCAGAGTACTGCAGGTGGACAAGAAAGTGCAGTTTTGCTTTTCCCAACAAAGTATCCTGTTTGCCTTGTCAGATGCACACAGCTTCCTTGGAGCTAAATCAATTAGAAGACATTGGTATGGCATTTAAGATTCTCAGCTCAAAATTGTAATCTGAAGAGCTTCACTCTACTGTTTTCCTGGGACAATGATCGACTCACCAGTCCATAGGCTGTTTCAGAAAGGGAATTCTGACTTTAGAGTGCTGGTGGGAGCATTCAACCGAGAGATAACAAATCTGTAATTTTGCCTTTTATTTCCTCTGGCCTAACTGAGCATTCATTATTAAATTACGAATTGGAAAAAAAAATATAGAGAATTTCTGCTTAATCTTTCCAATCTGGTTCTTCTCACAATATCACAAAAAGACACATTAAATCTTAGAATCATAGAATGGTTAGTACTGTTTTCAGCTCTTTCCTGAAATACTGAGATAACTCGTGATCTAGCTTGTTGACATCTGTATCAGCAGCGTAAAAATTTGCATCTCAGCTAATTAGCTAATCTTTTTCAATAGATTCAGTATAACAGGTACCCATGGAAACATTTTTGTTGTGATGCATTTGACTTATTTTAGACAGCTAAATTAGGCAGATTTTTTTTTTCAATGTAATGCTAAACTTAGTACATAAGAACAGATGAAAGGACAATTTTCAGTCAACTGACATTCATGTTCTAAAAATGTCTGTACCAGTGGGTTAATACAGCAAATTTTATTTATCACTATTTTTACTTTGAATCTGCCTATACATAAAAAAATTACAGTACACATTCTATTCACATCTCATACATGTATCAGTGCTGCATAGACAATTATCTTCCTTTTATCTTGGTTTTATCCTGCTGATTTCTGATGAACTGAACACTAAATTTCCGTGTATATCATCGAGCATTTCAGCGTCTTCAGACATTCTAATCAGACCAGTAACACAGGAAATAATTTGTGAATACAACGTAATTTTAGCATAAATTTTTACTATATAGCTAGCAATCTCTTGGTAGCATATCTTCTTTTTGTTTTCTTTGGTTCTGGGATTGACAATTTCTGCTGGTCCTGTTTTATGGATTTTGTTTTCAGTTTATGTTGGGTTTGCATTGTTTGGCTGGTTTGGGGGTTTGTTTTCTGGTTGTTTTTTGGGGTTTTTTTTTGGGAGGGGGCATTTTAAGTAAACTCACTAGCAAAAGCCCATGTTGATTATTTTGGTTCTTAGTGTCATAAAGTATAATTGTTTCCTCTGTCCTCCCAAATTTCCAGCAATCCTAAGAAGCACACTGGTATTTCATTTAGAGATCAATATTTCCTAGTCCACTCTTATTTTCTTCTGGAAATATACATGTCAAAACCATATTGTAATATGTTTCTTTTGATATTGACCCTGAATGTGCCAGTGGATTCTGCAGCCTGTTTCCTTTCCCTTCTGGGAGGTTTAGGCTGCCAGGACTCTTGCCTGATCTGTGGTGTGCACTGATTTAGACTCAGAAGATATCCCTCTTTTGCTTGAAGACAAAGAGAGGTCAAGCTAGCCCTGCTTATTAGCCAGAGCATAAAGCCCATGGCAGACTCAAAAAACACCTGAAATTCTCTTTGTTCATCGTTTATACCTTCAAGATAAAATAGGAGTAAAACAGTTGTGAATTTCTTAATATTTTCAATATCTGAGACAAGATTTCAGTACACTTTAAAACACACAGAATTTCAAATATGAAAGGAGCATTCAATTTAAAATCTGCCTTGTTGATATGAGAAAATAATAAAAGACATACAGGAACAATCTGTACTCTGTCATCAGATGCTCCAATCACAAAACCACGCAGTTGTCTTCAGACAGCCTAAAGTACCTTTCAGCATAATGCAAAAGATAAGAACAGAGAATGCAGTTGGTCCAGTACTGAGCTTAACATGAAGCCTTAATCTTTTGTGCTTAGAGGAAAAATTAAGCTGAGAGTATCAGACAGACATAGAAAATTAAGTTTCTGAGCAGAGCAGTGACAGGGAAAGATCCTGAGTTTTAGTGTAAAGCTTTTTTAAAAATACCCACAAAAAAAGAAAAGCCTACAACAAGCTCCATCCCTGGCAGTGTTCAAGGCCGGGTTGGACAGAGCCTTGGGTGGTGTGGTTTAGTTGGAGGTGTCCCTGCCCATGGCAGTGGGGTTGGAACTAGATGATCTTAAGGTCCTTTCCAACCCTAACTATTCTATGATTCTAATAACAACAAAAAACACTCTTCCTCACCCCCTCACACCCACCCACCCCCCCAAACCACCTTAATTCTTGCATCTCTAGAGGATATTGTCCTGAGTAAGGAGACATGAAGGATGATAACCTCAAAGGGGATTACCTCAAAGGGTAAAGACACTGACATGTATTACCAGAGGACCTGTTTCCTTGCAAGAATTTCCTGCCTTTGTCACTGAACTTCTTCAAAACAAAGTTTCAGTTTTTCAAGAGCTATACCCATAGCTCTGCTTGAAAAGGTCATTTGCATTATTGCAGACTGCATGGCTCGGAGAAGACACATTAAAGATCACTATTTATTATAAAAGATCGGTCTCATAGGAAATGAATGACCATTATATAATACTTTAAGTAGAATTCAGTGCAACTCCAAAAGAGAGTCAGACGCAATCCTGATACAGAGCTGTCACTGTGTCATCTAGTACAGAAAAAAGTATGTTACAACAGCCACTGCAAACAACTGAGATTCCTCCCCCCATTTCCTCTGTTAAATCTATGTCTACTACAGCATTAAATATATTATCTAGTTTAAAAAGAGAAAACCAGGGAAAGATTAATTGGAGAGTATATTAAATGTCACAATGCTGACACAAAGCTGTGATGTCTTAAAAAAAAATCAGGAAAACACCATTATAATTAACTATAAATGACTACATGGAGAACAGTAAAAAAGACTTGTGCCGCGCATTAGTTTCAGAGACCCGTGCAGTGTAGTGGTTTATCAAAGAACATTGTTCTTACAGAAATATTAAAGGACAAGGGAATTATATCTACTCCAGAAAAAAAGACTAATTATTGGCTACTTGTTTTTAAATAATTTGCAAAACATTTTGCCATTCATATAGTTATAAATGGAGACCTCACTTGCTTAACATGCTTATAAAAAAATAAAAAAACCAACCCACACCAAACAAACCTATCTATACAACAATAGCACTGAATTTTACAACTGTATATCAGAAAAATAATAAATATAATAAAAATCTTTTAATTTTCTCTGTAGAAGATAGTATTAAACTTTCTTGATATTCCTTAGATTTTTTTCCCCTCTTGCTGAAATATCACAAGCAGGCAGACAAATACTTACACTCATCTTCCCTTACATATCTTTTACAGTTGTGATAAATTAAATTTACGCATAACTAGATCTAACAACATCTTATATTCAGTTTTGCATGCAAACGTAGGCACAGAGTAGGAACCTAGACATGACAAAAACAGGCATTTCTGCATTCTTGAATATAGATTCATAGAATCATAGAAAGTTAGGGTTGGAAAGGACCTTAATATCACCTAGTTCTAACCCCCCTGCCATGGGCAGGGACACCTCACACTAAACCATGTCACCCAAGGCTCTGTCCAACCTGGCCTTGAACACCGTTCAGCGATGGAGCATTCATAACTTCCCTGGGCAACCCATTCCTGTGCCTCATCACCCTCACAGTAAAGAATTTCTTCCTCATATCCAATCTAAACTTCCCCTGTTTAAGTTTGAACCCATTACCCCTTGTCCTATCACTACAGTCCATCATGAAGAGTCACCTCCTCAGCATCCCTATAGGCCCCCTTCAGATATTGGAAGGATTCCAGGAGGTCTTCACTCAGCCTTCTCTTCTCCAGGCTCAACAGCCCCAACTTTCTCAGCCTATCTTCATACAGGAGGTGCTCCAGTTCCCTGATCATCCTCATGGCCCTCCTCTGGACTTGTTCCAACAGTTCCATGTCCTTTTTATGTTGAGGACACCAGAACTGCACACAATACTCCAAGTGAGGTCTCACAAGAGCAGAGTAGAGAGGCAGGATCATCTCCTTTGACCTGCTGGCCACACTCCTTTTGGCGCAGCCCAGGATACGGTTGGCTTTCTGGGCTGCAACCACACACTGCTGGCTCATGTTCAGTTTCTCATTGACCAACACTGCCAAGTCCTTCTCTGCAGGGTTGCTCTGAATCTCTTCTCTGCCCAACCTGTAGCTGTGCCTGGGATTGCTCTCACCCAGTTGTAGGACCTTGCACTTCATCAGGTTGGCATCAGCCCACCTCACAAGTGTGTCAATATGCAAATAGAATGAAGGTGTCTGGACAGATAGAAAATGAAACACTTTTATAGGTCTCGCTGAACATTAAAACACTTGCAAAGATCTTGCATAACAATATTGGAGTGGGTTTCTCTTCCAAGCACTGAAAACTAATGGAATATGGGTAATTCACCAACACTTATTTACTGTATCTTCAGCACCTTTAGTCATTTTTTTATAAAGAAAAAAATACCTCCAGGCTAGTATTTTGGCTGATATCTCCACAGTATTCTGTTTTTCTTTTTTTTAATTGTCTTTAAAATTAAAGTAGGTGAACACACAAAAACCTTAAACACCTTTAAAAAGTCTATGTCTTATTGTTTTTTGCTACTGTTCAGCAATTAGAAATAATGAGTGTGACTTCTAGCTTTTTCCAAATGACAGTTGAATATTTCTCAAGCAGCACTGTGACATCCCTAAACGGCCAGTGATCAGTGTTCTGAAAATTAGGCCTACCTGGAAAATGTCATATTAAAAAATTCTACAGAACAATTTTTTTCACTTATAAAATGAGATTGTGTTTATTTTTAGGTAATAAAAAAACCATTGTAGCTTAACTCTTTTGAAAGAAAAAGCTTTTATGCTAAAAAGAATTGAACACAGAGGCAGACGGAATCATCACTATCTAAAAGTTAGCAGGTGCAAGTGGGTGTATTTTAATGCGCTTTTAAGTTCCAGTATGCAATTTATATGTCTCATGTGTTGGAGAAAGATGTAGTTTTGTTTGTAACTAGTTTCTTCGAAGACAAGTGTGGCTTGAGAGTTCTATGTTTAATTATACAATTTCAATGTGCTGGAACATATGTTCTTCCATTCTTGATTCCTCATTGCTATGTTTTGCTCCAGCTTTGAATTCTCTGATATACTTGCCGTAATTTTTGTGGAGATATTTCAAATATTTTTAATTATGGTTAGTAATATCGGATGGTAATTAAAGTGATTTTTTTTTATTAGTTTACACTCAGAAACACATGGCACTAAAAAAAACCACTCCAATAATGAGCAAACATATAATTTTCCAAATTAATAAAATTCAAAGTATTTGTTAAAAAATCAAAACTACCTTCCTTGACGTTTACAGTTCTCTTAACACAGCCTTTCACTTGCTTAGCACATCTGTTCACTCAGCTTCTATTAGAAAGTTTATTACTAAATCGGGTTAAATACTTGCATTTGTTTCATTTAAAGATTTTTCTTCATTCTTCTTGTTTTCCTTTTATCCTCCAAGAGTGAAATGAATCTTACCTGCAAAATGAACTCCTGAGGAATAGAATCATAGAGTAGTCAGGGTTGGAATGGACCTTAAAATCATCTAACTCCAACCCCCCTGCCATGGGCAGGGACACCTCACACTAAACCATGACACCCAAGGCTCTGTCCAACCTGCCCTTGAACACCGCCAGTGATGAAGCATTCACAGCTTCCCTGGGCAACCCATTCCAGGGCCTCACCACCCTCACAGTAAAGAATTTCTTCCTCATATCCAATGTAAACTTACTCTGTTTAAGTTTGAACCCATTACCCCTTGTGCTATCACTACACTCCGTAACGAAGAGTCCGTCCTCAGCATCCCTATAGGCCCCCTTCAGATACTGGAAGGCTGCTAGTAGGTCTCCACGCAGCCTTCTCTTCTCCAGGCTCAACAGCCCCAACTTTCTCAGCCCATCTTCATACGGGAGGTGCTCCAGTCCCCTGATCATCCTCATGGCACTACTCTGGACTTGTTCCAACAGTTCCATGTCCTTTTTACATTAAGGACCCCAGAACTGTACACAGTACTCCAAGTGATGTCTCACAAGAGCGGAGTAGAGGGCAGGATCACCTCCCTCGACATGCTGGTCACACTTCTCTTGGTGCAGCCCAGGATGCAGTTGGCTTTCTGGTCTGCAAGCACACACTGAAGCCAGCTCATGTTCATTTTTTCATCGGCCAACATCCCCAAGTCCTTCTCTACTGCGATTGAGAGACGGGACATAGCTTGATGCAAGCAACATGTCTGTTTATAAACAGTCTTCATGCACTTCTATATGCTTCTTTTCAACACACTGATTGGAAATTTCAAAACGCGCGCTACTGATACAATGGTTTCTGATTGGCTCCTAACTAATACAAAAAGCCTTCTGGGACTTTTCCACAACCAGTGGGTCTCTGTTGTGCAATCAGGGGATTTCCATCCACCAGGCCTGTAAATCTCCACCCAGCACTGTCCGCTCCCCTGACTCAGACACACCCCTTCTGGTTTCCATAACAACCACCATGGCTTGAGGGTCTGCGGTTTCACATTTCCTTCTTTCTTCTCCCTAGGCCTGTAACCCAGGAGTTCCAGCATATCCCCCTTTATCATTTGAACAGTACTTGGGCTTCTGCCCTTGGGGCCTGGCCCTTAACTTCTCTGCAGGGCTATTCTGAATCTCTTCCCTGCCCAGCCTGTAGCTGTGCCTGGCATCGCTCTGACCCAGGTGCAGGACCTTGCACTTGGCATGGTTAAACTTCATCAGGTTGGCATCAACACACCTCACAAGTGTGTCAATGTCCCTCTGGATGGCATCCCTTCCCTCCAACATATCAACAGCTTGGTGTCATCGGCAAACTTGCTGAAGGTGCACTCAATCCCACTGTCCATGTCACTGACAAAGATGTTGAACAAGACCAGTCCCAACATCAATCCCTGAGGGACACCGCTCGCTACTGGTCTCCAACCGGACATTGAGCCATTGGGCACTACTCTTTGCATGCGGCCATCCAGCCAGTTCTTTATTCACCGTGTGGTCCACCTATCAAATTGATATCTCTCCAGTGTAGACACAAGGATGTCATGTGAGACAGTGCCAAACGCTTTGTCCAAGTCCAGGTAGATGGCATCAACTGCTCTAATCCTGTCCATCAGTTCTGTAGTCCCATCAGAGAAGGCCATCATATTGGTCAGGCAGGATTTCCCTTTAGTGAAGCCATGTTGGCTGTCACCAAGCACCTTGTTGTTTTTCATGTGCCTCAGCATGCCTTCCAGGAGAATTTGCTCCAAGATTTTGACAGGCACAGAGGCAAGGCTGACCTGTCTGTAATTCCCAGGTCTTCCATTTTCCCCTTCTTGAAAATGAGGGTTATATTTCCCTTTTTCCAGTCATCAGGAACTTCACCTGACTGCCATGATTTTTCCCATATGATGGACAGTGGCTTAGCAACTTCTTGTGCCAGCTCCTTCAGGACCCGCAGAAGGATTTCATCAGGTCCCATGGACTTGTGTACATTCAGGTTCCTAAGATGGTCTTGAAGCAGATCCTCTCCTACAGTGAGCGCAGCGTCTTCATTCTCACAGTCCCTGCATCTGCCTTCCAGGACTTGGGTGGTGTGGTCAGAGCATTTGCCAGTGAAGGCAGAGGCAAAGAAGTCATTAAGAACCTCAGCCTTCTCCAAATCCAGTGTAGCCACTTCTCCCGATAGCTTCTGGAGAGGGCCCACATTGTCCCTAGCCTGTCTTTTATTTGCTATGTACCTATAGAATCCCTTCCTGTTATCCTTAACATCCCTAGCCAAGTTAAATTCTAAGTGGGCCTTCACTTTCCAAATGTGGTCCCTAGCTTCCCCGACAACATCCCTGTATTCTTCCGAGATCACCTGTCCTTGCTTCCTCCTTTTATAAGCCCCTTTTTTCCTTTGAGTTTCCTCAGGAGCTCCTTATCCATCCAAGGAGATCTCCTGTCCCTCCTGCAGCACTTCCTTCTAGTAGGGATGTATCGCTCCTGAGCTTGCAGCAGGTGATCCTTGAATATCAACCAGCAGTCTTGGACCCCTCTGCCCTCTAGGGCTATATCCCATGGAACCTTACTGAGTAGGTTCCTGAAGAGGCCAAAGTCTGCTCTCTTGAAGTCCAGGGCAGTGAGCTTGATGCACGCTCTTCTCACTGTCCTGAGGATCTTGAATTCGACTACCTCATGGTCGCTGCAATCAAGACTGCCTTGGAGAGTCACATTTCCACCCAGGCCTTCCCTGTTGGTGAGCACGAGGTCAAGCATGGCACCTCTCCTTGTCGGCTCCTCTATTACTTGCAGGAGGAAGTTGTCTTCCACACAGTCGAGGAGCTTCCTGGATTGCTTGTGCCGGCGTACATGACCTGCTTATTCTTCTGCCATGCATAAGTGAGGACTGTGGCTACTGATATCTCCACTGTACTGAGCTTCTAAAAAAAATTGCGTTCTCCCAAAATCTTAATCAAGGCTTTAGAGCTGTTACCAGTATATTTTCACATGTGTTCAGGGAAGCCATGAATATCCCAGACACAGAAATTATCTTGGGGTCATATTTGGTATCTGCAAATAAGAGGAAATTTGAGGAGGATATATGTTGCCTATCACCATCACAGAAGGGGAGAAGAGACCAACAACTTAAGTAATTTAGCCAGAATGTCCAGCACTTTGGACAAGTTAGGTTACATTATTTTAGAAAAAGAATGTCGTTTATGATTATATGGAGATTTGGTATATATTTTCCACTCTAGTATTTTTTGGATGCACAAAATATTCTAAGTTATTAAATTATCTTAACTCAATTTATATCAGAAAATGCACATTCAGCTTTCTGGTCAGGTTTTCACTAGTGAAGACCATTACCTGCAAACTTTTTAGATGTCCGAGAATGCATAAAGTTCAGAAAAAAGAAAAAGACTAACTCTCGGTCTTTTCCCATGATAGTTTGATTCTATTCTACAGTAAACATTTTTCTCACGGAAAATTTAATCAAAGTCATGATGTTCCTCCACAGAAAATAAATGTCAGAAATCATCTCATTATTTTTACTGTTAATATTTTCTAAAATATCCTGCTTCTAAAAGTCTCCTAAAATAATCTATTGAGTACTATGTCTCTAAGATTTTATTTTACTTAGAAAACCATTTATTGTACCTGAGAAATGTGATTTACATGAGTTGTCATTTCATTGTTTCACCTGTACCACTCAGTAGCAGATACAAACTCTCTTTCCTGTTGGTAATAAAATTCAGAACAAATTATTTGGCATAAAACATAATTTCCAGTTATTTTCTCACTGAACAGAAGGGTCACTTATTTAAGGACATCATTCCATTGCCTTCATTTCAGTAGCTACAAAACAACATCCATTCTGCCTAGTTTTATGGGAATTAATTTAGCTCAATGGTGTCAAGGCTTGGGATTTTTTTTTTACTTTTTTCTTTTTTTTGGTCAATAAACCTTCACTACCACCCCTGCTTTCTTAACTTATGTTAACAGTTGGTTTAAATGGAGTATTTTAGCATTCTGGATTCAGCTTTCCTATTGTTTCTACCTGTTTACAATATGTTTATGCTTCAATTACCTTTTCTAAATTCCATGTGGCTCTAGTGGTAAAAATGGTGTGAGATAGCTGCCATTTTCCACCTCCATTATCAGTTATATTTGGACTTGTCAAGCATATTTTTCCTGTCCCTTATAGCTTCTTGCCTGGCTTTCTGCGACTTTTCATTGTCAATATGTTCGTGTTCAGTATGTAGTCTGTGTATTTTGGGGATAACAGCATACATATAATAATACTAATTAATCCTGTTATTTAAGATTAATAAAAGCGTTCTGAGCCAGCTAGCTCTGAAGTTTTATATGTGTATTGATTTTGTACATTTTCAGCATAACAGGCTGCCAATCATTAACTTTTGCAAATAAATACTATTCAACAGCACACTTCTTCAAAGTTGTAGTACTGTTTAGGACTCGCTTGTTCTAAATTATGCTACAATTGGTTTAATTTTGAGGAAAAAAAATGTTTGTTTTTATTAAAAAAAAAAGCAGGAGCACAAATATAACCTCTCCTCCTCACTTGTCTCAGCTGCGGAGAAGCTGGTCCAACACCACAAAGAGGGTAAGAAAGATCCTACTCTTCAACTATACAGAGCATCTCAGCTATTGATAGTCGGTGTTCTTTTTCTCAAGAGAGTGAATATAGAAGACACACACCAGAGGGTAGCCTGTGGTTTTACCTGCAAGGCCACGGAGAGGACATAAGGACTGAGGTAGAAAACCTACTTAGACCCTAGAGGCATGGGTATGTGAATTGCAAGGAAAAAGCATCACAAATGAGGATCCTTCCAGGAAATCTGCTGCTCCAGTCTCCAGTGGACAGTTTTGCAGACAGAATAGAAGAGCTGATTTTACTCCTGATCCTTTGGAAAGAAATTCTAACCCATTCCTACAAGAAGTAAATGGAGAATCCTATGACCTAGGAACTGGTGCTGCTGATTGGCATGCTGTGACAAAGCTTTGTAAGAGCGGGCCTACAACCCAAAGAAATCTAATTTCTTTAATCAAGATCTTGAGTCCCATCTGTTTTTATCTACACACTATTACTACGGAACTCATTAACAGCTTATGTAGCCTGGCAGCATGACACAATAAAAGAGATACCAGGTTGTGTGTATGTGTGTAACAGCAGCTCTTGAAAGGAGCTTCAGATGACAACACCCAGTTGTTAAAGGGTAGTTGCTTAAAATGCAAGTAGCTTCACCTACCTGTAAGTCATGCATGGCTTCTGAGGTGGGTTGTTTGGTTTTTTGAGAAGACTTGTCCACCCCCAGTATGTCGAAAAATATGAATGTTAGTTGTAACCCTCTTATAGATCTGGGGAAAAATTTACTGCAGTCTTTAGTGTTCATCACAATTAATTAACATTGAAACTGAATAAAACTTAGGATTAATCTGTAAACACTGTCAGGGTATCTAGAAATTATGAAAAATAAGAACTTATTTGTACTTCCTTCAGAGAACAACTGGCATACCTTCAGCATAAATAATGAGAGCGTGTAAGTAATGTGACACTTTTTTTCCCAGTTCAGTTTAAATTAGGCTGTGCAAAACCAGAGATGAGCAGATATTCTTAAAGATAAGACTAGAGTTAATAGAACTGTATTAGCTAGTAGACGAATGCAAGTTCTAAAGAATATGCACCTGGGTTCCATAAAAAAAGGATCTTTAAAGCAATAGTAAATCACAGAAGGAAGGCCAAGGTTTAGAATTATGAAAGATGTTCTTAGTTGGCTCGCAACACTAATTTTTAGCCTCCTGCTGAAAATACTACAGTGATGGTAGGGAAATGTGAGTCATATGAGAAACATTGAAAATTGTGTCTAATATCTTCTACAGCCCATAAAACATACATTAGCATCCTATAATTCCAGAGAACATTTCATGCTACTGACACTTCCTTGTTTTTTCTAACTTTTGATTTATGAAGCAGGACATATTTATGGTTTATTTTTGATAGATACTGTAATTAAGCCAGAATTAATATAAAAGGTACTAATATGGTTTTAAAAGTTTACTGCTTTTTGTGAAGACAGAGAGCTTTCAAAGATTACTTTCATGTTTTCAATGTGGAGTTTTTGTGTGGTTTCTGTTGTTGTTTGGGTGTTTGATTGAGGAGTTTTTTTAGTTCTTTCCATCTTAAAGTATGTTTCCCTGCACTAAAGATCTTCCAGAAATTTTTTTTCCAAACTCAGAGAAATAAGAGCTAAAATGGAATGGTAGCCATAGGAAAGCAAGATTTTGGAAAAAACAAAGGCAGTGTAAACTAATATGAAATAATAAGCAGATTAAGACTGATTTGCTATCAAAATATGTATTTCATTCCTACAACAATTTCAGTCATTATCTGCTAAGAATTATTCATGAATATTAGGCCATTTGGAATTCCACTCTTAGTTTAAGAGCTTATTCTTCTATCCTACCTTTTTCTCTTCCGCTTGTACTTTGTCTTGCTTTCTGAATTCTTTTAAATTCATGATTTCATTTGTATTATTGTTGTAACATAAGGCAATTACATAACTTTATTCAATAATTATCTGTACTATAGTATTATCCTACATATAATAGTAATTATATATTGTTATTACATATAATGTCTTTTATTATTGTAATAACTATATATTATATATAATTTCACTCTGCTATTCATTCAGAGCAGCTTCCATGATAATATAGTCCAAGTAAACTGCCAAAGAACTGTCAGAAGACACAGAAGGTCAGGTGTTTCTACTGCTCCAAAACAGGGCAATATTCAGGTTTTAAACAGTGCAAGTTTGAGACTGCTCTATCTGTCCTTTCATACCCCTAGTCTTTCTCTCTTCTACTGTCTACCATCTCTTCTGCCATAACTTCTTCCACATGATTTCTTCATCATGTCTTCATCTTCCATTGTTCTTGAAAAACAAAACAAAGCATCACCACCAAATACCCCAAAATAACCTGCCTTTGCCAGATTAATCCATTTTCTTTGCGGCACAGCTGTGATAGAACTAAGATGCTTTAACAAGTCTGATGCTACATGGTAGCTAGGTCTTAGAGTGAACGTGCATGACAAGTCTATGTCGGTCATTCCAGCAGAGATGTCACAAATAAGAGGCAACGCTAAAAATAGTATATTCTCCTTATATTTGTACTATTTTCTCCTATCCTTCTGTGCATAATTTTGTTTTCAGGAAAAAATATTTTCATAAAAGACAACAGCAGCAACAGCAATAGCAACAGAAACTTCTTGCTGGAAGAATCACGGAACAGACTGTCACGTCTCTTTCTTCAAAGAAAGAAGAAATAATAGAAATAGAATAATAGAATAATAGAAATAACAGATCTTCCTTTACTGCTGTATACTCCAACACTGTTAGCTATTCCCATGCACTATTCTAAGAAAGGCAGATAAGAATTTTTAAAAAAAATTTCTCACTCCACAGCAAAAAACGGGGTCTTGAGTTTTGTTTTACTGTTTAATATAGCAAAAGTAACTTGCTTTTACTTTTAATCTGTGTCCTTTATTCCATAATGCTGAAAATGCTGGTGGTGATTCTATGGAAATACATTTTCAAGACTATGTTCAAGATACCTATAATAGGAGAGGTAGAAATTTCCTTGTACTACAAAACCAAAATCAGGCAAAAAATACCAGTCAATCATAGAGAAAAATGGACTTATGGATAAAGATATCAAAGGCAATAAAATCTCAAACTAAACAAACAAATTCACTGCTTGTTTATCTTTCGTAATAAGCACCATATGAAGTAACTTAGGTGAATCTGTAACTTTAATATCCCTTAAAGAGTCAGACAGTTTAATTGGAAAATGTGATATATGTGTCAGGAGCAAAATTTTCTGTCAAAGTAATGACATTCACTAGAAACTAGGAGCTGTGCAGCACCAGAATTATTGGAGTCTGAAATTCTGAGTGGTGGGAGTTGGGCATTTTGAGTAAATGAACCATCATTATATGAATCAAGCAAAATTTAAGACATTGGACCACTCAAAAAGCTGGTGACTATGAACAGTATGAATGAAACTTCCCAGATAGCTTGAATACTTAGCTAGCAACTCACAGTACATACATAGTACCTGCAGGAACCAACTGCAATGAGTTCTAGTTCTCAAAATGAGTTGAGCACTTTGTGAGTGGAAGTGGATCTATGGAGTGAAACAGCTAGTGCTAACAGCCTGACACTCATACCTGAAACATTTCATTATTTTTTTTAATTTTGGATTAATCCAGCCTCATGGAGTGTCTGCCCATTTGTGGTTAGAATTGATTAGCAGCACACTATCAGTGTACATAAAAGCAATCCTGTTCTTAGACAGCTTCAGCAATTCCATTGAATTTAGCTAGCTCCTACTACTGACTGACATAACTGGTATAATACAGATTACACAGTCATCTTCCCTACATTAATATGAGCAATGCCTTTTTTTAATCCAGACTTGTGTCTATGATCATGATATCACATCACAGGTTTTTTCGAGATCTTGTTTAACAAAGTGTTCTGATCTAGGTTTTATTTAAGGATTTTGTGTCGGTTCCAGTTAAGTTGTCAAACACCATCCATTCACTTGTACACATATCTGTCTTTTTAAAAATACTTTCTTAACAGTGGTTCTGTTAACAGTATCACGGCAGGCAACGCCGTCATCAGTTGATTTGAATAACTGAATAGTCCAGGGAATTTATGTTATTACAAGAGTGTTAGTGTTTATTTGTTCCTTTACTTTTAATGGTCGTAGTGTTTTGATGTACGTGAAATGTTGACACACCTTTAAATGTGCTGCTACATGATGTGGAAAATGCTGCTTAACATATGATGCAGTTTTGATAATAGCCTGTTGTCATCAGAGAAATGGTAACATGCTGCTTTGTATAGAGAAATAAACAGATGTGCTCTTACATTTTAGGGGGGAAAAATAAAATCTCAGGCAAATCTATTTTCCAGAAGTAATATTGCACTTCTCAAAATTATGTGTGGAATGCATTGGAGAAAACTTCTAACTCTTTTTGAGGGAAACAATAACTATTTCCTTACAGAGTAAAGTGCATTATGTAGCAAAGTGTATCGTGTATAATACAACAAGAAATTTCAAATAGAATTCAAAATAATGCAGTGTTTATACTCAAATTAAACTCATCCCTCTTAAAAGTAATAGGGTTACCTTTCTCAAGTGAAGTGTAGCTGTAAGTACTCACATAAAGGCATTATATTTTATTTATATATTTTCCCCAGAAAAAAGACATTGTCAAAGGTTTCATGTGGAATGTCTTCTTTTACTTATTAAAGAAAAAAAAAAAAAAAAATCTCTCTCTAATTCACCATGCCACAAAAAAAAATATTCAGTCTAGGTTCACAAAACTATTGGAAGAAAACATCTCATTTATAATTTCATGATTACAGTATGATTTGAGGAGGAAGGAAAGCCAGATTCTGTTCTAACCTCTACTCGTTTCCTATTCTATCAATCTGAGTGCTTTCAAAACCACTTGATTAAGGTGCAGCTAGAATATTTGGATTCAGTACTTGTAAAACAGATTTTTTTCTTTTTTTTCTTTTTTTTTTCCAAAGCAGTGGCCAAGACATTAGACTAAAGGACAATTTTTGTTTGGTTTTTTTTTTCTACCTGACTATTCATGCCTTCGTACAAAGACAAAGTGTGTTTATGGCAGGTAGAATGGAAAGCTTATTTTAGGTTTAATTTTCCACTGGATAGAAGAAAATGTTCTAAATCATTATCTCACTAGATTCAGGTAAGGTTTTGATCTTGAATCTCCTATCTTTTGTTTAGGTATCATTAAAGTAGCTGTAGCTTTTTTTTTTACTTTCTCTCTTTCCATATTTTGACTTTCTTTAAGCTTTAGAAGCAGAGATCCTCATTTCTATCTTGCTGAAGACTTGGGTGGAAAATATGGCATTCATTCAAGCGCAGAAGGGGGATTGTCATTACTTTCTTTATATGTGTGTCAGGGACAACAGATAATGCTGTTTCAGTGGTGAAACACAGAAAGATAGAAAAGTACTGTTTGTCTGCTTTTGCTCCTCCCTGAAGAGTCCTTCTTTGGCTGCTCCAGGGAAAGTCTAGCTTTGGTTCCTATCTGGAAAGTTCCGCTTTAGAACTCCCCGGAAAAGTCTTGACCCTTGGAGACCTTTCTAGATATTGCTGTCCGCTTCTTCTGATGTAGGCTGGCCCCCTGAGCCAGAATGAGTGTGCATTTTTGTCAGTATAAAAGCCTGAGCCTTAGGAGATGCAGAGGAGGCAGAACCTCATACCGTCCAGGTCAATGTTGCCTCCGCAGGGATGCCCGCTAAGGCACTAAGCCTGCCAGCTTGCACTGTGATGATGATTCTTGGACCTGGTTTCCTGGTCTCTTCACAGGGTCCTCGGAGTTGGTAAGATAACCAAACATCAAAAGTATCCTTTACTGTATCCCTTACTATCTCTATATTTTCCTATATTAATAAACTAGTTGAGAGTTCTCTATTTGTCTCTCATTTTCTCTCACCTGGAATCCTCAGACTCTGGAACAATATGTTCACGTAAAAAAAAAAACCTGCTTTGCAGTCAGGCTTTCCGATTTCTCAGTCAAAATTCACTATTACATTAACACATAGGAAAGAACTTTGTGCAGTATATTTTTTATTCTGTTTTATATAGTGCTGTTTGGGTTTTTTTTCATTGTAGAAGAGGTAAAATGCCAGTGGATCAAAACAACAAATCAGGCAACTTTCCAATATGATATGCTTTTCAACATAAGGCTGTTAGATTCTTAGACTTCAGAGGTGAGATCAGACATTATTGTAACTTTTTTCAGGCCTAAGAAGATCGCTACCTGTGTGGGATGAAACAATAGGATATTTTCATTTCTATGTCCTGATCCTTGATTACTATGATGTTAATCAAAATCCTTATAATATTCAACTGTATTAAACTTGCTCAGGAATACAGTGTTTTGTAACGAGGCATGAAAAATACAAAGGAGAAGGCACTATTTTGGAGATAGCAGGATGCGCCACACACTATGCTTCCTTAATTATTTTAGCAGGAGCAAAGGGCAATCTCCCAAGTGACATTTAACATTTGGGATAAATTATTTTCATATGCATGCATTAGCTTCGAGGGAATTGGTCATGTCTTAAGTACAGAGAGCTTTTAAAATCCAAATTCTGTCTTTACCCCTAAAATACCTTTTTGTTTCTTTTCTTGTTCAAGCTTCAGATTACATTTTGAATTCATTATGTTAACATATGCTATCGTTTCCCATCATGTACTTGTCACCCTTTTCCTGATTTCCTTGTTTGGGGTCTTCTCAGACATACCAGTGTTTACTGGTTTCTTCCAGACTCTTTGTGAGTCTTTCTTGATTTTGTTACAGGCATGGTACACCACTTCATCTTTCAGCAAATGCTATGCTGTATCTCTAGACTTTACTGCCTACATCTAAAGGCAGATGAGAGCAGAAGCATCACTAATCAGACTGTTTCATACAATGCAGGTATGGGAAGCCCACTAACCTACTGGTGGTGTGCACAGGCAAGATAGAATTTGTCAATGACATCTCCCCAAAGTTATCTAAGAGCTGCCTGGTAACAGAATTAGAGAGAGAGATGACACACAACCAAAAGAAGGCAGAAGACCGGAGCTTGCTTCCCATAATGTTGTCAAGAAATTATTTGTGGGGAGTGATGGGCAGAAAATTTGAAGTGAATAATTCACTTCTGAATTCACTCTTCAGGTTTTGTCTTAGCGCTTGCAGGTTTTTTTGTTAAGACTTAAAGTTACTAGTTGCCAAATTTTTAGTGATTATTCAGTTTATTCTCAATGTATTGTACCATGTTTCACTGTACTAATTTGAGATGTGATTTGTTCTATACTAGTTGTGATCATTTGTCACTGTTAATTATAGGTGCTCAGAATATGAACAAACTAAAAAAGCCATGAGATTTAAAACTCTTCTCGTCACAGAGATTTAAGAAAAAATATATTTAGGCACACTACAGGAATGTTAAAGATTTTCTTCTCATGAAAAACATTATGATCACTATACAGTAACTAGAACACCGCATGATTTATTGGTTAGGTAAATTATAGACCTGTATTTATTTACAACTGGAATACATCTATTTGTGATATCAGATACAGGGATGTTGTCTGGGAATCTAGGGACCAGGTTAGGAAAGCTAAGGCCCACTTAGAATTAAACTTGGTTAGGGATGTGAAACGTAAAAGGAAGGGATTCTATAGGTACATAGCAAATAAAAGACAGGCTAGGGACAATGTGGGCCCTCTCCAGAAGCTATCGGAAGAACTGGCTACCCTGGATTTGGAGAAGGCAGAGGTTCTTAATGACTTCTGTGCCTCTGCCTTCATCGGCAAATGCTTTGACCATACCACCAAGTCTTGAACAGCAGATGCAGGGACTGTGAGAATGAAGACGCTGGGCCCACTGTAGAAGAGGATCGGGTTCGAAACCATCTTAGGAACCTGAACATACACAAATCCATGGGACCTGATGAAATCCATCTGCGGGTCCTGAAGGAGATGACAAATGAAGTTGCTAAGCCACTGTCCATCATATTGAAAAAACATGGCAGTCAGGTGAAGTTCCTGATGACTGGAAAAAGGGAAATATAACCCCCATTTTCAAGAAGGGGAAAATGGAAGACCTGGGAATTACAGACAGGTCAGCCTTGCCTCTGTGCCTGTGAAAATCTTGGAGCAAATTCTCCTGGAAGGCATGCTGAGGCACATGAAAAACAACAAGGTGCTTGGTGACAGCCAACATGGCTTCACTAAGGGGAAATCCTGCCTGACCAATCTGGTGGCCTTCTCTGATGGGACTACAGAACTGATGGACAGGATTAAAGCAGCTGATGCCATCTACCTGGACTTGGGCAAAGCGTTTGGCACTGTCACACACGTCGTCCTTGTCTCTAAGCTGGAGAGACATCAATTTGATAGGTGGACCACCTGGTGGATAAAGAACTGGCTGGATGGCTGCGCACAAAGAGTAGTCCTCAGTGGCTCAATGTCTGGTTGGAGACCAGTAACAAGCAGTGTCCCCCAGGGATCGGTGTTGGGACCGGTCTTGTTCAACATCAACATGGACAGTGGGATTGAGTGCACCTTCAGCAAGATTGCCGATGACACCAAGCTGTGTGGTTTGGTTGATACGTTGGAGGGAAGGGATGCCATCCAGAGGGACCTTGACACGCTTGTGAGGTGTGTTGATGCCAATCTGAGGAAGTTTAACCATGCCAAGTGCAAGGTCCCACAGCTTCGTGGGAGCAATCCCAGGCACAGCTACAGGTTGGGCAGGGAAGAGATTGAGAGCAGTCCTGCGGAGAAGGACTTGGGGGTGTTGGTCGATGAAAAAATGAACATGAGTGAGCAGTGTGTCCTTGCAGTCCAGAAAGCCAAATGTATCCTGGGCTGCATCAAAAGGAGTGTGGCCAGCAGGTCAAAGGAGATGATCCTGCCCCTCTACTCTGCTCTTGTGAGACATCACTTGGAGTATTGTGTGCAGTTCTGGTGTCCTCCACATAAAAAGGACATGGAACTGTTGGAACAAATCCAGAGGAGGGCCACAAGGATGACGAGGGGACTGAAGCACCTCCCGTATGAAGACAGGCTGGGAAAGTTGGGTCTGTTGAGCCTGGAGAAGAGAAGGCTGCATGGAGTCCTCCTAGCAGCCTTCCAATATCTGAAGGGGGCCTATAGGGATGCTGGGGAGGGACTCTTCATGAGGGACTGTAGTGATAGGACAAGGGGTAATAGGTTCAAACTTAAACAGTGGAAGTTTTGATTGTATATGAGGAAGAAGTTCTTTGCTATGAGGGTGGCGAGACCCTGGAATGGGTTGCCCAGGGAAGTTGTGAATGCTCCATTGCTGGCGGTGCTCAAGAGTGGGTTGGACAGAGCCTTGGTTGGCATGGTTTAGTGTGAGGTGTCCCTGGCCATGGCAGGGGTGTTGGAACTAGATGATTTTAAGTTCCTTTCCAACCCTAACAATTCTATGATTCTATATATTGCCTAGGATTCTTATCAGCTAAGTTTAGCCTTCTGAAAAAGCTAAGCAAATATCCTTCGCTACTCATACAAACTATCTTTATCATGAATAGAGAGAAAAAATGGATGATTTATCCCAAAGATTTTAGACATCTATCTTCCTACAAAATCAACTATTCTCTGAAAACTGCAATCTATTTCCATTTAAGGAAGTCTAAAGAAAAGCTGGCATTTAAAGACAGTAGTTGAACTCCTGTTCAGCTCTTTAATTATGCTTCAGGTGACCCATTTCTTACAGAGCAGAGCATCAGTCTGTATAAAATTAATTGTTTATGAATACTTCAGAAGATTTTCATCAATGTTTTGGCAGTTCTAACTTTAAACCTATCAGAGATTTCACACATCAAAGGTCCTTGGATTTGCTGAAAGACAAGGAGTGCTGGAGAAGAAGTGTTAGAAATAGAGACGGTCTGTTCTGAAAAGAATGTGATGGCTCAGGCACTGTAGATAATCTACATTAAGGTCAGATTTATTTTACCATTCCAAACTAAAATGATTCTGGAAAAGATATACCTCTTTTTGCAAGCTTTATTCTTTTCAGTTTTTTTTATGTTGATTTGGGTTTAAAATTTATTGCAAACTGAAACAAAGGAGTTAATGTTTTTATCTATTTAATAGAATAGCTACTGAATGTAATCTTATTAGGTAATTAACAGTTACTTAGTCATACACTTAAGTCCAAAGACAGCATTGGAAAATCAAAACAGGATATTCAGGAGTGATATGAAGCCTCAAGAACTTGCAAAAGGCTTTCTAAGAGCTGACCACCAATAAAGTTTTCTTTAGTTGTTTGCTTGCTGGCAGACTGCATGTGGAAATAGAGTTCTGTGGTACTCCGATAAAGTCTAGAGCAATGTAAGCAGTTTGGAACGAATTGCACATAGACCAAAGATCAGACAGATATATAGAGCAAGAAATCCATGGGGTTTTCTCTCCTTTTCTTCTTTTTTCTTTGAAAGAATATTTGAGCAGTTTGTGCTGAACAATGTTTATTCTCATATTTTAAAATAAATGTGTAAGCAACAAAGTAAAATTTAAATAGCGAACAAATTATAATTGGCTTTTAAATTTAGTAAATGCACACGCATAATATATAACTATCAAAACCAATGTTTCCAAATTACCCAGGAGTCCAGAATAGACTGTTTACTTAATTTACTTTTAATCACTTTATTTTGTATTTTCTCAGCTATTTATGCAAATGACATACACAATGTCACCTCTGGCATAGATGTAGGTAAAAGAAAAAAAAATATTAATTGATCTTTAGGCAGAATTGATTCCCCCAAAGCAGTAGGCTTTAATTTGAGTCCATGCAGAGACACAAGATGAAACTATGCATGAGTTCTCATCAATCCTGAGAATGTTTTCACATGCATATGGAAATCAAAAAAAGCAAGTTGAATTCATTTGACTGTGGTTACAGAATTCTGAAACAAATGGAGAACCAGGTGCTAGATTAAAGAAAAAATAGAGGTATGCTAAGTATATTTAAAGAAGAAAAGTCTACAATTATGGGAAAAAACCCTCAACAAACTCTTAAAAATGTTATAGTTTGAACAAATAAATAAACTTCTTGCCAACATGCAGCATGTCCAAAGTATCAGAAAAGCAAGAATCTAGTTGGTAATTTTCAAAATAACTACCTGACCACAGAAAAAGTAGTTTATATATATATCTAAATAATTGTAGAAACTTGGTGTCTTTTCCTAAGGAAAACCTGTGTTATTTCATTTAGTATAAAAAGAAAAATGTAACACCTTTTTCTGTCTTTCCCTTTCTTGCTTCAGTTAGGAATGAAACTGTTTCCTCATCAGTTTGCCCAGAACAGAGCCTAATTTATCTTGAACTTTGCTATGAAATATCCACACTTTAAAATTTTTCTGTTGAATATGTGTAGGAAAGAGACTGTTTAAATCAAGACGACTCACTGGATCCTTCGTTCTCCTTGTTAAAAAATGTATTCTGATGAAGAATACAGTGATCAATTACTTTTCTTACCATGATATACATATAACTAAAAAAATCCCATTATTCATAGAAACCCCCATTCAGATCACATTCTTATTTTGGGCACACTTTGACATGTGTTAAGTTAGAATGAAATTATATCATGGCTTTAATGCAAACCATTAATTATCTCAAGAATAATGACTTAATTACAGCTCTGAATGTATTTAGTTTTTTCCAAGATTTTTTTCTTTTAAGAAATGTTTTAATCCCTGATTATAAATTGCTATTAACATATTTATTTCAGCTGAACATAGCCTCACAGAGCGTAGTAACAGGGAGCTAACTGAAATCATGCAGAATAATATGTATTAAAATGTGATTAAATGCTTCAGATGAACCAAGGTTAGTACTGTCTGTTTCCATCACTGACAGGATTTTAAAGTCAAATAAGCAGGCAAAACCTGCTTAAATGTTTATAATGACATTTAACTGCTTTCATACATATTTTAGTTGAAGTGAAATATTATGAAAAAATGAAGAACTTTTCCAAAACAAATGTTGGACAACCTGCACTTTGGCAAGATTTAATGTTTCACTATTAAGAAAAAGAAATACTTTAGTAAACTAATGATTACTTAACATAGCTTTGAGATTATCAGCTGGACTTACAGTGACATTTACTAAGAAATATGTCACAAATAAGAAAATTATACACAGTGTTGGTCAGAGAAACTCTGCTGATAGGGTCCTTGGGGTTACAGCAGACAAAAAAAAAAATTTAACCTTAGTCTGAGCAGCCTGGAATTGCAACAAAGAAGACAGTGTGGCATAGGTGATTGACAGCTTGCAAAAATCTCTGTCAGTTTGCTTAACGTAACAAAATCATAATCTATGTAACACATTCAGCAGCATTTGAAACACATCATGGCACCAGACTAAAACAAGCTTAATTGGCATCAAGTGCTGAAATAATTGTGATCTGTAAAGGAACAAAGAGATTAATCTGAATTATGTTCTATACCTATAAATGCGTGTAGATCTGTGTGCGCTTCTGTGTGTGTATGACTGTGCATTTGTTCGTTAATATGTTTGTGTCAGAAGGAAGTATGACAGGTCAAACATCACAAACTCATCTGTGGACTGCCCTGTGCATTGGGTCTTTAACTTGTCTATAGGAAAGGAGAGACTTTGATTTGGACAGACTGCTTAGCTGCATAAAAATTAATTGGTTTTAACTGCAATATGATAGCCCCGCTCCCCGGGGGAGATCGAGGGGGGTGAGTGGGACGGGGAGAAGAGGATTTTCAGAGATCTCATCATGCTTGTTGACTTCATTGATTTCAAGATGAACTTCTACAGTGAGTTCTTGGAGTTGTAAGAATGGATGTTGGGGTTGTAAAAATGGAAGGCTTCAGGAAGGCGTTATTGAGGTTTTTTTAGTACTTAAGAAGGGCTCATAAGAAAGATGCGGAGAGACATTTTACCAAAGCCTGTACTGACAGGACAAGATTTGAAACTAAAAGAGGTAGATTTAAATTAAGCATAAGAAGTACATTCTTTACTACAAGGGCAGTGAGACATTGGAACAAGTTGCCTAAGAAGCCATGGATGCCCCACCCCTGAAAGTGTTGAAGGTGAGGTTAGATACAGTTTTGAACAACCTGATTTAGTGAAAGATATTTCTGACCATGGCAGAGAGTTGGACTAGGTGATCTTTGATGGTTATTTCCAATCCAAACTATTCTATGAATTTGTCATTTTAACTTAATAATTTCCTACATCATAGTAGGTATTACCATTTTCTACATCTTTTTCCAAAAGCAAGCATATTGCATAACCCACTGTTCAGGGTAATACTTGCAATCTCACATGTCATTTTTCAAAGAACAGGTGTTCCATGGCTTGTGTACAGTTTTTGCACCTGCGTTGTTAGAATAGCCTGTACCATATACTCTCTTACCTTATTCAGATAGAATGCAAATATTCCCAAGCCAGGTGGTTTATGCATTTCTCAGTATCAGTGATCATTTTCAATCCCCTGCTAAACATATTTACCATGAATGTGATGATTCTGATTAAAAACTTTTTTTTTAATTCCATTATTTAGTTTCTAATATGGTGTATTTACACACCAAGTGATGCTTTCAGTCTTCAGTTTAACAGGTGTATTCTATATTAATGCTTCTTTGCTGACAGCTGCAGCAAGCCTGGCAAACAGTTACAGAGCACATTTAATGAAAATAATTATCAAGATTTGTAGACATGCAGTATCTGGTGGGGCAGCAGCATGAATGTTTGTTCTGGACTCCCTGGCATATGTAAGATCTGCTACTTCCAAACTGTTATGAGCGCTTGAAAAAAACATCATTTTATATGTACTCAATAAATATTTTCATTTAGTTTTCCTAATTTTTTGTACACATCTGCACTGACTCTGCCTTGTACCATCTTACAAGTTCATGCATCTCTCAGACTGACTTTTTTCTCTAGGGTTTCAAGAACAATAGAGAACTTTTTCTCGAAATATTTATTTTAGCCTGAAATATGGTTTAGAAATAAGTACAATGAGTCACAGAACTATACCTCTTTGTGCACCCAAGAGACATGCTACTCTGGCAATTGTTCAAGGTTGTATAGTAAATGAGGTTACATTTTACAGTCACTCTCATCTTTGCCTACTTATTGCTGTAGAAATTAGAAAGTCAATAATGAATGAGGCAGAGGATTATGGGAATAGAAAAGCTGTCATGGCAACACTGGAAATTCAAACGGGCATGACTTGCATAAAGAATCATCGACACAAAAGTTCTCACAGAACTTCTTGCTTACGGGCTGTCAAGCTGACCTGTACATGTCAACCAAATCTGAATCACTCCAGTACTGTCAGTCTGCTTCTTCTACATGTTCATACTATCTCTTTATATTCACTTTAATATGTCATATTAATGGTACACATTGCTATATTGCTCACTGCTCTATACAACAGTGACTGCAAATTTTAGGTGTCAAACAGGATGAGCTTGTCCAGAAACAGGTTAGCTTTTTTGCATAAAGTATACATTAATAGATGTGCCGCTGAAAGCAATTTATTACATGTGACTGGTAAAGCTGACTTGATCAGCTTGAAACCTCTCTCTCTCAAAAAAAAACCCAAAACAAAAAAAAAACAAAAACAAACAAACCCAAAAAAACCACCAAAACCAAAAAAAGAAAGAAAAACTAAACAACAAACACCCCCCCCCAAATGACATACTAAACATTGTTTTATTACAATAGAAAATGTCAAGCAACACTTCTACTTAATGTTAACTAAAATTGCAATGAATTCCACCTATAATGTCAACATTGGTAATATTTGGTAATTTCATGCTACAGAGGTGGTTTATTATTTACAGAAAATGTTCATTTTTCACCTTTAACATTGAAGATCTTTAGTGTTGCAGAACCTGGGAAAACATTTTACAGCCTTGGGTTTGCAAGTTTGAGAAATTTATATCCATTCTCTAGCTTTTATATGCCACAGTTCCTGACTTCTAGAATTCTGTGTTTTTCAAGAAAAATGCTTCAAGCCTGGTTCTTTTGGCTTGTATTTACTAGCTATCTTATATAGACACAGTCTCTTGGCCTTCAGGACTAGCAAAATCATATTCAGTACCGTATTGAAAACAAATGTTCCCCACTTATTATCTTGGAGAGGATGAAGGTGTTGTTTCAGGTATAACTAATTTATAGTGGCCTCGAAGGAAATGTCTGCACAAGACATGTTGATGTCTTTTTAGTTATTAGATTTTAGCATTAAAATACCTCATTTAAAGAATGTTTGTTAGCTGAATAGCTTTGGCTGCCCAAGGATCAACCAAACTTAAAATTTTTTTTTTGCAGTGTAAAAATACATGCAATTTGCTGTCCTCAGTGTTGTGTTTGATCATACATAAATTACGTAGGGTAGCACTATCCTGGTTATGTCTTTGTGCGTTTAATTTCAAAGAATTATGGTGAAAAACCTTTCTGTAAAGGTTCTCCATTGAGCTGTGTGCAGTTCGATAATACATATTTTATGTTCCTTTACTTTGGGTGTTGGGGAAAACTGAAATGAGTTGTATGCACAAGCAGAGGATTCCCCATTAGATTTGTCTTAGGATTACTGTGTGTCTGCTGAGCATTTCAGACATCATTTTAGTGGCCAAGAAGTGTTCCAGGACAGCCTTACAACTATCAGGCTGGCAAAATCAAAGTTCTCATTTGGCCAAGATTTTCACTGGGGGAATGGACAAATATGGAGCTGTTCACCTTTTTCACTAAACTGTGATTACAAAAATATTTGTGCTATGTACCTCATTCAGCTATTGACTACTTGGTAGAGCCCAGCTGTGAAAAAAGAAAAATGAAAATCAATGAAATAAATTAAAAAAATCAGAGATTCCTGTCAGGAGTCAAGATTTTCCGTTTCTAAAAGCATTGATGCTAAAAGCATACTGCAAGTACACAACGCACAACTGCTTCAGGGTCAAAGCAGTTCCAAAACAAATCTGTTATTCTCTCTGCTTTTCTATATTTATTAGGAGAGTTTCAGTGATAGCTGGTGACAACAGCAGTACAAGGTTGTCACTGTGAAAGGCCTTCAGTGCCTCTTGAAGTAAAACACTTTTTCTCCACATATTGATTTTATGCTTAATGGGTTTGTCCTCTTCCTACAGAAAACAATTATAATTTTATACGCTTTTTTATATTTTCAAAGTTATATTTATCTCCTCATGCATGTCATATGCATGAGGAATCTCATGTTTTGCATGGTTCCTAATTACTTCAGCAAGCATTAATACAGATATTAAGTACAGTGCTTTTAGAGCATTTTTAGAAACCAAAGAAAGAAAATGCTTCTGTTATTAGCTAAGTGGAAAAATACATTTTACTTCATACACTGTTGCATTTAGATCTATTATAAATGGCTTGGAAGTCAGGAAAACCAAACAGCAAGAGGTTATCCTGGGTCCCCGCAAAATAACTTTAATTTCTGCTAAAGCACAATATTTTCTCAGATCATACAATATATCAAGAAAAAAATAGGTTGTCTAATACTCTCTTAATCTGGATTCTTAAGATAACTGGTATGACAACAAAAATGTTATTAATCACTATTTTGTCCTTTTTGCATCACTATTGCACTAAATTATTTCAATGTTAAAGTAAAAATGTAATATGAAATTGCTAAAGACTTATTTATCAAGGTTGAATACAGCTCTGTATACCAAAGGCTGAAAACAGGAATGAGAGCCAGAGAACTATTATCCATTTGTAAATTGATGATGATCTTCTTTTACTGATAGATTAAGGCTGCTGCATAACCTCGCTAGAGCTGGACAGGTGAATCATAACGGATGTTCCAAGAGAAACATTTTTCTTATAAATAAATTTTCCCTTGCTTTTTTGGAGTAAAAGAATATTCTGTGCCATGAGTTTTCACCTTTATTTGTAGATAATCATTTATGACACACTAGCATTATTTTAAGGATATTTTGATTCCATAAACAAATGAAAATAAACATCAACTACATTATTTTACTGTAAAAATGTTTCTGTTGCCTTCACATTTTAAGGCAAAGCTGTATGCTAAAATTCACCTCCATTTTGACATCAAATTTAGCTTATATCTGAATTAAACTTTTCTGATCAGTTGCAGCCTGAAGCAGTAGAATTAGCTGGGATCTGCAAGTCTGGATGACTCATGGCCATTCTGTAATCTTTGTACACCAGTTGTCTAGCTTTAAAAGCAAATGGAGTCCTTATTAAAACGTTAAAATAAATAGAGAAATAATTTGCTAATATTTAATGACATACAGCTATGAGTTCACACTAGTACAGGACTTTAACACTTCATGGCCCCTTCATATCTCACTCACTCACTGTAACAGCATCAGTCACATTTGACATCTGAGAGAAAATTCAATTCAGAGACCTGATTACAAACTAAATATCACCGAACTTATTTTCATAAACCGTTTTCCTGGCCAATTTCATAGCTGTAAGTCTCAGCCAGGCTTGATCTCAACAGCTGTTGCCATCTCATTTTCTGACATCATCTTAGTTATTGCAACACACTTCTTTGAATAAAAATAACAACAAAAGCAAATTCACTGTGGATCTGTGCTCACAAAACTCCTGTAAATGTTATTTTCTTAGGTATAGTTACAATATATTCCCCTTTATCCTCATTCTCAACTGTCTGTTCTACACAATGCTAATAATATGCTTCATGACTCCACACTGGAGGCCAACTTCCTCATTTAAATCAAGATGTCAGCCACCACTTAGGCAGACTGGACTGGTGGGTGATACAAAGACATATTCAGCAACCTGTTTCCGAAACACAACCGACCTGTTCTTATACCACATTGCATGAGATCAGCTTCCTGAGGTAAACCAATTTGAGACAAGTGCTACATTTTTTTAGGTGACTGTAATATAGATTTAGGTATGTAGAAATAAATCTAAGCATCAAATTGCGTTAGATGACATCTAAATTGTCCCACATGGTCAGAAAAAAAAAAAAAAAACCAAACAAACAAACATAGTAGAAAAGATGAAGATATTATCCCTTCTTCAACTCGCAAAGGTCCAAATGGCTGACATTGGATTCCAGTAAGTGTACTCCTCAGTTATGGATGTCAACTGCCTGTGGTATTTTTTAGCAATTATGGTAAACTCTAGTAAAGTCAAGTCAAGGATGGTATTAAATTTATTCCCTCACAACTTGGGTCCTCCAGACCAAGATAATTTATTTTTGTTTTTGAAGGCAATGTGCCCATTTTAGCTGGAATAAAGTTTATTTTATTGTCTATTATGGGGTGATGTTTTAGATTTGTGCTGAAAGCAGTGTTGTTAACACCAGGATGTTTCTGTTATTGCTGAGCAGTGCTTGCACAGAAAAAAAGACTTTTTTGCCTCTCAGACTACCCTACCAGCAAGTAGGCTGGGGGTGCACAAGTTGTTGAGAGTTGATACGGCCAGGACAGTGACCCTAACTGACCAAAGAGATATTCTATATCATATGATGTCATGCTCAGCATATAAATCTGGCAAAAGAAGAAGGAAGGGGGGAACATTTGGAGTTATGCTATTTTGCATTCCCAAGGAAAAGTTGTGTGTGATGGAGCCCTGCTCCATCATGGACATGGCTGAAGCCCTGATGTCACTGGGAAGTAGTGAATGAATTCCTTGTGTTGTTTTCTTGTGTGTGTGGCTTTTGCTTTACTTATTAAATTGTATTTATCTCAAACCATGAGTTTTCTCACTTTTACCCTTTGGATTCTCTCCCCCATCCCACTGGGGAGGAGGTGTGTGTGAGCAAGCAACTCTGTGGGGGATAGTTGCTGCCTGGGAATAGACCACAACAATGAAGCTCAGACATATATATTTTGAATGTTTGTATTGTAAAGAAACCTAAGGTAGTTATAACTGACATCAAACCAAAGAACACGCCTTTAAGGAGGAAACACATTTAAGTTAACCTCCAAATTATATTGATCTTAGTTGCCTCACTAACATGCCTGTACACCATTCCTACCTAGCATCAGGAGTGGAGAATTAATGATTTATGAGAACTGCTAATTAGCTTGCTCTGTTTGTCTTTGAAAGTTGCTCAGATAGTGGCAATGGCAAACGTAAAATAGGTAAGCACAGAATGAAACTCAAAATGGTAAAAAAGATGAGGGAAGAGAATGTATGTAAAGACCAGGGAAGAGAACGCACATAAGCACGCACTCTGTATCTTGAATTGAAAATGAAAATAAAAGCTATTAATTGGAGAACTGGGTTGGAGAGGAGGGGCTGAAAGGAAATTAAATACCATATCCCCAAAATATATTGTGCATATGGATATTAAATGAAATAGGGAAGAGTAGGATATAGCAGGGCAGGGAAAAGGTGATGGAAAAGGAAGAAAGGTGTGAAAAAGAAAGAGAATGTTGAGGATAAAGAGTGGGCAAGCTGGAAAAAACAAAGACAAAGTTGAGGAAAAAGGGTGGGAAAGGTGAAAAAGGGGAGAAAAGGCAGAAACAGAAAAAAGGAAAAAGAAAATCACTTGGTTAAATGATACAAAAATTTTCTATCAGGAAAAATGCAGTAGTATTAAAAAAAAAAAAACCCAAAAAAAAAAAAAAACAGGAATAAACCTGGAATATATAAGTTTCAAACAACTTCTGGAATTAAATATCTTTTTGTTGCAGTATTTAATCATAACATTACAGTGTAAAGGTCTTGATGTAGATAATACTATACACTACAGTTCAAGAAAAAAAGGTGTTTCAGTATTTTTAGATGAAGAATACCATGAGATTAGGAACAAAAAACTGGACAAATATCTGAGGTATTATGTTGCAGAAAGAAAAAGGATTGTTTAGGAATTTTCCACATGGAGAAAGATAGTTCAAATATTCTAAACATTAATAAAGTCTCTGTATAAAAGACTTGCTGTGGCACTGAGCTAATGAAAGGACAATAAAAACAAATTTTAATGAAATCATGCATGAAAGAAAGATGGTTTTGTTCTCAGTGAAGTGATGGAAAAGAACATTAAAACACCTCCATGAGCCGAATATGACATTTTGTATTTCTTGTCCTCCAATCCTTGATTTAACAGCACTTTTTACTTGCCTAAACCAACTAAAAGGTAGGCAGCTAATACAAAAGAAAATAAATTCAGCTTCTGCAACAGGATCAAGAGGAAGTAACTTTTCATTTCACAACTTCACGTACATTAAATACGTCATAATTAGATGAAGATGTAACACAGAGAGTATATTTAGACTAATTTTTCTTGAAAAGATTTTAATGGAGGCATTAAAATGCTATTATCACTGAAAGATTAACAACATCTGCTGATAATCTGCTTTTCTCCTATTTTAGGAGTAAGAACATGAACTAATATCACAAAAATACAAAGAATCATAGAATTATAGAATAGTTAGTGTTGGAAAGGACCTTAAGATCATATAGTTCCAATCCCACTGCCATGGGCAGGGACACCTCACACTAAACCATGCCACCCAAAGATCCCTCCAACCTGCCCTTGAACACCTCCAGAGATGGAGCATTCACAACTTCCCTGGGTAGCCCATTCCAGTGCCTCACCACTCTCACAGTAAAGAACTTCCTTCTTATATCCAGTTTAAACTTCCCCTGTCTAAGTTTAAACCCGTTAGCCTTCGTTCTCTCACTACAGTCCGTCATGAAGAGTCCCTCCTCAGCAAACCTAAAGGCCCCCTTCAGGTATTGGAAGGCTGCTATGAGGTCTCCACACAGCCTTCTCTTCTTCAGGCTCAACAGACCCAACTTTCTCAGCCTATCTTCATACGGGAAGTGCTCCAGTCCCCTGATCATCCTCGTGGACCTCCTCTGGACTTGTTCCAACACTTCCATGTCCTTTTTATGTGGAGGACACCAGAACTGCACACAATACTCCAAGTGAGGTCTCACAAGAGCAGAGTAGAGGGGCAGGATCACCTCCTTTAACCTGCTGGTCATGCTTGTTGTCATGGGCTCAGCAGTAGCAGTCGTTTTTTCTCCTTCTTGGTAGCTGGCGCAGCACTGTGTTTTTGATTTTGGGCCTGGGAGCAGCGCTGATAACACCAGTGTTTTCAGTTACTGCTTGGTAATGTTTTGGTCTGGCCAAGGACTTTCTGAGTCTCATGCTATGCCAGGGAGGAGGGGAAGCCGGGAGGAAGCAGAGACAGGACACCTGACCCAAACTGACCAAAGAGGTTATTCCATACCACAGCACGTCATGTCCAGGATGTGAAGATTTAGGGCAGAGACCCGGAAGGGTGTGGTGGTGGACTGGGGGTGTACGGCATGGTCAGGTTTTTGGGATTGAGGGGTTCGCTACTGCGGGGTGCACTGGCTGGGTCGGGCTTGGTGAGCGGTTGTATTCTCTTTCCTTGTATTTCTCTTGTATTATTACTGGTGGTAGCAGTCGTGATTTGTGTTATACTTTAGTTACTAAACTGTTCTTATCTCAACCTGTGTGAGTTGAATTCTTTTGATTCTCCTCCCCATCCCCCCAGGGACTTGGGGAAGAAAAAGAAGGGAGAGGAGTGAGTGAGTGAATAAAACTGCATGGGTGGGGGGCTTAAACCATGACAGTTCTTTTTGGCTCCCAAGGTGGGGCAGGAAGGGTTGAGATAAAGACAGAATAGCCACTTGTCACAATGCTGATCTATTGGCTCTCAAAGTTGTTGCTCTGGTTCTCTCAGGTTCAGCGTATGATACTTTACTTACAGCTGGTATTTCTTATCTTAACGTTTTTCACATCTGGGTTTTGGGTTAAGGTTCTTGTTACATTGTACCCTATTGAAATGGCTTGTAATACGGGCGAGCTCCAGAAGGGAGGAGGTGAAGCCGAGGGGGGGCGGCCCCGGGAGCCGCCGGCGGCAGAAACGGCCCGGGAGAAGGGCCCGGGGGATCAAGAGGCCGGGAGCGGGGTGGCAGAGGAGCTGAGCCCTCCCACCGAGCCGAGCCCGGCGACTGCTGAGCGGGGGAGACAGGCGGCGGCCGAGCCCGGCCCCGCGGAGGCCGAGAGCATTCCCCAGCAGCAGCCCGCAGAGCCCCGTGAGCCCGAGCCCCAGGAAGATGCAGGAGACCACGCAGCACTTCCCAGCAAGGCAGAGGAGGAAGATCTGGACTCAGACAAAGAACAGCTGGTGGTGAGAGAGCCGGCAAGCACAGCAGCTACACCAGCCCCAGTGACAAGTACAGCAGCCTCATTTGAGAGTTCCGATGGTTTTGAATGGCCTTTAAGCACCCTTGAGACCTGCCTGCTGATTGTGATGGGGATCACCATGTTGGTATGCATACAGAGTGTGTTTTGCCCACCACGATTCTGTGTGGTCCCGAGAGTTAAGCAGAGTGGGGTGTGGGCCTTGTCTGGGGTTGGACTACTATCTAGGATGACCAAGAGATTTTCCCCGAGGCTGGACAGTCATGAGTGGCAGGGTGTGTGGATCAGTTTGGGCGAGTGTGAGTATCTAGTCCTCTGGACCCTCCCCCCCCCCCCCCCCCCCCCCCCAGTGCTTTGGAAGCATCAGAGATGGAGGGCAGCTGTATGGAGTCCCCAGTGACAAGCGGCTAAAATGAAGTGGCTCAGATGGACTTAAATTGGCAACATTAGGGTGAATTATTTTGAGCCCAGTTGGCCTATGACACCTTAGGCCATTAGGGCAGAGATGAAACATACAGATGGACTCATGATCAATGGGTGGACTTATGATCGAGGGGTGGACTTAGCAATGGACACTATTGCCCAGGTTATTCACGAGCGTGAACACTGCACATGGCCTCCCCTGCTCTGAAAGACTGTTACAGGAGATGGAGCTTCATATCATGGACTGGATGGACTCAGCAGCTCTATAGGGATTGGTCCATGCACGAAGGGATGATCTCTCTCCCTTTCTGTGCGTGTGTGGATCCATACATATACATGTGATGGTATATTGAAAATGTGGGATCTGAGCATGACGTGAATGGTATGGAATAAGGGGTGGATTGTCATGGGTTCAGCAGTAGCAGTCATTTTTTCTCCTTCTTGGTAGCTGGTGCAGCACTGTGTTTTTGATTTTGGGCCTGGGAACAGTGCTGATAACACCAGTTTTTATAGTTACTGCTTGGTAATGTTTTGGTTTGACCAAGGACTTTCTGGGCCTCATGCTATGCCAGGGAGGAGGGGGAGCCGGGAGGAAGCAGAGACAGGACACCTGACCCAAACTGACCAAAGAGGTTATTCCATACCACAGCACGTCATGTCCAGGATGTGAAGACGGAGGGCAGAGACCCGGAAGGGTGTGGTGGTGGATGGCATGGTCAGGTTTTTGGGTTTGGGGGGTTCGCTACTGGGTGGTGCAGTGGCTGGGTCGGGCTTGGTGAGCAGTTGTATTCTCTTTCTTTGTATTTCTCTTGTATTTTTACTGGTGGTAGCAGTAGTGATGTGTGTTATACCTTAATTACTAAACTGTTCTTATCTCAACCTGTGTGAGTTGAATTCTTTTGATTCTCCTCCCCATCCCCCCCGGGACTGGGGGAAGAAAGAGGGGGAGTGAGTGAGTAAGTGAGTGAGTGAGTGAGTAAAACTGGGTGGGTGGGGGGCTTAAACCACGACACTTGTTTTGATGCAGCCCAGGATACATTTGGCTTTCTGGGCTGCAAGCACACACTGCTGGCTCATATTCAGTTTCTCATTGACAATACCCCCAAGTCCTTCTCCACAGGGCTGCTCTGAATCTCTCATTTTCCCAACCTGCAGCTGCACCTGAGATTTATTTGCTCCTTCTTACCTGTTGTATGATGAACTGCATAAGTTATCCTTTATGGTAGTAGTCACTTAACCTGATTTCATATGTCATTACATTAAAACAGGGATCTTTCTACTGAGTACTGGAGGTTGGATTCATTACATCTTCTTCATGTGGGATACAATATAAATATCTTTGCGTTTCTACTCCTCCTCTATGAAATGTAGATTTGTTTAGCCCCTCTGGCATCTGTTTAGATGCTGACTGCAAACGATGATGTAATGAATCAGTCTTTGGCCAGACTGATTATACTGGCTGTATCACCACTCATTCTAATAAGGACCCAGACAGGCACGTCAGAAGCAGACATTTTCTGTCCAAATATCTAGGACTTACTCTAGATGAATGTGTGCCAATATATCATAAAGCTAGGCATTTAAGAATGTAAGATTGTGCTGGCTTCTTATACAGCTAAAATAATAATGCTTGGAGGATATATGACAGCAAAGCCACAATAATTAGTTCTGACTGGTCACTTTATCTTTTAGATAGCTGCACTTAACATTATTTAAAGTAACAAAAGGGAATGGAAGGGAAGGGAATGGGAGGAAAAAAGGGAGGAAAAAAGGGAGGAAAAAAGGGAGGGAGGGAGGGAGGGAGGGAGGGAGGGAGGGAAGGAAGGAAGGAAGGAAGGAAGGAAGGAAGGAAGGAAGGAAGGAAGGAAGGAAGGAAGGAAGGAAGGAAGGAAGGAAGGAAGTGCTTTTTATTTTGCTGTTTTCTCTCACAAGAAAAAAGACTAATTATTAACTGTAATCATTCTCACTGTTTATAACTATGGTATCTCCTCCGAAGAGTGCAGCTAGAAAAACTTGGTTGCTAATGCAATGAAATGTATGTTCTTTAATCAGCTTGGGCGGGGGGGGGGGGGGGGGGGGGGGGGGGGGGCAGGGAGTGAGAAGCATATTCATTGCCTGTTTTGCTTCTTTCTAATTATGGATTATTTTTCATATTTTTCATACTAAGGTTTACATTTCTCAGCAGTCAAAACATGAAATCACTCCTAATAAATCACCAATAGGCATTCTTTGTTTCACTCAGAATGCATTTTTGCATGATGCTCCAAGTTGTTGACCTTATCTTCCAGGTCGAAATGGAATCCACCATCTGGCTACACCAAGGTCAGTTAGTCACCTCCCTGAACATTTGGTTTTGCAGAAAAGGTGATTATAGGTTATTGGTGAAATTAATACAAATTTTGAAGAAACTCTAGCTTCTTAGCATTGTATGACAACCAACTGGTATGTGACAACCCTCGAGTCTTTTGATCTACTACAGAGTTTTCTACCATTTGGTTTATCACAATAAATAGATCATATATTGACAATAGCATCTGACACACTTGATGACAGCAAAGGAAAGATCAAATTCCAGAGTCTTAAGTTCTACCTGAGAAGTAAAATGTCTCAGAGTTTGTTCTTACATCCCAACATACTAGTAGCTATTTTTAATGTCAGTTTGGCTGCCATTCAGGTAGGTTGTTTCACTCTGAAGACCAGTCCTACGCTTTTCATTTCTAGTACGTACCTGAGGTATTTGAAAGAAAGAGGAAATAAAAGTCTCTAAATTAATTTAATCTGACTAGTCCTCAAATGTCCCTGAAACATCCATATTAACTGTATCTTCCTTTTTTTGTAGAAACATGCAGGGACCGTAAGAATTGAAGAGTGCTCTCTTAGGAAGGCACATATTTGAAGCATTTTACAGAGGCCAATTGTATAATAACAGTTTAAGTCAATGAGGAAGAAAATCTTCACAGGTTCTAGCTAATCTGCTGTTGTCCTGGTTTAAGCCCCCCACCCACGCAGTTTTACTCACTCACTCACTCCCCCTCTTTCTTCCCCCAGTCCCGGGGGGATGGGGAGGAGAATCAAAAGAATTCAACTCGCACAGGTTGAGATAAGAACAGTTTAGTAACTAAGGTATAACACACATCACTACTGCTACCACCAGTAATAATAATGACAGGAGAAGTACAAAGAAAGAGAATACAACTGCTCACCAAGCCCGACCCAGCCACTGCACCCCCCAGCAGTGAACCTTCCACTGCACCACCACAACCTTCCGGGGCTCTGCCCTCCATCTTCACATCCTGGACATGACATGCTGTGGTATGGAATAACCTCTTTGGTCAGTTTGGGTCAGGTGTCCTGTCTTTGCTTCCTCCTCCCTGGCATAGCATGAGACTCAGAAAGTCCTTGGCCAGACCAAAACATTATCAAGCAGTAACTGAAAACACTGGTGTTATCAGTGCTGTTCCGAGGCCCAAAATCAAAAAGACAGTGCTGCACCAGCTACCAAGAAGGAGAAAAAACGACTGCTACTGCTGAACCCATGACAGCTGTACATATGATATTTCAAAGACAAAAGGTTTGACAGAAGTCCTCTTCTCCATCTTCAAGTCCACACTGCAAAGGCTCATGTGAGTAGGTGCTTCTTGATATTTAAGTGACTATATTTTTAAAAAATATAAACCATAAATACTATGTGCCACAGTTTCAGAAATACAGAAACTATTAAATAAATCTCCACAATTGTTTAGAATGAGGCAGACAGTTGATATTCAAAAATTTTAACCCACTGTACTGTTACAGACTGCTGCAACTACAAGTGATCATGGGGGTTACTGTGAGAAGTATCAGAAAACTTAATAACAAATGGTGCCTATTGCCTTGACTCTAAAAAAAATTCTCTGTTTTATATATTCCAACCATTATATTAACATTTACATTGTTCTAATGTCTTTGTCTGTTCATTCTAATGTCTTTATCTATTCGTTTGTGAAGTTTTCCTTATCAAACATTCTCACAAAGAACAACAGAAATCAAAGTAAAATCCAAGAATAATGTACTGAAATGAATTTATGTAGAAATTCATTATTCAAATTGAAATGTCAAATGTTCATTTTGAAGAAACTGAGATGAACATTGCTTTCTGAAGTTTTCAGGATGTCATAACTGACAGATACACATGAGATACATAACAGTATGGACCAAAACCAATGAAAGTGTTCCTCTCATTTTGGTTAATAATACAATGTATAGTATTCCTCTAGGCTCCAAATCCTCTTGGATTTTAGAGGGACAGTCAGTATCCTGAATGCTGGTGACCTGCACTGTTGCAAAGGATTCGTATTAGAATGAGATGGCAAAATGTTCTGAAGTTATTCACTTTCACCTCATCACTTAACATGGGTATCAAAAGTCAATTCTTGGCACTTTATATCATATATACGTGCTATTTACTTATGTATTTTTGCTTATCACGGTGGTGTTTATGGCTATTTGATTTAGGCCTATTCCTTTGAATTTTATTGTACTGCTTAATCACTCCATCTTTGCCTTCACTTCTAGATCTAGAGCTATAGGGCTTTATTTTATTTACTATATTCAGCTGTTACTGAATTTAAATTATCATTCACTTAGATATATTACCACAGTACCCACAGGAGATCATTAGCAATTCATTGTAGAGTCAATGAACATTGATATCTAATAATGCCTATATACAGTAATTTCTTTTTCATTACATCCCATGGGACAAACATGTCCAGTTTCCAGTCTGAAGAGCATGCTTCATAGCTCTGTTAAAGGAAAGTAATTTGCTGCCTTCGGATTCCTGTTTTTTTTTTTTTTTTTTTTTTTTTTAAATTGAAGTAAGAACAATAGAAAATGAATTATTGCTTTCCAATTTTAGGCTCATCCCTCTGATAATAGCTTTCAAAGAGTTCAATTTAGATGCTAACTAACTTTCACAAAGTTGAAACTGAAGGCTGAAATTGACAGCAATCTACCTTTGGCTTTATTTCTGGTTGACCACAACTGATTTTGATTTGGGATCTTACAGCAGCATTTGCCATAGTTAACCCTATGAATTGTTCAGACCACCTGGAATATTCTATGTTGACCTATTAAAACCAATATTTTTCCTGTCCAAAATCTTCTACAGAATCAACATTCTGTTACAACAGTGAAGTTAAACCATCTTTCATATAAACTGATGTCTCTCCTGGTCTAGGTTTAGATCATGTGGAAAGTGTACACTAATGTACAGAGCATCTTGTCTTCTTGATCTAGTCTTTCTTCTGGGTACTCAAGATTCCTCTCTGGTAAAGAGGACGAATATGCAGGCAGCCTGTGTACTTGATTCCTGCCATAATATTTAGGGAAGCTGGGAAATGGAGCGAGAAGTAGTTGTGGAACTTGAGCATAAAAAATATCTATAGCTATCTGTTACATATTTATATCCTTTTATTTTTTTGAGAAATGAACCAGTTCTTACTGAAGTACTATGTCATAATGTTTGCAATAAATAGGTAAAAAAATTTAAAATTCATAAAGGGATTTTTCAGTTAATTTTTTGTTGGGCAAGGTCTCCTGGAAACTCACTACTTATATATGGAATTTTAGTTGGTGACAAATGTCAATGTTCTGTGAAATGTTCATTAGCTTAACAGCTCCACTCGAATTATAAATCTATTCTGCTAAGTATTGCACAATTACCATTCAAACTGTCTCTATCTCAACCCATGGGTTTTCTCACTTTTATCCTTCTAATTCTGTCTCCAATCCCACTGCAGGGCAGTGAGCGAGGGTCTGTGTGGGGTTTATCTTCCTGTTGGGGTTACACAGAAATCACTTGTATTTTATTTCTCTATGAACTCTTTTTCCTCAGTTTCCCTCCCTCCCCTTCACCCCCTTCCAACCTCAACTATTCTGTGATTCTGTGGTAGGAATTAAACACTAATTATGCTGTTCTCATATGACAGACAATAATGCTCTACCTGCATGTGGCACAGATGTTTCCTTTCGTGGGGGATGGGGTTCTTAGTATGAGAAATTATTTCTAGTACTCATAGCAATGAACTTTAATCTAATTGTATAACTTGTACTACAAGTAATCACTAAAGTAATCAATTGCAGATCTGTACTACAGGGCATACCGCAAGTAAGCAATAAAGTAATAAATAGCTGAGGTGAGCAGCTCGAGAGAGGACGTCTTCAACACCTGAGCAGAGGGAAGCTCAGCGTCCAGGAGCCGCAACTCAGAGCAGTGAGAGTCACCGAGGGAGCCTCAAGTCCTCAACAGGAATTGCCCAGTAGCCTGCAGTCAGACAGGCACCAGCAGCTGACTCACAGGGGGCGGTGCCAGGAGGAGGGGCATCAGCCCTGACAGGTTAAAAATCCACCCCTCGAGCTCCCAGGAGCATGAGCGACCAGGGTGTGGTAGTTCAGGTGGGCAGGCGAGTAGGATGGTGAGCCTTATGACCAGGGCCCGGTATGGGAGATCTGCTTTGGCTGCCCCGGCAGCGGCCAGTGTAGGCCGAGCTGATGAGAGGGGAGGATGAAGTGCAGAGCTGCAGCTCTTGAGTGTAGAGAGTGGCTGCACTGGTCTCCTGAGGCGAGGGTGCACAATGGGCAGGGCTGCACTCAGTGTGCCCTGGTGGAGGTCCTCCTGCAGCAGGTGGCTGAGCTGTGGGATACTGTCAATAGGCTGAAAGATGTCAGGGAAGCTGAGAGGAAGCAGCACTGCTTGCTCCAACCCCAAACTGTGCAGGGGCCTCAAGCATCCCCTGCAGCTCGTGGAGGAAAGAAGGCGGCCTCTGACCCAGGAAGAAGGAAAATAGCAACAAAAAAGCACCAGCAAAAAAAGGAGGAAGAGGACAATTAAAATGAAGGGGCTTCCTCCTAAATCTGATGTCCTCACCCAGAACTGCTTTGCGGTTCTGCAAGGGACTAACAACGAAACACACACCTCACAATATGAACAAACGGCTGATGCACTGGTAAAGATCTCTACTGGTGCTGCCAGGAAAAAGTGGCAGGTCACAGGAGTAGCGGACTCTGAAAGGCACAGAGACACCCACCTTTTAGCCAGACCCAGTCCCGAGGGAGGTATGTTGCCTACCAGGGGCTCAGATCAGGGAGGTTGCAGAGAGGCTGCCTGACCTATTAAGTCCTACTGACTATTACCAACTACTAGTCATCTATGTGGGTGCTAGTGATATAGATAGCAGTAGCCTGGAGAACATTAAGAAGGACTACAGAGCCCTGGAAGAGGTGGTTAGGGGCTCTGCAGCTCAGATAGTCTTTTCATCAATTCTCCATAATAAAGGGGAGGACCTTAAGAAGGCTAGGAGGATTGGCCAGGTTAATAAATGTTTAGAACAGTGGTGCCATAGTCAGGGATTTGGGTATTTAGAACATGGGACTCAATCTGTGAGGCCAGGCCTACTGGAGGCTAGTGGAGCTGGTCCAACAAAGAAGGGGAAGAGCTGTTTTGGTAGCAGGCTTGCCAGGTTGGTCAAGAAAGCTTTAAAGTGTATGTGTTTGGGGAGGGGGGCATCATTCCATTTCAGCCCTCCCAGTCAGCTGCCAGAACCTCTAATAAATGCTCGGAGCAATGTAGAGATATTTCAGCTTCTCCAGCCAATGAGCTGGTATCGTTTGGAGCTCAGCTCAGATGCTTCTGTACAAACACTCGTAGCATGGGGAACAAACAAGAGGAATTAGAGATGTGTGCACGTCTGTGGGGATATAATAGGTATCACAGAAACGTGGTAGGATGGTTCCTATGACTGAAGTGTTGGAATGGAAGGTTACAGGCTCTTTATAAAAGGAAAGCATCGTGGTTTAAACCCAGTTGGCAAATCAGCCACGCAGTTGCTCACTCACTCTCTCCCCTTCCTCCCCCTGCCTCCCAGAGGGATGGGGAGGAGAATTGAAAGAATGCAACTCCCATGGGTTGAGATAAGAACAGTCCAGTAACTAAGGTATAACACAAACCACCACTGCTACCACCAATAATAATGATAAGGGAAATAACAAGGCAAAGGAATACGACTGCTCACCACGCACAGACCGATACCGAGCCTGACTGAGCAGTAATCCAACCTTTCTGGATAACTGCCCCCAGTTTATATAGTGGGCATGACATGCTGTGGTATGGAATACCTCTTTGGTTAGTTTGGGTCAGGTGTCCTGTCTCTGCTTCCTCACGGCTTTCCCTCCTCCCTTGGGAAAACATGAGACTCAGAGAGTCCTTGGTCAGAGTAAACATTACTGAGCAGCAACTAAAAACATCAGTGTTATCAGCTCTGTTTCCAGGATGAAAGTCAAAACCACAGCACTCTACCAGCTACTAAGAAAGAGGAAAATGACTGCTACTGCTGAACCCAGAAATACAGGCCCATTAGATGGGGAGGAGGAGTTGCTATTTTTGTTATGGATAGGCTGAATAGTATGGAACTCTGTCTGGGGACAGGTTATCTGTCAACAGGGAGTTTGTGGGTCAGGGTTAAAGGGAGAACAGCAATGGGGGATGTTACTGTGGGGATGTGTTACAGACCGCCTGACCAAGAGGACTCAGTGGATGAAGTGCTCTATGGCCAGACAGGAACTGCCTTACGCCTGCTGGCCCTTGTCCTCATGGGGGACTTCAACCACCCTGATATCTATTGGAGGGATGGTACGGCCCAGCACAAACAATCCAGGAGGTTCCTCAATTGTGTGGAAGACAACTTCTTTCTGCAAGTAATGAAGAAGCCTGCAAGGAGAGCTGCCATGCTTGAGCTTGTACTCACCAAAAGGGAAGGGCTGGTTGGAAATGTAATGCTCCAGGGCAGCCTTGATTGCAGCAATCATGAGATGATCAAGTTCAAGATCCTCAGGACAGTGAGAAGAGCGTGCAGCAAGCTCACTGCCCTGGACTTCAAGAGAGCAGACTTTGGCCTCTTCAGGAACCTGCTCAGTAAGGTTCCATGGGATATAGCCCTAGAGGGCAGGGGTCCCAAGACTGCTGGTTGATATTCAAGGATCACCTGCTACAAGCTTAGGCGTGTTGCATCCTGACTAGAAGGAAGTGCTGCAGGAGGGACAGGAGACCTCCTTGGATGGAGAAGGAGCTGCTGAGGAAACTTTGTGTTTAAAAAGAGGTTTATAAAAGGAGGAAGCAAGGTCAGGTGGCCTGGGAAAGATACAGGGATGTTGTCCTCAACATAAAAAGGGCATGGAACTGTTGGAACAAGGCCAGAGGAGGACCACGGGGATGATCAGAGGACTGGAGCACTTCCCCTATGAAGATAGGCTGAGAAAGTTGGGGCTGTTCATCCTGGAGAAGAGAAGGCTGCGTGGAGACCGCCTAGCAGCCTTCCAGTATCTGAAGGGGGCCTATAGGGTTGCTGAGGAGGGACTCTTCATTAGGGACTGTAGTGATGGGACAAGGGGTAACGGGTTCAAACTTAAACAGGGAAAGTTTAGATTGGATATGAGGAAGAATTTCTTTACTGTAAGGGTGGTGAGACACTGGAATGGGTTGGCCAGGGAAGTTGTGAATGCTCCATCGCAGGCAGTTTTCACACACCTGTGACACAAGGCTCTGGTGACAGAGCCTTGGGTGGCATGGTTTAGTGTGAGGTGTCCCTGTCCATGGCAGTGGGGCTGGAAGTAGATGATCTTAAGGTCCTTTACAACCATAACTATTTCATGATTCTATGATTCTATGGTTCTAAATTATTGTTCAAGTTTACACATCAACAAGAACAACACAGTGCGTGCTTTAATTTGTGGATGTCCTTCATGAAGTGCCGTCATTAGTCACACAGAGAATGACAGAGAATATAAATAATGTAGTGAAATTGCTCTATTTTCTTTTGGATCACTTTTCCAGCTGCAGACATCGAAAAAGAAGAAAAACTTTTTTTTTTTTTTCCCAAAGACATACTTAACTTTCTTCAAAGCTAAGTGAGGGGCATTCTCCCTATGTCTGAGAACAGTAAACGCAGATGACATACATTGTCTTTTCATATTTATCCTTGTTACCTACTGTCATGGTTTAAGCCTCTAAAACTCACAAAGTTTTACTCACTCACTCACTCCCTTCTTTTTCTTCCCCCAGTCCCGGGGGGATGGGGAGGAGAATCAAAAGAATTCAACTCGCACAGGTTGAGATAAGAACAGTATTGTAACTAAGGTATAACACACATCACTACTGCTACCACCAAGTAATAATACAAGAGAAATACAAGGAAAAAGAATACAACTGCTCACCAATCCCAACCCAGCCAGTGCACCCCCCAGCAGCGAACCCCATAATACCAAAAACCTGACCATGCCGTGCACCCCCAGTCCACCACCACACCCTTCCGGGTCTCTGCTCTCCGTCTTCCCATCCTGGACATGACGTGCTGTGGTATGGAATAACCTCTTTGGTCAGTTTGGGTCAGGTGTCCTGTCTCTGCTTCCTCCCGGCTCCCCCTCCTCTCTGGCATAGCATGAGACTCAGAATGTCCTTGGCCAGACCAAGACATTACCAAGCAGTAACTGAAAACACTGGTGTTATCAGAGCTGCTCCCAGGCCCAAAATCAAAAACACAGTGCTGCGCCAGCTACCAAGAAGGAGAAAAAACGACTGCTACTGCTGAACCCATGACAGCTACAGAGAAACTCCACATATTCCTCATCTCTGATTCTGATTATTCCCAGAAATTATTTTTCTCATTTGTTTTCTCCAGAAGCAGATGCATTTCTGAGGCTGACATAATTGTTTCTCTTTTGCCTTATATGCACATAGACATACTGGTCTGCATGCATACTGAAGAACTATTAAGGAGTTTTTCACAATTCCATTTGAGTAGTTTTTATTGCTGTTTTTATAATGGGTTCTGTAGAAACCCGGTTAAGTTAAAAAAAAAAAAAAAAAAAGAGATTATGTAAGGAAAAATGCACTCTCTAATGAAGGACATATAATGTAAGCAAAATGATGGAAAATGTTGTTGAACCCATTTAGATTGCAAGGATGAGAATATTTAAACAGTGAGAATGATTAATTATACAAGAAAAAGGTGCAGATCTGGTAGCGCCGTTGATAGACATACTGATCCAGAGTTAGAAAACCAGTGAAGCAAAGTCACGTGAATTGTTTGAGGAGTCATCCACAGTGATACAATATGTGAAGATGCACTTGGGTGATGTTACAGCCGTCTAAGTGTCCTTCAGAAAGCACATGAAAGGCAAAGGGAAGTGACATATTCTCTATTTCTGTATTTTAGTCAAAGCTAATGACCTTTCCAAAAGCATGCTCGAACCCCTTACTTCCAGAAGGAAAATATGCTTGACTGGTAAGGTTGTCTCAGAATGGGACAGAAAAATCCCAGAAGTGGAGTTCCGGAAGCATTACTCTGCTGGGCCTGCACACGTGATGAAGTACCATTTGCATTACTTCAGATATATCATTTCAGTACCTGTGCTGTTCAATATAACTGAACTTGGATGGTATTAAAAAGCCATCTGTATTTCCAACATCCACAGATGTTGGCCTTAAAAATCCAAAAATGCAAATATTCAGCTTGCTGTGAAAGAGTAGATGGAAGCAAGCCCTGAATATTGCTGTGTTATAAATTGCCTGATTTCTCCAGTGAACAGATGTTTAACTGGTATTACATTATTTCAGCTATTAAATTAAATCAGAACCATGATCCTACTTCTCATTCTCCAAGGACGCGCGTGACCTGTGCACTGCAGTAGCGTACTTTGGTCTTTACATATAAGTGAAGAACAATGACCTTTACTGAGTATCAGTGCTACCCACTCACAGCAAAGGGAATCCAAAGCAAGGTCATTTTCTTAATGTGTTTTTAATGGAAAACATCTTCTGTTTTTTTTAAGGATTCTATAATCTTCATGATATTTTGGACTGTGAGGACAGCAAATAAAACTGTTGACTTGAATATTAGAATGCATAGTATATCTATTTGCGTGTCAAATTTTTACAAACCACTACAATTTTATTCTTGCATTACATTACAATATATGTGCTACTAATATAAAATATAAAAAATTTTGTTCCAGTCTAAAAATGTGTTTCACCCTTGCAAAGGAGGAAAAGAACAGTATCTGTTCTTTCTGAAAGGTAAAATATATGATCTCTGAAGTGACTTTTAATGGTTATTCCAGAGCGCTGAACTGGGAGAGATGTGGTACAACTATAGAGAACTGGAATGCAAATTCCTTTTTCTCTGTTTTTTGTGATTTTTTTTTTTGGTGGTTGTTTTGTGTTGTTTTTGCTTTTTATTTCTGGTGAAAATTATTTAACTATTTTATGTGTGGCTTTTTTACCATATATGATTTACTTTTCTTCCATGGTATCATGTTTTGACAAATATATATCCAACTTTGAAACATGCATTACTTATACCTGTTACAAATACACTGGAGACTATCAGCTCCTGACAGGAATACTTCTTTCAATAAAAAGATAGCTCTTAAGCAAAATATGAAACCTTTGCCTACTTAGGGCACTCAAGGACGTATCTTCATGCACCTTGCAAAATCTTATCTTGTTTTTGTGGAAAAAAAAAATGTTCTTTGGATTTAGAGCCACTGGATAAACTTTCAACCTAGTTCATATTATCTGTATTCATGAACTGCTGTAAATACTTTCAAGGAAAAAAATACTCATTTTTTTTTCTTTTTTCAACAACAGTGAAGTGGAACAGCATGTTAATAGTAAGAGATGGCACACCTTGCTTTATTGTGGTGAAAGTAGCAACAACAAATTATCTGCAGAATATAACAATATCAAATTGCTCCTTTCAAAGTTAATATTTTTATAATAATTTTTAAGAAATAATTTTTAAGCTATTAACCTGTCATTTGACAGCATAACTTGAATATGCATTGCTATATTTGATTCCTTCTGTATAAAATTCTTATCAAATGCTCTTGATACTCCTGGGTAAAATCAGATTTACATAATATTCAGGAAAAAAAAAGAATCCACCCTTCAAAATTTGATGGAAGCTGCACAGCCAGGGTTTGACATAATTGTTCATAGCTGCCCAAGGGAAAATAACATTGCATGTATAACTCTTCAGGGACCCTCACAGTAGCTAAAAATACAATTTATACTTATAGAAGAATAAATTAAAATTAAAGTTACAGGTCCAAATACTGAGACATTGGGGTCTTTTTGTGGAAGTTTCCTCTGTTTTCTTCTGTAAACACTTCTGTTATGGAACTGTCTACTTCTCACCACTGCTTACCCAGTCTAAAGGGCAGATTTTGTCACTGGAGAAGTGAATATTATCATTTAAATTTCAGCTTTCTATCTTTAAATCAAAGATAACAGTATCACTTTTCACAGAATGATATATTTGTAGTTGCCAATATAAAGAATCAGACTCAGATACTACTCTTTCAGTTTTGAATGCTAGTCTAAAGATGGCTTCCATGAAGATACTGAACATTGTGTTATTCTTATTAGCATTTTCCTCTATTAATCTGAAAAAAAAAAGATTAAAAAATCTGCTCATGTGATACACAAAAATTTATTTTAACTCATTTTTATGACATCAGGTACTCTTTATTTTCATTTGTAATATACAGGGTCATTATAAATAATTATTTCCACAGAGTAATGCAGAATAAGCAATGTTGCAAAAAAATTAAGCCTAATGCTAAAATCCTTTTATTCCAAAGTATTTATTGAAAGAGAAAATTTGATACAAAATTAAAAACAAAAGAAAGAAAACAGTACAATATTTATTCTAAAGGAAAAGGTTTATACACATACATGGACACACAAACATATATAATTATATATATACACACTTCTACATAGTAATTGATAGTATCATTTTTCTAGCCATTGATCCTCAAACTTTTACTCGTCCTGAATTCCAGCTAAGTTTTTTTTGTTTTTTTAATTGAATGTTCCTTTTGATTACATAAAGCAAAAAAATAAAAATATTTTGTAGACTAATACTAACAATTTTCGTCATTATGATGACTCAAATAATATTTAAAAATCAAATAATATTTTTTTTTCCCAATAGCATATTTACAGTTTCCAGTAATATTTGAGTAGATTGATTTAACTAACTGAATGCTAATGTCTGCATATCTGAATGCAAGTACGCAACATACAGCATAATTTAGAAGTCAAATGATCAAAACAAACTGGTTTCTGTGACACATTCTATTTTGCATTGTTATTAATAACCAGTATATCGTGGGTAATGTTAAATGATATTTTCTCTTTGTTATTAGTTGACCTTTAGCTTGCACTAAAAGATCTACTGTAACCTGAGGAAAAGCAGGTGGAAACAAAAAATGGAATTTAAACATTAACCTTCTTTCTGACATGTCATTTTTTGTCAGAAAACTAGTACTTGGCCATTAATTTTCCCACTCATCAATCCAAAAGGGTGTCGTTTTCATTAAGTGATTTGCCTAATGCAAAGATACCTGATTTAACTGCATTATATTATGCTTGAGCCTCTAGTGAATTTTCTGAATCTTTTCAGGTTCACTACTCAAAAACAAATGGTCATGAAAGATTCCCAAATGGTTCTTCAGCCATGAAGATGACTTGCACAGAAACAAATTAATTTGAATTATCTGCTTCAAAAGTTTAAGTACTTGTTATAATTGCTGAAAAAAATGCATCATTTACTACTACAAGCTATCTGCAATACATTTTTTTAGTATCTCTCTAAATACTTGATTCTTTCCACATCACAAGGCTTATGGATGTGTTAGAAATCACAGAAGTGCCTGGGGACTGAGTCATGAAGGTATTAAAGCTGGTACCCCCAGAAAGGTGGCAGGATCAATAGCCCAACTTGAATTGCATTTACACCAATGCACACAGCATCGGCAACAAACAGGAAGAGCTGGAAACCACTTTGGAGTGGGAAAATTATGATACCCTTGCAATTATGGAAACACAATGGGATGACTCACACAACTGTAATGCTGCAATGGATGGATATAAACTCTTTAGAAAGGATAAGCGAGGAAGAGAGGGTTCCTCCAGGGGCTGCAGGGTGGATATCTGCTTCACATGGACCTTTATGGGCTGCACGGTGATAACCTGAGTCACTGGACTTCCCTATGGGCTGCCAGGGAATTTCTGCTTCAGCATCTGGAGCACCTCCTTCCCCTCTTTATTCACTGACCTTGGTGTCAGCAGTGCATTTGCTGTCACATTTTCTACCTCATCTCTCCCAGCTGCTGTTGTGCAGCATTTTTTGTCCTTTTTTAAATAAATTATCACAGAAACGCTACCAACATCACTGATGGTCTCTGTTTTGGCCTGTAGTAGCTCTGTCTTGGAGCTATCTGGAACTGACTCTGTCAGGTATGGGAGCAGTTTCTGGTGTCTTCTCAAAGAAGTCACTCCTGCAGCCCACCCTGCTACCAAAACTTGACATGCCCAATAAACTGATTTTACCAACCAAATAACCAAAGGGGACATATAGAATCACAGAATCAACTAGGTTGGAAAAGGCTTTTAAGATCATCAAGTCCAAACTTTAGGAGTGACAAGTCTACCACAAAACCTTGTCACTAGGGACTTCATCTGCATGTTTACTGAACAGTTCCCAGGGACAGTGATTCTACCACTCCCCTGGGAAGTCTGTTCCAATACCTGATTACCCTCTCTGTGAAGAAAGTTTTCCTGACATCCAATCTAAACCTTCCCTGGAACAGCTTAAGGCCATTACATCTTGTTCTATCACTTGTTACTTGGGAGAAGAGACTGACCTTCACATCACTGCAACCTCCATTCAGGTAGCTGTAGAGAGTCATAAGGTCCCTCCTGATCCTTCTCTTCTCCAGACTAAAAACCTCAGTTCCCTCAGACATTCCTCATTAAGACTTATTCCCCAGACCTTCCACCAACTTTGCTGCCCTTCTCTGGACCCACTCCAGCCCCTCAATATCTCTCTTGCAGTAAGGGGCCTAGAACTGAACACAGGATTTGAGGTGTGGCTTCACCAGTGCCAAGTACAGGCAGATGATCACTTCTACAGTCCTCCTGGCCACGCTATTTCCGATACAAGCCACAAGGCCGTTGTTCTTCTTGGCTGCCTAGGCACTCTGATGGCTCATGTTTGGCAGCTGTCAATCAGCACTCCAGGTCCAAAGCCAGTAGCTTTGCATGGGGTTGCTGTGGCTCAAGTGAAGGACCTGGCACTTTGCCTTGTTGAATTTCATACCACTGGCCTCAGCCCATCAATCCAGCCTGTCCAGACCCCCCTACACAGACTTCCTATCCTCCAGCAGATCAGTACTGCCACCCAACTTGGTCTCCTCTGCAAGTTTACTGAGGGTGAACTCAATTCCCTCATCCAGATCACCAAAAAGGATATTAAATGACACCGGCCCTAATACCAAGCCCTGAGGGTCACCACTAGTCACCAGTCACCATCTAGATGTGAAACAATTTACCCCCACTCTTTGGGCTCTGCCACCCAGCCAGTTTTCAGCCCAGTGTAGAATACACCTTTCCAGGCCTTGAGCAGCTAATTTTTCCACAAATGCTTTACTAAGGTCCAAATAGCAATGTCCACAACCTTTTCCTTATCAACCAGGCAGGTCACACTATTGCAGAAAGATATCAGTTTGGTCAAGAAGGGCTTCCCCTTCATGAATCCATGCTGTCTGGTCTTTTTATAGAATCGTAGAATCATAGAACAGTTACGGTTAGAAAGGACCTTAAGATCATCTAGTTCCAACACCTCTGCCATGGCCAGGGACACCTCACACTAAACCATGTCACCCATGGCTCTGTCCAACCCGACCTTGAACACCGCCAGCAATGGAGCATTCACAACTTCCCTGGCCAATCCATTCCAGTGCCTCACCACTCTTACAGTAAACAATTTCTTCCTCATATCCAATCTAAACTTCCCCTGTTTAAGTTTGAACCCGTTACCCCTTGTCCTGTCACCACAATCCCTAATGACGAGTCCCTCCCCAGAATCCCTATACGCCCCCTTCAGATACAGGAAGGTTGCTCTGGGGTCTCCACGCAGCCTTCTCTTCTCCAGGCTCAACAGACCCAACTTTCCCAGCCTGTCTTCATACGGGAGGTGCTTCAGTCCCCTGATCATCCTCGTGGCCCTCCTCTGGACTTGTTCCAACACTTCCATGTCTTTTTTTATGTTGAGGACACCAGAAATGCGCACAATACTCCAAGTGAGGTCTCACAAGAGCAGAGTAGAGGGGCAGGATCATCTCCTTTGACCTGCTGGCCACGCTCCTTTTGATGCAGCCCAGGATGCAGTTGGCTTTCTGGGCTGCAAGCACACGCTGCTCACTCATGTTCATTTTTCCATTGACCAACACCCCCAAGTCCTTCTCCGCAGAACTGCTCTGAATCTCTTCTCTGCCCAGCCTGTAGCTGTGCCTGGCATTACTCCCATCCAGTTGTAGGGCTTTGCACTTGGCATGGTTAAACTTCATCAGGTTGGCCAGCCCACCTCACATCAGGCCAGCCCACCTCACAAGCATGTCAAAGTTCCTCTGGATGGCATTCCTTCCCTCCAATGTATCAACCAAACCACACAGCTTGGTGTCATCGGCATACTTGCTGAGGATGCACTCAATCATCTGTCCATGTCACCGACAAACATGTTGAACAAGACCTGTCCCAACACTGATCCCTGAGGGACACCGCTCGTTACTGGTCTCCAGCTGGACATTGAGCCATTGAGCACAACTCTTTGCGTGCAGCCATCCAGCCAGTTCTTTATGCACCGAGTGGTCTTTTTAACTACATTACTGTCCTGGGTTCAGCAGTGGCAGTCATTTTTCTCCTTCTTAGTAGCTGGTGCAGTGCTGTGATTTTGACTCTCAGCCTGAGAATAGAGCTGGTAACATCAATGTTTTTAGTTGTTGCTCAGTAATATTCAGTCCTGCTGAACCCAGGACAATTATGTAAAATATGATGTGACTTCAGAATATTAGAGCTGATATGAGGTACTGCTTTTCTAACACCAGTTCCTGAAATTACTGAGGTTTCATACAGTCTGTATAGGCATTATTAGCTGAGGGCTCTCAACAATGATGATTTATAGAGGTGCTTTTCCTGGGTGCTTCTCTTCAGCATAATTATTTGTATAGCTATTAATAGAGTTAAAGGAGGGTTTGGGTAAAACATTTTTTCAGAAAGAAATGCCAACAGGCTCCAATGAGTATCTTCCTGCAAGAACACCTCCTGAGAATGTTTCCAGACTTTTCAGTTATATGCTGGATGGAAAGACTAAAGTATTTATCTGTTTAAAATCAAGCTGTATCAAAAAGTAACTTACATATATTAAAAGACTTATTTTAGAGGCATGAGGTTTCCATATCTGAAAGCTGATTTTTTATTATATATGTTTTGTACAAACTTAGGCAGATGAAGATCTCTGTAGAAAGAGAGGAAACGTGATACCTGTAAAAAAGTTACTCTGATGTCATCCATGATTACTAATATAGTAATATTCATTCATATATGCTAGCATAGCATATTCATAGATGGGTGATGGTAGCAGAATTTCAAACTGTAGCAAACTCTAGGAGAAAATACAGCAGCCCATCAAGTACCCATTTCTAGACTGAAAAAAAAGGAAGTAGAGATCTGGGAGATGCAGAACTTTTAGTTCATGTGTGAAACAGACTGCATCTAAAAAGATAAAAATGAACTTCCAGAAAGCCTATTTTACCTATGTCGAAGATGTAACAATTATAATTGATGCAGGAAGTAATTACTTCTTTGCTTTGCAATGAGCTGAATGAATGAGGCGCCGGAAGTGATTGTGTGAACACCTGTGCAAACATAAGGGGTGTCTTCACACTGAACTTACCAGCAAGCTTGAATAACAGAAATATAGCTATATTAGAGTGGTACTTTGTTTAGACTAGTTAGGCTTTTCAAAAAGATATAATTTTAATGCAGGACAAATGTTATTCAGAATGTGTCTTTGTTGATTTTAGCACTTGAGTTAATATAATTTATGGGCAGGACGCATCTTTATACCACACAGACATGTTCAAAGACATAAAATTCTATATATGAATATCTACATACTTTTGTAGGAAATATTAAGAAAAATTAAAGCAGACACCTAAAATATTTTGTCAGATTGCATTTCTTTATTTAAAGTACCTTTCAGTATGCTTTTAATACTATGCAGGATTTAAAAAGCCACTGTCAGGGAACCAGCTTCACCTACATGGAAGCTAGTGACAGGTGCAAAACTGAACTGCATGCTATTACTGCTGCTATTTAGCATGTTTAGACAATATGTAATCAATCATTTGCACTGGTGTTACCCAGAGAACAAAGATAAGATGCAAACGGGGTAATAAGAATTTTCGTTAGTCAGAAGTTTGACCACATTTGCCCCTAGAATTATAAATTTCCTAGGTGAAAGAAGTAATTATGTTTTCAAAACACTAATTTCTAATACCTTCATATGAATTCAACTTTTTGTGAAGGGAAATTAATAGCTGTAGAAAGTAGCAAATATGAGTTCTGATAAAAGTATCTAGTAACAAAGATCAGTATTGTTCATAATTTAGGAATCCTGTGGTCTAAGACCATATTTAGTTGTCGTGGTTTAAACCCAGTCCGCAAATCAGCCACACAGCCCTTGCTCACTCCCCCCATTCCCCTTCCTTCCCCCCTGTTCCTGAGGGGATGGGGAGGAGAATTGAAAGAATGCAACTCCAATGGGTTGAGATAAGAACAGTCCAGTAGCTAAGATATAACACAAAACCACTACTGCTACCACCAGTAATAATAATAATGATAAGGGAAATAACAAGGGAAGAGAATACAACCGCTCATCACCTGCCTACTGATACCCAGCCCGACTCAAGCAGTGATCTCACCCTTCTGGGTAACTGCCCCCAGTTTATACAGTGGGCATGACATGCTGTGGTATGGAATACCTCTTTGGTTAGTTTGGGTCAGGTGTCCTGTCTCTGCTTCCTCCCAGCTTCCACTCCTCGCTGGCAGAGCATGAGACTCAGGAAGTCCTTGGTCAGAGTAAACTTTACTGAGCAGCAACTAAAAACATTGGTGTTATCAGCGCTGTTTCCAGGCTGAAAGTCAAAACCGCAGCACTGCACCAGCTACTAAGAAGGAGAAAAATGACTGCTACTGCTGAACCCAGGACATTAGTCTACAATAAAATACTAACCTCCTGCATCTACTCTTGGAACTGTAATTAAAAATTGAAGACATTTTCCGCAGATAAATATTCCACCAAAATAAAAAATGAAAACAAGCAATGCCAGTCCCCTTCCTTTCAGATGCTTAAAATAAGCTTGTATTAAAACCACAGGGGGGAAAAAAAAAAAAAAAAAAAAAAAGGCTGTTTTTCAAAGGAGGGGCTTTTATTTGGTTGTTATTTTTCTAAACCCTATGAATAATCAAATAAAACTCACTCCTTTTTGTGCACCTATAACCCCCTTTAAACAGACATGAGCAGGAAAAAAAGCTGTGCCAGAAAGAAACATGAGCAAAAATTGAGGAACTCTTTTGACCTCAAAATGTTTTGGAGGGAAAAAAAAAAATTGTCTGTGCAAGCTTTCTCTCCTCTATCCCCTCCTTTGAATATATCTGTCCACTTAGTATTTTAAAGACTTACTATAATTGATGGATCACTGCTTTTACTAGGTATTCTGACAATTTGAAGATGCATGCTTTCAGTCAGTCTCCCTAATGAACTCTACAGCCTCTTCAGTAGTTCATCACTAACTTAGCCATATGTCACCAATAGGTGAAAAATCCCAAAGTGACTAATTTTCCAGTCTAATCGCTATTTGAAAAGAAAACAAAAACAAACAAGAAAAATAAACCCCACCCTACCCCCCCCCCAAAAAAAAATAAAAAACAACAAAAAAAATCCACCCAACCTCTTTTTCTTTCTCCCTTTTTTTGTATAGCCGGGACAAAACCTAAACACAGTATTCCAGGTGTGGCTTGACAAGTGCTGAGTAGAGTGAAGAAAAAAAAATATATTTGCAAGAAAATAAAATAGCTTCTATGCCTATCTGCAAGAAAATCAAATTACATAGGAAAGATAACACCCATGAGTGGAACTTTCTTTCACTGAAAATCCTCAATTCTTTTTCAGAATAGTGTTAAAAGAACTTACGTAATGTAACATACTAGTTATTTACAACATGATTTTTATTGATAGATAAGATTCTTTTCTTCATTAAAAACCTTTTCATAGTATTATTTTTATTCAGAAATATTTCATTTCAGTGCTTCAAAACACTAAAACAGCAAAAAAAATTCTATAGACAAATACCATTCAATCAGAACAGTATTGTGTCCTGATCAGTATGGTGAAGGCTGTGGAGCCCTTGTGTAATCTTAAAATGGCCTGAATGCTTCTGTACTGTTCCTTGGTAACAGAAATTGACATCTGCCCATTGATGTTAGTGCCATTCATATGAATTGAAAAAAATTGTTTGCCTTACAAGTGGAGATTAAAAAAAAAAAGGTCTTCAAAAAGTATGTCTGAATATCAAAGTAATGTACCTGAATAACAGAATTATAAGATTTTTGTCTTTATGTGAAAGCTGAAGATAGTAACAGTAACTGTATGTGGCACTTGATTCAATCTTGTACAACTACCATCATTACATAATGATTTTTTATGTACCTTGTCATCTTAAAATTCAGTACTTGGACAGTTTTCAATAGCTTAATCACTTTTTCAGCTTCTGTTTACACTGGGACCACTTTGTATCATTTTAAATTAAAATGTTTCTGACTGATGCATGTTCCCTGTGTAAAAGCATTGACAGATAATGCACTTAACCAGTGGGAATATGCAGAATATTTTCATTATTAAATACATCTTCAAGGTTCTTGTCATGTAAACATGTGCCAAAGCAGTCAATTCCTTTTTTCCAATAGGATATTTCTTTAGTATCTTAATTTATCCTTTGTTGTACTGAAAATTGTTCAAACACTAGTCCACTTTCTTGTGCAGAATTATAACTGAGATAAATAGAAATTATTTACTTTCATTTTTGTTTCATTGCAAATCTCAACTCATACTCTCAGCATGAACACTTAAATTTATCCTGCTAGAATGGTAATTTAAAACTAATTAAACATTGCATGCACTTGACTGATGAATTACCTCTAATAAATATTTTGAAGTTGTGTTTTTATATTTATATATAAACAGTCCTGAATGAGGAAGACAGTGACAATTTCAGTAGTGATCTTAACTAAGTCAGAGATTCTTTGATTGGTGAAGCTCCAACACTCAAGGATCAATTAAGAACTGTAAAGTTAAACAAAGTCCAGAAGTTCAGTCAAACCTGTAAATTCAAAACATATACACATGCACCTAACAAGAGCTAGGCATTTCACACAAATATTTTCAGTACCTATTTCTGGATGCTTCACTTTCTGAAGCAATACAGAGTTCCTCAAGTCACTTCCATTCCAAAATAAAACAGGTTGTTTAAGATGCCAGGAAATATAGAAACATAGAATAGCCGGGGTTGGAAAGGACCTTAAGATCATCTACTTCCAACCCCACTACCATGGGGTAGGGACACCTCCCACTAAACCATGCCACCCAAGGACCTCTCCAACCTGCCCTTGAACACTGCCAGGGGTGTCAAGGTCCTCTGGATGACATCCCTTCCCTCCAGTGTATCAACCGAACCACACAGCTTGATGTCATTGGCAAACTTGCTGAGGGCACACTCAATCCCACTGTCCATGTCACCGACAAACATGTTGAACAAGACCTGTCCCAATACCGATCCCTGAAGGACACCACTCGTTACTGGTCTCCAGCTGGACACTGAGCCATTGAGCACTACTCTTTGCGTGTGGCCATCCAGCCAGTTCCTTATTCACCAAGTGGTCCACCTATCAAATTGATGTCTCTCCAACTTAGAGACAAGGATTCCATGTGAGACAGTGTCAAACTACACAAGTCCAGGCAGATGTCACCAGCTGCTCTACCCCCGTCCATCAGTTCCGTAGCCCCATCAGAGAAGGCCACCAGATTGGTCAGGCAGGATTTCCCCTTAGTGAAGCCATGTTGGCTGTCACCAAGCACCTTGTGGTTTTTCATGTGCCTCAGCATGCCTTCCAGGAGAATCCGCTCCAAGATTTTGCCAGGCACAGAGGTGAGACTGGCAGGTCTGTAGCTCCCTGGGTCATCCATTTTTCCCCTTCTTGAAAATGGGGGTTATATTTCCCTTTTTCCAGTTGTAAGGAAATTCACCTGACTGTCATGATTTTTCAGTTATGATGGGCAGTGGCTTAGCAACTTCATTCATCATTTCCTTCAGGACCTATGGATGGATTTCAGGAGGTCCAATGGCCTTGTGCATATTCAAGTTCTTAAGATGGTCTTGAAGCAGATCCTCTCCTAAAGTGGGTCCAGGGTCTTCATTCCCACTGTCCCTGTGTCTGCCTTCCAAGACTTGGGTGGTGTGGTCAGAGCATTTCCCAGTGTCGACTGAGGCAAAGAAGTCACTGAGAACTTCAGCCTTCTCTAAATCCAGGGTAGCCAGTTCTCCTGATAGGTTTTGGAGAAGGCCCATGCTGTTCCTCGTCTGTCTTTTATTTGTAATATGCGTATGGAATCCTTTCCTGTTAACTTTTGCATCCCTAGGCAAGTTTAATTCTAAGTGGGCCTTAGCTTTCCTAACATGGTCCCTAGCTTCCTGGAAAACATCCCTGTATGAGTGGTGTCCCTCAGGGATCAGTGTTGGGACAGGTCTTGTTCAGCATCTTTGTCAGTGACATGGACAGTGGGATTGAGTGCGCCCTCAGAAGTTTGCCAATGACACCAAGCTGTGTGGTTCGGTTGACACACTGGAGGGAAGGAATGCCATCCAGAGGGACCTTGACATGCTTGTGAGGTGGGCTGATGCCAACCTGATGAAGTTTAACCATGCCAAGTGCAAAGTCCTACAACTGGGTGGGAGCAATGCCAGGCACAGCTACAGGCTGGGCAGAGAAGAGATTCAGAGCAGCCCTGCGGAAAAGGACTTTGGGGTGTTGGTCGATGAGACGCTGAACATGAGCCAGCAGTGTGCGCTTGCAGCCTAGAAAGCCAAATGCATCATGGGCTGCACCAAAAGGAGTGTGACCAGCAGGTCAAAGGAGGTGATCCTGCCCCTCTACTCTGCTCTTGTGAGACCTCACTTGGAATATTGTGCACATTTCTGGTGTCCTCCACACAAAAAAGACATGGAAGTGTTGGAACAAGTCCAGAGGAGGGCCACGAGGATGATCAGGGGACTGGAGCACCTCTCGTCTGAAGATAGGCTGAGAAAGTTGGGTCTGTTGAGCCTGGAGAAGAGAAGGCTTTATGGAGACCTCGTAGCAGCCTTCCGGTATCTGAAGGGGGCCTATAAGGATGCTGGGGGTGGACTATTATTTTAGGGACTGTGGTGATAGGACAAGGGGTAATGTGCTAAAACTTAAACAGGGGAAGTTTAGATTGGATATGAGGAAGAAATTGTTTACTGTAAGAGTGGTGAGGCACTGGAATGGGTTGCCCAGGGAATCTGTGAATGTTCCACCCCTGGAGGTGTTCAAGGGCAGGTTGGAGGGATCTTTGGGTGGCATGGTTTAGTGGGATGTGTCCCTGCCTGTGGTTGATGGGATAGAAATAGTTAACAAAATGGATTCAGGCATTATTGCCCTGGTCTGACTTAAGCCTTGGGAATAGTGAAGAAAAGACCATGTGCTATTGCCATGGTTCAGCCTAAGCCTTGAGAACTGTAAAGACAACAATGAAGGGTAAAGATTGATTAGCAAAACAAAGCAAGCAGTTTGCAAGATAAAGCAGAACATGCATCTCAAATACAGATCAAACAATGTGAATATTTATAACCCTTACTGTTTTTGCTAAATCCGGATGATAAGGAAGCAGGGTAGTGGAAAGTTACTGCTTAGCACTTAGTAGACTGTAAAAGGGATGGGAGATGCAAAATAAAGGTCTTCAAATATCACCAGAACTGGAGTCTGTCTGTGATATACTACACCTGCCCATGGCAGGGGTGTTGGTACTAGATGATCTTAAGGTCCTTTCCAAGCCTAACTACTCTATGTTTCTATGACTCTATCTCCCAATGAATACGTACAGTCAGTTCAAGACAAAGGCATGGCATTCATCTAAAATATTTTTTGTAAACACATAACATATATGACAGTGGTTAGAGGATTCATCTTAAGCGTTTCATTTTCCCCGCATGACACACTTTACAGGTTACCCTTGAGTTTCTCCAGTGCAAGTAATAACAAGTAATATATACTATCACTCTCAAATTTCTGGGTTTTTTTATTTGTAAAAATTTTTTGGTTTCTTTTTTTAATTTTTTTTTTACTGTAAAAAAACTAATAAATCCTCCAACCTTGTTTTTTTATATCTAATCTGTATTTAGAATCCACAAAACTCTTTGATTTCATCCTTGTTGTGGTTTTTATCCTCACATTTTCAAATAAAATAGCCTTGTAAATTTGTCCTTAATACAAACCTTCTCATCACTATTTTAATTTTAGCCCACATTGATCAGGGCAAAAAGTCACTGTCATCTGAGAACATTTCAATAAGCTCCAGGAGATGATTTTTTTGTTCTTTTTAGAACCAGGAGTTGTTTTCTGATGCCTTACCACACATCAATTTGGTAGGTTCGCCTTTTACTCTTATGCTCCATTTTGACTGGGTGTGTAGGTGGGTAAATATTTCAGACAGCTTGAACTTGCACTGTCAGTGATGTTCATGTTTTTAGTATAAACAAAAGCTTTTAATGCAAATCTAGCATAAATCATTAATAACTTAGATGCTGCCAAAAATACAAGTAGTGCTATGGCCTATGTCTAAAAATTCAGTCACTAATTTCTTACACAGAAATGTGGAAAGGGACGCAACACACTGTAGTTATGCATATGAATGTATTCTCCTCTCTCTCTCTCTCTCCCTCCAGTTTCCTTGGTAACCTATCAAAACTAATAGAGGATAACAGAACGTCATGTTCAGATACAGAACAATATACAAAAGGCTCAATTTGTAGTTCAAAATGAAAGGCAAATTACAGTGTGTTAAAATCATCCTTAAAAGTACATGCTTAAAATGTAAAAGTTTAGGTAAAAAAACTTTAATATTTTATAGATTATATGCACAGACACAGCCCTTATAGGAACCTTACAGATTAAATGTAGAATTTTGGGGACTTTAAACAGACATTTTGAGAGTATAGTGAAGAATTTAAGAGCAGATAAATTGCTCTATATTAAATTATTTCAAAGTCATCTCTATTTTCAGAGTGATTTAACACATCCTACAAAGTGTGAGAGTTAGTCTAGAAGTATTACAACAGATATTCTGGATTCTGGATGATTGTTGGACAGAGAACACTTTGACAGAAAAATAAGTTTGTAATTAAAACTAAAGAAACTAAAATAACAAAATGCCACCCTGTAACAAACCAAAACAAATCTCACTGAAACACGGGCCTACACTTTCAGACAGAAAACATGAAAAAATACTGCATTCTGTGAATCTTCTTCTCAATCTGTGAATTTTACTTGAATCAACACAGGTTCAAAAAAATTCATTCAGCTGGACATAATTCAGCTGAACGCCATTCAGCTGTCAGGCAAAGGTCTAGCTATGAGCTTAAAAAATACATGAAAAGACATTTAGGTAGACCAAATAGGCAAACTGTGACTGACTTGGTAAGGATGTAGCAGTTCACATATATGAAATGTAATGCTGCTGCCAAAGATTGAATTCTCTCTTCAAACTCTTTTCTATACTTATATAGCCTTTCACAGAACTTACTGCAGCTCAATAGTGAATTAAGTATTGATTTGCCTGAGAGGGTCCTTTTTCTAAGTTCTTTTCAGGTCGATGTCTTTTCTATAAGTTAGGTCAAATGCTTGTGCTGTCACAATAAAAAAGGGGGAAATTGAAGTAAAACAAAATAAATAGAGAGGAACTTCATCTGGCAGGACTTGCTTAAATGGACTGCATAGAAAAGCACAGGGTTTTGTTATTTTTATGATGAATATCAATAAAGATATATAATCATTGCAACAAATGAAGTTATTTTTAATGTGGCAGATATTTTTTGTCATATTATCCCTATGTCTTCAATCATCTAATGTAATGTCATGGGTTCATAACACCAGTGTTTTCAGTTACTGCTTAGTAATGTTTTGGTCTGACCAAGGACTTTCTGAGCCTCATGCTCTGCCAGGGAGGAGGGGAGCCGGGAGGAAGCAGAGACAGGACACCTGACCCAAACTGACCAAAGAGGTTATTCCATACCACAGCACGTCATGTCCAGGATGTGAAAATGGAGAGCAGAGACCTGGAAGGGTGTGGTGGTGCAGTGGGGGGTTCACTGCTGGGGGGTGCACTGGCTGGGTCAGGCTTAGTGAGCAGTTGTATTCTCTTTCCTTGTATTTCTCTTGTATTTCACTGGTCATTATTATTATTGGTGGTAGCAGTAGTGATTTGTGTTACACCTTCGTTACTAAACTGTTGTTATCTCAACCTGTCGAAGTTGCATTCTTTTCATTCTCCTCTCCATCCCTCCGGGACTGGGGGAAGAAAGAGAGGGGAGTGAGTGAGTGAGGAAAACTTTGTGAGTTTTAAACCACGACATGTAATCAGTAAGTCATACGCATTTCTAGACATTGAAGCATTTTATATTTTCACTGCAATATTAAGAAATCAGTATTCTACAAGGATTTATAAGCACCATTTTTCTCTAAAAGTAGTCTCAAGTAAAAAATGTTCATCTACTTACAGTTTTATTGTGGTCAAGTTTACTCACTGCTCTATTCTTAGCCTGGGATATCAACCAGAGGATATCACCTTTCTCTTGCTTATCATCACCTGCTGTAAGCATGGAAGTTTTTTGGTGACTGAAATAAAGTGTTTAAATGAATATTTTGTATCTTGAGTGTGACAGCTGTGTACGATGACCTGAAGGAGATCGATGCAAGTCTGACCCAGGTCATAGATCTTAAGGCATGTAGAGATCAAAAAAACAAGATGGACATTTCTCCTCAGTTAATGAGCACCTATTTAACCCAAACTCCTCTTTAGGGCCATTAAGCCCATTTGATCATTGATACCTAAGAACTGGCCTGCTGTACTGTAACCTTTATAAACTGAAATAAAAATTTGTGTTCTGACTGTTCAGTTTCAACTAGCATGTACAGAGCAGACAGTGAATATGTACAAATTTAATGATCTGACTCATCTCAGGCATTCTGCTCAGTTTAGAATGTTGGACAATGAAGTATGAATACAGTCTTGCAACCAGTAATAGATGAGAAGAAAAAATGTACTACTGATGAAATCTAAGGCCACAAAAATGACCAGACGACTGAAACACCTCTCCAGTGAGGAAAGTCTGAGAGAGTTGGAATTTTTCAGCCTGGAGGAGAGAAGACTCTGGGAAGACCTTATTATGGAGTTTCAATGCTTAAAAAGGGCCTATAAGAAAGACAATGAGACACTTTTTAGCAGGGCCTGTTGTGATAGGACAAGGGATAATGGTTTTAAACTAAAAGAGAGAAGATTCAGGCTGGATGTGACGAAGAAATTTTTCACAATGAGGGTGATAAAACACTGTCACAGGCTGCCCAGAGAGGTGTTGGATGCACCATCCCTGGAGACATTCAAGGCCAGGCTGGATGTGGTTCTGAGTAACCTGATCTAGTTGAAGATGTCACACTTCTCATTGCAAGAGGGTGGGGATGGATTAGATGACCTATGAATGTCCCTTCCAACCCAAACTATTGTATGATTCTATGATTCTAATTCAGGTTTAGCAAAATCCAGGTTTGCTTAAAGTGTTTTTTTGGAGATGTCTGCTGTGGTCATGGATGAAATAGAATCATTTTTCTTCCAGGCAAGAAAACTAGATCTTGACTTTACTTGTGGCTTTTACAGATTAGACACGTTAAATGGCCTGAAATCTTCTGAAGTATGCCAGCAGTGCTCCTTATGCATCTGACATCACTTTTCACTTCATTAGTAAACACACTTCATGCATGCCACTTGAAAAAAAAACAATAAAAAAAAAAAAAGACCCCCAAAAATCTAGAGTGAAGCTTCTTGACTAAATCATACTGATTTTAGTTACTCACTGGGGGAAAACTTCACTACTAAATGATGCCTGAATCTCTGAACACATCCTACACATCTAATATGCTGTTCAAGGAGACTTTCTGGCTATCCTACTTGTGTAATAATCTGCATCCATCAACAGCATATAGGGTTTTTTGTGAATTTGTGGAGCTGATCTGCAGTCTGATTCTGACAGCCAATAATAAGACATTTTTATGCAGCGTAGTTTTTTATTTTCTAACTCAGAAGACAGTCCTTTTTTCCTTCCCTTATAATGAATCCATTTTTTGACATGTTTAACTTTCTGATATCAGCTGCAAAATTATTAGTAAAATTATGACTACTGTATAATAAATCCACAAGTGATAGGTTTGGCAAATAAATAAATGAATACAGCAGTGGCAAAACTTTTCAGTATTAGCCTCTAATGAGAGTGTGAAAATAGGAGTGAAAAATGGAAGCATCACAAATATGCTTTGCAGATGCTTGTCATTGTCACCTTAGGAAACTACAAAGAAAACATTAAGTAGCCCAGGGAAGAAATCATTATGATAGTGAAATAAAGAAAGATTATTTCAAGAAGGACAATAAAAATCGTCAGGGCACTGAAAAGAGGAAGTAGTGTGAAAAAAGTATGTATCAAAAACTATCAACAACAAAGATTATTATACTGGATATTGGAGAAAGAAGTATGAAAGACTTTCAGGAGCCAACCTTAACTATGGAAATGCCCTTTTCATTAGGCTAGGTAAGACTGTGGAAATACCTTTCATTTTCTCCCAAGCATACTTCACAGGACAAGGTAAAAAAGACAGATGGAAGGATATCGCCGTCAAGTTTAGAGTGTTCAAAATGGATGAGTGAAGGTCTTGATTCCCATAGCTCTCTCTATACTACTGTTTTTTTATGGCTCTCCAGTTGCCTTCTCTCTTTATTCCAGCCCCTCAAAAAAATGCTCTCAACTGTTCCTCAATAAAAGATTAGAAAAATGAGGAGATCACTGCCTTATGCTTGTTTTTTAGGGAAACTTTATAGGCACTCTATTGTCATTTCTTAGACAACTCATCGGAATATATATTTGAATGGTTTGTATAGAGGAGATATTATGTTGCACTATTTTTAACAGGGTTACTTTTATCTTTTAATTATAATTGTGTTAATATGAATGCTGTTTTCAGTTTGGGATTTATTATCAATGCAATTTTTTTTCAGTTATAGTTCAATATCATGGAATGAAAATATTTTAAACCCACAGTAGTAGCACAAGTATTTTGTTTTCATAATTCAAGAAGACTGTGTTGACTGGGAACTTACATCCACTCATGGCAATGAGATAGCCTCCACTCAGAAAGGAAAACTACTTGAACATTCCTTCATCACACTAGTGTGCCTGTTGACCATATCTAGGGCAATTAATCTGGCAATTTGCAGTATTATTATAGAGCCAGATCTGCTGTACAGACACCTGAGTAGATTTGTATCTGCTCTTCAGCAGGCTCCAGAAAAAGGGTGGTTAAAGACTTTTTTGTTTAAGAACAATTCCTGTGGTGACTCCAGTTCTGGTGTGTTGCAGCATTTCTTGATGAAAGCGGACTGTGAGCACTCCAGACAACTGCTTGACATTTGTAAAGTAGTGAACCAAAGGCTGCGAGGCCCTGCTTGGAAGTTACTAAAGAATGTGTGGAGGTTACTATAGGTCACGTACGTGCAGAAAGCTTTGAGAAAGTTGGCATGGACGGTTGTTAAGAGGGATGCGTACGAAGGAACTGATAGTTGTGTCCTTGAAACCATCTGGTGTTGTGGCCGCAGCCTGGGAATCACTTACTGTTGTTACAACCAATTATAAAACCGTTGCTAACACTTGGCTAAAGAATGTAACCAATCAGATGTTATTGAATGTTCTAGTCTTCTGAGGCTTTTTCTATAAAAGACACTGCTTGCCTTTAATAAATTGTCAACGCTTGATCATATTGGTCAGAGTTCGTTGTCCTGAATCTCCCGCACTGGTGATATTTGAAGACCTTTATTTTGCATCTCCCATCTCTTTTATAGTCTACTAAGTGCTAAGCAGTAACTTTCCAGTCCCTTGATTCCTTATCATCCCGATTTAGCAAAATCACTAAGGGTTACAAATATTCACATTGTTTGGTCTGTCTTAGAGATGCAAGTTCTGCTTTATCTTGCAAACTGTTTACTTTGTTTTCCTAACCAATCTTTACCCTTCTGTTGTGGTTTAAGCCTCTAAAACTCACAAAGTTTTACTCACTCACTCCCTCCCCTCTTTTAATTCTCCCAGTCCCGGGGGAATGGGGAGGAGAATCAAAAAAAAATGCAACTCCCACAGGTTGAGTTCAGAACAGTTTAGTAATTAAAGTATAACACAAATCGCTACTGCTACCATGAATAATAATACAAGAGAAATACAAGGAAGAAGAATACAACTGCTCACTAAGCCTGACCCAGCCAGTGCACCCCCCAGCAGTGAACCCCCCACTGCACCACCACCACACCCTTCCGGGTCTCTGCTCTCTGTTTTCTACATCCTGGACATGACGTGCTGTGGTATGGAATAACCTCTTTGGTCAGTTTGGGTCAGGTGTCCTGTCTCTGCTTCCTCCCGGCTCCCCTCCTCCCTGGCAGAGCATGAGGCTCAGAAAGTCCTTGGTCGGACCAAAACATTACTAAGCAGTAACTGAAAACACTGGTGTTATCAGCACTGTTCCCAGGCCCAAAAGTCAAAAACACAGCCCTGCATCAGCTACCAAGAAGGAGAAAAATGACTGCTGCTACTGAACCCAGGACACCTTCATTGTTGTCTTTACAGTTCCCAAGGCTTAGGCTGGACCACAGCAATAGCACCTGGTGTTTTCTTCACTGTTCCCAAGGATTAAGTCAGACCAGGGCGATAATGCCTGAATCCATTTTGTTAACTATTTCTGTCCCATCACCCACAAATTCCATTTTTTTTGTACATATATAAAAAATATATGACTTTCATTTTTTCTTGTGAGCATATAAATAATTCTGACACACTCTGAGTTCTGTCTTTCATAACACTTGCTAAAAGCCAGTAATATCTAATAATGTGAAAAATAATAACTGCATATTGTTATTTTTAAGACAAACAAAAAAAAGTATTAATAGCCTGTAGGTGTCATATGGTAAACAGATATATAGGTTTTGGGGTTATTTGTTTGGTTTTGTTTGGTTGATTGGTGTTTTTTTGATTTTTTTTGGTTTGAGGTGAGCATTTGTGGTTGTGTAGGTTGGTTTTGTGTGTGTATGTGTTAGCTTTTAAGACCTACACTAGAATTTGTTTTTGCATAGTTAGGGTCTTAAATAGTGTCATGGGTTCAGCAGCAACAGTCATTTTTTCTCCTTCTTGGTAGCTGGTGCAGTGCTGTGTTTTTGATTTTGGGCCTGACAACAGCACTGATAACACCAATGTTTTCAGTTACTGCTTGGTAGTGTTTTGTTTGGCCAAGGACTTTCTGAATCTTATGCTACGCCAGGGAGGAGGGGGAGCTGGGAGAAAGCAGAGGCAGGACACCTGACCCAAACTGACCAAAGAGGTTATTCCATACCACAGCACGTCATGCCCAGGATGTGAAACCAGAGGGTAGAGCCCCGGAAGGTGTGGTGATGCAGTGGGGGGTTTGCTGCTGGGGAGTGCATTGTCTGGGTCAGGCTTGGTGAGCAGTTGTATTCTCTTTCCTTGTATTTCTCTTGTATTTCACTGGTCATTATTATTATTGGTGGTAGCAGTAGTGATGTGTGTTATACCTTAGTTACTAAACTGTTCTAATCTCAACCTGTGCGAGTTGCATTCTTTTGATTCTCCTCCCCAACCTCCCAGGGACTGGGGGAAGAAAGAGAGAGGAGTGAGTGAGTGAGAAAAACTGCGTGGGGGGTTAGGGACTTAAACCACGAGAAATAGCAATGTGCTACCCCATCATTCTTTCTTTGAGACCAAATAGAGCTGTGTTTTCTAAAAAGAAAAATACATTATTTAATTTCATTTATATGTGTGTGTGCATATGTAAAAATATTTATAACATTTCTGTTCTTTACATATGTTGTTACTGACACAAGGAAGAAAGCTCTTTGTTTGTCAAGGGTTTCTGCAGACTATGCCTCACCTGAGATACTAATTCTTTTTTAATTTTTTTTTTTACGTGATTATCATTTCTATGGCAACCAATTGTAATATCAAAATGGAGCATTTTGCCTTCCAGTAGGGAATAGCAGCAGAAAGTGATTAATTTTTGAAGTGTAAGGCCGTTCTGAAAACTCTCTTCCAAAATAGTATTGTCACATTCAATTGGGTTTTTTCCACCCCCCATAATTTTTCAATCAAATTCATTCAGTTTGCAATTGAAATGCTTTTCTGACTGCCAGCCCTTTATATTAGGATTGGGATTTGGAAGCTTATTTCTCTTCTATCTGACTCATGGATCACCAATAATAAAGATTTTTGCAGGTCAAGTATTGCCTTCAGATTCACTTGTGCAACTCTATTACTTTCAGTCAGGTTGCATAAATGTAACTGAAGGCAAAACACCAAAAATAGTGGAACTGAAAACTAATTCTACAATTGGAACTTCTAGTTAACAATTGCATTGATTATATTCGGACCAGAAAAATATGCAGTGCGCTTCCTCAGATGTACATTGTTTCTGTCTACCTAAAATTAATTTCTGCTTTTAGGACATCCCAGTTTACAAGTTCAACTCTGCACAAATAACAGGCACAAGCAACAGTTTTTTTGCAAATATAAATTTTGAGATGAAGATGAAGCTCTGTTTTTATGTATTTTATTTTTAAAAAACTTCTGTCTTTTCCTGCTTGGCATGTATTCCTTTTTAAAATAAAAGGCTCCCATCCTCATAGGTCCTCATGAGCCTCAAGTCCTAGACAAGACTGGCACAGGAGCCTGAAGCTCACCCCACAGAGCAGGGACTCATAGGGGCAGAGCTAGGAGGGGCAGCGGCAGATTTAAATTGGTCATCATCAGCCATTACAGATCAATTGCTGAGGTGAGTACCTCAAGAAAGAATGCCTTCAACGCCTGATGGGGGGGGGGGGGGGGAGAGGAAGGAGGGGAAGCTCAGGATCCAGGACCCTCAATTCAGGGCAGTGAGAGCCACTGAGGCAGCCTCAAGTATTGACAGGACTTGGCCAGGAGCTGGCAGCTCAGCTGACACAAGGAGCAGATTCACAGGGGGTGGTGCCAGGAGAAACGGCACCAGTCCTGACTGGTTGAATGTGAAGAGTGAAGGCGATAGGATTTGCATGAGAAACACTCTGGGAACAAGCTCTGAGGCCTTGATACTTAACAAGCCTTGGGGTGATAAACTGGAATGTTGAAAGGCAGGAAAGATAAACAAGCAAGTCTTGGGGGGATAAACCAGGATGTTGTAACAAGGAATCTCAGTTGGAGGCCAGAGGATGTGGGGGTCGTTAGAAGATCTGAAGCTACAAGGTGAAATCGTCCCTGTGTGAGCAACCTGTGCTCAGCATTGAGACTGGAATATTTATCTGTGGATTTTTAAAGGGGCCAAAGAGATTGAACATGGCATGCTAATGCAGGTTGGGAAAGTATGGAACAAAGGGATAAAAAGGGCTTGACTGTAATAAAATTGGATTAGAGTCTCATCATCAACTTAAGTCAGTGTCGTGGCACACCACAGTTAAAGACCCGCCCCACAGAGCGCAAGCAACCAGGAACGGACCACGTCAGTTTGCATGGCAGCTCTAGCGGGGTGGTGAGCACCCACTTTATGACCAGGGTCCAGTCTGGGAGCTCTGCTCAGGCTGCCCTGGGGGTTGCCAGCATAGGCACTGTGGTAAATGTAGATCATTAATTTGCTGAAATGTTAATTGTTAATTGCTAATTGAGCAAGGCCCATTGGGTAATCATAAACTTGGGTAATCATAAACTACAGATGTTTCTTTGTCTTTGAGAAACTGAAGAAAACCCCTTATCTATGAGACTGTAAAGGAGCGGAGACTTCCTGCACACCCAGCGCTGTTTGCTTATTGCCTTTCCTATATGAAATTACAATAAGCATCCATTTGATTTGAAATTGGTCTTTGAACATTTATAACAGCACCCAGACAGAGCTGATGAGAGGGGAGACTAGGGCGCAGAGCTCGGAGTGTAGAGAGTGGCTGCACTGGTCTCCTGAGGCGAGGGTGCACAATGGGCAGGGCTGCACTCAGTGTGCCCTGGTGGAGGTCCTCCTGCAGCAGGTGGCTGAGCTGCAGGACACTGTCAATAGGCTGGAAGATGTCAGGGAAGCTGAGAAGAAGCAGGGCTACTTACTCCAGGCCCAAACAGTGCAGGGGCTTCAAGAGTCCACTGTAGCTTATGCAGGAAAGAAGGAGGCCACTAAGCCAGGAAGATGAGAAACGGTAACAAAAAAAAAATTAAAAAAAAAAAAAAAATGGAAAAAAAAGGAGGAAGAGGACAATTAAAATGAAGGGGCTTCCTCCTAAATCTGATGTCCTCACCCAGAACTGCTTTGCGGTTCTGCAAGGGACTAACAACGAGACACATACCTCACAACATGAACAAACGGCTGATGCACTGGTAAAGAAGATCTCTGCTGGTGCTGCCAGGAAAAAGTGGCAGGTCACAGGAGTAGCGGACTCTGAAAGGCACAGAGACACCCATCTTTTAGCCAGACCCAGTCCCGAGGGAGGTATGTTGCCTACCAGGGGCTCGGATCAGGGAGGCTGCAGAGAGGCTGCCTGATCTAGTAAGTCCTACTGACCATTAACCACTTTTAGTCATCCATGTGGGTGCTATTGATATAGATAGCAGTAGCCTGGAGAACATTAAGAAGGACTACAGAGCCCTGGAAGAGGTGGTTAGGGGCTCTGCAGCTCAGATAGTCTTTTCATCAATTCTCCATAATAAAGGGGAGGACCTTAAAAAGGCTAGGAGGATTGGCCAGGTTAATAAATGTTTAGAACAGTGGTGCCATAGTCAGGGATTTGGGTATTTAGAACATGGGACTCAATCTGTGAGGCCAGGCCTACTGGAGGCTAGTGGAGCTGGTCCAACAAAGAAGGGGAAGAGCTGTTTTGGTAGCAGGCTTGCCAGGTTGGTCAAGAAAGCTTTAAAGTGTATGTGTTTGGGGAGGGGGGCATCATTCCATTTCAGCCCTCCCAGTCAGCTGCCAGAACCTCTAATAAATGCTCGGAGCAATGTAGAGATATTTCAGCTTCTCCAGCCAATGAGCTGGTATCGTTTGGAGCTCAGCTCAGATGCTTCTGTACAAACACTCGTAGCATGGGGAACAAACAAGAGGAATTAGAGATGTGTGCACGTCTATGGGAATATGATATTATAGGTATCACAGAAACGTGGTAGGATGGTTCCTATGACTGAAGTGTTGGAATGGAGGGTTATAGGCTCTTTATAAAAGACAGGCCAGGCAGTCCGGGAATGGGAGTTGCTATTTGTGTTAGGGATAGTCTGGAGAGTATGGAACTCTCTCTGGGGACAGGTGATCTGTCAACAGAGAGTTTGTAGGTCAGGGTTAAAGGGAGAACAGCGATGGGAGACATTATTGTGGGGATCTGTTACAGACCGCCTTACCAAGAGGACTCTGTGGATGAAGCGCTCTGCAGATAGATAGGAACAGCCTCATGCTTACAGGATCTTGTCCTCATGGGGGACTTCAACCACCCTCATATCTGTTGGAGGGATGGTATGGCCCAGCACAAGCAATCCAGGAGGTTCCTCAATTGTGTGGAAGACAACTTCCTTCTGCAAGTAATAGAGGAGCCAACAAGGAGAGGAAATATGACACTCCAGGTCAGCCTTGGTTGTAATGATCATGAGATGGTTGAGTTTGAGATCCTCAGGACAGTGAGAAGAGCGTGCAGGATGCTCACTGCCCTGGGCTTCAAGAGAGCAGACTTTGGCCTCCTCAGGAATCTGCTCAGTGAGGTTCCATGGGATATAGCCCAAGAGGGCAGGGGGGCCCAAGACTATTGGTTGATATTCAAGGATCACCTACCACAAGCTCAGGAGTGTTGTATCCCGACTAGAAGGAAGTGCTGCAGGAGGAACAGGAGTAAATCTCATGCAGCCCGCTCACTCACTTCTCCCTCTTTCTTCCCCCCTACTCCAAGGGGGGGTGGGGGGAGAACAGGGAAGAATCGAAAGAATGTAACTCCCATGAGTTGAGATAAGAACAGTCCAGTAACTGAGGTATAATACAAATCACTACTGCTACCACCAATAATAATAATGACCAGGGAAATACAGGGGAAGAGGATACAACCGCTCACCACCCGACCGAGCCGAGAGAGAGAGCAACTTCCGGGTTCCTTCCCCCAATTTTTTACATCCTGGCATGATGTGCTGTGGTATGGAATACCTCTTTGGTCAGTTTGGGTCAGGTGTCCTGTCTCTGCTTCCTCCCGGCTTCCCCTCCTCCCTGGCAGAGCATGAGACTCAGAAAGTCCTTGGTCAGACCAAAACATTACCAAGCACTAACTGAAAACACTGATGTTATCAACGCTGCTCCCAGGCCAGAAGTCAAAAACACAGCGCTGCACCAGATACCAAGAAGGAGAAAAAAAAAAAAAAATGACTGTTGCTGCTCAACCCAGGACAACAGCCAATAATAATTTTTCCTTCTTTTCAGTGGACTTCAGATCATGTTGCACAGCAATATAATATAATATAATATAATATAATATAATAATAATAATCTGTTATGTCTATTTTTCTACTCTGAAGAATGTGGGTTATATGCATATGTGTGTCTAAATGTTTTTAGAGGCATTTCAAAAAATTTAAATCGAAGTTACAACAACCACACTAGAGACAAATCAGAAACTGGGTCTAGCCATCAGTATCTCTGTTAGCTTCTTGGTTTTAATACTACTTTATCTGAAATCTTTTCTTGCCTTTTGTTTTCAACCTCCTGTATGAAGACAGGCTGAGAAGTTTGGGGCTGTTGAGCCTGGAGAAGAGAAGGCTGCGTGGAGACCTCATAGCAGCCTTCCACAATCTGAAGTGGGCCTACAAAGATGCTGGAGTGGGACTTTTCAGGGGCTGTAATGATAGGACAAGGGGTAATGGGTTAAAACTTAAACAGGGGAAGTTTAGGTTAGATATTAAGAAAAAGTTCTTTACTGTGAGGGTGGTGAGGCGCTGGATTGGGTTGCCCAAGGAAGTAGAGAATGCTCCATCCCTGGCGGTGCTCAAGGGCAGGTTTAACTGAGTCCTGAGTGACATGGTTTAGTGCAAGGTGTCTTTATCCTTGGCAGGGGGGGGTGGAATTAGATGATTTAAGGCCCTTTCCAATCCTAACTATTCAATGATTCTATGAAATAACAACTCAGAGTGCAGGATTTTTTATTAAAATATTGAATTTTATTGAAAAAAAATCCAATTTCTATTAAACAGAACTGTTCAAAAAAAAAAAAAAAACACTTCACAAAAAATTTCAAATAGTCCCACTTGCAAAGTAGTTAAACATAGCTGTCTTTTGGGAGAGCATTCCTCTTCAATTTTTTTTCCAATATTTTACTATACTTTATAATTTTATACGCATATCTAATTATGACTTTATAATACCTCTACTACTTCTTTGGGTAAAAGTTAGTTTGTGTTTCCATAGTTCTAATAAAAACATTCTTATCCATTCTACTCTGGAAATAGCTAGGATTAATATGATTGAATGAATCATAAACTGTAAAGAACACTCCAGTTTGGAATAGAAAGTGCCTGGCTATATAAGTGTAGTTATCACAGAGTTAGGGGAATTCTTTGAACACGACCCATATGCAGATTAAGAACTTCTTGTGTAGTATCTTCATGCTATGAAGGTGGAAGAGTTTGAACACTGAAGAGAAATAAGGAGCTTATCCTAACAGAGTGTTAATATTTTAACATTTCATCTACCCCTAGCATCACCCATACCATAAATATTTTGCAGTAAATTAATTGGTAAGCCATAGAACCATAGAATCATAGAATAGTTAGGGTTGGAAAGGACCTTAAGATCCTCTAGTTCCAACCCCACCGCCATGGGCAGGGACACCTCCCCCTAGACCATGCCACCCAAGGCTCTGGTCCAACCTGCTCTTGAACACTGCCAGAGATGGAGCATTCACAACTTCACCCATTCCAGTGCCTCACCACACTCACAGTAATGAAATTCCTCCTTATATCCAGTTTAAACTTCCCCTGTTTAAGACTGAATCCATTACCCCTTGTCTTATCGCTACAGTCCCTAATAAAGAGTCCCTGCCCACCATCCCTATAGGCCCCCTTCAGATACTGGAAGGATGCCAGGAGGTCTCCACTCAGCCTTCTCTTCTCCATGCTGAACAGCTCCAACTTTCTCAGCCTATCTCCATAAGAGAGGTGCTCCAGCCCCCTGTTCATCTTCGTGGCTCTCCTCTGGACTTGTTCCAGCAGGTCCATGTACTTTTTATGTTTGAGGACACCCGAACTGTACACGATACTAAATGAACAAATACAAAATAGAATCCTATAAGTGATTTGGCTAAGTTTCTCAGAGGTGGTCAGCACTAGAGTAGCGTTCAGGAGGAGCAGGTCACCATGCTTTAGCAGAACTCCTCGCTGAGAGAAGCCCAGGTCACTACTATTGTGAGTTAGTAATGCACCTGCAGAATATTCAATTAAGAAAGCAAGTTGTAATGAGTTGTGATTTGTCAAACTAAACAGCCTATAAACTATGCCAACTTGGGCTTTAGAAAATATCTTCCATGGGAATAATATGGCGTCATGGGTTCATCAGTAGCAGTCATTTCTTCTCCTTCATGGTAGCTGGTGCAGCACTGTGGTTTTGATTTTGGGTCTGGGAACAGCGCTGATAACACCAGTGTTTTCAGTTACTAGTTGGTAGTGTTTTGTTTGGCCAAGGACTTTCTGAGTCTCATGCTATGCCAGGGAGGAGGGGGAGCGGGGAGGAAGCAGAGACAGGACACCTGACCCAAACTGACAAAAGAGGTTATTCCATACCACAGCACGTCTTGTCCACGATGTGAAACTGGAGAGCAGAGACCTGGAAGGGTGTGGTGGTGCACTGGGGGGTTTGCTGCTGGGGGGTTTACTGGCTGGGTCGGGCCTGGTGAGCAGTTGTATTCTTTTTCCTTGTATTTCTCTTGTATTATTATTGGTGGTAGCAGTAGTGATTTGTGTTATACTTTAGTTACTAAACCGTTCTTATCTCAACCTGTGCGAGTTGCATTCTTTCGATTCTCCTTCCCATCCCCCCAGGACTGGAGGAAGAAAAAGAGGGGAGTGAGAGAGTGAGTGACTAAAACTGCGTGAGTTATTAGCCTGGGTGAGGCTATATATATAAACATATATAAACTGCAATGAACCTCTTCAGTCATATGAGAGACAAAGTCACAGTAGTTTCTAAGATAGCTCTTCAGAGAAACTTGCTACTAAATGAATGACATTTATTGCAGCACTGTTAGGACATGTCACTTGAAATAGAAGCCAAAATGGCCCTGCAGATAGTGTCACTATGGAACTTCTAATTGTTCTTAATGTTGATACTGAGGAGTAAGATGATAGTGAGGAGTAAGAAGGCTCAGGCTTCTTTCTTAATGCCCAGTTAAGACATTAAAGTATGCTTGCCATTTTGAACATTGAGAGAAAAAAAAAAAATATTGAGGTAAGAAAATATCCAGCTAAAAGAATACTGAGATAATATTAAAGGAGGCTTTCACTTTAACAACCAGCCTAGTTCATAGGCCTTCAAGATAGACCTTGTTCAACTTAAATTTACTTTTTTTCTTAAAGAAACAGTCACTTAGATGCCATTAATTTTCATTAAATATATTATTTTTCAGACGAAAGGTAGTGAGTTGAAATGGGCTGATCTTCATTTTTATTTTTCATATTGTTAAAGTCAAACTCTTGTTTCCTTGCAAAGAAGAGAAATACATGGGGAAAAAAGGTTAAAAGCATAGCAAATCTAGAAAATGCAGTTTTCTCTTACAAACTTGCTGCTGGGAAATGGCAGTCTAAAGCAGAAAGATGCAAACTTCTTAGCATTTCCAGTGAATCCATACTGCACTGTCTTATTGGTAAAGCGGTATATTTGAGTCCAAGAAGAAACAAAGAAGCTACTTCTGCAGTTATAGCCATGGAATAAATGACTAATACGCTGTCTTGATCAACTGATGTAGATTTTGTCTTAGAAGGCAAAACTAAGATAGGTAAGAAAAAAAAAAGACTAATTTGTAATGCAGCACAGAGGAGGCTAAGAATAGATTGGACATGTCTCATAACAGGCAGTGTTGGAAATGAGATCAAGCAATAGCTCAGGGTGAAGGGAACAAAAACTTGAAGATCTCAATATGTTTAGTGAAATCTTTGGTGAGTCTTAATCCTTCTGCCTATGCATTTACCTTTTCTCATTGTTAAAAGTCTAAAAGTGAAAATGATATCTCATTGTCTCATTACTTTCTAGAATTATTTATTACTGCATGAATTGCATTCTATTGTTTTTCTTATTTCCCTTGTCTGCCAGATGCAATGTTAACATGGTTCCTGGGATTTGTCAATACCTGATTTGATTTGATAGCAAGGGGTTTCCTGCCTTTTCATTTTTCTTAACCTTATGATTCATTTAATTTATCAATCTCTACACAACATCCATTAAGAGCTTATGGAAGCACAGCTTTTATTTTTTTTTGTTTGTTTGTTTCTTTGCTTGTTTTACCTTTCTTTTTTTGCCATAAAGAAGAGGGAATAATTATCATGGTATAGAGAAATTGATTATATATTTTCAAGTTGTTAACATATGAAAAATATCCAATTTCTCCTATTACTGTAATACATTATGGAAATAATGTAATGAGAAAAAAATAGTCCCTTTTTCTTACAATGACTTTCTATTCATGCGTAAATCCAGTAAAGTCCAATTAGGTGACTTTCGCCTCATCTTTGGCTAGGTGTAGTTTCTTTTTTCATTTCTAGTTCATTGCCCTGCACCATAAATTCTCCAAATACACTGTTATTGTCTTCTCCTCCCTTTCACTGTTTCATAGACTAATTATGAAATGATACACTACTTTCCCAACATTGCATGGCTCATTAATCTGATACATGGGTGGCAAGCCAGTATAGAGATATAAAAGTTCTGCTGCTTTAAGGAGATTGTCAGTCTCATCAAAGACTCATTAAAAAAACCCATGGGAACATTTCTGTTGATTGCAGTGTCCACAGATTACATTTTTTTTTTTTCAGACAGGTTGCAAATAGAATATTTTTAGAGGTAAGTGAACTGATACACACACGTATCTGAGCACTTTCAAACTATGACAATGCCAACTTCTCAGAGAGCACTTAACACTTTGGTTAGTCTACTTCCAATCCCCTTTACTATTTTCCATTTCTCCATGCAGCAAGAAACCCATTTCAGAATTAATTATTGCCATCCCATTTATTCATGCATATCTCATTAAACAGAAGTGCCACTATTTGGCATGTTCCCCAGCTCCAGGCACTCTTGGGCAAGCAACTAATTCCTTGTGGAAGGTAAACAATTTTGGCAATCCACAATCTAGTACATATATTAGTGTTCTGTATTTGTAATAGGCATATATAATGGTATGTGTCCACAGGCTCTTGCAAATGAAGTCATGGAAGTCCCAAAAGCCACAGAAACTTTTTTTTTGTTTGGTTTGTTTGTATTTTTTTATTGAGGAAATATTTCCTCTGAGGAATATGAGTGCATTGTTATAGCACATCCTGAAAGCCGCAACTCTAGTGAAAAGGAAAGACATGCATGGCAGAATCTGTGGAATATTTTGGTGGCAGCTTTTCTCAGCTGTTTTCATTCCATTAGTTATTCAAGGCTCATTATATTCACATAAACTGTGTTTTCAAACTGGAGAGTGTCAGGCTAGCAGGTTTGCCTAATATATTTTTTAACATCATTTAAATGCTTTGAATGCCAGACTGATTTTGAGAGATGGGGGAGACTCAAGAGAAATGTCTGAGGTTGTAAAAAAGAGATATAAAAATGGTATTCAAAATATATTTGTATGACAAGTGTCTAATGGTCAGATCCTGTAGCTGATGGCTTTATCTTTTACAAACTGGAGCAGGATCATTCAGGATATTTTTTTTACCTTTTCTTTACAGGGAAGAAAAGTTACAGAACTTGTCTGGGACCATGTCAAGAGTTTTCCAAAGTAAAGGTGGAATGAATGAGTCCAGAAAGGTATTCGGGACAGATCAGGAAAACTTCAGGATAGAGGTAGCTAAAAAGAGATCAAAAAGAATGGCAATTGATGCAACAGCTTAACCCAGGCAGAGTAGCACAATCCTGTCCAAAGTTACTTTATTTATACTTTATTTTATTTTTTGATGACAGTTCTAATACAATCAAGAAACAAAACTAAATTAAGCTCCAAGTTTGCTATCTGTAAGGTGGTCTGTGAACTTTTGCTTATAAAAGTGGATTCCTTATGTCAGCAGAGCAAAAGCTAAGTGTGAAAATTTCAGTTTCTTCAATAGGCTGCCAAGAATGCTGTCTATCACCTTTCAGCACAGATTTTCCTGCATTCAGTAAGCAAAACTAGTTTCAAAAAACTGTTTTTCTTGGTTTTAATATAGTGCTGCTAAAACCACCTTAAGCATCCTCCACCATCACCATTCATGATAGTCATACAGCCCACCTAGAAACAGCTTTGTACCTGAGAGTGAAGAAATTTTAGTCCATATGCTAACAGTGTTCTCTATAATGTTTTCACAGAAAGTTTTAGCTCTTTTACAATAAGATGGCAGCATTGACTGACTGAAGTGCCCAGAATCTTGGTGAGTTGAGAAGAGCTTGTCAAATAATCACTTATGTCCAAAACACATACAGCAACAGTAAGCATACTATGCATTTTAATAAATATACTATAGCCCATAGTATCATATTTTGGTATCAGATTTTGAACTGTGTAATTTTGTTGGATTTTTCTCTTCTGTAAAATGCTGTGCAAGACAGCAATATCCTACAACTACCAAAAAAAAAAAAAGGGGGGGGGGGGGGGAAACGTATATTATCTGCTCAAAAGAGCATTTCTGCGGCCAACAGTATTTTTGTGGTATCCACTTTCTGTACTTTTCTGTACCAAAATTACTTTGAAATACAGAAGATGTCCATTTCTCATATTTTGTGGTTGGGTGGGGTTTTTATCCATTTTTCCCGAGTTCTTATTTGATACCTCCCTTTAAAAAAAAGGGAAAAAGAATTATAGCCAATGGAAGACTTTTGTAAAAGATTTAACAAAGCAGAGATTTCTGAGAAAACATGGCTGGTATGAAGTGCCAGAGAATCAGCACAGTCTTTTAAAACATAGTCTGAATGAAAAACAATCTCATATGAGAGGGGTACGTTAACATGATGAGCATGGTTCTCTCCGTCTATTGGACTTTTTCGACAGCAAGAATAAGCTTTTCAATTTTAATCTAAATGTCTAGGTGGTACACACTTCTATATATGCCAAACAATCTGCTTTGATAAGGCCTAATGTAATTTGTATCCTGTAATGTAAAATGCATGTATAGGGAGTGAAGCACTGTAGTTTTTATTTTAGGGTAAAAATGTCTTTGCTGTATTTACTATTCCTGATGAGTAGTGGATATTTCAGTCTCTAATATCAGTGTTTTTATAAATCAAATAAATATTAAAGGATCACATTGGTAAAAATGCTTCCATAAGACAAAAAATTTGGCTCAAATAAATTCATGTAAGTTAATAGAAAAGATGCAAGTTGAACAAACTATTATCAGATATACACATTCATTTCATATAAGAAGAAAATCTTTGCTACACATTTTTGGTTTTATTTTTCCTAGAGCAACTTTTCTTTCATTTTATTGTACCTTAGACCCAGCCAGCAACTAAGTACCATGCCATTTTTCAATAACTTCCCCTTTTTCCTCTGGGTGGGATGGGGAGGAGAATCAAAAGAATGCAGAACTCATAGCTTGAGATAAAAAACAGTTTAATAATTAAGGTACTATATAATATAAATGCTACTAATGATAGCAGAATAGGAAATAACAAGAAGAGAAATATAAAATGAAACAGGAAAAAAAAAAAAAACCACCAAAAAATGCCATTGATGCACAATACAAATGCACATTGACCTGATGCCCAGCCAACCTGAGCAGCAATCAAACATTTCTGGGTAACTGCCCCCATTTTATATACCGGGCATGATGTGCTGTGGTATGGAATATCCCTTTGGCTAGTTTGGATCAAGTGCCCTTTCTTTGCTTCCTCCCAGCTTCTTGTGCCCCTCCTCACTGGCAGAGCATGAGAGACTAAAAAGTCTTTGATCAGGGTAAGCGCTACTGAGCAATGACTAAAACATTGGTGAAAACAAAAGTTAATAAGTTTTTAAAAAATATTACCATCTTAATGACAGATCTATACCTGCAACTAGGAGAAAAAGAGAGGGAAAAGAAATATGGCCTATTTCAGTATGAAAACTTGATTCTTGTACATATGAAACTGTTTTGGAGGGTGTTGTAATCAGTAGTGCTAATCTATAACTCTGGATGATAATTTTAAGAAGAGATTACTGTCACAGCATCTACTGTCTAGAACATGCACAGTATCTAGAGGATACATAGTATGTCTAACTGGATTTCTGAAACAATCACTATTCGGTGTTGAGATACTAAACCTAACTTTATTCACCTAAACACTCATAGCAGTAGTAGAACAGAGCTCAGGACCTCATATTTGTAACTAGAAAGTACGTGAAAGCTGAGGATTTTTCATACTAAAAGTTCTTTTCTGTCTTTACTGATTCCCTACGCATAGCTTGAACAGTGTATATTGCACATTGAATGTTGAGTGTTCTGTATTTACATTTTTTGTTATTGTATATATTTGCCTTATAGATACTGCCGGTTTTACACCTTAGTACGTTATCTAATATTTGGGCTTGAATTTAGGGCCAGCTACTGAGCAGCCATCATACTGCCTATAAAGTTTCAGATCACATTGTCTTTCCACTGCTTTATTACAAAATAATAACTTGTCAGATAAAAAAAAAATGTTGCTTATTAGAGTTAATTTTTTTGTAATTATAAATATGTAAGTAAGCATGATTTAAATTCTGAATACTTTTTAGATGCCAATCATTAATGCTCAGGAGGTGAGGATAAAGAATGACTATATGCTGTATTTTATGTGCTGATATTGATGTTCTAGGTTTTCCTTACTGGTGTTCTAGTTTTCCATATAGACTAGATTAGACTAATAATTCCAGTTGGATGCAACTTATTATCATCTAGTCCAATTGCCTGACCACTTCAAAGCTGAAAAAAAGTTAAGGCATATTATTAAGGGATGATAATATGCTTTTTTTCCTAGTGGCATATTATTCAAATGCCTCTTAAATGCTGGCAAGCTTTGGATATTGATCACCTCCCTAGGAAACTTCTCAGTAAAGATATGTCTCCCACCTTGTCACAGCAGTCTTATATTCCCAGTAGATGTAGGAGAAGTTGAAATCTCCGCATAAGGACGAAGGTTACCAATACAGAGATTACTCCTAATTGCCTATAGAATAAGTTATCAGTGCTGTCATCCTTGCAAGGTGAGCAACAGTAGACACCCAAACAACGTCTGCTTTCTTTTCCACGCCTTTTATCCTCAACCAGAGGCTCTCAACCACAATATTCCTAACTATGAGGTCTGTGAAGCCGCACCTCTTCCTTATATACAGTGCAACTCCTCCACCTCGCCTGTCTGCCTGCCCGCCTGAACATCCTGTAACACTCTTTCCCAGCACTCCAATTATGGGATTAGTTCCATGAAGTCCCACTGATATCAGTGATTTCATAGGTCTGGGAATGGACTAACAGACCAATGCTGGCCAGAGTTATAAGACTTACATCAGAGTTACTGCTATTTCTCTTACATACTGAGTTGCCATTAAAATATTAATTGCTAAAGGATAATTCCCTCCCATCCTGCCCTTTGTTGGTCACACAGGAGCTGGGGCCAAAGAAATTTAAGGTAGAAGACCAGACCTAGCAACTCTGAGATAAAAAGGGATTCCTTGAATGGACAACGCTTCCTGTAACTAGATGTGCATTAATGCTTTATGTCTCCAAGGAAACAGATCAAACCCTATGTGCCTGTATTTTTTCTAGCATTAAAGTGTCATGATAAAACCTTGGAAAGAGGCACTGATCTTTTAAATCATTTAATAATATGAATAGAACAGTTTGATGACAGGATGTTAACTACCTGCTTTAAATTCAAAATGCTATTGACTTCTTATCAATGTGGAAAGGCCTTTTTTGTCACTGGAAATAGTGTGGTGTGCCATCAGAGATCTTAAGTTTACTTATGACTGTATTCAGTCCTGCTGATGTCTAAGTTAGAATGAACAGTAGAAAACAATGAGTCACATGGAAAGACAGTTATCAGCAGCACATCAAACAATAGGTGCCAGTGCAAGTGGCTATTATTTTATTATGTTAATTTAAATATTGTAATTTGGTGATGAAAAAATAACTGGTCTACATGGCAAATTTATTTGAATGCCTTTCTGTTAATACTTAGTCACAAGCACTAATATCTATATTAAAGCTAAGATTATTTCATGTCAAAGTTAAACATATGTTATTTTATATACTGTAGTACAAAAGAACTTAATTTTTTGACAGAAATAATTGATCACAGTATTAAAAACAGATGAAATTTTTGACTAAATAAAACTACATAAAATATTGCAATTATGTATGTTTTACCAATGGCATATACCACTGCAAAATCAAAATCTACTCCCTCTCCTTAGTTCAAAATCGAAGACATAGTTCCTGTACTTCTTTTTATTCACTTAAAATCTTGTTTGTCAATACAATCTATTGTATATATTTTATGTGGACATCTTCAATGATAGAGTAATTCATTTTCTACTTAGACAAACAATGGCAGATGCAAAATCTCCTGTGGGTGTAAAGGACCTTGATGTGATGGATTTCTGAGCTAGACTAGCTGCTGGGAAAGCCTTGAGATAGCAGAGGAATGCTGCTGAGAAAGTTTTGGGAGTATTGTAGGGAAAGGTAGGCAAGATAAGAAGGAAGAAAGAAGTGAGAAGCAGGCATCCAATCAAGGCAACCAATGAGCAAGATATCAACCAATGAAGAAGCGAAAATGCCCACGTGGGTCGTGATAGCTAACCAATTGTATTAGCCGCTCATACACGTGGGTACTTCGTATAGCCAATATCAACCCTGGACCTTCGGGTAATAAACGATTTCATTTCCTAACCAGAAACGGGGTCTGTGCCTTATTCTCCACAAACTTCCAAACAGCACATCTTAGGGTATACCAAATATTAATTTTTTGCAAAGTTTGCAGTGTAAGTATTGGAAATGCAGGATGCATATCTGAAGGGGACAAGGGGCAAATAGGGCAAACTGAAACATACGCAAACTGAACTTCTTTCAGTTAGAAAGAAGAGGAAAGATCACTATATTTTGTATGAGAGACTTTGTGGTTGCAGAGTAAATCATATGATGTGTGTGTGGGGGGGAATCAAACAAAAAAAATGATGAGTTTTCCATCAGCAGAAGGAGCCAGTTCCCCCAGTTCAGCCAGCAGTCTTACTACCGCTGTATCCAGTGGAATTATTCAGAACATGTGGCCAAGACAGAGAGGAAGTGGGGCACCCACCCTGGTTGCAGCTCATATACTGACAAAACTAAAAAGACTGTGAAACTATATCTTGGGAAAATGGAGTTCTGCCTTGCATTTTAGGAATAAAGTCTGACAAATTTTCATGCCTTATCAACATAAATGTCCCTAACTAAGTAGGAAAGATTTAAATAAAACAGGCAAAGAAAAGAATGCGTAAAAATGTTTTAAAGGAATTGTCATGGGTTCAGTAGCAGCAGTCATTTTTCTCCTTTTTGGTAGCTGGTGCAGCACTGTGTTTTTAATTTCGTGCCCGGGAGCAGTGCTGATAACACCAGTGTTTTCAGTTACTGCTTGACAATGTTTTGGTCTGGCCAAGGACTTTGAGTCTCATGCTCTGCCAGGGAGGAGGGGGAGCCGGGAGGAAGCAGAGACAGGACACCTGACACAAACTGACCAAAGAGCTATTCCATTCCAGAGCATGTCATGCCCAGGATGTAAAATACTGGGGGCAGGAACCCGGAAGTCTCTCTCTCTCTCTCTCTGCGGCAAGCAGTTGTATCCTTTTCCCTGGTATTTGCCTTGTCATTATTATTATTGGTGGTAGCAGTAGTGATTTGTATTATTATCTCAGTTACTGGACTGTTCTTATCTCAACCCGTGGGAGTTACATTCTTTTGATTCTTCTCCCCATTTCCCCCCCATCGGAGTTGGGGTTGGGAAAGGGAGAGAGAAGTGACATTTACAGCTTAAACCACAACAGGAATCAAGACAAAAATATTGTTGTGGTTTCTTGGTTTTGTTTTCTTTCTTTTTCGGTTGTATGGCTTATAGGTGCTATTGGATTAAGCTGAGGTCCTAAAACAGAGTTTACCAGATAAACACAAGTTCTCTTAAAAGATAAACAGATGCCAGAGTAGCACATTGTGGAAGTAAATGGTTCTCCAAAGCTCTTGGAGTACTCCTGGTTTCATGCTTCAACCCAAGAATTTCCAGAAACCTAGTGATACGGTCCATATTTTCAGCCTAAGGGAAGAATGAGCCCTTCTGTTGAGTCCTTTGACCCTACGGATACTATGGGAGACTTTTTTATCATGATTAAGTCAAAACAGTGGGAATTTTTTCAGAAATTGGGTATGTTAGTAAAATCTGTGAAGAATAACTTTAAAAAAGATGTCTGTGATGGTCTGAAAATGGGCTACTTTTTTCTTAGATATGTTGATCAAACTTTTTATCTTTAAGCTAGTGCTGTTGTGAGGGAACTTACATTTCTCAAATAGGATGCAGCTGAAGGAGAACATTTGGAAGACACAGGAATAAAAGTGAGTTCAATTAGTTACAACTGATTCCTGAGGCAATTGTGGAAAAAAAAAAATCACTCTGTGTAGGACAGCATATTATTACAGTTCACAGGCTAAAAATAGTTCCTGTAAGAAAAGCTACTTTGAAACTCAGGGTACAAATTGTCAGAATCTGTGTTAAAGTAATCCATAATATCTAGAGAAGCATGGGCTATCTTTGTTGTTTCACTGCATGTACTCTCCTACTTTACATCTTCAGGAAGATGTAAAGGAAAGGCATGTTCTTGCATATACTCTCTATTAAAATGTCACTTTTTTTGCTTCAAGGATGTATGTTTCAGATACATATACATGAGAAAATCCTGTAATCACATTCTGGGAACTAAGCTGATAGAATATAATATGTCAGTATTCTTGGTCAGCTCATAGCCTAGAAAAATAATTTCAAATTATCTCTAAGGCAAATGATATTATTATCTAGGAAAAATGAAATATGCTGTTTCAATTTTGTATTGTTTTTGTTTTAATGAAATCTGCTAGATTTAAAGTTATTCTACTTTCAACAATTTTTTCAACATCATCTGCCTAAATAAAATTCCTGAGATTATGCATAGTATACAAGTAACATATTTGCCTTATCAGAGCTATTACAGATCTTGTAGTAGCTAAATTTACAGCTTAGCTTTACTAAGCAAGAAATAAGTAAACAAAGAATATACTTTTCATGTAGTAATACAATTGGCATGGGTACTTTTTGTGGTCAATTATGTTACTTCATGGGATTACATATTTGGCAGAAAATCCAGAAGTCTAAAGCCAAAACCTATTAGGGTCTGTAATTGCTTTTCTGTGGTAGCACTGACTTTAAAATTCATACTTATTGTTTCTGTTTCTTGATTGACACAAGCAGGAGCATCAGCTGGGTACTTAAACTCTGGTTGGAGAAGATGTGGCCCAATGTTTGCACAAAAACATAGATGAATTTAAAATCTTTTCATTCCCCACTGCAGCTGCAAGCGGTTCTAATTTCATACATATATACAAATAGTGGACAGGTAATTTGTACTTTTAGAAAAATATTCATATTTTGGAGAATCTAGAGGAAACAAACTAACCACATATTACAGCATACCATATACTCAGACTTTGTAGAAGCAGACATTAAGTATTTTAGTTTTCTTTTTATTTAGTTATGAAAGCATACCAAGATCCTAATAGTAGAAACATCTTTTATCCTTGCATGTAATTAATATTAAAATTTGATAGCTTTTTCGTATTAGTCCACACATATATATATACAGTATACCTTTCTCCTAGATATGATAAATGCCTGCATGAGATAATAATTTATGAGGAAAAAATGCTTCAACACTTATTCAAAATATATTTTATTTCACTGCATTCGTTAGTTCTGTTTCTCACTGCACAGTTCAGAACAAATATACCTTAGGAATAACTGATTTAGATAGTTTATGCTTCACTTTAAAATGAATATTTCATATGAAAAAAAACTTTATTTCTTAACTTAAACTATTTTGTATGCTGTAATTCCCATATGGCCTCTTAATACAGATAAGTAGAAGAATTAACACTGAATGTATCAAAGGAAATTACTTCAAAATGTCAGTCTCTACTGGTACACTACAGGAAAGAAGTCAGTCACTCCGGGGAGGGAGGGAAAGGGGGGGAGGAAGGAAGGGGATGGAAAAAGCCCCTCAATACTAAAACCAACGATAAGTCTATGTTCTATTTTTTTTTAAAGGATTCAAATATTATGCCATAAGCTGAATTAAACTGATGCTCCGTTGAGATGGTCAAGAGCCCCTTTTCGCGTTTTTCTCATAACAGCTCAAAAGATATAGGGGACTGACAGCTCGCTACCGCTTGGGCAAAACATGAGTTCAGGGGCAGAGCAGTGATCAAGCTCCACGAAGGTGGGGGATGTTTTCCTGTGTTGTCTGCCTTAACGCCGCTAAGATCTACTGCCCTGCCAACAAACTGTCCACAGACAGCTGCACTGACACTGTGACCCCCATCAAGACAGAGTTAACTGTGTGTGGTGGTTTACCTAATCCCTCTACCACCACCTAGAACCTTCCAGAACAACTCACACCGCATGTGTAAGCATGCAAATGGGTCTTGTCTGTGGGAGGGGTTCAAGAGACCCAACCCCATAAAAAGGCAGCCATCCACACACCTGTGTGGTGTGAGTTCTTCCACTTGGATTGCCAGTGTGCTGGAAGGACTAGAAGGGCTGCAAGGACTACACTCAAAAGGACTTCTTCTCACTGACAGAGGAGACATCACTGGATCCACAAAGTAGGATGCTCTTTTTCTGGTTTGTTTTTGGTTTTTTTTTTTCTACTCTTGTAAGAGCAACAACTTGCCAAGACTTTTGTTCCTCCTGACAGTTTCAAGAAGGTTTGCAATAAAATTGTTTTTTTCAGCCTGTGCAAAGTGTAGTAAAACATCAGCTTCCCTCGGAACTCCCAGATGGGGTGAGATACCACCTGTGACAGTGTTTAAAGAGAGGCTGGATGAGCTTTGAGCAATCTGGTCTAGTGGAAGGTATCTCTGCCCACGGCATGGGGTTGCAAATAGATGAACTTTAATATCCCTTCCTACCCTAACTGTTCTGTGCTTCTATAATATGTCACTATTAAATTTGTATAAAATGGAAAGACTGAATAACAACTAGGGACTTTCTTTTAGTGACATGTATGTGTGAAGGTATATATAAAAATAAATAGCTTTATTTGAGAATGATACGGTTGCCATCCCTGACTGCATGGTACCTAGGATTTTGATGCGTATAAGATGAATTTGGTCAGAAGATGATGGTGTTGGAAATCAAATATTTTCAGAGAAGCTGAGAGGAGAATTAGAAAATCTGCAATGAATTTTGACAGTAAGAAATAGTGCAGATCCATTTGACTAACTCAAAAAAAAATAAAGATGAAATGCTGAATTTTGGTGTTTCTGATACAATCCTTTCACACAATTGATTGGACAGTTAATTTCTAGACATTTGAATTTTATCAAAATTCTTGTTGTATGCCTTTGCTCATAGACTGATATACATATTTTATAAAAATGCAAGGAGGATGTACACACATGTGCAATGGGATGAAAGGAAAAGCTGTTTCTTAGAAAGCTGGAAACTGTCATACTGAGTGTTAACAGACTGAATGAAAAATGGACTTCCAGAGCAAAGAGGGAGAGCAAAAAATGCATATTCATAGTGACCACTGCTGCTATTTGTTCAAAAGCCAGACCTTCCTTGGGACTTAGAATTTCACTCTTGAATAATCATGAAATTAATAGTAAAAAGAGCCCCGAGGTATTTGGGTTAACAACATAAAATGCAAGCTGATTATATGAATTCCACAAAGAGAAATTGTGTCTCATTAATTTACAGTAATTCTGTGTACCTACTACAGGTAGAGCCACTGAAAGTGAAGACAAAAAATTTCCACCTGATGAAACAGTTTAAAAAATACCTAGCTAAATTGTGAATCTCTTTGTAACTGAAAGCTGTTAAAGCCAAAAACTCAAAGGCTTAAAAATGGGTTTTGTATTTATTAAAATGGTTTCTGGTCATAACATTCACAATGGATTCCGACACCTCTTACACAGAGATTTAAATCCCTATCTGTTAAAAACAAAGAGGAAAAATAACATGGGTATAATAAACACAATAGTGCATCGTGGTTTAAGGCCAGATGGCAACCCAGAAACCATGGAGCCGCTTGCTCACTCACCCCCCCCGCCTTCCTCCCCCTGCTTCCAGAGGGATTGGGAGGAGAATTGAAAGAATGTAACTCCCACGGGTTGAGATGAGAACAGTCCAGTAACTAAGGTATAACACAAACCACTGCTGCTACCACCAATAATAGTAATGATAAGGGAAATTACAAGGGAAGAGAATACAACCATTCACCACCCACCAACCCCTACCCAGCCCGACTCAAGCAGTGGTCTAGCTCTTCCGGGTAACTGCCCCCAGTTTATATACTGGGCATGACATGCTGTGGTATGGAATATCTCTTTGGTTAGTTTGGGTCAGGTGTCCTGTCTCTGCTTCCTTCCAGCTTCCCCTCCTTGCTGGCAGAGCATGAGGCTCAGAAAGTCCTTGGTCAGAGTAAACATTACTGAGCAGCAACTAAAAACATTGGTGGTATCAGTGCTGTTCCCAGGCTAGAAGTCAAAACCACAGGACTGCACCAGCTAGTAAGAAGGAGAAAAACGACTGCTACTGCTGAACCCAGGACATAGTGCAAAATTCTAATTTTTTCTTGCAAATATTCTTGATATTTCATAGTAATTTATAATATCTCTTAATGTAACAGTAATTAAGTCCGGAAGAGAATTATAGGCAATAAAAAGCAGGAAATTTGTTAAAGAGATGCAATCCTGAGGCTAATCACAGTTGTAATCAATGTGTAGGGAGTGATGTTAACTATGATGGATGGCTGAGAGAATAGAATTTATTGACAACAGGTATCTCCACAATTTGAAAGTGCTAGAAAGGAAACAAGGTCCTGAAGTTCAAGTACTTAAATTGTTACCATCAATACCTTGGCTTAGCTTGGATTTGGGTTTCTCCACCTAATGCTACATATTTTAACTTCAGCGACATATGAAGTGTTTCTAGGACTGTTTTCTTGCTTACTTAATCACTTTTTTGGATGCAATGCCAGGTAGGACATTTGATCCATCTGTTTGTCATAATGTTCTAGCCTGTGCTTGAGAACTGAACCTCCCAAAACTTGTGATTTATCATCCATTTAATGTCTGAAGTGGGACAGTCATGGACCTAAAGAGAGCTCAAAGACAGCCTGATACTTGTACACTAAACAGTTGAACAGTGTTTGTGAGCTATAGGTTGGAGTGTTTGTGTTCATTCAGTTAAGATTTTTAGACAGTTGGGTTTGTAGAGTGAATCCTGCAGATAATGTGTAGTGACGGGAGCTTTGCTGAAGTGCTGGCAGCAGGCAAGCAGGATATAAAAAGTAATATTGGCAGAAAATGCCGTCTCAAGTACACATTAGATATGTCATCAGTTATTTTGGAGTGGTAAAGCTAATCAAAACAAGAAGTATTTGAAACCTTTGGGTCAGGCATGTCATTGAGTGCCCAGAATGGCTTGTTGGCTCTTAAGGTTATGAAGCACTTCATGTTAATTTATATTATTGCATTTTGTGTTTTGATTTTTTTCCCCGTTTCCTGAATTCCATTTTCTCATTAGCAGTTTGTAATGCACCTTGATGTGTGGTATATTCTTTCTCACATTTTCTGTCAGTATTTCTTTCTATTTTCTGACTATGCTAAGTCAATGATCTTTTTTTTTTTAATTGTCAGCTTGATGGTCCACCTGGCAAATGTGTCAAAATGGTTTGTTTGGATTTCAAGGTTCCATTGTCAGCTCTTATTTACCTTGCCACATATTCACAGCTTCCTCCCACTTCAGCTGCAAAAATTGCTTATCCTGGAAATACCATCCTGGGTCTTCTTGACCCCAATCCAGTATCAAAAATTTTTTCTTACAGCTTCAATCTCTGTTAGTACATAATTTTTTCTACTAGTTTTTGCTGCTTCTGTATTTTTTTGTCTTTTATCTACCCTACCCCCTGGGAGTGGAAGGAGAAATTAATCTTTACCATGGAATGTCTCAAAAACTGCAGGCTTTGGAAATAACCATTTTAAAGCTTCATCAAATGACCATATATTTAGATTACTTTTATTCAACAAATGCAGAATGAATCTTTCGAGGTATTCAAGTTCCTCTTAAAACATCCTTTGTTCATGTTACTGACCCTAATCCTTGATTTATAAAAAAGGAGATTACTCTTTGCTCACTCTGTTGCTGTTGTCTTTGGTTTTGTGTAGGTTTTGTTATTATCCTTGTGGTCTGCACTGTTAACTGTGAAGAACACAGTATTGACTATTTTCTAATGTCCATGCCTGTCTCCATATGAAGTTCTAGCATAGTGTTTGTGGTTGAGCTATCATATTTCTTCAAATTTTTTTCTAAGTAGATATTGAAATCTTGGGTCTTAAATCATCAAGTAGTGCTTCTCCCTTGTTAAATTCCACTACATGTGTTAGTTACCTTAATGCTTTAGCTCTTAAGTGATTTTTTGATTTCATTTACTTTTATACTGTAAAAATGTATATACTGTATCAAGGAGGGAGGAAAGAAAAAGGACTTGGGACTAGAAATGATGGACATCTATCACCAGAATTTTATGCATATAATTATAAACAAAAAATGTTACATAAAACCAAAAGCTTTCTTCTTCATGTAACTAATACTGAAGAAAATTGATACTTTTAGATTTTTAAGGAGAAATAATGATTGCACAAGTTGAATGCAAGCATAGAGTTGTCAAGCTCAAGTATTTTGCCAACTCAAATTCACTGTGTTAAATCAGTGTGATAATAGTTCCAGGAGACTAGCTGAAGAAGTTTCAAGTGACCATTAGCTATTTCAACAGGAGCATGAAATATCTGGAAGATGCAGTAGGGAGGATCTAAAAGTTAATATCTTGTGTTCAGAATAATTTTGGGTGTGGTGAAATTTCCAAAGATAACTGACTGATCTTTAAACAGATTGGTTTTCGCATCTGCAAAGTGGGTCAGGAGAAAATCAGCTTAGTGATACAGATAAATCCAGCGATACAGATCAACTTGGAAAGATAGCAAAGCCATGCCAAAAACCCAAAAGCAAACACTCCTCCCTCCAAACAACCAACCTTCTTCAAATGAAGTAAATGTCTTCTCCTTGGGTTCTGATACTGTTAAATACTGAAGTTCAGTTTATGGTGTGGAAATACATACTTAAAACATTACTTTTAGAACCTGGAGTGTTATGTCTTGTCAGGTGGAGCTGATTTCACTGTGAAGGCCTTAATCAATATTTAGGAAATACTGTACTGAGTAGAAAAATTAGAAAAGGGAATAATATGTTAAAAATCTAGTGTGCAACAGAAAACAGAGGGTCTACTTGGAGAGAAAGAATTTGCTTATGATACGGAAAGAACAAGACCTCCATTCTTTAGTACATGACATAGAACCACTATAGTGGTTGGAGAGTTAATCATACTAAATGCAGTTAAAAAATGTGACAACTTTTGTGTGCACGGAAATTCATTTGTTTATGGCATGTGAATTTTAATTTGGGATGATAAAGTGCAGTTGTTCATGGAATTTTGGAGTCTTTTGTTAGTGCTTAATTTAAGCACATCTGTGAAATGGAGTCTTCTGTTTATGATTTTGCACATTGATTTTTGAAAGAAGCCTATGTGATCAGCAAGCCTATACCAAGCAAAATATGGGGGGGGGGGGGGGGGAATATGAGGGGGGGTGAGTGGGGAAAGCTTTATATTCACTAGCATTCAATGGCAGAAAATTACTTTATCTTGTAATACTTTAGACATTAAGGTAGAATGGTTGACACGATGAATAGTATGCATGCAAGCATTGTAAACTGTACTTTGTAACAGTTATGAACAGTCTATTAATCTCCTTCATTAAACACAGGGATATCACATATGTAAGACTGGGCAGCTGCAGGCTTATTAGACATCTGGTGTCTAAGGTTATTTCTAGTGCTGTGGTGGGTTCACCCTGGCCAGCACTGAAGCCACTGGCTTCATAATGATGTATTACCACTTTTTATGTAGGCATCTTGAAATACTACACAATTTCATATATGGCCAGATAACTGCTGAGATATTGTCTCTTTTGGTTTTGAAAAGATATATATATATATAACTTTTTATATTATCAAATGTAAAATTCCTGTTACTTTGGAATTCTTTTGGATGCATATATTGCAAACAAATGAAAAAAAAAAAAAGAATTAATTTTTTTTATTTTTTTGCACGAAAGCATTCTGGTCCTTAAAAAAAATAATGTCAAATAACTGGTGCTATCCTTAGTATAAGATAAAAATGGAGCTCTTTTTCAAACATGTGGATTATAGTATCAGCATTTATATCCCCCAACTAAGAATGAGAGAATGACACAGTTTTTTTCTACAGTTGTTTCCATGTTTCTTCGGAGAATCGGGGGGGGGGGGGGGGGACGACACAGGACGGGGGACCCGCACTTTGGTACTGCCCAAAGCTGTATTTTCTGCTACATCTGCAATCTGACATATTTGACTTCCAACAGAAAAATCACAGAGATGTATATTGCCACATTTTATTTTTGCCACAAAACTGCTGACATTACTGCAACTGCTTGGTATTGTCATACACCCTGAAATCTGCAGCAAGCTTAGAGAAAAGTGAGATGTGGAATTATTTCTGTATCCCTAGGCCACATTCTTCTATCACCACTTGTCTTTCACTTGAGAAGTTTGAGATATTCGTTTAAAAATAATTGCTAGGGAATTTTGCCTCCCCTCCCCTATTTCAGGTGTAGACATTCCAGATACTGGTATGCTGCGTTTTTGTATTTGAATCCATAAGTATAGTTGCTATTCTTTGTGTCACTGTACTGTTGTAAGCTCAGCTCATGGGCTGTTTGATAAACTTTGCTAGTCAAGTCTCTGTAGCAGCAACTCTGAGGTGAGCTAGTATAATTTAGATCTATGTTATTTTCATTCTTTCCCAATCAAGACTTGCAGATCATGCTTGGAAGAGTTCTGGAAGTTTCCTACTAATAAATGCTAGATTTTTAGTTAAAACTGTTACTTCAGGCTTGTGCAGTGAAAACAGCAGTTCCCCATTATTTTCATTCTTTTTTCTGGCTGCAGAACTTTGTCTTTTTTAGGGATTAGTAACCTCACCTCAATTCTAGTAGTTCTCATCATGAAAATGTTTGGCTTTGGTAGCAAGGAAAGCAGAGTTAATTTGCAGTAGTAATGGATTGATTTGTTGATGTATAGAAGTGTTGCAATAGGATTATGTCTGTTAAGTGTTTAATTTTTATAGTGAGTATATGTACACTTGCCTGAGGACAATGTCTTGTTTGCTTTTTCTTGTTTGGCAATGTGTTTGCTTAAAGCTTTTTGTTGTCTACTCAAGTGCCAGAGTCTTGGTCTGCTCACGTGGTTGAAGGGCTTTACACAAGGTTAGAAACTCTCATGTATGGAAACCCTGTTATTGCAGATAAATGTAATGCTAATATACAAATGGGATTCAGAAGAGGGACTTCAACAACTCTGCAACCCTTTTAAACCTCTTAAACCTGCTTTCAGTTATTTAAAAGGTTCTCCAGTTAAAGAAAAATCCTTAATTTAAACTGTTTCTTGTTTTTCTACCATATTGCTCCTAAATAAGCCTTAATTAGGTTGGGTTCATTCCAGTTTACTTTGGGCATCTAACCAAAGTAGATTATGTAAGAGCATACTTAATTAAAACTCCCTTTGTGCTCCGTAGTGACAGGCACCTGATTCATCCTCTCTTGATAAATTCTAAAGGAAACAGAGAGTAACTCCTGAGAACTCCATTCAATGACTGAGGTTTAATTTGGGCCACAAAGTGCCAATGGGGGAAGTATACGAGACCTCACATTTTTTGTCATGTTTTACAAAACAGAAAAGCACAATAGAAACAGATCTGTCGAGTGAAACAGTTGAGGATGCCTGAATTCACTGAGGGTATTTTATTTGGGAGTCTTACCTGGTCTTCTACTAAAAGACCCATTAGCCATTATAGTATCCTGGAGGCCATCTTTCAGGTTACCTTGTGTTGAAGAGAATCCAATTTGCACATTTGGAGTGACCTTTTAAGTACTAATTGCTGCAGTGCAAATAGACTGAAGCTCCCTTTATTGTGATATATTACAGTTCTAGGACTTGACTTTACATAGTGTCTGTTGAAATCAAGTTCACAGCAGGTGCCTGTCTTAGGCACATGCACAGATAACCAGCTGAAGGACAGAGCTAATGAGTCTACATTATGTTAGTCTACATGATGCTTTTGCATGACTCAAATTTTACTTCCACAGGGAAAAAAGCTGCTTTGAATGCATTAGAGATGCCATCTAGGGCACATGGTAAGGCAGTGAAATGCAAGGCAAACTTCAGTAAAAAAACCCCAAACAAAACCCTCCTGAAAGAAACACCATCACCTCATCTGCCTATCTCTTCCCCCCCCCCCAAAAAAAAAATAGCCAAAGAAACCAAAACAAACAAAAACTGAGGGGAAAAAAAACAAACCAAAAAAAAACCAACAAAACCAAACAAACCAAACCAACAAAAAAAAAAAAAGACACTACTCCCAACCCCCCTCAAAAGAAAAAAAAAGCCCACTACAAAAGCCCCAACATCCTGCACACTGCATTTTTATTGTAGATATAACCAGAGAAAATGGTATCATGCTAAGCTAAGTGCAGGAAGTGGGGATGATCAAGAGATCTACTTCAGAAGTTAAGCAGTGATTCAAGTTTAAAGATAAAGGTATATAGCTTTAAATAGGCAGGAAAGTCTGTCAGAAGGATTCCAGAGCAGATTTTTAGAAAAGTACAGCAAACAGAAGTGTCAGAAAAAAGGCTGAAGCTGAAAGGGCAACTTCAGATGGAAATGAATCAAACCTTTAGTGCTTGAGGTTGTAGTATGAAATGTCTGTAAGCTATGAGTGTATAATTGCCCCATGATTCTCCAGAACTATAATATTTTTGATCACATGAAGGCATACTGACAAGCCTATACTACAGATATGCTACTAAAAATGTCTCAGATAAACAAAACAAGAGTAAATATCCTACTTCAAATCACCTATATCTTATCAAGTCAAGCTTATTGGGTCTTAAGTTTATTGTAGAAATAGAGCTTCATGTTGCCAGTACATTTTTGGAGTTGTTGAATAGTTTAATACAATTCAGAACAAAAAAACAAGATGACAAGAAAATACTTCGAGTTGGAGCAGGCAGCTTCTTGTAGGTGCTAGTAATTAGGCTTTGCTGTCTGGGGCACTTTCTTATTTAACTTCGCAAATTTACGTATGAACACCCAACTGTTACAAAGCACATGGCCTACCATAGTAATCCTGTATGCTGGATGACAGCTGACAGTTATCTGTGCAGGATTCACACAATAATGACATTACAGAATGTTTTAGACTACAACTAGGTGTCCCTGAAATTTTAAAGGGCAGCAGTAGTAGATTTGTTATTTTTAGTGCTTCCGGTCCTCCATAGGCTTTTAACTCAAATTGGTTTTGTACACAATTCAGGATTTAATGGAGAATTATTGGTACTATGGGCATATGTATAAAATTGAACATTATTGCAACATTCAGCTTTATTTGAATAGCGACACTTTATTATTATAACTACCACTTTTTGTATTGTAATGCAGATGGTTTTCGACAAGCTGCAAATCAATTTAAGTAGCTTAAATCTAGGAAACTGCATGTCTTCACAGTAATCTTTTGGGAAATTGTTCTAATCAAAAAGTTTTATAAATTTACTACACACTTCCCACGATGCATTCCTTCCTTAACATCGGTAAACTAAGAATAAAATATTTTGTCTCAAGAAGCTTCCCATTTCTTGAAATCTAGTTCTAATGTATGTTCTCCTAAATCCAACAGGGCTCTATTTAATTTGTTACTTTGGTTAACTGAATGCACTGTGGCCCTGTTAAGAGCCTGAAATTGCTAAAATTCTTGTTCATCTAAAAGGCTCTTAACACTTTTCAGGATTAAAGCTTGAAGATTTTTTTGTGTGTGTGGGTGCGGTGTGTTTTTTTCTTGAGAACACTGGTTTCTAAAACTAAAAAGATCTCTTACAATTTAAGAAGGAAGATCAAGAGGACTCCATGGAGTGTTAACAGCTTCGGTTTCTTCAAGCGCAAACATCAGTGACTGTCTTATCAAACACACACAGAGAAGCAGAAAGTTGTCTGGTGAAACATACTGACCCCAAACAAAAATCGATTTTTTGGGAGAGTAAGGAGTTTCATCATCTCAAGCCAGAGAAGATCCCCTGCACCTTTATGTTAAATACTTCCATGTTAACTCCAGAAAAGGTGTCTTCCTTTTAGACACAATGCAGTGCTGTGTGAAGATGCTAGTTTGGCTCTTAGAAAAAAAATCCTACAGCAGTAGCCCAGAATCTCCGCTGCTGTTATGAGCATTTTAGCCTGAGCTGATTTTCAGTTTAGCACTCAACACATACCACAATAAATTCACATCTGCTTGCACAGATCAAGCACTGTATTTTGTCAGATATGGTGGTAGAAGGGACAAGCATTAATATTGATGTAGAAAATGCTATTACTAACATTTTTTCTTGTTAATTCAGCCTCCTTGGAAGCCGTAAGAATTTTAAGAGGCACTTTAAGTCTGTGTCGTGGTTTAAGCCCCCCATCCACGGAGTTTTACTCACTCACTCACTCCCCTCTTTCTTCCCCCAGTCTCGGGGGGATGGGGGGGAGAATCAAAAGAATTCAACTCATACAGGCTGAGATAAGAACAGTTTAGTAACTAAAGTATAACACAAATCACTACTGCTACCATCAATAATAATACAAGAGAAATACAAAGAAAGAGAATACAACTGCTCACCAAGCCCTGACCCAGCCAGTGCACCCCCCGGCAGCAAACCCCTCAATGCACCATCATACCCTTCCGGGTCTCTGCTTTCCGTCTTCATATCCTGGACATGACGTGCTGTGGTATGGAATAACCTCTTTGGTCAGTTTGGGTCAGGTGTCCTGTCTCTGCTTCCTCCTGGGGCTTCCCCTCCTCCCTGGCATAGCATGAGACTCAAAGTCCTTGGCCAGGCCAAAACATTGTCAAGCAGAAACTATAAACACTGGTGTTATCAGCGCTGCTCCCAGGCCCAAAATCAAAAACACAGCGCTGCACCAGCTACCAAGAAGGAGAAAAAAACGACTGCTACTGCTGAACCCATGACAATCCACCCCTTATTCCATACCGTTCACGTCATTTTAAGGATCCCGCATTTTCAATATGCCATCACATGTATATATATACATCCACACACACACAGAGGGAGGGAGATCATCCCTTAGTGCACAGGACCAATCCCTACAAAGCTGCTGAGTCCATTCAGTCCATGATGTTGGGCTCCATCTTTTGCAACAGTCTTTCAGAGCAGGAGAGGCTGTGTGCAGTGTTCACACTCGTGAATAAACTGGGCAATAGTGTCCATTGTTAAGTCCACCCCTCGATCATGAGTTCATCTGAGCCGCATCTCTGCCCTGGTGGCCTGAGGTGTCATGGGCCCACCAGGCTCAAAATAATTCACTCTTATGTTACCAATTTAAGTCCATCTGAGCCATTTCCATTTTATCAGGTTGTCATTGGGGACTCCATACAGCTGTCTTCCATCTCCGATGCTTCCAAAGCACAGGAAGAGTCCAGTGGACTAGATACTTGCACTCGCTCACACTGTCCCACACACGCAGTCACTCATGACTGTCCAACCTTGGGGAAAATCTCTTGGCCATCCCACATTGCAGTCCAACCCCAGGCAAGGCCCACACCCCACTATGCTTAACTCTCCAGACCAGAGGAAAATGGAGGACCAGAAGAAATGGTCGAAAATGGAGGACCAGAGGAAATGGTCGTGGGTAAAACACACTCTGTATGCATGCCAACATGCTGATCCCCATCACAATCATCAGGCAGGTCTCAAGGGCACCCAAAGGCCATTCAAACCCTTCGGAACTCTCAAATGAGGCTGCTGTACTTGTCACTGGGGCTGGTGTAGCTGCTGTGCTTGCCGGCTCTCTCACCACCAGCTGCTCCTTGTCTGAGTCCAGATCTCCCTCCTCTGCCTTGCTGGGAAGTGCTGCGTGGTCTCCTGCATCCTCCTGGGGCTCGGGCTCACGGGGCTCTGCGGGCAGCTGCTGGGGAATGCTCTCGACCTCCGCGGGGCCGGGCACGGCCGCCGCCTGCCCCCCCCCCCCCTCCCCCCCTGCTCGGCAGCCGCGTGTCTCGGCTCGGCCTCGGGGCTCGGCTTCTCCACCGCCATCCCCGCTCAGCCGCCGCCTGCTCCCCCCGCTCGGTAGCCGCGGGGCTCGGCTTCTCTGGCGTCTGCTCCGGCCGGCCGGCAGCCGCCTCCTCCCGCGGCTCGGCAGGCGCCGGGCTCGGCTCGGTGGGGGGGCTCAGCTCCTCTGCCACCCCGCTCCCGGCCTCTTGATCCCCCGGGCCCTTCTCCCGGGCCGTTTCGGCCGCCGGCGGCTCCCGGGGCCGCCCGCCCTCGGCTTCCCCTCCTCCCTTCTGGAGCTCGCCCATATTATAAGCCATTTCAATAGAGTACAATGTAACAAGAACCTTAACCCAAAACCCAGATGTGAAAAACGTTAAGATAAGAAATACCGGCTGTAAGGGAAGCATCATACGCTGAACCTGTGAGAATCAGAGCTACATCTTTGAGAGCCAATATATCAGCATTGTGACAAGTGGCTATTCTGTCTTTATCTCAACCCTTCCTGCCCCACTTTGGGCGCCAAAAAGAACTGTCATGGTTTAAGCCCCCCACCCATGCAGTTTTATTCACTCACTCACTCCTCCCTTTTTCTTCCCCCAGTCCCTGGGGGGATGGGGAGGAGAATCAAAAGAATTCAGCTCGCACAGGTTGAGATAAGAACAGTTTAGTAACTAAGGTATAACACAAATCACTACTGCTACCACCAGTAATAATACAGGAGAAATACAAGGAAAGAGAATACAACTGCTCACCAATCCCAACCCAGCCAGTGCACCCCCCA